>CAJGYO010000013.1:25535848-26735848 GCA_904845875.1 Miscanthus lutarioriparius | reverse complement strand
TAAACCTACTCAAGATCAGATATGCCTTGGCCGCGTACTATGCACGATCAAGATCGAAGTAGAACGGCCGATAAAACATAATCCATCATTTAAAGTAAGAACCATCGCAATATGACAAAATAAACGATGGACTAAAAGGATATGAGGCCGATCTAGATCGATCTCGATCGGACAGGTTGATATTGCTGAAACTAATGACAATAAGAACATCAGCAAGATCGGTAACTTAATGAATCTACCCGAAGAATGCCACCCTTAGATAGAGCCGATAACTTGACCTTAATCTAATTCGAGCAGTTGAGGTCGAACTTAACCGATGTAGCCGTACTTGAACTAGATAAGGATCGATAACTAACTTATACTAGAGCTCGTAAGAGGTTGGCCAGACTGATGTAGCCTTACAAACAAAAGTATAAGCCATGACGGTACTTACAGACAAGCCGGAGGTCGACCAGATCGATGCAGACCTGCTTGTTGAAGAACTCGCCGAGATCTACATTACTCCTACTCCTAAGGCTTGACGTGAAGCCAAAAAAGTAAAGACTAATTTTGATTCATGTGCGTGTATGTTACAATAGCCAGGGGTTTATATTTATACCCTGGGCTGATAAGAGTCCTAAACGAACACGACTGGATAACAAAAAGAAATATCAAGATACATGGACTCTAATTTCCCTTATGCAGAATCCTTACTGATGAAGCTTCCTTGTTTGATATGTGTCCTTATTTATTTCATCCTGTTATGCACCTGGACCTCATGTCTCTCTCAAATTTGTTAAATAATATTTCCTGGCCGGCTCATAAATATCCCTTAATTAGGAAACTTTCTTGCTTTTGACATCATCGGTCGATCTCTTCTTTTCCAGGATAAGCTTACCAAATTTTGGTGTAAACAACTACTTAACTGTAGTGCTACTTGCCATTTGATCTTGCATTCTCTGTCCATGTTTAGTTCTCGCTCCTGCGATTGAAGCACCGCCTCCTCTAACCTATGGATCCACACTGCCTCCTCATCCTTCCTTCACTGGTGGCTTCTATAGGTAGCAGTGTCCTCAGAGGGAAGCCATGCCGCCATGAAATCAACCCTTTGCCTCTCGTTTGCTAGGGTGTTCAGGAGTCTGAAGGGCGTATGTCAGCTCATTCTTCTCTCGGTTGGGCACAAAGGCACCACTAGCAGAGAGCATGTACAATAACAAAAAGTCTTTGTGCTGCTGTTCCGATTTCCACACCAATAACTGGCTCCCCGATCTCTGGGTCCACCGATCCCCCATGCGCGAAAAACCTATTCTTGGAGCGTTCGGGCTATTCAATTGAAAATGGATGGATCCATTTGGCATGTAGGTCTGCTTCCATTCTTTGCCACCTAGGAATGGCACTCCCGTAGCTACTTGATCCCGTTTTATGATGGTATAGCTTTTGTCGCGCATTATGTTGGTTCCTTCTCACCCGTGCCTCACCCTGTTCCGAGGTCTTATACCTCACAAATTCAGGCCAGTCTTCCCTCAACTTTTTGTACGGGCTATTATCACTAAAATCTGGAGTTAGATTCTTCTTAACAAATTCATTGTACAACTTCTTCTTCCAGGTCTAGAATTATGTGGCCATCTACTTGAGAGGCCAACTTTTAACTAGTTCTTTTTAATCTTCATCTCCTGGTAGCTGGAAATGTGCAGTGACCGAAAGCCAAAGAAGGTCCTTGTCCGGCTCAAAGACAAAACTGATGTTAGGATCAACCTTCTTCATTTTCCATTCATGGGCACTGATCAAGAGCTTGTCCCTAACAAGAACCCCATAGTTGTTTATGAATTTCTTTGCATTCTTTGCTGGCAGGAGCGGTTCGTCACTATTGAGATCGACTTCTGTGATTATGTACCGGCCCACCAACGGTTTTGTCGGGCCTCATACACTTTTACTACTTTACATCGATGTCAATCCAGAGCGCTACGTACGTAGAAACACAAAGATTCAGTAATATATATATATATACACACACGCACAGCGTGAACTGTCGCTGTGCACAGCCCCTGTTGTACGGTCCAGCAGGCCGTCCTGCCTCCCGCCTCCCCGCACGGCCCAACCTAGGCTTTTGTTGTTTGTTGAGCCGTGCGTGCGCCTGATTGTTTATGTTTTTTTGTGGTGGAGCGCGCGTGTACTGCTTTCTTTGTTGTTTCGCTTTGTCTAGTTACAACGGTTGTTGTGTTGTCGTTACTGCATCAAATGTCAGGTAGTTACAATCATTTTTTTGTATGTCGTGTTCTGGTTGTTGAGTTACAGTTGGTTTCTAGTGTAGTTACTGCCCTTATGTGAGGCAGTTACAATCGACCATTTTTCGCTGTGTGTGTTCCGTGTACACGATATGTCCCTTTTGCCGTGCAAGCAGGCCTCTTCTTCCTCGGCCAACCTGTGCTTTCTTTGTGATCTGGGCCATGCGTGATTATTTTTCCATTTCATGTTTTTTGTGGTGGCGTGCGCGTATTTCGTTTATGATATTATTTTTTATTGTCTACCGGTTGCGCTTTTGAGCTGCGCCCGCTTTGTCGAGTTACAACCATGTTGTATTGTAGCTACTACATGAATTTTCGACAGTTACAATCATTGATTGTGGTTGTTTCTGGGCCATATATGGACATCCTCTTTTTTGCAGGCCGACAGGCCGCCAGTCCTCTCGTCGTCTCCCCATGGCCCAACTTGACCTTTTTTTTTGTTTTGTGGGCCATGCGCGCGGCTGTTATTCCTATTTTTTGAGGTAACACGCGCGTGTTTTTGTTGTTGGTGTTATCTTTTGTGGCATACTATTTCTGGTTTCGTGGCATGACCGCTTTGATGAGTTATAGTCGCTATATTTTTTTATGGTGGCGCGCGTGTGTTTTGTTTACGATATTATTTTTTGTTGTGCATCGCTTGCGCTTCTGAGTTGCGCCCACTTTGTTGAGTTACAACCCTATTGTATTGTAGCTACTACTCGAATTTCTGGCAGTTACAATCATTGATTGTGGTTGTTTCTAGGCCATACATGGACATCCTCTTTTTTTGCAGGCCGGTAGGCCGCCTGACCTATTGCCGTCTCCCGTGGCCCAACTTGGCCTTTTCTGTTGTCTGGGCCGTGCATGCGGCTATTTTTCTTATTTTTGTGGTGACATGCACGTGTTTTGTTGTTGATGTATATTTTTGTAGCGTACCGCTCCTGGTTTGGAGACGCGGCCAATTTTGTTGGCTTACAGCCATTTTTTGTTGTAGTTACTACCCTTGTTTTGGGCATTTATAACCGTTTGCGTTTGGTTGTGTGTAGGCCGTATAGGTGACATCATTTTTTTGTTCCGCTGTGCGCGCACTTTGTTGATTTACATCCGTGTTTCTGTATTAGTTATTGTCTATATGTAAAGTATTTACAAACATCGGGCTATGGTTATGTTTTTGGCCATATATGAATATCTTGGTTTCTTCCCCAATTCGTACGCTTTGTTGAGTTAGAACCATATTTTTCGTCAGTTACACCACTTATGTTTAGTAGTTACAATCAACTGATTATCTATTTTGTGTCGGGGGTATATACGGATGTGTTTGTTTCTCCTGTGATGTGTCATGTTTTGTTGAGTTATAGTACCGTTTTAAAGTGGTTACTGCCTATATGTATAGTAATTATAATGATTGTATTTATTTTGGTTGTGTTTGTTCTGTATACGGAGGTGTTGTGTTTGTCGTTTCCCCCCCTTGTTGCATGGCTTCGTCCCGCTTGCTCCTCTTCCATCTCTGAGTTACAGATCTGTTTTATAGTGGTTTTACTGCCTCTATTATTGGTGTTTACAACCTTTTGACATTCTTGCCTCCTCGTCAGAAGAGTCACCAGCGAGTCGCCGTGTCGCGGAGCAGTTGCTTACCCTAGGCACTCGCAAGTGATACACATTGTTGCAGTTGGTCTGTTTTTTTGTTGTCTTGTGTTCATTTTCCATAGCAATTGCTCGTGTTCGTGTGGTGTGGTTGATGTTCGCCTTTTGTCATCGCATTGCTAGGTTGCCGGTGTCAGACCTCGCTGTAGCGGAGACTCGGCGGCGTTTGATTTTTGGCTAGCCGTTTCTGTCGCTTGCACGTGGTGTCATTATCTTCCTGGCGTAACTTGCCTTATCTCTTCCGCTCTCGAGTGCATGCAACGAGAGTCACCCAAACTAGAAAAGAAAAGGAGACGAGCGTCATAATCACTCAGCGGAAGAATCCATGGCATGGCTCACAACCGGGAGCCGGATCCCCGCAAGCAGTGGCAGGCAGTGCGCACGGCAGTCGTTTCCCCGGTGGTGGCAGGCTGCATCCCCGGCAGGCCGTGACCTCGGCAGCTCACGAGCTCCGGCGACCACATGTGTTGGGTGAAGCTGAGATAAGCTACTGTTTTTAGCTCTCACCCATTCCATTCCATTGTGAGAGGAGAAGAAAAACAAGTTCACCCATGAAGCTATTTTGGAAATGGGTGTTTGGCAAAAAAATAGCTCACAACTGAGCTGTTGTGAGCTGTGCCAAACAGACCCTCATAGTCACTGGGGATGTCCTTTTTTGCCATTTTTTCTAGTGTTTGTATTTGCGCGGAATCTAATTTCTATCCAATGTTTCTTTTTTATTCTATTTGCGATTTTTTTATTTAGATGGGTGGACATCGTGATACAGAAAAGGCTTGTTTGAATGAGAATCTGTCTATGGTTGATAAGGATGGCGAAGCATGTGGTGGTTCTGAGAATGTTGCATTAGAAACTTCGGATGTATTATTAAATGCTACTTGCAGACAAAAGAAGCGTAGAGGAAAGAATAGTGAGGTTTTTTAGTACCTTGTTTGAAGTTTGTGCTATACAGTAAGTGATTTTTTATTTGCTCTTATTATTTTTCATGGATTTGTACTGGTATTGTCGGAGCACAGGGTGCAGGAAACTCTGCTATGCATAAGAAGAAAAGAGCTAGGCTTGATGATGTACCAGAGTCTGGTGAACCAGTGAAAAAAAATATGCTATCCAACGAAGCCTGGATCAAAAAGAGTTGAGGTATTTTTTTGAATCATTTTGTTTGAATTTTTGTACAGTGTTCATCAATGATCTGTAACTGGTAGGTGTTTTTGCTGGTAACTGTGTGGTTTTGTTCTATTTTAGTGACATTGAGTACAAATGTAGTGTTTGTTGTTGTTTCTATCTATCAATTTATCGATTTAAAATGAAAAAGAAAAATTACTAGTGGAAATTATAGGAAGTTTTAATTGACTTTTTTTCTGTCTGTTCTTTTTGGTTTCATATGCTTTGCCCCCTCCCTTATTGCACTGTATATATAACTATATGTTTTCTGTAGGTTCCTGGTGATGAAAAGGCTGATGATGTTGAGGCGAAGAAGTTAAATTGTCGTTGCTCGCCTAAGAGAAATTAATGATTTTGTTGGAGTTCTTAGTGGTGAGGTGAAGGAAAAGATTACAGGGATGGGATTTCGTGGTCTTCTTAAATTGAAGGCTAATCAACTCAACAGAGGTGGTGCCATATTCAGTCCAGAGAAAATGAAGTTGGAGATTGGAGATGTCAAGGAAATCATCGTCGATGAGTTTGTTGTCCATTGTGTATTTGGCTTTCCTAATGCTGGTGTTGATCCTCCACTTGTTAGTGACAAGATCAAGAAGGAAGGTTGTGAGCTTAGGAATGAGCTGGCAGAGAAGTTGTATGGGTTTGTAACAAAGGATACAACTTTGCCTTCAAAGACAAAGGATATAACTTATGCTTTTCTTAAAGATAAGATTGGGAAGAAGGAGGTTGACGATGGTCTTGCGTTGAGGTGTTTCTTCATGGTTGCCTTCTCTAATCTACGGTATCCAAACACTAATTAATATCTGGATCTCTAACGTTGTGTGGACTGAGGATATTATACAAATAAATAAAATAAATTGGCTTACAACCGTTTTTTCGTTGTAGTTACTGCCCTTATTTTTGGGCAGTTACAATCATTTGTATACGCGACATCCTTTTTTCGTTCCGCTCTGTGGCTACTTTGTTTATTTACAACCACATTTTTGCATTAGTTACTTCCTCTGTGTAGAGCAGTTACAAACCATCGGGTTTTGGTTGTGTGTAGGCCATGTATGGAGTTCTTGGTTTCTCCCCCACAATTCATATGATTTTGTTGAGTTACAGCCGTGTTTTCCAGTAGTCACTTCCCTTATGTTTAGTAGTTACAACCGATGGATTATTTGGTCGTGTTTGGGCTATATACGGATGTGTTGTATTGTCCCACGATGCGTCATCCTTTGCTGAGTTAGAGTCGTGTTTTTTAAAGTGTTTACTGCAACTGCACGGCTATTTTTCCTATTTCTGATGTGGCGCGCACGGGTTTTGTTGTTAACATTATTTTTTTGTGGTGTAGCGCTTCCGGTTGCAAGGCGCGCCCTCTTTGCTGAGTTCCGTGTTTAGTTGGAGTTACTGCTCTTGTGTTTGGGTAGTTGCAATTGCTTTTTGTGTTTGATTGTGTGTGGGCCGTTTTCGATACTTCATTTTCGCGTGCGAGTAGGCCGTCATACCGATCTCCCTCCTTCCCACCACAAATTTTGCTTTTATTATTTCTTTTTGCTTGGACCACGCGCGCGGCAGTTTTTTCAATTTTTGTAGTAGTCGGCGCGTTTGTGTTGTTTTTGATATTTTTTTCTTTTTTTGTGGTTTACCGTTTCCTCTTTTCGTGCTGCACCGGCGTTTATTGATTTACAGTCGTATTTTATAGTAGTTACTGCCAGTATATGGTGCAGTTACAATGATATGTTTTTTATTCGTGTTGAGGTGCTTTTTTGTTTTTCTTTTTTTATTATTGTTCCACTATGTGCCCACTTTGTTGGTTTACAGCCGCTGTTTGCACTAGTTACTGCCTATATATAGAGTAGTTACAATCATCGGGGTTTTTGTTGTTTGTTGGCTGTATAAGGACGTCTAGGTTTTTCCTACGATTTGTACGCTTTGTTGAGATACAGCCGTGTTTTTCAGCAGTTACTACCATTTTTTTAGTAGTTGCAATCGATGAATTATTTGTTTATGTCTGGGCCATATTTTTATGTTTTTTGTAATTTGAGTACCAGTAATTTTTTATGGTAGTTATTACCTAAATTATATGTTTGTTTTGTGTTTTTTGCCGTATAGGCAGGTCTTATTTTTATTTTATCATTGTGCATGCTATGTCAACTTACAATCTCGTTTTAGAGTAGTTACTGCCGGTACGTCTAATTGTTATAATCCTTTATATTTGGGTTGTGTTTTGGGCCATATAGGTAGGTGTTGTTTTCTGTTTTGCACGCTGTGTCTGCTGTGTATAAATATCGGTGTTTTGCAGAAGTTACTACGTGTATTCCGAGTAGTTACGTTCATACATTCTTTGTTGGTCTAGGCTGTAGCACCCCAGGTGTTTGCCACCAGTTAAGCAATGGGTTTGAGCTCAAACATGGCATATTAAGTAATGATGAAGATGTCAAGGTCAAACCTATGGAAATGAGCCCCAACCTAAACTTGGATATTGCACCCTTGATTTACATATAGGCCCTTTTCAAGATATATGCTTGGATGGTGTTATTGGAATATCTTCATGTGTCTCACATCAATACCCATCTATATTAATCCATGGAAAAGTTTCGTGAAGTTTGGAATCAAGAAGTCACATGAAATGACAAGTTATATCCTTGTTGGAATGGCCTTATTAAGTGAATGAGAACATGTGTCATCAACCAAACCTTGAAACCTTGCCCAAATGACTCTAGATGAACTCTACAAGAAAAGTCATGAAAGGTTCATATTGAGCAAATGCCAAGAAAATGCTCCAATGGGTCACAAAGGATAATTTAAGCTTTACCGTGATCCTACTTTGGTCAAAGTAGAACTATAGCTTCTGCACCTATTTTAAAGTTGGACATTAAATAAAAGCTAAAGCTCATGTCATGTAGAAGAAACTTTGTTTTTGGAGTATACCATGGATCAGCTCGGAACCAAGTCTAGCAGTGGCTCAAAGTTGGAACCTGCTGTTGATTTCAGCACTTAGAAATATTCTAAGTCTAGAAATTCATTGACATCGGCATTGGCGTCTCGCGTTCTCCAAATTTTGTTAAGCAACTCGATTGGGTCCAAAGATAAAAGTTGGAGTGTACATGATGGCAAAGAGCATGTATAAAGATGGCACTCAATTGACTTCATTTTGGCTATCAATTTTTGGAAGTTGTTAATCGCCGTTAATGCAGTGACAATGCTGTCTTGGAGTGTCATTAACCACTAATATGCTGCCCCAATGCCTATGACCCCTGAATCAAGTTTGTAGAGCATCAGAAGAAGAATAATTTTGCTTCAAGGCCCATAGCCCACTTCGGAGCAGAGCTAGCCCAAAAACGGACTCCAAGGCGAGCACAGTGACGCTCACCACGTGTTAGACGAAAGGGCGCCGTGGCAGCCATGCAGCAGAGCGCGCCCTTCGTTGCCGCCGCGCATCCGACCTCCGCGCCACGCGCCGCCCTGCTCCCTGCGCCTCCAAATGCGGATGCCCGAGCTGCCCTGACATCCCGCACTCGCTTCCTCTGGCCTCCCTCGCTCTCCCAGCGCGCTCGCTCGCCCTGCTGCCGCGCGGCTGCTCGCCATGGCCATGGCCGCCATTGCCAAGCAACAGAGCTCCTCCCAACCACCGCCTTGCCCCTCTGTTGTGCCATGCCTTGCTTCTCACTCCACCCGCCGCTCCCTTCTCCTTTCCCACCTCATGTAGAGCCTCCTAGCCACCGGTGTCGCCTGCTCAGTTCGTCGCCGCCGCCGAGCTTGCAGCGCCGCTGTGCCCCCTCGCCTCTGCGCTCCACTGCTCCTCGCTGACAGTGGCACATCCTTGCGTAGCTCACGGCGCGCCTCTGGACCTCCTTGACCGGCGCCATTGGCCGCTGTTGCTCCCCGCCGTCGAAGCAGCTTCCGTCGCTGCCGCGGCTACTGTGGCCGCGCCGCCACAGGCCATGTCGAGCCAAGCTGGGCAACCCAGCGTGTGTGTGCGGTCCCCCTGGTCCTCCCCGCCACTCCACCGCCGTCGTCGACGACCACGGCCACCGGAGCCGCAAGCCGGCCATCTCCTCTGCTGTAAACCGAGAGGAGGGACCTTGCGCTTGAATTCAAGAAAAGAGAAGGGTCGATCTGCAAAGTCCTTGACTTAGAGGAATAGTGATAGGAAGGACCTATTCGCTGTTGTTTAAATTGTGTTTTCTACAGGGATCCCGATGAAAGATTTACATGTCTTTCTTTGATTTTTGGCAGATTTGGATTATCAATTTTGAAAATTCATAGTAATTAGTATAAAAATCGTAAAATAGTAAATGTGGACTTTTTAGAATCCTTGTAAAATTATCTATGCAGTAGATCCATAATATGGCATGCTTGAGTTTAAAGTTTCTGCCGTAAAAATAGATTTATGCAGGTTAGGGTTTGAATGCTAGTCTTACTTGTCTTTTTCATAACTGCAGTTTTTATGCTCCAATAAATGTGAAATTTTTGTGGAGTGCTACTAAGGTGATTGTTGTTGTCTGGTAAAAATTTCAGGTGTTTAGGATTTATAGTTTAAGAGTTATAAAAATAACAAATGCCCAGTATTGCTTTGCTTCTACTCTGAACTGTTCTGCATGTTTGAATTAATTGGCTCAGTTAAGTTATGAATCATGACTTGGTAAAAATACATGAGTTGTGGTACTTTTCTTAAGCTTTCCAAAAAGTTCAATATCATGATTTTTGGCTAAGTAGATCTTGAGTTATACTTGCTTAAATCTCTGTAGCTGTTTCTGCCCAAAACCAGAGAGAGTTTTCCTTGTTCTTACTATGGAGCATTCTTAATAGTATAATTAGCTTTAGGTGTTTACAAAAAAGTTGTTTAGAATTTGCTAAGCTTTCTAAAAAGTCTAGAATCACATTTATAGAAGATGTATAACTCCATTTATAGCTGTTTAAAGTGGCATGTCAGTTTCTGTCTATGTTTTGGACAGAGATGCAATTATTGGATTAGTTGACCCTTCTAACTATAAAATCATCTTAATATGAGAATAACAAAGTTGTAGATAATTCGTGTATGTAGCTTCTGATAAAATTTGGTGTCATTTGGCAAAGTAGTTTAAGAGTTACAGCTGTTTAAAGTTGGGTTACAGAATTGATTGCTCTCTGTCTTGTTTAGACCAGTTTCTATAAATGGGTAGATTTGACTTAGTTAACTTGAGAATCATGCTAAGATGATTAAAGATGAATTGTAGAAAATTTCATAAGATTTCCAGAATGTCTTGTTGCATGTCTATTGGATTTGTATAACTCTAGTTATGATCCAAACATGAAGCTGTTGTTTCTAGTCCAGAAATAGACATATGCTAGTTGTGGTTGTTTACTCCATGTGTTGCTAAGTGTGGCTTATGTCCTTGTTGATGGTCAAGTTATGATACTTGTGACCTTGTTAAACTAGTGTCATGCTCGATGTGCTTGCTCTCTATAGTTAGTTGTGTGATGTTAGTTAAATAGCTATTTGTGTCTATGTCTTGCATAATCTTGTGGTTATCTTGAATGTTTATGTGATGCATCTTGTATTACCATTCTTCATATTCATGCACTTGCATCTTGCATCTCATCTAGGTGCGCTAGATGAACCACGTGAAGGACGTGATGTTGGAACCAAACACGAAGACGGTGTATGGTGGACCTATCCCAAAGGTGGAAGGACTGGACAAGTGCTAGGACGGGAGATGAACCATGTGAAGGACATGATGTTGATGCATTTATTACTATCCTTGCCTACCTTATTACCTTTTACCCTGTTAGGTCAGGATCGAATAACTGCTTAGCCTTGCTTAGACCGGTAGCGATCGGTGATATCCGGTCACCTACATTATAGGTTGTGACTGGAAGAATTTAGCTATGGAAAGAATGATATCCTGGAATTAACCCTGTGTGATGGATAATTGGAGACCGGACGAAAAAGTTGGAGGCAACCAGACAAGGTTCTGGGGTGCTGTTAGTTTCTGTCTGTGTCGATTAAGGACCGACCATTGTTGGGCCTCGGGTCATGTTGAACGCATGCCTTACATTTAGCTGGCCGAATAACGTACCTTTCGACCGTGAAGCTGGGAGATTATTCGGGCCGAGTGGATTGCCCGCAGCGCACTGTACCGGAGCAGGCGTGGTAGGACACGGGGGCACGATGATAAGACCGAAAGGCAGTCGGTCGGCCCCCGGGTACATGTGGTTCCTGGCAAACTCGACATTTTTCCTAGATAGTTGACTCGGTGACCGATACCTCACTTTAGCGGGTGAGTGAGGTTTGTGTAAGGAATAAATCACCAGCTGGTTAATAATCGATTCGAATCGCCATCGCTCCTGGATAGTGAGCACTTGACTCGAGCTACGGCATCGTAGTAATTATTATGGAACAATGATGGTTATCTGGATAATATGGGATATGCTAAATCTAAATTGGTAACTGGATGTTATTGGTTAATCAAGTGATTGATGTAGTACAGGTGCTTACCTAGATGGATAGGTTATAATAAAGATGATGCAAAGTACTTAAAATGGTTTATTCATGATAACTTTTGCTTTTTGCAAACGAGTCAGCTAGCCCACTAAAGAAAGCCTTGCATAATCCTTGGTGTCACTTTATTTCTGGTTTATGACGGGTAAGTCTGGCTGAGTACATTCGAGTACTCAGGGTTTATCCCACCTTGTTGCAGGTGAAGTTCTCGACCTATTGATGATGGTGGCTAACCGTCGGTGGGCTCGGTGATTCTATATTTACTTTTCATCTATATGCTTTTGTCTGAGGATGTCACTTATGCTAGCAATGTATTTGGAACTTATATTAATGTAATCATTTGAAAGCTATGTTGTTTTCAATAATTGGTTTTGAAACCCAAACTTGTACTATTATTTGTGAACCCATTTGTAACATTATTTCTGTTGCAACTCTGCGTATGTGATGTGTATTTGCTTAATCACGCGATCTTGGTTGTGATGTTGATTTACCGAGGTCTTTCGAGACACTCGGTGAACTACCGGGTTTATATAAGTGAAAGTATGCACGTGTCAACGTGTTAGCGGGGACAGCCGTACTTGATCTTGTATAAATTGGGCGGTTCTATCACAGCTGGTATCAGAGCAAGATTAAGCATAATACTATCATGTACATAGTTTTAAAAACAATGTTTTGGTTTTTAAAATCCTATTTTGACTAAAACTTTAGCTACAGGAAAATTTGTCAAAACTTATTTGCAAAACTATGCTAGCAACATCCTTCTTTATGCCCAGTTAAGGACTATTAGGTGGCTATCTAAGTACTAACATGGGGGTTTTACTTTCGTCGTCCATACGGCGTGCTATTGTATGGATGCCATTCGCTTGAACGGTAATGTATGGATCAATTGCCTCTACGCCTAGGTAAGTGTGAGTTGTGAGAGCATGACCGTCCAACTATCGGTCTAGGGGAGAGTTAGCTGTGGTTACTGGAATATTTACATGTTACACACATGTATATATGAAGGTACTTAATTGTGGGTATATCTGTCGGCATGGATACCGAAGTATATATATCTGGGGATGTATATATAGAGAGTATCTTAGTTTACTGCTTTCATTGTGTGCTTATTTATCTCTTGTGGGGATGGGATGCAATGAATTTGCCTGCAGGTACGCTAACCACGAATGTGTAGATTGGATGTAGCTGACGACTAGCTATATATCGAGAGAGTACGTGTTATGCCACCAACATAGAACATGATTGCCACCTTAGGCTGGCAATTTCGTGAGGACGAATAGGATGAGCATGCATCATGATTGTGCTTGTGCATAAATATGCTTCCCTCACTTTGTTCTAATATTAAGTAACTTGTGATCAATGTGATGTTACTATCTTCCCTGTGTGAAGCTAGACAATATACCTTGTCCCATGCTGCTTGAATAGCTATGGTTGTAGGTAGTGTGTGATTAGTTTCGTCTTGTATGTTTGCTTCCAAAGGAAATAGAGGACAAGTTATTAATTAGCAAAAACTTCACCCCTTTGAAAACTAAATTGCTAAATGTAAGTGAAACTTGTTTTGTAGAGATATCCACCTACTCAGTAGAAAGGAAATAAAGGATAACAATACCTTACCACCAGGTTCGCATGTTTATGTGTAGTAGTGTTACTATAGGTGACTGCTTATTATGTACGAGCTTTGTGCTTAGTAATAGTCGCTTAAGCTAATCGGATTGAGTGTTTTGAAATGCTCGCTTAAGACCAAGATGTAGGCGTGGATGCTCATTATCTAGGTAGTGCCGTAGTTGTCACCCTTTTGTCCTCGGTAAGCATATGAGTGTGGAAGAGCGCTATCCTGGAGCAGCGTCCAAGTTTTGATAATCTCATGGTTGTCGTCTCCAATTAACTTCTCTCTTAGGAACCTAAGCCTGTACATGTGGTTGCTAGCCTTTGAACGTTGCACTATGAAGACCTTTATCCATGCCTTTGCTTGACCTTCGACCCAAGCTTAGCCCCCTTCTTTGCTCACATGTTTTGTGGTTGTCCCACTCCTATGTGGGAGGACCTTGCTCAAAAATCCTTGTTAGATCTCATTGCTCCTTCTACTAATGATCTGGTGCAACGCTAATCGCTATCTACCCTGCTTTGGAACCTTTTCGTTGCAGGTCATGTCGTTGCTTTATCAAATGAATCCTTAGTCAGTGCCTTGGCTCTGTCCCTTGAATCTTGTTTATTTTGTCTCCAACTCTCTCAAGTCTCTGGACATTTATCAGTCTTGGTCTCATGTTGTTGCTCAACATGACCGGATCTTATGATAATCTTTCATCTAGTAATCACCTTGGTAGACGTGAGGCGTGCATGGAATTTAAACAAGAATCTCATACTTAGTTGTCTTTGGCAATTAATCTATGTTCTCTTGTGCTGTGTTTTGACCTTCAGATCGCCTTCTTGTTGACTCTAAACCTTGTGACTACCTTTGTTTGCTATCCCTCCTTCTCATTGTGCTTGCTCCTACGCAACCCAATTTATGCCATGTGAGATTTCTTGTGGGTTGTATGTTCAGTAATGGTGCCATGATTTGCGATCTACGGTGCCGCGACGAAATTGAGAGCCTCCTGGGGTGCACACACAAGGCTGTGCTGCTCAGCACGCGCTGGTATCGAGGTTTCTAGTCATGATCCATTACAGAACTACACCAATATGTTATTCTCACGTGAGCTCTTCCTTGGTTATCCCTCCTTATCATGGTAGAAGATCTGTATGTTGAATCAGATGCAATAGGACTTCCTTCTGGAGTCATCCAATGGTTAACCTTTGAAGAACAGGTCACTAACAGGAACATAAACAGACTACAAGAGGGTAGACAAGTGACTCTACTCGACGTGACTGTCCCTGTAATGACGTCGGTCATCTAGTGAGCAACTTATGTCATTTTCGTTGGATCAGAAAGGTGCACCACACTTAAGGTTAAACAAGTTATCAGTTAGATGATAAATGGATCGAGATATTATGTGCATGCGGATCGCATAGTTGAAATCAACCATCTCTAGTGTGACTCCTTATCTACAGACTTCGATGGCGACCGTCTATTTGTGCCTCGATTGCAATTATTGTTGTGGTCAAGAGTAAGAATTTGGAACTTTGAGTGTTGAGAGACAACTAATTAGTTACCCATAGTAAGGTTAATCTCTAGCTAGGTAGTGACTTCTTGGTAGCTATGAAGACTATGTCTCATAAAACGATGTGAAGCAAAGAAACAACAAGGATGTTCAGCAATGCAAGATGTTGTATCAGCTGAGTGAAGAACTAGAGAAAGCATGTGCCTAGTTTCGATCAGCATCATTGTGCCCCTAGGTACCACAAATGGATTTGTTCAAGGTTCTGTTGGACCAAGTGCCAGAGAATATTCAGAAACGGTTCCTTGTCTATGTAGGAATGCCCTACATGTGGAATAATGCTTTGTGCCCTGCGAAAACAGCCCACAAGTCCAATGCTTGTGCATAGTCAAGTTGGTATCTAGAACGATGGTTGAAGTGTTACCAGAGAAGCATGTGAGGAAAACTCTAGCCTCCATCCTCAGCTAGAGAAAGACTGCTGCTGCTATGAGAAAGGTTAGAGAGTGCAAAACACACACCTCAACGTGTGGAGCGAAGAAAAAGGAGGACACGAAATCTGTCCAGATTTTGTGGCACTAAACTAGGTTATCTTCAAGTCGGCGGTTAGTGACTCAAACAAAGTTCGATTGACCCCAAACTTGGTGATCTCATTCCTTTCTTAGGGCCCTTCGATGTCTTAAGTTGGTTTGAGTATTGGTTGAGTAAAACATCGGATTTGAGAGATATCTTGTCGGCTCGGTTTGCTGCCATTTCAGAACAGAGCAGTTTTGGTAGATGAATTGTTTGGATGGTCAAACGGTGTCCGTTTGAGTTGAATTTTGGTGAGTAGTTAGAAGACCCACGGATCTACATGTCCACCAAAATTTGTGCATATTGGTGTAGTAGTTTGTGAAGATATGAATAGAAAACAAAAGGGTGCAGAATCTGCAATTTCGCGGTGACTGCGATCATCATTTGCATTAGACGGTTGTGTTTGTCATTCATGCCCAGAAATTACAACTTGTAGGTGTATCACTGTTAGACAACCCTCCATAACCTTGAGAAGACTAATTGCACCCCTATGTGCCTTGCTTTTGCCCTCTTAGATCAGCAATGCGTAAGCAGTCAAGGTGTTCTAGAAGTCAAATTGTGCCCTTGCAATTCGAAAGTAATTGGAAAGGTGTCAAACCATAGATTTTTGGATTATGGTTTTTGAGATATTGATTGGCCTAAGAATGGAATCCTTGACGTCAAATATAGTTTAAGAAAGCTGGTTTTGCTATGATGCAAGTCAACCCAACTTGCTATGCAACTGCACCACGAAGGCAAATTGTACTTAACCTGCTTGGTAGTCAACTAGTCCCTAGTTTTGTGATTACTTGCAACTTGTGTTGTCCTCCAAGCCTCGCTAATATCCTTCTGCGTCAATGGTTCTCTAATGCTGACATGCCTTTGGTACCTTATATGTGTTTTTACCCAAGAGGTTGTATCAGATTCAACCCAGATCACTGTTGCAACTTGGATACAAAGGCTCCCTAAGGAATGATCATCGAGAACATTGAGCCGACAGAGTCAGCTATTACGTTTACCACTCACTCAGCAGACTCAGACAATACAATATTGTTATTAGAGAAAGAGAACTGCACACATGGAACCATTACAACGAGTATCCTTTAGAAGATTATGATCTAGTGCAAAGTCCATATGGTATGTGCTATATCCACTAGGGAAGTAGATGCTACAAGTATTTAGTCTACGTTTGTATTGCTCTTCGTACATCGAGGACGAAGTACGTAAGACATTGCTATCTTGGATTCCTCCCAAAGTAACAATACTTCATGAAGGCCAACGAAGAAAATTCTTCAGACAAAACTTACTACAAAGGACAAGTATCAGAAAGTGTCTTGACCAAATTAGCCTCTCTTATGCTTGAAGCTATGTAGCCTAAAGCTATCGCTGATATTGGAAACTGGTAGCATGTCCCTCTTCCATAAAAGTCTTTCGTCCTAAATCTCGGGATGCGATTCTTTTAAGGGGGGAGGGCTGTAACACCCCAGGTGTTTGCCACCAGTTAAGCAATGGGTTTGAGCTCAAACATGGCATATTAAGTAATGATGAAGATGTCAAGGTCAAACCTATGGAAATGAGTCCCGACCTAAACTTGGATATTGCACCCTTGCTTTACATATAGGCCCTTTTCAAGATATATGCTTGGCTGGTGTTATTGGAATATCTTCATGTGTCTCACATCAATACCCATCTGTATTAATCCATGGAAAAGTTTCGTGAAGTTTGGAATCAAGAAGTCATATGATATGACAAGTTATATCCTTGTTGGAATGGCCTTATTAAGTGAATGAGAATATGTGTCATCAACCAAACCTTGCAACCTTGCCCAAATGACTCTAGATGAACTCTACAACAAAAGTCATGAAAGGTTCATGTTGAGCAAATGCCAAGAAAATGCTCTAATGGGTCACAAAGGATAATTTAAGCTTTATCGTGATCCTACTTTGGTCAAAGTAGAACTATAGCTTCTGCACCTGTTTTTAAAGTTAGACATTAAATAAAAGTTGAAGCTCGTGTTATGTAGAAGAAACTTTGTTTTTGGGGTATACCATGGATCAGCTCGGAACCAAGTCTAGCAGTGGCTCAAAGTTGGAACATGCTGCTGATTTTAGCACTTAGAAATATTCTAAGTCTAGAAATTCATTGACATCGGCATTGGCATCTCGCGTTCTCCAAATTTTGTTAAGCAACTCAACTTGGTCCAAAGATAAAAGTTGGAGTGTACATGATGGCGAAGAGCATGTATAAAGATGGCACTCAGTTGACATCATTTTGGCTATCAATTTTTGGAAGTTGTTAATCGCCGTTAATGCAATGACAATGCTGTCTTGGAGTGTCATTAACCACTAATATGCTGCCCCAATGGCTATGACCCCTGAATCAAGTTTGTAGAGCATCAGAAGAAGAATAATTTTGCTTCAAGGCCCATAGCCCACTTCGGAGCAGAGCTGGCCCAAAAACGGACTCCAAGCCGGGCACAGTGACACTCACCACGTGTTCGACGAAAGGGTGCCATGGCAGCCATGCAGCAGAGCGCGCGCTTCATTGCCGCCACACCACACGCCGCCCTGCTCCCTGCGCCTCCAAATGCGGATGCCCAAGCTGCCCTGGCATCCCACACTCGCTTCCTCTGGCCTCCCTCGCTCTCCCAGCGCGCTCGCTCGCCCTGCTGCCGGGCGGCTGCTCGCCATGGCCATGGCCACCATTGCCAAGCGACAGAGCTCCTCCCAACCACCGCCTTGCCCCTCTGCTACGCCATGCCTTGTTGCTCACTCCACCCGCCGCTCCCTTCTCCTTTCCCACCTCACGCAGAGCCTCCTGGCCGCCGGTGTCACCTGCTCAGTTCGCCGCCGCCGCCGAGCTTGCAGCGCCGCTATGCCCCCTCGCCTCTGCGCTCCATCGCTCCCCGCTGATAGTGGCACATCCTTGCGCAGCTCATGCCATGCCTCTGGACCTCCTTGAGAGGCGCCATTGGCCGCTGTTGCTCCCCGCCGTCGGAGCAGCTGCCGTCGCCGCCGCGGCTACTGTGGCCGTGCCGCCACAGGCCGCATCGGTCCAAGCTGGGCAACCTAGCGTGTGCGTGCGGTCCCCCTGGTCCTCCCCGCCACTCCACCACCGCCGTCGATCACCACGGCCGCCGGAGCCGTAAGCTGGCCATCTCCTCTGCTGTAAACCAAGAGGAGGGACCTTGCGCTTGAATTCAAGAAAAGAGAAGGGTCGATCTGCAAAGTCCTTGACTTAGAGGAATAGTGATAGGAAGGACCTATTCGCTGTTGTTTAAATTGTGTTTTCTACAGGGATCCCGATGAAAGATTTACATGTCTTTCTTTGATTTTTGGCAGATTTGGATTATCAATTTTGAAAATTCATAGTAATTAGTATAAAAATCGTAAAATAGTAAATGTGGACTTTTTAGAATCCTTGTAAAATTATCTATGCAGTAGATCCATAATATGGCATGCTTGAGTTTAAAGTTTCTGCCGTAAAAATAGATTTATGCAGGTTAGGGTTTGAATGCTAGTCTTACTTGTCTTTTTCATAACTGCAGTTTTTATGCTCCAATAAATGTGAAATTTTTGTGGAGTGCTACTAAGGTGATTGTTGTTGTCTGGTAAAAATTTTAGGTGTTTAGGATTTATAGTTTAAGAGTTATAAAAATAACAAATGCCCAGTATTGCTTTGCTTCTACTCTGAACTGTTCTGCATGTTTGAATTAATTGGCTCAGTTAAGTTATGAATCATGACTTGGTAAAAATACATGAGTTGTGGTACTTTTCTTAAGCTTTCCAAAAAGTTCAATATCATGATTTTTGGCTAAGTAGATCTTGAGTTATACTTGCTTAAATCTCTGTGGCTGTTTTTGCCCAAAACCAGAGAGAGTTTTCCTTGTTCTTACTGTGGGGCCTTCTTAATAGTATAATTAGCTTTAGGTGTTTACAAAAAAGTTGTTTAGAATTTGCTAAGCTTTCTAAAAAGTCTAGAATCACATTTATAGGACATGTATAACTCCATTTATAGCTGTTTAAAGTGGCATGTCAGTTTCTGTCTATGTTTTGGACAGAGATGCAATTATTGGATTAGTTGACCCTTCTAACTATAAAATCATCTTAATATGAGAATAACAAAGTTGTAGATAATTCATGTAACTAGCTTCTGATAAAATTTGGTGTCATTTGGCAAAGTAGTTTAAGAGTTACAACTATTTAAAGTTGGGTTATAGAATTGATTGCTCTCTGTCTTGTTTAGACCAGTTTCTGTAAATGGGTAGATTTATCTTAGTTAACTTGAGAATCGTGCTAAGATGATTAAAGATGAATTGTAGAAAATTTCATAAGCTTTCCAGAATGTCTTGTTGCATGTCTGTTGGATTTGTATAACTCTAGTTATGATCCAAACATGAAGCTGTTGTTTCTAGTCCAGAAATAGACATATGCTAGTTGTGGTTGTTTACTCCATGTGTTGCTAAGTGTGGCTTATGTCCTTGTTGATGGTCAAGTTATGATACTTGTGACCTTGTTAAACTAGTGTCATGCTCGATGTGCTTGCTCTCTATAGTTAGTTGTGTGATGTTAGTTAAATAGCTATTTGTGTCTATGTCTTGCATAATCTTGTGGTTATCTTGAATGTTTATGTGATGCATCTTGTATTACCATTCTTTATATTCATGCACTTGCATCTTGCATCTCATCTAGGTGCGCTAGATGAACCACGTGAAGGACGTGATGTTGGAACCAAACACGAAGACGGTGTATGGTGGACCTATCCCGAAGATGGAAGGACTGGACAAGTGCTAGGACGGGAGATGCTCACTTAGCGAGTGTCGTCTAACTGAACTGACTTGTGTCGGATCCCAGGCAAGCCCCGGAGCATTATAAGTCTCCTAATTTATAAAAGCAATTCTTTCTATATATATGAGTTTATATATTGTTGCATTAAGTTGTAGGAGTTGATTGAAACCGTTGATGCATTTATTACTATCCTTGCCTACCTTATTACCTTTTACCCTGTTAGGTCAGGATCGAATAACTGCTTAGCCTTGCTTAGACCGGTAGCGATCGATGATATCCGGTCACCTACATTATAGGTTGTGACTGGAAGAATTTAGCTATGGAAAGAATGATATCCTGGAATTAACCCTGTGTGATGGATAACTGGAGACCGGACGAAAAAGTTGGAGGCAACCAGACAGGGTTCTGGGGTGCTGTTAGTTTCCGTCTGTGTCGATTAAGGACCGACCGTTGTTGGGCCTCGGGTCATGTTGAACGCATGCCTTACATTTAGCTATCCGAATAACGTACCTTTCGACCGCGAAGCTGGGAGATTATTCGGGCCGAGTGGATTGCCCGCAGCGCACTGTACCGGAGCAGGCGTGGTAGGACACGGGGGCGCGATGATAAGACCGAAAGGCAGTCGGTCGGCCCCCGGGTACATGTGGTTCCTGGCAAACTCGACATTGTTCCTGGATAGTTGACTCGGTGACCGATACCTCACTTTAGCGGGTGAGTGAGGTTTGTGTAAGGAATAAATCACCAGCTGGTTAATAATCGATTCGAATCGCCATCGCTCCTGGATAGTGAGCACTTGACTCGAGCTACGGCATCGCAGTAATTATTATGGAACAATGATGGTTATCTGGATGATATGGGATATGCTAAATATAAATTGGTAACTGGATGTTATTGGTTAATCAAGTGATTGCTATAGTACAGGTGCTTACCTAGATGGATAGGTTATAATAAAGATGATGCAAAGTACTTAAAATGGTTTATTCATGATAACTTAGGCTTTTCGCAAACGAGTCAGCTAGCCCACTAAAGAAAGCCTTGCATAATTCTTGGTGTCACTTTATTTCTAGTTTACGACAGGTAAGTCTGGCTGAGTACATTCGAGTTCTCAGGGTTTATCCCACCTTGTTGCAGGTGAAGTTCTTGACCTGTTGATGATGGTGGCTAACCGCCGGTGGGCTCGATGATTCTATATTTACTTCTCATCTATATGCTTTTGTCTAAGGATGTCACTTATGCTAGCAATGTATTTGGAACTTATATTAATGTAATTATTTGAAAGCTATGTTGTTTTCAATAATTGGTTTTGAAACCCAAACTTGTACTATTATTTGTGAACCCATTTGTAACATTATTTCTGCTGCAACTCTGCGTATGTGATGTGTATTTGCTTAATCACGCGATCTTGGTTGTGATGTTGATTTACCGAGGTCTTTCGAGACACTTGGCGGACTATCGGGTTTATATAAGTGAATGTATGCGCGTGTCAACGTGTTAGCGGGGACAGCCGTACTTGATCTTGTATAAATTGGACGGTTCGGTCACATGGGCAGTATAAGCAGGTGTTTGTTTTCTCCCTTGCTGCGCCTGCTATATTGAGTTACAACTTCTTTATAAATCAGTTACCTACTTTTACGTTGAGTAGTTAGAATCCTATTTTTGTGTTTTGGTTGTGTTTATGTGCCGTATACGCAGGCATTGTTTTTTGTTCAGCTAGAGCCCTGTCTTTACAGTAGTTACTTCCTGTATTTCGAGTAGTTACAATTTTTGTTGTTGTTGTTGTTGTTTGTGGTGTACGGTTTTGGCTCGCTTGCTGCCTTTTTGAGTTAAAACAGTTTCGTAGATTTTTTACAAACCTATTTTAAATCGGTTACATTAGTCAGTTATTTTGTGTATGGTCAATCTAATGCGCTGTCGTCGGCTCCGCCGTCCAGCCCAACCTGTGATTTTTTTTTTTGTTAAAATTGGTATGTGAGCTCATTTTTGTCGGCCCCGCTGACTATCTTTCGTTTTGCTTTTTGTTGAGTTACTGCTCTGTTTCAGAGAAGTTACTCTCCTCGTCTCGAGTAGTTACAATTATGTGCATGGTTTTCATCAGAATTTGATTCTATGTCTAGTTTGGTAACTGTGCTTATATAGATACTGTGACTGACTTTTTAGGTGTTATGTTGGTGGCTGCTTGCATAAGTGAGGAGGGTTTTTTTCCATATGGGTGGGCCCTCAGTTCTTTGTTGTTTCTCTTAGTCCTTTTTTATTCAAGGTTGAGATGAGAATCTAGCTCGATCTGTGTGCTCTCTCCGTTCCTCGGTGCCTGCATCCACACGGTTGTTGGAAAGAAGGTGATCCTTATTTGGAATTCTCTTTTGCGTATTCTACTGGTTAGATCCTTTTTGTGATGGCTTTGTTAGATTCAATTTTTGTGAGGTTGTTGCGCTCTTTGTTTGTCTGTATCTCTCTCTCTCTCTCTGTAACACCATCAACATGTTAACAATGATATTTTATTGCACATTTTTTTTGAAATACAACCTTTTTGATCCACGAATACTTTTTGGCTGTACATTTTTTGTGCATATATTATTTATGGCTGTACAATTTAGTGGATAATAATTTTTTACCGTACCAACGTACATCAAGAATTGTCGTAAATAATCTGAAAAAAAACTATGCTACCAAAAAATATACATGGTCCAAAAAAATTGTATTGGCAAAAAATGTTTAATTTTGTAATGAAATGATATTGTAAAAAAAAATCTGTGCAATAAAATTTAATTGTTAACATAGTAATGTGGTTGCACATGAAAACAAGGGTAAAATGGTCTTTGTCCCTCATAGTTGATGGCGTTAGAGGCCACATCTAACGGCAATGCTATATAGGGAACCAAAAATAAACCTAGTGCTATATTGAGAAGATTTTATCTTTCGATGCTAAATAAGGAATCATGTCATATGCCGATGCTAAATAAGAGATTTTCTCTTTTATTTCTGTGAGGTTGTTGCCTGCATCCACACGGCTGTTGGATAGTGATTAAAATTTTTTGTGAGGTTATTGGACTCGGTAGGGTGTTGTTGGAGCTCTGTGACTGCGGCCGCGACGGGGCTAGTGGGCGCTGGGCGGCGGTGGTGTGTTGTGCTGGAACATGCTTGGATTTTTTATCTGTAAATTCAAGACATTGTAGGATGTAACTGTGTATTATTCTGTGTTGCAATTGAGTGTTTGGAAATTTTTAGTTTTGTCGGAGCTGCCGAATATTATTGTATTTGGTTTTGTTTCTTGGAGAATGGGATGGTAGCGTAGAACTTTTTATTAGGAATTAGAGACGAACATTATTTTTTGATTGAGTGATGGTGAACAGTAGTCCGGTCCGATGGGTTTAGAAAAAAATGGTGGAAGGCGGGCAGGCCAGGCGGTGGGGATGGTCATAGGTCGGTTTAGGGGTCGTGGCGACGGTCGAGGCCGTCAGGCCAGGTCGGGGCGGGGGCGTGCCAAGTTCTTTGTTGAGAAGTGTTAACTGGGGTTTGCTGCCACTGGTGTAGCATCTTTTTTCGTTGTAGCTCCATGGCATCTAAGGCTGTAACTATCGATTATGATTTTGTTGTAACTTGTTTTGTTTTTTAGTTTACTATAGGAGATGCTGCTAATGATTTTACTTGCTTTGTTTTCTTGATGAGTCAGATTGGATCATTGTATTTTTTTATTTGTGTCATATATATTTGTGGTTATTGCTATTGGAAAATGCTAAACAATAATCTAGGGGGCTTAAAATTTTTTGGGGAGGTAGGTAGGCGAGGCGGTTGGGAATCGTCGATGGGCGGCTTGGGAGCTAGCGGTGGTAGTGGCGGTTGGGCTAGGTCAGGGCGGAGGCGTGCATTGCCATGGTGGTGGGTTGGGGGTGGGGGAGGGGTAGCAGGGTGGTCACCGTGGGCTCGGTAGGGTGTTGTTGGAGCTCAGCGGCCGCAGAGCTCCGGTGAGACCCTACTGAGCCCGCAGCGTGTGTGGTGGGCGGTGGGTGGCGTGGCGTGTGGTGCTAGAACATGTTTGCCTTATTGAATCATTGCATTTGTTTTATTTTATCAGTAAATACAAGACATAGGAGGATGTAACTGTGTATTATTCTATGTTGTAATTTAGTGGTTGGACAATTTTTATTTGTCGAAGCTGCTGCTATTGTTCTATTTTTTGGTATTGTTTTTTTTGGAGAATTGGATGGTAGCGTAGAACTTCTGATTAGAAATTTGAGAAGAAATTTATTTTTTGGGATTGAATGATGCTGAAGAATGGTCTGGTGGGTTTATAGAAAAGAAAAGAATGGGGGAAGGAAGGCAGGCCAGGCCGTACAAATGGTCAAAGGGCGGTTTAGGTGTCCTGACAGCGGTTGAGGCGGCCGGGCCTGGTAATGGCAGGGGCGCCCACGGTCTTTGTTGAGAATTGTTAACTGGGGGTTTGCCGCCAACGGTGAAGTATCTTTGTTGTAGCTGCGTGGCACATAAGTCTATAACTGTCAAATATGTCTTCTTGTAACTTGGTTTCTTTTTTAGGTTTTTGTGGTATGAGATGTTGCTATTGATTTAGTTGTTTGTTTTCTTAAAGGATTAGATTGGATCCTTGTATTTTTTTATCATATATTTGTGGTTATTTCTATTAGGAAATGCTGAATATCATTCTAGGGGGGCTTAAATTTTTTTTGGGTAGGTAGGTAGGCCAGGCGGTTGGGAATGGTCAATTGTGTCGCAGAACCGACCAATTTATTAGAATACAAGTACAATGGCAATCCGCAAGCGGTCGCACTGTCATACTTGAACCCATATAAACCCGGTAGTCCGTCGAGTACCACGACGGGTCTCGATAAACGATTTACAACAACCAAGATCGTACAGGATTCAACATACATGCCACATATTACATAAAGTTCACAGATACTTTTCATCATCAGAGTACGAATAAAAGTTATTACAAACCGAGTTTGATAAATAAAGCGGAAGCAAATAAGTTCGAAGATAAAGTTTCCAACATAGTTTGATACAGTGCCAAGCTAGATCACGGTCCACAAAAGCAAGGATAGGAATTACTAAAGAAGCCTGCCCAAGGCTTACTCCTCATCCACAGCGGGATAGAAGCAACTCTTGCAATAACCATGATACACAGTGCCATCTGCAACAATGGGAAAATAAACCTTGAGTACGAGAAGGTACTCAGCTAGACTTACCCGTCATGAACCAGAAATAAAATGACTCCAAGTATTATGCAAGGCTGTATAAGTGGACGTAACTTGACAACATTTTTGCGTAAAAGCAATTGAATCATGGTACAGTTACAAGTTCTTTACCAGATTATTTATAACTATCCATTTCTAGGTTAGCAACTATCCTGTGCCAAACATGTGGTATATCATTTAGAAGCATACAATAGTAACCATAGCAGGTATTGTAATTCCATATTCATCCGAACCATCATGTTTCATAACACAGTTGCTACGATATTGGGACTAGCCAAGTTTCTCACTATCCGGGAGAGACGGCGATTCGAATCGATTTCAACCAGCTGGAAATTTATTCCTAACACAAACCCAGGTCTACCAGCCACGATAGCCTTAGGTCACCTTTGGTACAACTCCAGTACACATTTCGTGGGTCCGTACTGCGCCGCACAATCTGGAACACCAGATGCCAGGATGCTCAAGCCAAGCCTGCCCTTGGGCTCAGTCTGATTGTTCCCCGGAAGGAGCGCACAACAGAATGATTCCCGGCCTGAGTTGAATTACTCGGCTTCACGGTCGGAATGAGTTATCCGGCCAGCTAAGTGAGAGGCATGCGTTCAATCTTGTCAGAAGCGCCAACAACGGTACGGTCCTTACTCGACACAGACGGGGATAAATCCACACCCAAGACCTCCATGTCTTGTTGCTTCTCTATCGACTTCCTGTCCGGTCTCGATTTACTTTTACCTCATGGTTCTGTTCCACGATAGCAAATATAGCCAACCGTGCTCCGGTATCCACCTATATCTCGCAGGTGACAGGACATCACCCGACTTCTACCGGTCTAAGCATGGCTAAGCATATATATTCGATCCTGGACCTATACCGGTTAAAGGTGTAATACTTGGACAAGGAATGTACATGCATCAAGTGGTTTCATTCAACTCTTATAACCTAATGCATCAGTCATAAATACGTAAGTAAACATTTGTAAATTACTGGGAGACTTATAATGCTCCGGGGCTTGCCTCGCAGAAAGGAAGTAGGGCGGTGGTCAGGACACTCCGGAAGCTCTTCAGGGTTCTGCTCCACGCCTTCGGGAGCTGCGGCTTGCGGATCCTCCTGCTGGTTCCCTTCCTCGGCTTCTTCAATTTCCAGCAACGTGATCTCTTCCTCCGATCCTAGATGCATGAGTATGGCATAAGTATTACGAATGCATATATGTTAACAAGTGCATCATGTTTATTGAGTAGGTGCATATCTCTTCTCGGTTATTTAATTATCTACTTCCATAATACATCGATTATACCATAAAATAGCAGCTACTTGTTTCACTCATAACTGGAGTTCTACAAATCCAAATCTAGTGATCCTAGACTTTCTGGAAAGCTTATCAAATTCTCTACAACTTTGTTATTAACCATTTTTACAGTCACATAAGTTTCAACATGCAACTCATCAAACTCTAGAATCAGCCCGGAAACTATTTAATATGCAATATAAAGTAATAATACTTCTACTTCATGTAATCATTCAACATAAAATCTACCAACAGTTTAAGCATACTAATTACATTTAATGTATTATAATGGTGAAGCCCAAACTATTTATTTAATTGCCTTTATTATTTTATTTAGATATCTAGGTTAAATAATAAACATATATCAGCTATACTTAATAAATTCTCAAAAATTTACAGTGCCTTACTAATGCTATCAAAGGACTACTATAAAAATTTCATGTCATTTTACTAAGTAGAACATTCTATACAAAAATGACAAGGAAGCAAGGCTTGAAATAGCATAAAATGGAAAATCCTATTGAAAAGTGTCAAGCAACAGATTTCCTATTTTTCTTAACATCCATATGGTGCTAGGATTACCTCCAACAAATTTCATGAATTTCGGACTCATAATTAATTTATAAAAATTCATGCAAGGATTAACTATTCATAAAAGAAAAATCTATAACTATAAATCTACACATGCACTAGTCCTCAAATTTTTACCAGAGTTCATATATGCTAAGACTAGCTTACCACAAAAATTTCATAATTTTTGGAGTACAGGAACTCTAGATATAAAATAAACAAATTTGAATGCATTCAAAAGCACATTTCAAATCCCTATTTAAATCTCCAAAAATTTCTACTATACAAGTCAAGAATATATTTTCCCTAAATACTACACTTCCTAAGGAACACTCACAAATTTATTTCACAATTTTAGGAGCTATCAAACTGAAGATACAAAAATAACAAAACACACTTGAATCTGGAATTTTTAACTATCTTTAAAACCTAGAGTCGCTGACAGCAGGGACCCACGCGTCAGTTGGACCCACCGGTCAGCGAGACCAAAACAGAGCCGGCGGCGCTGAGCAAGCTCCCGCGGCCATAGCTCGTCGACGGCGAGTCCGTCGGCGGTGACATCATCACTAAGTGATCCCCGTGACCTAATGTGTCGATTGGTCTACTTGGCCGGCCCTATCGTCGACACTAGTGACAACGGCGGCGGCCATGGCGGCTCGACGAGGCGGGACGTCGGCGGTACGCCGATGGAAGCCATGGTGACTCAAATTAACGCGTGGACAAGCATCAGTGGACTACAAGGAAGCTATTGCTCGCGCTATCGTGGCCTGCGGTGGTCGGGTTGGGCCTGGCCACGGCGATGGAGGGTGGCGGAGGAGCTCCGGCGAGGCGTTGCACGGCGCTAGGGCTTACCGAGCTTGAACAGCGAGCACTGTTGGATGCGGTAGGATGCTGGGGAGCTGGTGGTGCTGCGGTGGTGATGAAAAGGCGGCTCGGTGCGAGTTTACGCGGGCTATGGCGACGGTGGAGCTACGGGAGCTCGGTGGCTGCTGCGGCGGTGCTCGCACAGGCAAAGGAGGAGGCGGAAATGCGAAAACGGAGTTGTGGCTGAGTGTGGGCGGGTGCGGGGGAGTTGAAGGCGCGCCCAGGCGCATCGTGGCCTGCGCGGACAGACCGGCGGTGACGCGCGGCCGTTTCTCGTGCCACGCGGCGTGCGAAGCCTGCCGATGTCGGCCACTGAACGGCTTCGTTCAGTCGATTCATAGAATGAAAACCGAGCCTGACGACGCGTTTTGACGGTGAAATAACTGTTAAACTGAAGCTCAAAAGTGCAAACGATCTGAACAAAAATCATAGCCCTATGCACCAGCTACAACTTTTGTTAAGGGATCATGTGCCAACTCTCAACTAAACTCGAGTTATATCATCACAAAGATTGGTTTGTCAGGCTGTCAGTGAACTTGACTTAGAAAAATTTGTTAAGTGTTGCAATGAGTGTTTTACTGATTTTTGTGACCCAATTTCAAACATGTTAGGAGCTGAATCAGTCAAAGACCCAAAAATCAAAGTTGTTCCTTATGTCAAACACTACAACATTGCTTTAGTGAACTCCTCCATGCAAGGTCTCTAGCACCTAGTTCCACTTTAGTCAAACATGTCACTTTTAAATGATGAAACACATCAAAGCATGGCTTAATGACCAAACTAGCCCTAGCCCTAAATACCAAAGTTGTTCATGATGATACTCTAAGCATATTTAAGCAATTTGCAAGGTCATTTAAGAATTTCATGCAGTAGTCACTCATAGAGCTATTTAAAGTAATCACATGAAATATGCCTTAAAGGCTTGATTATGGAAAGTGACTTTCATGAACCATGCCCTAATTGCTAACCCAAGTGTGGTTACATGTTTTTGTGACCAACATCTTCCAAGTACATGTTTTCATTCATGATTATTTGCATAAGTACCAAGAAACATGCAATAACAAGCAACGTTGCCTATGTTTCAATTCAATGTTTCGAGTGTAAATGATGATTTATGAATGCTTGATGCTCATGCTCATGTTATGCAAGTCAAGTTATGCAAGGTTAACACCCGAGGTGTTACAGCCCCTCCCCCTTATAAAAATCTCGTCCCGAGATTTGCAAGACCTACCATTCTTGGAAAAAGGCGGGATAAACTTCTCGTAGATAATCTTCTCTTTCCCACGTAGCATCTTGTTCACTATAATTGTTCCACACCACCTTATAGAACTTAATAATCTTACTCCTTGTCACTCTCTCCATCTCTTCTAATACTCGAATTGGCTTTTCTTCATAGGTCAAATCCGATTGGAGCTGCACATTGGTGGGTGCAATAGCTTCTTCAGGTACTCGAAGACATTTCTTTAACTGAGAAACATGGAACACATCAAAGATTGCACTCATCTCTGGTGGAAGTTGTAACTTATACGCAACATTTCCTTTTCGTTCCAAAATTTTGTATGGCCCTACATATCTTGGTGAAAGCTTCTTTTTCATCCCAAATCTTTTCACACCTTTCATGGGTGATACTCTCAAGTATACATAGTCACCCACTTCAAAAGTTAGTGGTCTTCTTCTTCCATCGGCATAACTCTTCCGCTCTTGATTGAGCCGCCTTCATATGTTGTTGGATGATACGTACTTGCTCTTGACTTCATTGACAAAATCAATACCAAAGTATCTCCTTTCACCGGCTCAATCCAATTCAATGGAGTTCTGCACTTCTTCGCCATACAAGGCTTCAAATGGAGCCATTTTGATACTAAACTGATAATAACTTGTTGTTATAGGAGAATTCAGCTAAAGGTAACCATTTCTCCCATGAACCTTTTGAAGATATAACACAAGCTCTAAGTAAATCTTCTAGGATTTGGTTCACTCGCTCTGTCTCATCATCTCGAAGTTTGCGGATGATAAGTTGAACTTCCGATTAGCTTGGTTCCCAAAGCTCGGTGTAAGTGCTCCCGAAAACGAGCTATGAACTGTGGTCCTCGATCCGAGATTATAGTCCTGGGTACTCCATGCGGTCTCACGATCCGGGAAACATATATCTCAACGTATTTTTTCAACTATATACCGTGTGTTCACGGGTATAAAGTGTGCTGACTTGGTGAGACGATCAACAATGACCCATATTGAATCGTGACCTTTTGGCGTCATTGGAAGGCCTGTGATAAAGTCCATGCTGATTTCCTCCCATTTCCATCCTGGAATAGGCAATGGTGAAGTAATCCAAAGAAGCTTTTCATATGGATGGCTTTTACTCTACTACGCTTATCACACCTAGCAACATAGGCTGTGATCTCTTTCTTCATCTTAGTCCACCAAAAACGGGTTCTTAAATCTTGATACATTTTACTACTACCCGAATGGATAGACAATTTGGATGAGTGAGCTTCTTCTAAAATTTGATTCCTTAGCTCATGGTCTTTTGGTACCACTAGTCGGTCCTCAAACCATAATACACCTCTTTCATCCAATCTAAAATGTTTGGTTTCTTGCTCTTGCATTTTCTCTTGATGTGACTTATTCCCACATCCTGCTGCTGTCAGTAGCTCTATGATTTTGCCCTCAAGTGAACAACTGATTGTGATATTGTGTAGTACAGCAGGATGTAACAAGTTGAATCCATCTTCCAGCAATGCTTCCACAGTGTTGCAATGGGACTTCTGACTAAGTGCATCGGCTACTACATTTGCTTTACCCGGATGGTAATGCACTTCTAAATTATAGTCCTTAATCAATTCTAACCATCTTCGTTGTCTCATGTTCAGTTCTGGCTGGGTAAAGATATACTTGAGACTTTTGTGGTCAGTATAGATGTGACATACATTGCCCAACAAGTAATGTCTCCATATCTTTAATGCATGAACAACGGCTGCAAGTTCCAAATCATGTGTAGGGTAGTTGACTTCATGTTTTCTCAATTGCCGAGAGGCATATGCAATTACTCTCCCTTCTTGCATAAGCACACATCCCAAACCTATTCCTGATGCATCACAAAATACATCAAAAGGCTTTTCAATGTCTGGTTGTGCTAACACAGGTGCTGTAGTCAACAAAGTTCTGAGGGTGTGAAAAGTTGTTTCACATTCTGGTGTCCATTTGTACTTCTCATCTTTCTGAAGTAGTCTGGTCATAGGCTTAGCTATCTTTGAGAAATCTAGAATAAACCGACGATAGTATCCTGCTAACCCTAGAAAACTCCGAACTTCATGAACCGAAGTTGGGGCTTTCTAATCCATGACCTCTTGTACTTTGGATGGGTCTACTGAGATTCCATCTCTTGATAAAATGTGACCTAAGAAAGGTACTTTGCTCATCCAAAATTCACATTTGCTAAACTTGGCATATAGCTTATGCTCCCTCAGTCTGGATAGGACAATCCTCAGATGCTCTTCATGATCTAACTCATTTCCTGAATAAATCAATATGTCATCGATAAACACGACCACGAACTTGTCAAGTTCGGGCATGAATACCGAGTTCATCAGGTACATGAAATAGGCTGGAGCATTTGTTAGTCCGAAAGACAACCAAATACTCGTATAAGCCGTACCTAGTAGAGAAAGCAGTTTTAGGTATATCCTCCGGTCTGATCTTTATCTGATGGTAGCCTGATCTTAAGTCAATTTTGGAGAATACCCTTGCCTTCGCTAGCTGATCGAACAAGATGTCGATGCGGGGTAATGGATATTTGTTCTTGATGGTCACAGCATTGAGTGGTCTGTAATCTACACACATTCTCAGTGACTTATCCTTCTTTTTCACAAACAATGCTGGACATCCCCACGGAGATGAGCTGGGTTGGATAAGACCCTTGTCCAATAGATCTTGCAATTGATCCTTAAGTTCCGCTAACTCATTGGGTGGCATTCTATAGGGCCTTCTGGATATGGGTGCGGTACCTGGCACTAATTCGATCTTAAATTCCACGTCCCTATCTGGTGGTAGACCTGGTAATTCCTCTGGAAATACATCCAGAAACTCACAAACAATGGGGATATCACATATTGTGGTGGTTTGGATAGCACAGGCTAAATGTTGGGGTTCGAAATCGCGGGAGAGTGGGACTAGAAAAGCATTCCCTCCCGTGGGTTCTCTCAACATAATAGTGCGGGTGCTAGTGTCAATAAGAGCACCATGATACTTCATCCAATTCATGCCTAAGATTACACTTATCGACAACCCCGGCAATATTATCAAATCTATTGTACTCCCTCCCTTGTATCGAGATGAGTACATTTTTGACTATCTTTTTGGTAGTAACAGTTCCTCCTGCTGAACTTATGTTAAAACCCCCTTTGCTTACTTCAATTATTTCTTGATCATGTCTAGATGCAAATGCTTGACTCATAAATGAATGAGAAGCTCCTGAGTCAAATAAAACAACCGCGGGATGCTTGTTGACGATAAACATACCAGCCGTGACAACTTCTCCGGTGGGCACTTCCTCCACAGTGGTATAATGCACTTGTCCCTGACGTGCCCTGGCATTCACCTGCCTCTGATTGTTCTGATTTGGGTTGCCATTCCTCTTGGGGTGGGGGCATTCCTTGGACCAATGACCCAGTTGGTTGCAGTTGAAACATGGTTGATTACTTCTGAATCCGGTGGAGCTGTCCTGATTGCCATTTCCTGTTGGTAAGGCAATAGTGAACGCCTTTACTGGAATGGTTTCGTGGCTGTTATTCTGAAGCTTTCGATGGTGGAGGCCTAAACTTGGGTGCGGTGTGGACGGATTGTGGCCTAGCTGTGATAGGCGCTTTTATTCGGAAAGATCCGGATGCACCGCCTCATATGCCCTCTTCATGCGACCTTTTTGGCAACTGCGCATGCATGTTGTTGTGGTTTTCTTGGGTCAAGGCATCGCTAATAAACTCATTGTACGTGGCACATCGAGAATTTGCCATAGTCTTCATCAGTTTGGTACCCAAACCTCGCTTGAAACTCTCTATCTTTTTCTCCTCGGTATCCATGAAACCTGGAGCATATCTGGACAAGTTGTTGAATGCGTGCATATACTCTATGAGTGACTTTGTCCCTTGAGTGAGCCTCATAAATTCAGCCGCTTTCATGATCGCATCGGGCGGGGAATATGGTGTCCTCTAAAAGCCACTTTAAATGCTCTCCTGTGTCACTCATGCATTAGCGAGCAAGGATGACAGAAATGTGTTCACCAGATCCCTGCTGGGTCCTTGCAATTGATGAGAAGCATACTCGCTTTCAGATGCTCCATGACCCTCAACAGACGCCGAATTTCGCTCAATGGTATTCAACCATTCATCGGCTCAGCAGTGGTTCCTCACACCTTGAAGATCGGAGGCTTCGTGTCCGAAAAACCTTGAATGTATCTTGTCTGATTTGGCTCGGCCTCGGTTGTTTGTGGGTGGCCACGAGCAGTGTTTTGCGCGATAAGGCGCAAAGCTTCTTCCATTGTCCTCTGGCTCCCCAAGAACTGAGCAAAGAACTCCTGAGTAGACAGCGGCGGTGGTGGTGGCAAGTCATCATGGTTGCCATCCTGGCTGCTACTAGCTCCTGCACGGGTGCGTGTCATCTGCGAAGTTGCAACAATAAGCGATTATTTGTTGAGGCCAAGAGATTGCGGAGGAATTATGTACTCATGCCAAACTGAAATTACTAGAGAAAATTCTCAAAATCACAATAAAACAGAGGCATAATAATTCATTCTCGCAACATGACATCACCAATTTGACCACTTATTGCGCTCATAACGCATGCAAATTTAAATCGTGATCACCAACAAAGGACTGGAATAACATTGATGTTCAACCAAACGTGCGCTTAATCAACATTACATGATAGTCTGGTTAGTAATGCCAAATTCGAGCTACAGGTCCATTACATGAATAAAGGTGATACATTAGTCCTTCCACTAAGTGCTAAGCGATCTAATCCTCATCATGATCACTATCGAGGTCAGACGCAGAATCATCTCCTTCCTCAGGTTCTACTTCTTCTTCAGGCTCCACTTCTTCTTCTTCTTCGTACCCTTCTAGATCCATTTCTGCGGCTCCAGGTGGGACATAAGGGTGGAGCTGATTGTTCAGTAGATGAACCTCTTCATGCAGATTATCGTTGTATTCTTCCGCATTGGCCAGCTGCTGTCCCAGCTCAAACTATCGAGCTCTTAGGACATCTTCCCTGGACCAAACTGCATTTCGCTGGTGAGTTAACCCAGTCATCTCTTTAGTGAGCCTCTCAATCTCGGCGTCGTGCTCCCTCTGAAGCTATCGTCGATCCTCGCGGGCATGACCAAGAGCACCAGACACACGTCTGAGGCTACCTTCCACTCCATCTAACACTCTCATCACTGCGAACATGGCGCTCATGGAAGGGTTATCACTGTTCTGCCCTTCTGCTGCACCAATCTCCAAAGATCTTCCTCTTGCCTGCTGCCATGAGTCAGTGGAGGGGTTACCTCTCGGAAAGACTCCAGCCAAGGCGGCTGCCAGCTCCTGAGGAAAACGATCCATGATATCCCTCAGGATCCCAAAGGCTGCCCTGCCAACTGCTTCTTCAGCAGTCCTGCCAGTTGACTCATAACACTAGCCTGTCCACTCAGAATCGTCACCTCGGGGACGAACAACGGCCTCCATAGTAACTAAGAGACCTTCTCCCAACTGCTCATTCGCCCAAAAGTAGCGGGGTTCCATTCCATCAGGATAGCCTACGTAGCTGAGCACTCTCCACAAGAGTGTAGGCATCCCAAACTCTCCAAGAAACGTGTGACATTGATGGGTATGTGGAGTAAGCTGACGGCGGGGAGCTCTGCCTCCGGTGGACTTGCGAGCGGTCTGCTTTTGTGCGTGCCATCTGCACCATTAACATGTACCACTAGGTGAGACAAGACCATGACGGATAAGAGTTACATAACTGAGTAAGAATTTTATAAGGGGAGGAACAATTTAATTATGTGCATGGTAATTATCATGATGCATGCTCGTTCCGTACGTCCTCACAAACTTAGGAAAAATTTGTTTCTAGCGGTAGACACGGTGGCATACATACGTTCTCTCATAAATAGCGTAACTAGTCGAGCTACACGTTTCGTTGTTAGTGTACCTGCATAAAATTTCATCTCAGCCCTAAACCCATAATGAAATATGCGTAATGTAATTGTAAATACTTCCATATATGTATACCCATACATATACATCCGTATCAATCTACCCGACAATAATTTAAACCCACAATTAAATATGTACCATATACACATGCAAGCATGCATACATAGCTGTACCAAAGCTACTCTCCCCGACCGCACGCTCACATCTGGCGGTCATACACTCATCATCTTACCTTGGCGTAGAGGCATTTGATCCATACATTACCACTCAAGTGAATGGCATCCATACTATAGCACGCCGTTTGAACGACGAAGTAAAAACCCCCATGTTAGTACTTAAATAGCCACCTAATAGTCCTTAATTTGGGCATAAGGAAAGTGATCATTGGCACACTTTAGATTTCAAATACCTATTATATAACTTTTAGTTGCTAGAGAAGGGTTTTTGGAAAACAAAAACTTTTGTTTTAAATACACTTGTGACAATTAACGTTGAATCTTGCTTTGATACCAGCTGTCGTAGAACCGACCAATTTATAAGAATACAAGTACAATGGCAATCCGCAAGCGGTCGCACTGTCATACTTGAACCCATATAAACCCGGTAGTCCGTCGAGTACCACGACGGGTCTCGATAAACGATTTACAACAACCAAGATCGTGTGAGATTCAACATACATGCCACATATTACATAAAGTTTACAGATACTTTTCATCATCGTATACGAATAAAAGTTATTACAAACCGAGTTTGATAAATAAAGCGGAAGCAAATAAGTTCAAGATAAAGTTTCCAACATAGTTTGATACGATTGCCAAGTTAGATCACGGTACACAAAAGCAAGGATAGGAATTACTAAAGAAGCCTGCCTAAGGCTTACTCCTCATCCACAATGGATAGAAGCAACTCTTGCAATAACCATGATACACAAGTGCCATCTCGCAACAATGGGAAAATAAACCCTGAGTATGAGAAGGTACTCAGCTAGACTTACCCATCATGAACCAGAAATAAAATGACTCCAAGGATTATGCAAGGCTGTATAAGTGGACGTAACTTGACAACATTTTTGCGTAAAAGCAATTGAATCATGGTACAATTACAAGTTCTTTACCAAATTATTTATAACTATCCATTTTTAGGTTAGCAACTATCCTGTGCCAAACATTTGGTATATCATTTAGAAGCATACAATAGTAACCATAGCAGGTATTGTAATTCCATATTCATCCGAACCATCATGTTTCATAACACACTTGCTATGATGTTGGGACTAGCCAAGTTTCTCACTATCCGGGAGAGATGGCGATTCGAATCGATTTCAACCAGCTGGAAATTTATTCCTAACACAAACCCAGGTCTACCAGCCACAATAGCCTTAGGTCAACTTTGGTACAACTCCGGTACACATTTCGCGGGTCCGTACTACGCTGCACAATCTGGAACACCAGATGCAAGGATGCTCAGGCCAAGCCTGCCCTTGGGCTCAGTCTGATTGTTCCCCGGAAGGAGCGCACAACAGAACGATTCCCGGCCCGAGTTGAATTACTCGGCTTCGCGGTCGGAACGAGTTATCCGGCCAGCTAAGTGAGAGGCATGCGTTCAATCTTGTCAGAAGCACCAACAACGGTACGGTCCTTAATCGACATAGACGGGGATAAATCCACACCCAAGACCTCTATGTCTTGTTGCTTCTCTATCGACTTCCCGTCCGGTCTTGATTTACTTTTACCTCATGGTTCTGTTCCACGATAGCAAATATAGCCAACCGTGCTCCAGTATCCACCTATATCTCGCAGGTGACAGGACATCACCCGACTTCTACCGGTCTAAGCATGGCTAAGCATATATATTCGATCCTGGACCTACACCGGTTAAAGGTGTAATATTTGGACAAGGAATGTACATGCATCAAGTGGTTTCATTCAACTCTTATAACTTAATGCATCAGTCATAAATACGTAAGTAAACATTTGTAAATTACTGGGAGACTTATAATGCTCCGGGGCTTGCCTCGCAGAAAGGAAGTAGGGCGGTGGTCAGGACACTCCGGAAGCTCTTTAGGGTTCTGCTCCACGCCTTCGGGAGCTGCGGCTTGCGGATCCTCCTGCTGGTTCCCTTCCTTGGCTTCTTCGAATTCCAGCAATGTGATCTCTTCCTCCGATCCTAGATGCATGAGTATGGCATAAGTATTACGAATGCATATATGTTAACAAGTGCATCATGTTTATTGAGTAGGTGCATATCTCTTCTCGGTTATTTAATTATCTACTTCCATAATGCATCGATTATACCATAAAATAGCAGCTACTTGTTTCACTCATAACTGGAGTTCTATAAATCCAAATCTAGTGATCCTAGACTTTCTGGAAAGCTTATCAAATTCTCTACAACTTTGTTATTAACCATTTTTACAGTCACATCAGTTTGAACATGCAACTCATCAAACTCTAGAATCAGCCCGGAAACTATTTAATATGCAATATAAAGTAATAATACTTCTACTTCATGTAATCATTCAACATAAAATCTACCAACAGTTTAAGCATACTAATTACATTTAATGTATTATAATGGTGAAGCCCAAACTATTTATTTAATTGCCTTTATTATTTTATTTAGATATCTAGGTTAAATAATAAACATATATCAGATATACTTAATAAATTCTGAAAAATTTACAGTGCCTTACTAATGCTATCAAAGGACTACTATAAAAATTTCATGTCATTTTACTAAGTAGAACATTCTATACAAAAATGACAAGGAAGCAAGGCTTGAAATAGCATAAAATGGAAAATCCTATTGAAAAGTGTCAAGCAACAGATTTCCTATTTTTCTTAACATCCATATGGTGCTAGGATTACCTCCAACAAATTTCATGAATTTTGGACTCATAATTAATTTATAAAAATTCATGCAAGGATTAACTATTCATAAAAGAAAAATCTATAACTATAAATATACACATGCACTGGTCCTCAAATTTTCACCAGAGTTCATATATGCTAAGACTAGCTTACCGCAAAAATTTCATAATTTTTGGAGTACAGGAACTCTAGATATAAAATAAACAAATTTGAATGCATTCAAAAGCACATTTCAAATCCCTATTTAAATCTCCAAAAATTTCTACTGTACAAGTCAAGAATATATTTTTCCTAAATACTACACTTCCTAAGGAACACTCACAAATTTATTTCACAATTTTAGGAGCTATCAAACTGAAGATACAAAAATAACAAAACACACTTGAATCTAGAATTTTTTAACTATCTTTAAAACCTAGAGTCGCTGACAGCAGGGACCCACGCGTCAGTTGGACCCACCGGTCAGCGAGACTAAAACAGAGCCAGCGGCGCTGAGCAAGCTCGCGTGGCCATAGCTCGTCGACGGCGAGTCCGCCGGCGGTGACATCATCACTGAGTGATCCCCGTGACCTAATGCGTCGATTGGTCTACTTGGCCGGCCCTATCGTCGACACTAGTGACGACGACGGCGGCCATGGCGGCTCGGTGAGGCGGGACGTCGGCGGTACGCCGATGGAAGCCATGGTGACTCAAATTAACACGTGGACAAGCATCAGTGGACTACAAGGAAGCTATTGCTCGCGCTTATCGTGGCTGCGCGTGGGTCGGGTTGGGCACAGCCACGCAGCGACGGAGGGTGGCGAGGAGGAGCTCTGGCGGCGTTGCGTGCAGCCGGGCTTACTGAGCTTGAACAATGAGCACCGCTGGACGTGGCGGGATGCCGGGAGCCGGTGGTGCCGCGGTGGTGACGAAAAGGCGGCTTGGTGCGAGTTTACGCGGGCTATGGCGACGGCGGAGCTACGGGAGCTCGGTGGCTGCTGTGGTGGTGCTCGCATGAAGAAGGAGGAGGCGGAAATGCGAAAAGCGGAGTTGTGGTGAGTCTTGGCGGGCGGGGGGTTGAAGGCGCGCCCCAGCGCGCCGTGGCCTCAAGTGACAGAGATCAGGGCGGCGCTGCGCCGCTTCCAGCGCCACGTGGCGTCGAAGCCTCACCGATGTCGGCCCAATCGAATGGCTTCGTTCTCATCGATTCGAGAATCAAAACCGAGCCTGACGACGCGTTTTGACGGTGAAATAACTGTTAAACCGAAGCTCAAAAGTGCAAACGATCTGAACAAAAATCATAGCCCTATGCACCAGCTACAACTTTTGTTAAGGGATCATGTGCCAACTCTCAACTAAACTCGAGTTATATCATCACAAAGATTGGTTTGTCAGGCTGTCAGTGAACTTGACTTAGAAAAATTGTTAAGTTAAGTGTTGCAATGAGTGTTTTACTGATTTTTGTGACCCAATTTCAAACATGTTAGGAGCTGAATCAGTCAAAGACCCAAAAATCAAAGTTGTTCCTTATGTCAAACACTACAACATTGCTTTAGTGAACTCCTCCATGCAAGGTCTCTAGCACCTAGTTCCACTTTAGTCAAACATGTCACTTTTAAATGATGAAACACATCAAAGCATGGCTTAATGACCAAACTAGCCCTAGCCCTAAATACCAAAGTTGTTCATGATGATACTCTAAGCATATTTAAGCAATTTGCAAGGTCATTTAAGCATTTCATGCAGTAGTCACTCATAGAGCTATTTAAAGTAATCACATGAAATATGACTTAAAGGCTTGATTATGGAAAGTGACTTTCATGAACCATGCCCTAATTGCTAACCCAAGTGTGGTTACATGTTTTTGTGACCCACATCTACCAAGTACATGTTTTCATTCATGATTATTTGCATAAGTACAAAGAAACATGCAATAACAAGCAACGTTGCCTATGTTTCAATTCAATGTTTCGAGTGTAAATGATGATTTATGAATGCTTGATGCTCATGCTCATGTTATGCAAGTCAAGTTATGCAAGGATAACACCCAAGGTGTTACAAATTGATGGCTTAGGGGAGCTGGCGGTGGTAGTGGCAGTAAGGTCAGGTCGAGGCGGGGGCATCGATTGCCATGGTGGTGGGTTGGGGTGGTATGGGGGTGGTGGGGAGGGGTAGTAGGGCGGTCGCCGCGGGCTCGGTAGGGTGTCATTGGAGCTCTGCTACCGTGGAGCTCCGACAAGACCCTACCGACCCCACGGCGGGGTGGTGGGCGGTGGGAGGTTGAGGTGTGTGATGATGGAATACAAAAGAAATTAATCTATCCACTCTTTGTTGGAAACTGTTCTTTTTTAGTAAGTAGATGCTACTGTCCTTTGTAATTGGATAGTTTATGCTTTGTTAACTATTTAAGTTTTTCTAACGTTGTAGATATCAGTTGGACGATGTTGTAACTAATTATTGTGAGATATTGTAATCGTTTTTTGAATTACTATAGGGGTTGCTGATGTTCTCTTTTTTACAGCATCCGGTAATGTATCAAAGCATAAACTACCCAATTAGTAGCAGCATTCTTTAAGTGTCACGCACTATGTACTTCCTTACTCCATGCAACTGTGTTTTTTTTTCTGCACGTACGTAATACGCTAAGTTGTTTATGTATTTGTTGTGCTATTAAGGTGAATTGAAAACAAAGAATTATCTTTTCGTGTTGTCCTGTATTTTTGTTGCAGCAACAGCTATCGAGACAGTGATGCATGTAAAAAACATATATTCTGTCTTGTAATTTGTGTTGTTTCACATTTGTAACTCTGCTTTTTTTATTGTTTGCCCTTATATTTATCTTTTCTACTAGTCCGGATCCAGAGTGAGAGAAAACCGTCAATCTTTGCATTTACTCTGAGTTGTTGTATTTTTGTGCCTTGTCTTCATTGCTCTTTTTTCGTGTTTGGCTATCATGGCGTAATTCATGGGTCTTGATTCCTCGTTTCCCCTTTCTCACTGTCTGTTGTTCACATTCTACTCATCCTTTGTCCAAAAAATCTCTTTTCTAGTAGTCAGAGTTCTCTTTTGCTGCCATGGTGTTGCTTCCCAATTTCTGCTGCGCTGGGATAAGACTTTAAAGATTGGCTTTCCACCAGCATGTAGGCGCAGCCAGGGGGTTGCTTTTTAATCTAGGTGGTAGTGGAAGTTTTACGATTGAGGGGTGATGGCCGTGATTGTCAAGCCATGGTTGTTGATTACATTCATGTAGTCAAAGCATCTATCATTTGGCATTGCTTTGCTTCATTGCAGCGGCTCAGATGCTGATGGCTACGTTACTATCAAAGTATCTTTGGTGGCGGCATTCAATAGGGTGAGATGTTTTGCTGCTGTAACACATAATTCTGCCTGCCATCCTTCTTCCTCCATAGTAGTTGGGTTGGCGCGCCTCTCCCATGATTTCCATGCACATTGTTCATCATTTTGAGTGCACCGGGATGGAAGATGAAGCGTACTGGAGGCATCGGTGGTGGAAGTTTCGCGATGCTGCGCCACATCCTTGGTCACCGTGGATGCCTGTACTGGACTAGACTTTTAGTTATTCATACACTCTATAGTGTTCGATAGGTCTTTTGGTACTGTACACTCAACAATATGTTGAAATGTGCTTTTATAAATTTGTACAAAGGAAATTTTTAAACATCTCATTTTGTTGCTGTTTTCCACGTGTGTTCCTGGAGATTGAGAAGATTCCCTTTTTTTGCCAATGTTTTCAAATGTGTTTTGTATTATTGTAGCAGTAGGGTTAGTGAATGACTCATTTATGTATGTACTAACTCTATTAGTATGGAACACTAGAAAGATACAGTGGCAATAATATATATGTATGTTTTGCCTCTATGCACATCAGCTGTATCGAAAAGGAATTTTTTTGGACGAAGGAGAAGTGAAATGAGAACAGCAGGTGTGCACCAAAGACCCTGCTTAAATAGCCCAACCATGGACAGTAAGAAAGGGAAATGGAGAATCAAGATTCGTGAATTACGCCATGATAGCCCAACGTGAAAAAAAGAACAATCAAGACGAGGCACAAAATACAACCACTCACAGTAAATGAAAAGTTAACAGTTTTCTATTACTATGGAACACTAGAAAACATACATATAAGAGCAAACATTAAAAAAAGGGACAGTTACAAACGTAAAACTTTTCCTTCTACTTGATACTCTTTCTTGTAGTGTTTGTCTTTGATGCATTTATGTTATGGCTCATTTATTGTTTTTGTTCATTCTGTTTGTAGTTTAGTCTGGTATGAATAAATTTGTAGATAATGTTGTCTTTTTCCTTTTTTTGTGTGTTTCAGTTGTATATGAGTCTTGTCGTTTTACATTGTACTCTTCTTAAGTGGTTCTATAGTGTTGATTGTTTATTTCTTTTTTTTAACATAAATAGATAGATGTCGATTAAGAGGCCTTCATCTGATGTTGGCCTTGGTTCCAAGGACGGCCCTGCAAAAAGAGATGTTGTTGCTGTAGAACGGGTGGTAAGTTAAGTGTAATATGTTTTGATTTAAGTTTTCCCCCCTTTCTGGCATGGTACATTTTTTTATTTTTTTATTTGTTTTGGTTATGTAGGTTAATCACTATGTTTCAAAAAGGCTTCCTTATTATGTCATCCAGACTCTTGGGTTGGTTGTTGGCCCTCAGACAAATCTGATGGCGATTCGTATTATTGGAAAGCATGCAGATTTGATTAAGATGGTTTGTCGTGCCACTAGACGTGCTATAGGAGGTACTTTTGTTGGTAGGACTAGATTTTGCTATAATGAAGATGACCAGCTTGTTTATGTTTTTTGTGTAGACAACAATGATCCTGTTTTCTTTCGATCAAAAATTTCTATCACTGTTGAAAGTATAGGATGACATTTATTTACTGTTGGAAGTGTTTCTAAAAAGTTAGGCAGTTATGATGACTTTATGGGCCTTGGTGCAATTCCAAAGGTACTTGCTAATACAATGATTGCCATTGTTACAGAGTATGTTTATTGTTCATTTTTATATTTTATTGTAATTTGTAATTTGATCTTTTTGCTATGATATTTAAGGCTACACCAGCTGATGCTGACCTTGTTGGAGATCATTATTCTGTTGGCATGCAAAGTTTGTCTTCTTATGTTCTTGAGTACCTTAGCCTTCGTGAGGGGACTCAGTCTAAGATTTATGTTGCAAAAGGGCTGCCTGGTGGACTTTCTAACTGGCAGAAAGTTAAGTTTGCTTCTCGTGGAGTTTATTCTCTTTCACCTTCTGTCGGTTTGTTGAACTTCAAGTTTGTTTTTGAATGGTTTATGACACTATTGTCTTTGTGATTCCTGATGAGATTTATGAAAGTGTAATCAAAGGTGCACATTTGACTGTCGGTTCATGTGATATGTATTTCTGCAAAGTGAGTAAAGTCAGCCTTTGTGGTGCTTCTGAAGATGACTATCACTAGAAAGATCTAATATATGGTGGGAAAATGTTTAATGTCGGTGCCAATGCTCCCAATTTCAGTGCCAAAGCTGTGAATGCTCCCAATGTTGCTGGTGGTCGCAGTTGTTCAACCTCTTGCAATGATTCTAGTGATGATGATTTAGGTGGTGAGGAGGGGCCAGATTAGATTTCCTAGTGATGGTGTATTATGGCTTGATGTAGATCATCTAGTTTGGTACTGTATTTCTTTTGTTTAATCTGGCGTGCTGACTATTTGTTCATAAGTGTTACATGTTTGTTGTTGCATTCGTATGTGTTGATGTGGTTCCCATGGGATGAAATGTATAGAACTTATGATTCTATTTGTTTTTTTGACAGAAGTCGCTCTGTTGTGATGATGATTGTAACAGGATAGTGATTAAAATAGTTATAATTGTTCTTTTATAACAATCTATATCGAAAATTAGTGTAATCGGATGTAAATCGATGTAAGTATATGTAATTGACTATATTATGTTTATTGGAAGGTGAAGATATTTGTAAGTAACATTTGTCTTTTGTTGTAATTGCATTGTCTTATTTATTTATTTATTTATTTATTTATTTTATTTTGTGATGAAAACCAAAATTATTTCCGCTTACCACTGCTTGTCACATGTAGTTCAGTCATGCATGAGCATGATCTGTCAATGACTGATGTACGTACATAGTATGCTAACTTGTTTATGTATTTATTTTATTATTAAGGTAAAGTGAAAATAAAATATTACGTTTTTTTGTTGTCCTGTATTTTTGTTGTAGTAGCAGTGTTTGAGAGAGTGATCCATGTAAAAAAAGTATAATATATATTTGTTCTTTTTACGCATGATATGTAACTTGTGTACGTTCCTGGTTGTAATTGCGATGTTTTTACATTTGTAATAATAATAATTGTGTACATTTTTTATTATTATCGCTCCTATATGTATTTTTCTGTTATATGTTCTGCTTTGTAGTCCTTTTTTTAATTATGTTTGCTCTTATATTTATCTTTCTACTGATACAGATCCAGAGTGAGAGAAAACCGTAAACTATTCATTTACTCTGAGTGGGTTGTATTTTGTTTCTCATCTTGATTGCTCTTTTTTCCACGTTTGGCTATCATGGCGTAATTCACGGATCTTGATTCTTCATTCCCCTTCTCAGTGTGTATGGTTGGTCTATTTAAGCAGCGTCTTGGGTGCGCACCTATTGTTCTCATTCCACTCAACCTTCGTCCAAAAAATCTCTTTTGTTGTAGTCAGGCTTTTCTTTGTTGCCATGGTGCTGCTTCTCCAACTTCTGCAGCTCTAGGATAAGTCTTTCAGGATTGGCTTCTACAAGCATGTAGGTGCAGCCAGGTGGTTGCATCGATCTAGGTGCTAGTGGAAGTTTTGTGATTGAGTGGTGATGTCCACGATGGGCAAGCCATGGTTGCTGATTACGTTGATGCAATCAAAGCATCTATAGTTGGACATTGTTGGGCTTCATGACAGCCACTGGGATGTCGATGGCTATGTTGGCATCAAAGCATGTTTGGTGGCTGCATTAAACAGGGCGACAGGCTTTGCTTCTACAACACATAATCCATCTGGCCATCCTTCTTCCTCCGTATTATTGGGGTGCTGCGCCTCTTCCACACTTCCCATACATCTATGTTTATCATTAGAAGTGCACTAGGAAGGAAGATTGAGCGTACTGGTGACATCGCTGGTGGAGGTTTTGCGATGTGGCGTCATGTCCTTTATCACAGTGGACGTCCTAGTACTCGTGGCTTTCATCAATCTGTTCAGAACATTAGAGCACCTTGATGATTACATGTCTTCTATGTTGTGTCCCTGTACTGGTCAGGACTTTTGTTATTCATACACTTAGTAGTGTTCAATAGGTCTTTGTTATTGTATACTGACCAGTCTGTCGAATTGTAACTTAATGAAGTTTTCAATTAATAAAGATGGTCTTCTATAAATTTTTACCTCTCATCGATGTGATATTTTTTGTTAATACCGTTGTTTTTTGTGTTAGGTTTTTGTGTTTACTGTTGTTCTATAAGTTGTTGTCTTTTCATCTTGTAACTAGATCTGATGTGGAACCGATTGTAACCATTTTTATTTGATACATAATGCATGAAAAATTTAATGAAATTTTTTTCAAGTTTCGATGTGCTGCCCAGTCCAGCAATAGTAGCAGTCATTGACAGTCATTGGTAGTCTTTTAATGAAAAATTTGTTGACAAGGTTGTTATTTTAAACATATATTCACTTGTGTTTTCTTTTATGTTTTTGTAATTGTTACAAGCTTTTGTTTCACTTTTAAATTTCTTTGCTCTTGCCGCTCTCAAACTTTGGTCTATTTAAGCAGGGTCTGGGTTGTGCATATCTTGTGCTCATTCCACTCCTTTTTTGCCCCAAAAACATAGAAAACATAGAAAATACCTTTAGAAATATAGAATATATAGAAAGAATTTTCTTGAGTCGAGCTTGCGCTGCTTGATCTTGGTGCTATTGGAATTTTTGCGATTGACGTTGGATGGATATTTTGGCAAAGCCAGAGTTGGTGATTACAAGAATGTAATCAAAGCATCTCTGGTTTGACATTGGCGGGCTTGATTGGTGGCATTGTGTTGCTGACGGCTATGTTACCATCTAATCAACAACGGAGGGTCTGATGATCAGTACTAGGCATTCCCATCCAAGAACACCTATGGTGCCCGGCCATCCTTGCTCCTTCGTTGTAGCAATGGCAGCGTGCCTCTTCCACTCTTTGGCTACATTTTCCTTGACCTCGATGGGTTGGTTAGATGCTGCTGAGAGTTCAGTGGTGTTCTTAATGTTCAGTGATGCAACTTGCTGAGATGCTACAGGAAGTTTTGGCATGTGATTAATCAATTATGGCCTGTAAGTTTACCCAATTTGTAACACTGAGGTTTACCCGATTGTAACACTTTCTATTGCTACATATTGCATGTATCGGTGACAGTAATATTAAATTGATTTTCCAATTTGGGATGTAAGTTTTGTCTCATTGTTGTAACTTTGTTTTTCATGGTTTTTCCCTTTTATATTTGTTACTGTACAATCATCCAGCAGTAGAAGCAGCAGCAGTAGTCTATCAATGAGTCATCTATGAATGTACTAACTCCGTTTTTTCGTTTTATTTTATTAGTGACGGGAAATTTAAAGTTTCCATGTACTGTCCAGTCCTGTAGCAGTAGTAGTCATTGGTTTTCATTGATAGTGTTTAATGAAAATTTATTTTGATAGGGTTGTTATTTTAGAACATGTATTCAACTAGGTTTTGTTTTCTGGTTTTTTGTAATTGTGCTATGTTGTTTGTTTCTCTTTAAATTCCTTTCCTCTTGTCGCTCTTTAAATTTGGTCTATTTAAAGCAAGGTCTGGGGTGTGCATCTCTTGCACTCATTGCAGTCATCCTTCGACCAAAAAAATCCCATTACAAGTATAGAACATAGACAAATAATTCTGTTGAGTCAGGATTTTTGCTGCTCAATCTATGTGCTATTGGAATTTTTGCGTATGAGGTTGGATGGATAATCTATGGTAGCCATAGCTGTTGATTAGATTTTTGTAACCAAAGCATCTATGGTTTGGCATTGGTGGGCTAGATCGGTGCCGCTGTGTTTGTGATGGCTATGTTACCATGTAATCACCAATGGAGGGTCTGATGATCCGGGCTAGACATTCCCCCTGCAAGAACATCTATGGTGCCCGACCATCCTTTCTCTTCCATTGTATCGACTGCAGCGCGCCTGTGCCTTGCTTCACCTACATTTCCCTTCAACTCGATGGGTTGGTGAGATGCTCATGGGAGTTCTGTGAGGTTATTAATAATCAGGATGCAACTTTTTGAGATGTTGTTCGAAGTTTTGGTTTGAGATGATGCAACTTTAATCGATTATTGATGCAACTTTGTTATTGTACATATTTTCTATTTTTTGTGACATTTCTTTGTATTCTGTACTGTTGTTTCTTCTTTGTTTGAAATAAGATGAAATATGAATGTTTTAAAAATTGTGTTTTAGGTAATTTAGTACTCAGATTCTTTGTAACTAAATGAGTATCAGCTTGTATACTTAGCTCCTGGGGGTGATGTGTTTTGTTTGTTCGTTTGTTTTTTTCTTTTTTATTTGTGTTTTTATAAAGGATTTGTTTAAACATCTCATTTTTGTTGCTATTTTCAGTCTGTTGCTTAGTCTTGCAGTAGTAGCAGTAATCATTTGATTATCATGCTCTATGTACTAGCTGTTTTTTATTTTTGTATTTATTTTATTATTAAGGAAGAATTGACATTGTTTTTGTCATGTGTCGCTTAGTCTTGCAGAAATACCTCTATTTTTTTAAAAAAATATATGGATATGGAGAAGATTTCCTTTTTTGCTAATGTGTTTCATATGTGTTGTGTAGTATTGTAAGAGTAGGATCAGTCAATGACTAATTTATGTATGTACTAACTCCATTTACCTTTTTCTTCTTTTTTTTTCTTTTTTTAACCAGTACAGAAAAGTTGGGTTATTTAAGCAGTGTGATTGTGCCCTCTTGTGTCCATTCCACTGCTTCTTCGTCCAAAAAAAACAAATTCGTTTAGATACAGTGAAAGAAAACTCTAGAGGTAGTAAGCTGTATTCATCGGCATGGTGCTGCTAGGGTCATGTAGGCGCAGTGGTTGCTGCTAGAACAAGGTTCTAGTGGAAGTTTTGCGATTGAGGAGGGATGGCCGTTATGGGATGCCACAGCATGTATGGCTCGAAATTGGCTGGTGTTTTCCATGATGCTGGGGTGTAGACGTGTATGTTACCTTGTATGCATCTATGGAGAGTCTGTTGAGTATGGTTTGGAACATCTATGCTGGGAGTTCGTACATCTAGCTTTGTAGTAGCTCTGTCGGCGCGTCTCTCCCATGCTTCGCCTGCATGTCTCATGGTCAAGAGAGGCACCGCCTCGCACAAGTTGGAGTAGTATCTCACTAGGATGCTTTTTCTTATATCTTGTTGCACCTTGCTGTGGTGCTGCCATAATTTCTGTGAGGTTGTGACTTGTGCTTGTTTTTTCAGTCTATGTCCTGGTACTTGTGGTGGTCACCTAGGTTCTCAGAACAGTTGGCCACATCTTGATGAATGTAGATCTTGTATTGGGCTCTATACTCAAGAGGTTTATGTTGTTGTACACCCAGTACCCTGTAAATTGTTGTAAGTAGTTTTGTTTTTTGAGTTTCAAATGTGCAGTAATCTCGTTTTATGTTATCTGATGTAACTGAGTCATTTTTTCGATTGTCATTATGCCTTTTTTTTGTTAATAGATGTATTTTTTGACGATCCATAGGAAGAGAATAGTGACTGTTGTAGCTGTTTTTTTTCAGTTTCGATGTTCATTGTTTTGTGATGCAGTGTACAATCTTATAGCAGAATTCATTGACTGTTATAGATTCATCTACTAACTTTTTTATTATTATTTAATAAATTTTTAGATGGCTCCATTTATCATTTTTGTGTCTCTGATGTGTTGTTTAATACTGCAGCAGTAGTAGCAGTCAATGATTAATGTACGTATGTACTAACTCTATTTTTTTAATTAGTACATAAAAGTAGGGCTATTTAAGCAGGGGTGTCTGGGAACTCGTTTTGTGCCCTTTCTAATACTTATTCGTCCTAATAGAAATCCGTTTAGGTATAGTGAAAGAAATCTCTATATACAGTAAGCCATGTTCATTGGCGTGATGTATAGTAGATTCACAGGAAGTTTTGTTTCTAGGTGCTAGTAGAAGTTTCGCGATTGAGGTGTGATTGCCGTTGTTGGATGGCAACGCTTCTGTGCTTTGGGAATGCCTGTCTTCTTCTGTGACGCTGGGATGCGTATGGGTGTGTTACCTTGTATGCATCAACAACGCGTCCAATGAGCACGGCCTGGATCACCTATGAAGCTGGCTCGTACGTGAAACTTCATAGTAGCTCTGACGGCATGCTTTGTAGCTTGTTTGTCTCCTAGTAAACTCTACATATTTCAAATGATTGTAACTATTGATTCGTAAGCGGTTGTATTTTTGCAACTTTCAACTGTGTAGTAACCTATATTTGTAATTACATTTTTATTTTTATTTTGTAACACCCTATGTACACTAGTAGAGAACAGACATTTGATCCTCGATCAAAATGGACTCTAGTCCCGGAATTTTTTACGCCCGGGACTAGAAATACCTTTAGTCCCGGTTGGTGTCTCCAACCGGGACTAAAGGTCCCTACCCCAACGGCTACTGCGCCAGACAGAGGTGGCAGGGACCTTTAGTCCCGGTTGGAGCCACCAACCGGGACTAAATGTATAATTTTACTCCCGGTTGGTGGCTCCAACCGGAAGTAAAGGTCTACTCCCGGGCCGTGACTACGCCCGGGGTTGGAAAGTTACTTTTAGTCCTGATTGGAGCCACCAACCGGGACTAAAGGTCCCCCTTCATATCCCGGCCGTCTCCTTCTTCCTCCCCGAGCCCGAGCTCAGCACATTTTGAAGCTCACTGCACTAGTGTTCTTGCTTCCTCCCTCCCTCCATTGTTCCTCCATCCATTATTCGATTCCTCCGTCGATTTCTTCGATTCCTCCATCGATTCTTCAGATGTAAAGGTTACCAATCTCATACTCTCATTTTTCACCATTGTCTTATCTCATTTTGTTCACTATATATATATATATGGTTCTTTATTGTGGTTTTTTTTCATTTGTAAGCAATTTGAGCTCAAAATCACTTCAAGCTTGCATATTTACATGAAATAAGGTTAAAATAGCTAGTTGAACTTGCGGACCGTGTTCATCTCGGCGAGCATGTTCTCTGCCGAGCGGTAACGGACGTCAAGGAGGAGCTTTGATTCTATGAGGGAGAGCGGCAACGGTCGTGGAAGACCTTGTTCCCTTCCTCGTAGAATTGGAGCTCTTCCGTGGCCAAGTACGGTGCCGTCCGGTGGAGAAATGCTCGCCGAGATGATCACGTAAGCAAGGTCAACTAGTACGGATGGTTATTTATTCACACATCCCGATATCGTCGCAGTAGTTTGTTATGTGTGTACACTCCCATTCTTCTGTTAGTTTGCGGAAATATCATATGAATTACTTACCTGCCGCAGTAAAAGACGAGAACACAATGACCATTAAAAATATCATTGTTTAGAGATCTAGATAATTTTATAGTTTCTTAATTTTATTTGTTTATAAAAGGAGAAATTTATAGTGTATTAAAAAATGAGTATAGAGAGTAGATGGCAACTGCTTCCGGGTCCTCGGCCTCTCATGGGTTTCCAAAGCGACTTAGGTCGGGCCTCCCTCTCATTCCATGCGGCAAGTGTCGTGATGAGACGAAGATTGTGATGGAGTACCGAGTGAAGAAGGAGGGTCCCAACAAGGATCGTATCTTCTACAAAAAAATGTATAATTAGCAGCGTACAATACGACTTCGAAAACAAAAAAATGAAAAGAAAAGAAAAACGAAAAAAACCTTTAGTCCCGGTTCGTATTACCAACCGGGACTAAAGGTGCCAGCCATCGTGGCATGTCAGGAGGCACCTTTAGTCTCGGTTGGTGTTACCCACCGGGACTAAAGGTCCTCTTTTAGTCCTGGTTCCTGACCCGGGACTAAAGGACCCCCCTTTAGTCCCGGATGCTTGCTCCCGGGTGGAGAACCGGGACTAGAGGGGGTTCCCCACCGGGAGTAAAGCTCGGTTCTCTACCAGTGGTAATTCAAAAAAAAATCAAAGAAACTCTATTTTTTTGTGCACTATGTGCAGTAGGATTTTTGTTTTGTAAGTTTTTGTTTTGTTGTGGTGTATCTTGATGTGTCTTTATGGGTAACTCTAAAATTGTAACAACATTGTTGTTTTATATTTTGTAAGTGTGTTGCTCTTGCGTGGGTCGCTCTTGCGACCTACGTACGTTCTTTGGAGGTTGATGTGCGCAGCGCTAGTTCAATGTGTATGCATCTACAGTATATAGTTCAATGTGTACACGCGTACAGAATAGTTCTATGTGTTGTAATTGTGGTATGGTGCCTGGTGTAATTTTTGTATCTTGTGGTTGTAATTGTTCCAACTACTATTTATTATTGTTATTATTTTTTGGTTAACAAAGTCTGAGAAGAAAAAACCATCAACCTTTCCATTTTACTCTGAGTGGTTCTATTTCGTGCCTCGTCTTTATTGCTCCTGTTATTACACGATGTGCTCGTGTTTTATGTATCATGTTCATTGCTCTTGAAATTACACGCCTTGATGCACACATCTAACTGTTCATTTCATATCCCCCAACCACATAGTTAGGCTATATAAGGAGGGTATCTCCATGCTCCTCTTCTCATTCCACCCCTTCTTCGACCAAAAACAAAAATTCCTTTTAGACTCAGAAGAGAAGAAGAGATAGAAATCTGTACAAGTAGTAAGCCATTTTTTAATCAGCAAGGTTGTGCTAGGATTATGTAGGTGCATCGGTTGCTGTTGGATCTAGGTGGATCATCTCCCTCGACTTCGCTTTCCTTGCATGTCTCACTGTCAAGAGAGTCACCGCCTCGCAAAACTTCCAGTAGCATCTCACTGGGATGTTTTTTCTTCCATCTCCTCGCACCTTGCTGAGGTGCTGCTGGAAGTTTTATGATGTGCTATCTCGTGCTTGTTTTTTGGGCTAGGTCCTTTTGTTGAGCATCATGCTTTCTATAGATGGACCAGATCCTCTCTGTTCAACGTAGTGGGATTAGGGGTGTGGCCATCTGGATTGCATTCGCGAGCCAGAACTCCTCGTCGCTGAGGTGCTTGGGCCGCTGGCTCCAATGAAAGCTCCAGAAGATCCTCTGGCGGAAGGGCGAACGAGAGGTACGGTTCCACCATTGATCTCTATTCATCTGGATTGCACTCGCGAGCCAGAACTGCTCGTCGTTGAGGTGCTCGGGTCTTTGCTCCAATGAAAGCTCTGGAAGATTCACCGGCGTAAGGGCGAATGAGAGGTCGTTTTTGTCGAGTAGCATTCTTTCCCATATTGTTTGATGTATCTCGATCATTTCCTTGGAACTGGATTTTTGTTTTTTGTAAGTGGTTTGTTTTTATGTCAACTTTTAACTGTGTAGCAGTGTCTGGTGTAATTGCGTGTTTTATTAGGATGTAACTCAGGCTGTAACTCTGAATATTCAAACACGCTATAACTCGATCGGTGTTTTAAATGTTGATTATGTTTTTCTTTGTAGCTGCTTGTTTAGGTGTGTTTTAATTTGATGCGTATCTGCACTGTATCTCCAAAAAGGGGCCTGGGTGCAGCCATAGTTCTCGCTATAAGCTGATGTGTATCAATTTTATTTCCTTTTGGTAACTGCCAGCTTTCTTATATTGTAAGTTGATATGTATCAGTGCTGTAACTCTAAATATTCAAACACGCTGCGCACTCGATCGTTGTTTTAAATGTTGATTTCATTTCATCTTGTAAATGCTCGCTTTCTTGTGTTGTAAGTTGATGTGTATCTGTGCTGTAACTCTGAACATTGAAACATGCTGTAACTCGATCAAGGGTTTAAATGTTGATTTCATTTCTTCTTATAAGTGCTCGTTTTCTTTTGTTGTAAGTTGATGTGTATCGTTGCTGTAACTCTGAACACTGAATCATGATGTAACTAGATCGATGTAATTGTATTAGTTTTTATTATGTAACTGCTTGTTTTGCTCATTGTGACTCTGTTTGTATATGTGTGGTAAGTATGGTTGCAATTTTGGTTAGTAACCCTGAATAATAATCATGCGGTCTAGGCGAGGAGGGTTTAGGATTGTGTGGGCCTCTCCCACGGTCCAAGCTCGCTGGACAAGTAGCCTGCGGGCCGCTCCGACAACGCAGACATACACAATGATGTTGTAAGTCATAGAGATTTTTGTTTTTAACTGCCCATTTGTCGGTGCAGAATGTGACCAACTAGTAAATATTTATAGAATGCGCTGATGACGTCTGCGTCGATGACATCAGGGAGGGAGTTGCATCGTTGGGAGAACCTACGGATGTAATCCCGCAGGGACTCGCTGGGCTCCTGCTGGCAGCTCTTGAAGTCCTAGGAGTTTCCAAGACGGACATACGTCCCCTGGAAATTTTTGACGAAGACCCTCTTGTGGTCCGCCCAGTCGCGGATGGTGTCGTGCAGGAGGAACTCAAGCCATGCCCGAACATGTTCCCCCATGGAAATGGGAAGATACTGAATGATAAAATAGTCATCATCCATTCCTTCGGCCCGATAGGCAAGTTGGAAGTCTTCGAGCCAAATGCCTGGGTTTGTCTCCCCGGTGTATTTGGTGATGTTGGCGGGTGGTCGGAAACGCTGCAGGAACGGTGCTCTCCGGATACGCCGGCTGAAGGATCGTGGTCCTGGGCCCTTAGGACTGGGGCTGCGGTCGTCTGGCCGGCGAGCGTGCCTAGGGCGTGTTTCACCGCTCCCCTCGATGGTTCGGCCAGGATTCATGTCGCCGGCCGCTGTACGGTGGACATCATCATCGTGTCGGGCCCGATGCCGGTTGCTGACGATGCTACGAGCGTCCTAGTGTGGATCGGGCCGCTCGTGTACTGGCGGTCGGTGTGGAGCAGGCGCCGGGTCAGACCGTGGCGCGGCTGCCGTCCCCCGAGCCACGCCTGATGGCTGTAGCGGCGAGCGAATGGAACAATCTGTCCGGTGCGTCCCCGTTCCCCCGGTGGGTAGAGAGGGCGCGAGTCGGAGTCATGACGCGGAGCTTTCTGCTTGTTGAACGGCGGTGGCTTCTACTAGAACCCAGAGGTTCTGGTAGACTGCCCACTCCTGGGGGTCGACGGGCTCGGGAACGCTGCGCAGAAGCATTGCCGCAGCAGCGATGTTCTGGCTAGCCCGAGCAAATTGTGGGAGATCGTTCCCATCGTTCATGATGTCATGTCGGACCTGACGGGCACGACCCCGAGCGCCACCCGCTGGGCCATGCGCATGGGGCGCAACGTGATGTACCGACTACACCAGCATAGGCGGCGGCTGGTTCTGCCGCCGTTGTCGTAATTCCTCGGTGAGCGCTTGCGCTGATGCCAGGGCCTCCGCACGTGGGTCCAAAGGGGTGTGAGTCTACGCAGACTCCACAACCGCCGGTGGCTGTCCCGGAGCGTCCACCATAGTGCACTCCTGGGATGGATGGTGGTGGGGTGCCACGTCGCCGATGCTGGAACCGTCGCTCTCGCCCTCGTTATCCGAGAGTTCATGGAAAGCGGCAGGAACGTAGCCTGCCATTCCCACAAATTCGGATGCAAGGGGGGATGGCGCCAGCATCCTTCGGAGCCCCCGAGCGTACGCATCCGCAGAGGACGCGAGGCCGTAGGGGAACCGATCGTACGGTGTTTGTGTCGTGGGTGATACAGTCCCTTCGGATGATCGGTGGGAGATAGTAAATAAAGAGTAAATAACAGCATGTACATTACTCACAGCGGGGTTTGAGCAAAGAGTTTGCTTGGAATGTAGCGCAGATGCTGCATCATCGAAGTCATGCGTCCCAGAGTCGATGGAGGGCGCCCCTCCAATGGGTGCCGGGATGTGAGCCTCCTCGCAGAGGCGTAGTATGCCGAACCGGTCGGCGACGAAGTCCAGGCTTTCGAAGAGGAAGGCCTAGGATGGCTCGAAGATGGGTGGAACCCACCTCCTAGCCGGTGAGAGTGCGGGAAACTCCAACGAGCCGAAGCGAATTGTATCGCCCGAGCCCACCACGGCGAGGGTGGCGGAAAAGTGGGCCATCCGATGACCAAAAAGTGTTGAACGTACAACGTCTTCCCCATGGACGGCGCAAACTGTCGGTGCAGAATGTGACCAACTAGTAAATATTTGTAGTTTTGCCGTACGTTGTGATCGGAGGTGGCCTAGCACTCAATGACACAGGGTTTATACTGGTTCAGGCAACGTGCCCTACGTCCAGTTTGAGTGGGTCGGTGGCTTTATTCCTTAGCCCAGGTGCTTGAAGTCTGCAGTGGGGTTACAAATGAGAAGGAGAAAGATGGGGTGTACAAGAGCTCCGGTCGGCTCCGGTCGGAAGGGCCGGGAGCAACAGGAGCTCCACTATGAGCTAAGTGTTCAAGCGTGTGCTTGGGGTTCGAACCCAATGGTTCTACGGTTGTGAGCTAGAGAACTTGATCGATGTTGGTTGACTAAAAAGGACTAAAAAGGCTCTCTTTTGTTTGGAGGGAGCGCATCCCCTTTTATAGAAAAAAGGGATGGCTTTATAGGTGAGAGGGTGAGGGTACGTATGCTACTGGGCTTTGTTGCCCATGTCGGCGGGTACAAGATAATGGTAGGCGCCCATAACACTGTTAATGTCACTGTAGAATGTCAGATGCATATGGGAGGTTGCGTTGCCTTCTTCAGAAATGATAGATGTCGGTACCTGCAAATACTGTTTGATGCCTAGAGGCATGTGAGGAGTTTCACCATGTTCACCTAGTACAGTAAATCCCGAAGCCCATAATACTATCGATGCCCAGAGGCACGTGGGGGGCCTTACCGTATGGGAGTTAATGGCGCCCACAATACTATAGAGGGAAATGTCGGCGCCTACAATACTGTTTGTGTTAGGGCGGTTGTAGAGTACTGTTCCTGCAGGCATACAGGGTATGGTGCCTGGTACCATGGTTTGACTTGTGCGCCCTGACTTGCTTCCTCCATTTGTCCCTTGGTCCTTTCCGAGCGGGCATCCCTGGTCAGATGGCCCCAGTCGGCTCTGGTCACGCCAGCCAGAGAAGAGTGGTGAGCAGGGTTTCTGCGAACCCCGGTCGGAGACGCAGGGTCGGAGTCAGAAGTAGCGCTTGGGCCAGGCCTTCCGATCAGAGAGGCCATCCGGAAATGGCTGGAGTCCGAACCGAGTGCTCCTGTCAGAGAGTTGGGCCGAAGTAGTCGATGAGTGAGTGCTGTTCCTCTTCGGCCAGACCTTCCGGTCGGTGACCGGACCGCCCTTTTGGCCTGTTGTTTTAGACTCTTGGGCCGGCCCATGAGTCGTGTGCTGTTTGCTTGGGCCGAGCCTTGGCGTGGAAGCCGGTCCCCGAGGGACCCCAGATTTATGAACCCGATAGGAGCCCCCAAGCCCCCGGTCGATTCGGTAGAATCGTCCAGGGGGTTTTTATTTTTGACGGCGGTGCGCGCGAGCGCACCCACGGTTGTAGCCCCCAAGCCCTCGGGCAGTTCGAGCAGAACCGTCTGGGGGGTTTTCTGTGTTGTTGGTGGGGGAGGTTTCCGTTTTGTCAGTGGGTGCGCGCGAGCGCACCCACAGGTGTAGGCCCTGAGCCCCCGAGCGGTTCAGGCAGAACCGTCTAGGGGGTGTTCGGTAGCGGGCGTGTATGCGCGTTTTTATTTGGGACAGAGTTTGTTTAACCTAGGCATCGTTGTGCAGCCGAGGTGTTTAGTTGGTTGAGAGATTGAGACAAAACTCACTGATCCTGGCGTCGGTGCGCGCCGTGGGATTGGGCGAGGAACTTAGTTTGGACGAGACAGAGCTCACTAATCCTGGCGTCGATGCGCGCCGTGGGATCGGGCGAGGAAGTTACTTTGGATGAGACAGAGCTCACTGATCCTGGCATCGATGCGCGCCACAGGATCAGGTGAGGCAGAGTCGTGGGGCGAGATCGGGGTCATGGACCCAGGTGCTTCGGAGTGCAGTCGAAGCATAGCCGAATGGGGCGAGATCGGGGTTGTAGACATAGGTGTTTTTGGAGCGTAGTCGGAGCGTAGCCGGATGGGGCGAGATCGGGGTCGTAGACCTATGTGTTTTTGGAGCGCAGTCGGAGCGTAGCCAGATGGGCCGAGATCAGGGTCGCAGACCCAGGTGTTTGGAGCACAGTCGGAAGGCGTGAGTTCGGGGTCATAGACCCAGGCTTTTCGTGTCTTGAGCCCCTGAGCCCTGTTGGGCCTTAGTGGGGGTCGGTGTGATTGGTGTGCGTTACCTCATCCTCAGTTCCTCACAACCAGAGGGGCTGAGTTTTGTCACTTGTCCGGATCGCTCGGGCTCGAGTGATGCGCTCGGTGAGTTCGCTAATGGGTATGATCGAGTGAAATCCGGGTCCGTCGTTCATGACGGGGTCAGCATAGCCCTCTTGTGACATTCCACTACTCCATTACCTGCAACCTAGCAGATGCTTAGGTCGTTCCAAAGACTGACCCGGGTGGCCTAACGGCCTCCCCTCGATGGAGATTCTGTGGGCTTGGCGAGAGGTTTAGGATTGAACAAGAAGGTTGAGATGACCCGGTCTGCCAGACTGGGCAGGGACCGCACAGGGCTCATCTATGTTTTTCTCCCTTGGCTCTGTTGGTTGCTCATGTCGAATGAGGCAACCGCCACTTCGTGACGCAACACAGAGCGTTGTGATGCATTTCGCTACACGTGCGATGCTTAGTTCCCGAGCCCCTAGGCGGTTCAGGGCCCGAATCGTCTGGGAGGCATGGGCGTATGGAATGAATGCACGTATGGATGTATGAAAATGATTTAAATAAAGAAAATAGAGGGGGTTGGGAGTGTTCACCTTGGTGACTTGGGTGACGGGGTTTGGAGAGCTTCAGTCGGAAATGTCCGACCGGGACCCGTGCTCATCGTTCATGATGGAGTCAGCACGGCCTACATGGGGCGTCCCTTCGCTTCCTACTGTCTCTCGGTGTGTCATTCTGAGCCGTTCGATCGACTTGGGAAGCCCGATGGTCTCTCCCGGCGGAGATCCCATTTTGGGTTTTTCCAAGTTCCTCCTGGGGATGCGGAGAGCTGCCTGCATGTGGTGATGCTTTGTTTTTCATGCCCGGTCATGCGATAGTGGTGGGCCATACCCAGGCCACATTTTGTCTCGCCAGGCGGCGTTCCGTCTGACCGGCATTGTTCTGTCGGTCAGTGCGTGTCCCTTCGGTCAGGGCGTGTCCCGTCGTTTCCCATCCGCATTGAATGGGGGAAGGGGAGAGTTTTTTCGCTCTGATCTTTCACCCTTCTTCGGTTGCCATGTTTCTTCCTTAAATAGGGGGAGGGAGAGGGCTCTCCGTTGCAGTCCTTTGCCTGTTCTTCCACTATTGTTTCTCCTCCTTCTTCTTTCTCACCGAGAGTGCATGTATGTCGCAGTGGTTCCTAAGTGAAAGAGGGGGTGAGCGAGGGGGAGGACTTATAGATCCTTTCGTGAACCCGAAGCGTGATGTCGAACTAGAGACTGTCACGAGCAGTGCTAGATTAATCTACGAGGCCTTTTTTGGGATGGAGCCGTGTGTGGATTTTCTCCGGTGGATCTTCACCGGGCAAGCTTTGATGGAGGGGAAGTTGCTCAGGATCAAGCCGGTGGAGGGTTTCGTGTCTATAACTACTCAGGTTGGCCAGTTCATAAAGTTTGATGAGATATCTTCCTGCTATGGCGGCCATACCTCGGGAGCAGCGCCCCTACCTAGGAGCTGCCTCAACTGCATGAGAAGGTCAGGAGCTCCATGCTCTTCTGCTGAGCATCTATGGGTGCGACGCCCTTGAGGTATCCGTTGCACTTCACCAAAGTCGAGGGAGGGGAACCGACTGGGTCCCTTGAGGTACCCATTGCGCTCGCCGAAGTCGAGGGAGCAGAACCAAGCGGGTCCCTTGAGGTACCCATTGTGCTCACCGAAGTCGAGGGAGCGGAACCGGGCGGGGCTTCAGCGGTTGTGGTTATGTTCGGCATAGCGTGCCATAGTTGTATTTGTAGTAGTAGAAAATGTAATAGTTGAGTTTGTGGATGAGTCCTCATGTGAACAGTTTTTTGTATCAATGAATACATCAGTACTGCTTTTGTGACAGAACCACGATATCTGTTCCTTGTTTTTATCCTAGCATGACTTTCATTTTTATCCTTTTCTCTTTCTCACCTGCTCGTTAGTTCCATAGGCCGCAGCTGTTAAGAGCCTGGGCGTGGCCCGTAGGGCTCGGCTGCTTGTAACCGTATGTCGTGGCGGGGTGCGTTCGGTTGGGAGTAAGAACAGAGTCACGTAGGGTAATCAAAGGAATGGAATGTGCTTCCGTTCGGGGACAAAGTTGTTTATCATGTGATAGTAAGGAAAAGAGAGGTAATGTTCGATATTGTATCCTTATGAAGCCCCCGAGCGCCCTGGGCTGAAAGTGTTTGGGCTGGGGCGCTTTTACAAGAGCTTGTGTTAACTAAAAAGCGGTTAGACCAAATTTAGGGGAAAACGACATAGCTATTCAATGTTCCAAGTGTTGGTGAGAACATTGCCATTGTTGTCCTCCAGTCGGTAGGCGCCCGGTCGGATTACTTCGGTCACCGTATAGGGCCCTTCCCATGGCTGAGAGAGCTTGTGTTTTTCCTTCATCGATTGGGTCCTCCGGAGTACAAGATCGCCGACTTCGAGTATCCTCCCTCTAATCTTCCTTTCGTGGTACTTGCGGAGGGTTTGTTGGTAGCGAGCGAAGCGAATGATGGTTATCTCATGGGCCTCTTCGAGCAGGTCGACTATGTCTTGTTGAGCCTCCGTAGCTCGGTCGTGGTCGAAAGCCTTCACTCTTGGGGCACCATGGTCGAGGTCAGAGGGTAATATTGCCTTAGCTCCGTAGGCTAGGAAGAAGGGTGTGAACCCTGTGGATCTGTTTGGGGTCGTTCTTAGGCTCCAAAGGATCGCTGGGACCTCTGCAACCCATCGCCCAGCGTACTTGTTGAGTCAGTCGAAGATGCGTGACTTAAGACCTTGGAAGACCATGCCATTGGCGCATTCGACCTGACCGTTAGTCCATGGATGTCCGACCAAAGCCCAGTCGATCCTAATGCCGTATCCATCGCTGAAGTCTAGGAACTTCTTCCTAGTGAAGTTAGTCCTGTGATCAGTGATGATACAGTTCGGAATGCCGAACGAGTAGATGATGTCGAGGAAGAATTTGACTGCCTCCTCTGAGCGGATGTTGGTGATGGGCTTGGCCTCTATCCACTTGGTGAACTTGTCGACTACTACGAGTAGGTGAGTGAAACCGCCTGGGCCCTTTTTGAGGGGTCCCACCATGTCGAGGCCCCAGACCGCGAATGGCCAGGTGATGGGGATGGTTTGGAGCTCCTGTGCCGACAAATGGGTTTGCCGAGCGTAGAACTAGCATCCTTCACACCTACGAACGACCTCCTCTGCATCTCGCAGCGCGGTGGGCTAGTAAAAACCTTAGCGAAAGGCTTTTCCAACAGGCGACCTCGGGGCCACGTGATGTCCGCAAATCCCGGCATGGACCTCGAGGAGGAGCTACCTCCCCTGGTTGGTGGGGATACACTTCATGAGTACCCCTGATGGACTTCATTTGTAGAGCTCATCACCGAGCACAACGAAGGTCTTGGCGCGTCGAGCGATCCATCGGGTTCAGTCCTTTCAGGTGGGAGAACCTCCTCGAGGAGGTAGGCGAGTAGCGGTACTCACCACTCAGCTTGATCGAGTGCCAATACGGCGACGTTTGTGGGTGACGTCGTCATAAAGGTACTAGGATCAGAGCCCGCGAGTGCTGGCTTGGCGTTGGGGTCGGAGCCCCCGAACGCTGGCTGGGCGTCAGGGTGTGTCTAGATCAGACTTTCCAGGATGCGGGCGGACGGCTCGTGGATGTCGTTGATGAAGACCCCGCTCGAGGATGGATCCCGTCTGGTGGCCAATTTTGCAAGGAAATCGGCGGCATCGTTGTCCCTTCGAGGGACATGATGCAGTTCGATGCCCTAGAATTTGTCCTCGAGCTTGCTCACCTCATGAGGGGGCTTTTGCAGGAGGACTCCTTCATGACCTGATCAACGACCAGTTCCGAGTCACCATGAACATAGAGTCATGTAGCACCTAGCTCAATGGCGATGCGTAGTCCATTGATAAGGGCCTCGTATTCCGTGGTGTTGTTTGAAGCTGAAAAATGGAGGCGGATGGTGTAGTGAAGCCTACTCCCGTCCGGGGAGATTAGAACCACTCCAGCCCCCGAGCCAGGCATCATTACAGACCCGTCGAAGTACATTGTCCAGTACTCGTGGGTGACATCCAGGGTCGGTACCTGGACCTCCGTCCATTCGGCGACAAAATCCGCGAGAGCCTGAGACTTAATAGCGGTGCGAGGGGTATACCTGATGTCATGGCCCATGAGTTCGAGTGTCCACTTGGAGATTTGTCCCGCGGCGTTGTGGTTGCGGATGATGTCTCCGAGTGGGTATGAAGTGACGACCGCAACTTTGTGGTTGGTGAAGTAGTGTAGGAGCTTCCTGGTTGCCATTAGCATGGCGTATAGGAGTTTCTGCACCTAGGGGTATCGGACCTTGGGGTCAGTAAGTACCTCTTCGACGAAGTATACGGGTCGCTGTACCTTGAGCTGGTGTCCCGGCTCCTCCCTTTCGATGACCAGGGCGGCGCTCACCACATGGTTGCTTGCCGCGATGTAAAGGAGGAGGGGTTCTCCCCGTTCGGGAGCGACGAGGATTGGGGCTAACGTCAGGGACGTTTTGAGGGTTTTGAGAGCCTACTGGGCTTCCTCAGTCTAGACAAAGGCGTCCGCCTTTTTGACGAGCTTGTAGAGTGGCATCCCCCGTTCGCCGAGCCAGGAGATGAAGTGGCTCAGGGCAGCTAGATAGCTGGTGAGCCTTTGCACTCCCTTGACGTTGCGTATGGGGCCCATGTTGGAGATGGCCGTGATCTTTTCGGGGTTGGCCTCGATGCCGCTCTCGGACATGATGTATCCAAGTACCTTCCCCTTTGGATCCCCGAAAACTCATTTTTCGGGATTCAGCTTGATGTTGAACCTTCGGAGGTTCGCGAATGTTGCGGCCAAGTTTGCGATCAGGTTGCAAGCTTGAGCTATTTTGACCACTATGTCATCAACATAGACGGTGATTGTTGGTTTTGGCCGCTCGGCTTAATCAGGCTGATCAAGCGGGTCGATTTGGTCGGCAAAGCATTGCTGCGTGCACCTTTGGTAGGTGGCGCCAGCATTGTTCAGGCCAAAAGGCATGGTCACGTAGCAGTACAAACCATATAGGGTGATGAATGAGGTTGCGAGCTGATCGGATTCTTTCATCGCGATCTGGTGATAGCCTGAGTAGGCATCCAAAAAGGAGAGGATCTCGTAACCCGAGGTGGAGTCAACTATCTGGTCTATGTGCGGCAAAGGAAAGTGATCCTTTGGACACACTTTGTTGAGTCCAGTATAATCAACACACATTCTCCACTTCCCGGTCTTCTTTTTGAGAAGAACAGGATTGACAAGCCAGTCGGAGTGGTATACCTCTCTGATGAATCCGGCTGCTAGGAGTTTGGTGATCTCTTCGCCTATGGCCCTACGCCTTTCATCGTTGAAGCGACGCAGGTGCTGCTTGGCGGGCTTTGAGCCCGGGATAAGGCACACTGCATGCTCGGTGACTTTCTGCGGTATGCCCGGCATGTCAGAAGGCTCCCTTGCGAAGACATTGCGATTGTCGCACAAGAAGTCGATGAGCTCGCATTCCTATTTAGTTGGGAGCTGGGTCCTGATCAGAGCCATCTTGGTTGGGTTGGTGGGGTCGATTCCCACCGCCTTGGTTTCCTCGAGCGGATGGAAGGCCACCGAGGAGGTTGGTTTGTTGTAGTCTGGGACTACCGGGACCGACGATTCCCCAAGCCACGAGAGCTCGGACGAGTTGATGACCGTAGTGGCGAGCTCATAGTGCTCACGGTCGCACGCAAAGGCGTGCGAAAAGGCGCTACTCACGGTGATGATGCCGTTTGGTCCTAGCGTCTTCAGCTTGAGGTAGGTGTAGTTGGGGATTGCCATGAATCTTGCGTAGCATGGCCGCCCCAAGATGGCGTGGTAGGACCCTAGAAAGTCCACCTCGAAGGTGAGGACCACTGAGCGGAAGTTGGCTTGGCTGCTGAATGTGACGGGCAGATCGATCTGTCTGGGCGGGTATGCCTGCACTCTCAGGATTACCCCATGGAAGGGGAGCCCACCAGGTGGAGCTCCGATCAGGGGATGTGCATGGCATCGAGGGTGTCGATGTATAGGATGTTGAGGCCGCTGCCTCCGTCCATTAGCACCTTGGTAAGGCGCTTCTTGTGGACGATGGGGTCGACGACGAGCGGGTAGCGTCCTGGTCTCATGACATGGGAGGGATGGTCCCTCTGATCGAAGGTGATCGGAGATTCTGACTAGCTGAGGAAGGAGGGGATGGCCGTCTCGGCAGTGCATGCCTCTCTATAGCGAAGCTTGTGCTATCGCTTGGACTATATAGCATCGGATCCGCCGAAGATCATGATGCATTCATCAGCATCAGGGAAACCGTCTCCATCCTTGCCTATCGCGCCTCCTTTCTTGGCTGTCGCCTCTTTGCCATCTCCCTCCTTTGGCCCGCCGGCCTGTTAGAGGAAACATTTGAGGAGCTCGCAGTCCTCGTAGACGTGTTTGACAGAGTAGGCATGGTTGGTGCACGGACTGTACATGAGTTTGTTGAAGTGGTCAGGCAGCCCCAATTGGGGCTGCTTGCCCATGCGATTAGCCACGGCGACCATCGTGGTGTTGTCCGATCGGCGCCGATCCTTTTTGTTCTTCTTGCCCCTCTGTGTGGAGGGGCCCTCATCTGGGTCCGCGCGCTTGGCCTTGCCTTTGTCTTGGCCTCTGCTAAAGACCGCTCCATCCGCCTCCTCGCTAGAGGCGTGGTTAGTGGCGACGTCGAGCAGGTCACGGGTGGTATGGGGTTTCAGGCAGCCAAGCTTGTAGATCAGGGACTCACAATTTGTCTCGGAGAGGAATGCACTGATGACGTCTGCGTCGACGACATCAGGGAGGGAGTTGCATCATTGGGAGAACCTGCGGATGTAATCCCACAGGGACTCGTTGGGCTCCTGCTGGTAGCTCTTGAGGTCCTAGGAGTTTCCATGGTGGACATATGTCCCTTGGAAATTTCCAACGAAGACCCTCTTGAGGTCCACCCAGTCGTGGATGGTGTCGTGCGGGAGGAACTCAACCCATGCCCAAACATGTTCCCCCATGCAAATGGGAAGATACTGAATGATAAAATAGTCATCATATATTCCTCCAGCCCAATAGGCGAGCCGGAAGTCTTCGAGCCAAATGCCTGGGTTTGTCTTCTCGGTGTATTTGGTGATGTTGGCGGGTGGTCGAAAACGCTGTGGGAACGGTGCTCTTCAGATACGCCGGCTGAAGGCCCGTGGTCCTGGGCCCTTAGGGCTGGGGCTCCGGTTGTTTGGCCAGTGAGCGTGCCTGGGGCGCGTTTCACCGCTCCCCTCGATGGTTCGGCTAGGATTGATGTCACCCGCCGTCGTACGGTGGACATCATCATCGTGTCGAGCCCGATGCCGGTTACTGACGATGCTACGAGCGTCCTAGTGCGGATTGGGCCGCTCATGTACCGGCGGTCGGTGTGGAGCAGGCGCCGGGTCGGACCATGGTGCGGTTGCCGCCCCCCGAGCCGCGCCTGATGGCTGTAGCGGCGAGCGAATCGAGCGATCCGTCTGGTGCAACCCCGTCCCCACGGTGGGGAGAGAGGGCGCGAGTCGGAGTCACGATGCGGAGCTTTCTGCTTGTTGAACGGCGGTGGCTTCTACTAGAACCTAGAGGTTCTGGTAGACTGCCCGCTCCTAGGGGTCGACGGGCTCGGGAATGCAGCGCAGAAGCATTGCCGCAATAGCGATGTTCTAGCCAGCCCGAGCGAATTGTGGGAGATAATTCCCATAATTCATGTTGTCGTGTCGGACCTGACTGGCGCGACCTCGGGTGCCACCCGCCGGGCCATGCGCATGGGGCGCAACGTGTTGTACCGACTGCGCCGGCGCAGGCGACGGCTGGTTCTGCCACCGCTGTCGTAATTCCTCGACGAGCACTTGCGCAGATGCGAGGGCCCCACGCGCGGGTCTAAAGGGGTGTGAGTGGGCGCAGACTCCACAACCACCAGCGGCTGTCCCGGAGCGTCCGCCATAGCGCACTCCTGGGATGGACGGGGGCGGGGTGCCACGTCGCCGATGCTGGAACCGTCGCTCTCGCCCTCGTTATCCGAGAGTTCATGGAAACCGGCAGGAGCGTAGCCTGCCATTCCCATGAATTTGGATGCGAGGGGGGATGGCGCTAGCATCCTTCGGAGCCCCCGAGCGTACGCATCCGCGGAGGATGCGAGGCCATAGGGCAACCGATCGTACGGTGTTTGTGTCGTGGCTGATACAATCCCTCCGGATGATCAGTGGGATATAGTAAATAAAGAGTAAATAATAGCATGTACATTACTCACAATGGGGTTTGAGCAGAGAGTTTGCTCGGAATGAAGCGTAGATACAGCGTCGTCGAAGTCGTGCATCCCGGAGTCGATGGAGGGCACCCCTCCGATGGGTGACGGGACGTGAGCCTCCTCGCGGAGGCGTAGTATGCCGAGCCGGTCGGCGACGTAGTCTAGGCTTTCGAAGAGGAAGGCCTAGGATGCCTCGAAGACGGGTGGAACCCGCCTCCCAGCCAGTGAGAGTGTGGGAAACTCTAGCGAGCCGAAGCGAACCGTATCGCCCGAGCCCGCCATGGTGAGGGTGGTGGAAAAGTGGGCCATCCGATGACCAAAAAGTGTTGAACGTCCAATGTCTTCCCACGGACGACGCCAACTGTCAGTGCAAAATATGACCAACTAGTAAATATTTATAGTTTTGCCGTACGTTGTGATCGGAGGTGGCCTAGCACTCAATGACACAGGGTTTATACTGGTTCAGGCAACGTGCCCTACGTCCAGTTTGAGTCAGTCAGTGACTTTATTCCTGAGCCCAGGTGCTCGATGTCTACAGTGGGGTTACAAACGAGAAGGAGAAAGATGGGGTGTATAAGAGGTCCGGTCGGCTCTGGTCGGAAGGGCCGAGAGCGACAGGAGCTCCGCTATGAGCTAAGTGTTCAAGTGTGTGCTTGGGGTTCGAACCCGGCGGTTCTGTGGTTGTGAGCTAGTGAACTTGATCGATGTTGGTTGACTAAAAAGGACTAAAAAGGCTCTTTTTCGTTTGGAGGGAGCGCATCCCCTTTTATAGATAAAAGGGATGGCTTTTCAGGTGAGAGGGTGAGGGTACATATGCTACTAGGCTTTATTGCCCACGTCGGCAGGTACAAGATAATGGTAGGAGCCCACAACACTGTTGATGTCACTTTAGAATGTCAGATGCATATGGGAGGTTGCGTTGCCTTCTTCAGAAATGACAGATGTCGGTACCGACAAATACTGTTTGATGCCTAGAGGCATGTGAGGAGTTTCACCACGTTCACCTCGTACGGTAAATCCCGGCGCCCATAATACTATCGATGCCCAGAGGCACGTGGGGGGCCTTACCGTATGGGAGTTAATGGTGCCCACAATACTGTAGAGGGAAATGCCGGCGCCTACAATACTGTTTGTGTTAGGGCGGTTGTAGAGTATTGTTCCTATAGGCATACAGGGTATGGTCCCTGGTACCATGGTTTGACTTGTGCGCCCTGACTTGCTTCCTCCATTTGACCCCTGGTCCTTTCCGAGCGGGCGTCCCCGGTCGGATGTTCCCAGTCGGCTCTGGTCGCGCCAGCCAGAGAAGAGTGGTGAGCAGGGTTTCTGTGAACCCCAGTCGGAGACGCGGGGTCGGGGTCGGAGTCGGAAGTAGCGTTTGGGCCAGGCCTTCTGATCGGAGAGGCCGTCCAGAGGCGGCTGGAGCCCGAAGCGAGCGCTCCAGTCGGAGAGGTGGGCCAAAGTAGTCGACGAGCGGGCGCTGTTTCTCTTCGGCCAGACCTTCCAGTCGGTGACCGGACCGCCCTTTCGGCCTGTTGTTTTAGACTCTTGGGCTGGCCCATGAGTTGTGTGCTGTCTGCTTGGGCCGAGCCTTGGCGTGGAAGCCGGTCCCCGAGGGACCCCGGGTTTATGAACCCGACACCATTTCTTCCTGTTGCAAATTGTTGTGTTTCTGTTTTGCAACTCAGAAAATAGAACGACTGTGTCATTCTATTTTTTTGTTACCTTTTTGTTTTTTGATTTGATTTGTAGATTTCTAGGTAGTTTTTTGAGCTTCATTTTGTTGTGTTTTTTTATTTTTTTTTGTTGTGTATCTGTCTGCAACACAGTAAAACAGAAAGATCAAACATGAAAAAAATATAGGAGAATAACATCAGACAGAACAAAAAAGGGACAATAGGCAAACAAAATAATAATCGCGACCCGCGTGAGGTGGTTTAGGCTTGCGTGGGCTGCACTGTGGCCCACACAAGCTGGACAAGTAGCGCGCAGGCCGCTCCCGCAGCCCACGACGCGCACATGCATAATGTCATTGTAAGTTGTAGAGATTTTGTTTGTAGCTGTATGTTATACCTGGTTGTACCTAGATGTGTTTATCTATCCCACGGCTCGCAACGCGCAAATACACAATGTTCTTTGTAAGTGGTAGATACTTTGTAACTGTATGTTATATCAGGTTGTAACTCGATGTGTTTATCTGTGTGCAACATAGAAAATAAAATGACGATGTTGTTTTGTTTTGGGTAACTTTTTTGTTTCATTCATTTTTTGTAGATTTCTAGGTAGTAATTTGATATGTAATTTGTCATGTATTTTTTTTGTTGTGTATCTGTGTGCAACACAGTAAACATGAAAGATGAAACAGGAAAAAAAGAATGCAAAAAAGCATCGGACAGAACAAAAAAATGACAACAGACAATGAAAAAAGTAATGCCGGCCCACGCGAGGTAGGTTAGTCACGCACGGGCCGCTGCCGCGTCCCGCGTGAGTGTTAGGGGGATGTGCGCTGTAACAGAACCGACCAAATCATAAGAACGTAAGTACAAAAACAATCACCGAAGCGACCAATTCCTGTACTTAAGCTCCCATAATCCCGGTAGTCCGGAAATCACGAAGGATTTCAACCAACTCTCGACATACAAACCAAGATCATAATGATTCAACACAACACATCATTCGTTACAACATTTCACAAGTAGCATTCGGATTACATCCATCAGAGTTCAAATAAAATATTACAAACCAAGTTTGAGTGTGCGGAAGCAACATAGTTTAGTACATAACTTCATAGTTTCAAATACATTGCCAGATCAGAGTCATGCTCCACAAAAGCATTATCAGGTACGAGAACTAGTAGAGACCGCGCCCAACAGTCTAGTCTTCATCCCCAGCAGGGAGAAGGCAGTACTTGCAGCAACCAAAGAAGAACTGGTCATCTGCAACAGGTGGGAAATAAACCCTGAGTACGAGATGGTACTCAGCTAGACTTACCCGACAAAAATCAGAAATAAAAGACACCAAGGATCATGCAAGGCTTTTCAGGTGGGCTAGCTTGACTCAGTTGCATAAAAGAGCTTATGAGTATAGTAGTCAATTTAAACTTATTATCAAGCTTATCATTACTTACCTGTCCACTAGATTAGCACCTGTACTAGAGCACTCACTTATTAGAAGCAAACAATATTAACCATAGCAGGTATAATAAGGCTGTCATCATCATAACATCATTTCCGAACCATTAAGTTATTAAGTGTATCTACATTGGAGATAAGCCCGTCAAGTTCTCACTAACCGGGAGAGACGGCGATTCAATCGAATTACAACTCAGGTGAGGGGTATTCTAACTCTCACCCCGGCATACTTTGCAAGGGTAGCCATGGGTCACCTTTGGAACATCTCAGAACCAAATTCATGGGTTCGATCAACGCCAAAGACTCTTAGGGATTACCCTTCCGCGGGACGATCAGACTTTAAAATCACCTGCCTTTGACTCACGCCTATGGCTCCTTCCGAGGCGCACTTTATACTTATCGACTCCCGCCGAGGTGAGCTACTCGGCTTCATGCAGTCGGTCTTCAGGCCGCCAACTAAGAGAGAGGCATGCGTTCAACATGAACAGAAAGGCTCCAAGAATCAGTCCTTGCTTAAGGCGACGAGACGGAGTCACCGCAAACCCAAGCAAGCCTCCGTCCGGTCTTCATTTCAAATTAAGATCGGTTCTTTTCCACGATAGCAAATATAGCCAACCGTACACATGTATCTTCCTATATCTCGCAGGTGACAGAAATCACCCGACTTCTACCGCGTTTAAGCAGGCTAAGCACTACTCGAGCCTGAGCTACATAGGATTCTGTGGTAACAATATCTCGGACAAGGAGTGGGTAACCAATGCAACAAGTGTTTGCATTCAACACCTAAACTTAATGCAACAATATATATGTAATAATAATATCAGAATCGCAGTTCGGAAAATAGGAGGCTTAATATGCTCCGGGCTTGCCTTTCACAAAGTTGCAAGGACGGTGGTCGTGGCACTCAACGGCGACCTCGTCTGCGCACTTCTCCAAAGGTCTGCTCCTCCCGAATCTCCGGTGTCGGCCTGCTGCTGCTGTTCAGCCCTCGAATTCCAGCAGGGTTACTCCTTCCGTACACCTATTGCATGCCGATGCACAAGATAAATATCATAGATGCATAAGGAATGACATGATGCTCATGATGAATGAATCACAATGGGTGTTTATGAAAACATCACTGGACACTCGTTTACCGAGTAATTAGCTCTATTCAAATCACTTTAAGCATGTATCCAACTTAACTTAAATAACAAGAGCAACTTACCTAACTTGCATAACCTAAGATAAAGATGCTCATCTTCAGTTAAAGGCCTAACACCTAGGAACAGTACCATGAACTTAGAATAGTAAAGACATACTTAAAATAACAGTTAAAGCTTCATATGCAACAAGTAGTAACTTAATTCTATCATAACCAGAGTTCTATAACTCCAAATGACTTGCAAGAGGACATTCTGGAAAGCTTATGAAATTCTCTACAATTCATTTGTAAACATCAAAGCATGATTCTGAAGTTGACCAAATCCAATTCTAGTAGACCTAGAATCTGTCCCGCAATGACAGGGTTGCTAACTTAATTATTTAATGATGGTGCAAAAGCCTAATTTGACCAAACCAAGTTTACCAACTTGTTTTTCATACCTAAGAAACATCAGAAAGTATAGTGCTAACTTCTAAATAAATTATTTAATATCCTTTTCCAATTTATTTAGTTAATTAGGTGATTTAAGCAATATATAGTAAAACTATTCATAAAAATCTACAAACATTACAGTAGCTATCTCATGCTGCACATAGACTACCATAAAAATTTCAAAGCCATTGGACCAACATAACTTGTTGTATCCAAAATAACAGATGACATGTCTATTTCTAGCATAATTAGGAAACCTTATTAAAAAGTGTCAAGCAACAGATTTCCCATTTTTCCTAGCATCCTTCTAGCATAAGAATAGCACCCATAAAATTCACCTTCACTGGATCTATAGAAAAATTATAAAAATTCACACAAGATCCACCCATTAATAAAAGGAAATTCTATAACTTAAAAACTACACATGCATTAGTTCTAAAATTTTTACCAGAGCTTCTAATAAGCAATAACAGACTGCCCACAAAAGTTCATAATTTTTGGACCACAGAAACTCAAGATAAAATTCAAACAAGTTTGCATGTATCCAAAAACACATTTTAAAGTCCTAATTAATTCATCAAAATTTTCTAAAACATGTGCTCATATAATATTTTTATTAAATACTAGACATGACCAGGAACTTAACAAAATTAGAACCACATCAATTGGATCTATATACTAGGAGCTACATATTTTTGAATAACAACACAATTCGGTGAAATAATAAAGCAAACAAATAAGAATCAAAATGCATCCACAACTTGTTGGACCGGCCCGACGGAATGAATGCTTCATGAAAAGCACACCGGGCGCTGCCCAAGACGCCTGGCGCGCTCCAAGACGACGCTGCCCACGCTGGCTCCGCCCAAGAATGACGCCGATAGGGAGGACCAGCAGCGTCAGGAGGAAAAGGGGAGGAGCGACGGCCGGTGGCGTAGCTCGCCGCCGGTGGCTTCTCCGGCGAAGGTAAGGGTTTCTACGTGCTCGCCTCATCCTAGCGGACCTAGGGGAACCCTCATTCGTAGCTATCGACGCGACAAGGAGGGGTGGCGATGGCCACGGCGGCGCTCGGCCATGGCACGGCCGGCTCCGACGACGCTACGGCGTCGCGGCCCTAACGGGTGGCTCTCACGGGCTTCAGAGAGGGTTCACCGGACCTAGCTCAAAAGCGAGGAGGGGTAGCAAAGGCGCGAGGAGAGCTGGCCGCGAGCGCCATCTCCGGCGAGAACAAAACCACGGCGGCGGTGGAAGGGAATGACGAATTCGTCCTTACCAAGGCACAATCGACCTGGCTGAGGGGTGGGGGTGGCAGAGGGGATCACGGCGAGGCTACGAGCGGACGGCGGCCAGCGCTTTTGCGATGGCGAAGCTCGCACGGCACAGGCGATGCTTGGTCGGCAATGGCGGACGGCGTTGGCTCGGCGCCGTGAGGCGAGATGAAAAATGGATTGGCGACTTTCGGTCGGGCAGGTAGCGCCGGCTTGAAGTGGAGGACAACGGCAGCAAGGGCGTCCAAGCCAGCCACGCAGCTGTGGTCACAAGAATCGAGACCCGTGACGTGTGTCCCCCACGCGGCGCCTGTTGTCTGATGAATGTCAGTCACTGTAGCGCGCATTCAGTCGAATTGAACCGCTTGACAGAGCATGTTTGACGATGATTAACTCCCAATCCGTGACGATCTAGACTACGCCATAGTTAACAAAGTTGATCATCTATATGTGAACTACAACTCTTTCCATTGGAGCTCGAGCTGGTTTGGCTCGGTTAGGGAGATACATGGCTCCAAACATGGGTACACGAAACTGTACTTCACTTTAGGACTTAGAAAAATTTGCTAAGTATGAAATCAGCATGTACTTCTAACTTGTGGGCCATGTTTGAGCATGTTCTAGCCATTTTCAGGAGTTGGTCATAAAACAACTTTTGTTCCTTGATAAATTAGCTACAACTTTTGTAAAGGGTGCACAGCCATGCAAAGCTTCTAAGTTGGACTTTTGAATCAGTCAAACGAGTACACTCCATGGGTCAAATTAAGTCAAACTTGCACTTGAGGGCATTTTGGTCATTTTGGTCTACATGAACAATGTTCCAACAAGTAAACTAAGTATAGTTAAGGTGTATTAGACCATGATCAACCATTTTACAAAGTTGTTATACCACTTCTACTGATCACATGTGATAAAGAAAGTAAAACAAGCAATTCATACATATGTTTCAATACAAGGTTTCACATGTTGCATGACCTTGTTGTTATACTATACTTGTCACATTACTACCATGTTGCCATGCTTCAAGACATGGGAAATTCATGTTGCATTCATATGTTGCACTACTACCATTCACAAGCAATCCAGTACGAAACAAACAGAATATGCGAATGTTTCATATGTATGTTTCAGGGAAAATGACATGATGAGATAGATGATGCACATGTTTATGAGACGACATGCAATTAGTAGAAGCCAAACACCGAGGGTGTTACATGCGCACTCGCTATATAGTCTGTGCGCGTGCATAGAATAGTCACTCCCTATATATACAAATTAATGGAATTATGTTTAATTTCATATATATAAGAGATGCAAGATTATTAACAAATATACCTCGCCAGCATTTTCTTGCACAGGATTTTCTTGCACAAGAAATTCATGCTCATCTTCAAAATTTAGTAAGTATTGAGAGCCATCATCAAAATCCGTCGGGCCGGCCTCACTCTGGTTATGGCCATATTGAGTGTCGGCATTGATAATGTTCATCATGGCCTCATTCTAGTCATAGTCATCTTGCGGCTTGGCCATCTCTTAATTACCACAACTATATATAAATGAAAACCACACAATTGTCATGCATATGCAAATGGATCGAGTTAGTGGCTTAAACTTAAATAACTATAGACATCAGGCGTTATTATTTACACCGAGCTCGATCTGGTTAGGGTTTGCATGCGCGGACCTCGATCAGGATATAATAAGTGTTTGGAGCGGAGATCTCGGCCGGTTTAGGGTTTGGAGTGGAGCTCAAGATATTAGCGGATATATATCAACATTGGTACGTGTATATAAATATATCAAAATTCATGTCACACTAACAATGTCAATATATCAAAATTCAAATATAATCTTTTCAATTATGAAGATTCAAATATATTTCTTCAATATTATTTTCTACAACTAATATTGTTTAATTTTCTATATATTGTAATACTATATATATATGCACTCAACATTTTTCTATACATGTATTATAGTACACTACTGCAATTTTTTCTATTTTTCTATATTTTTTCTAGGATGAAAAAAATAATATGCACACATACATCACACACACAAACACACACTCATACACACACATTAGCTTGCTCACATGTATAGAGTGGTGGCGAGATCGATCATTCTCTGGACAGCGCGCGTCGAGGAAGACGGTGACACGGTTCCAGCGAGGACAAGGACAAGGATGGCACGAAGACAAGGTGGTGCTAGAGATGATGACAAGGACGACGCGCTTCGGCGAGGGGGACGAGCGAACGGCGAGGCGCGCGTGCGCATGGAGCTAGGGACGAAGAGCGCGCGTGTGATGAGACGATGATGGAGGTGATGACGAGGACGACGTGCTCCGGTCGGCGAGGACAAGGGATGAGCGGTGAGGCACGCGGGGGGCACCAGCTGGCCGGATAGACGAGGCACGCCCGTGCGCGTGGAGCCAGGGACGAAGAGCGCGCGTGTGATGAGGTGGTGATGGAGGTGATGACGAGGATGACACGCTCCGGCGAGGACGAGGGTCGAGGATCGATGACGACGTTGAGGACGAAAGATGAGGAGATGGCGTGTGTGACAAGACGGTGCTGGAGGTGATGACGTGGTGTGCGCATGGAGCTAGCGATGATGAGGACAAGATCAACGACGGCAGCGAGGACAACGACGACGACATTGGCAGTGGATCCAGATCCGATCTGGACGAGGGCGAGGACGACCATGGTTAATCCGGATCTGGACACCACACACGAATGGGAGATGCGCTAGCCAGCCGCCAGTGGAGATGGCGAGAGATGTGCACGCGCGTGGTGGTGATGGTGGAGGCAATGAGGAGCGGCGGCGCCACGGTAGCTCTCGGGCGAAGAACAAGACGAGGGAGAGGGAGAAGAGGAGGAGGCGGTATATACGGGGGGCCTTTAGTCTTGGGTGAAGCCATGGCCCACGAAAATGTAGCCCATCTTTAGTCCTGGATGGTTGATCCATCAGGGAGTAAAGTTGGGATGCAGTTTGGCTTCCCACTAGTTTCTAGAAGTTTTTTCTTTTTTATATACCGCGAAAACGTAGCCCATCTTTAGTCCTAGGTGGTTGATCCACCCGGGAGTAAAGTTGGGATGCAGTTTGGCTTCCCACCAGTTTCCAGAAGTTTTTCCTTTTTTATATATATTTCTTTTATATACATATATAGAGAGTTGTTAATTGCCTAATAAATAAAATATTAGCCAAAAAATTACAAAAAAAATTCATGGACCTAGTTTTGCATTATTGTACACAAGAAAAATCTGTAACCTAAACTCTTTTGTTTTACCGTATAAATATTTAACATAGTGTAATTAATAATCACAATTTTGACCATGCAAAAATATACTACTTAATTAAAATCATTAAAACAATTACTTTTCGGTAGGAAATTAGTTGTCACATCTTATTAACGTTGATCATTTGGTTTTTCATCACACATTCTCCACAGGAAATCCACTGTTAAGCAGAAAATTCATATAAACCGTAGAAAATATGAACACACGACAGAAAAATCTGAAATCACAATTATTACATAATAGGTCTAATACATCACCATATTAAGAGGGAACAGCAATGAACTTCTTCTTGACGTATGTCCCTTGGTTATAATCGCGCCGTAACCATGGAGTGTCCTCATTATTTAGCAGGATGCTTGGGTCACCGTTCACTGTGAAGGGCGGAATTCCATCATTCTTTTCATAATCTTCTGACATGTGGTGCTTTGGCTCATTGTCTGAGTCATTATTTTTCCATTTCTTCGGTTTGGTAGACATGTCCTTCACATAGAGAACTTAATTCATGTCATTGGCTAAGACAAATGGTTCATCTCTATACCCAAGATTGTTGAGGTCCACTATTGTCATTTCATACTCCACTGTTACCCCACCTCCGGTCACCTTCACCCATTGGCACCAAAACAAAGGGACCTTAAAATAAGGTCCATAGTCTAGTTCCCATATGTCCTCTATGCGGCCATAATATGTTTTCTTATTCCCATTTAGGTATGTGGCATCTATGCGAACACTACTGTTTTAGTTGGTGCTCCTTTTATCTTTGGCTATCATGTAAAATGTATTTCCATTTATCTCATACCCTTTGAATGTCAGGATATGCCAAGATGGTTCCCTAGACAACAAGTATAGTTGCTCATCAAGACTCTCGTCACCCTGACATTGTTTTCGCAATCAACCGTCGAAAGTTTCCATGTGCTGTTGCGTAATCCAGGCTTGAGTCCTCCCAAGGAATTCAGATCGTACAATGTCCTTGTGTACCTCGATATATGGATCCACCAAGGAGGAGTTTTGTAGAACTGTGTAGTGTGCTTTACGGAAATAATCATCCTCCTTGACAATATATGCTTTCTTCCCTAGTGTTCCCTTTCCACGTAGTCTCCCCTCATGCCATGATTTAGGAACACCAATCGGGTCGAGGTCAGGAATAAAATCAATGCAGAACTCAATGACCTCCTCTGTTCCATAGCCCTTGGTGATGTTTCCTTCTGGGCGAGCACGGTTGTGAACATATTTCTTCAGGACTCCCTTGAACCTCTCAAAGGGGAGCATGTTGTGTAGGAACACTGGACCAAGAATACTAATCTCTTTGACCAAGTGAACTAGGAGGTGCATCATAATATTAAAGAAGGATGGCATGAACACCAACTCAAAGCTGACAAGACATTGGACCATGTCATTCTGTAGCTTTGCTAGATGCACTGGATTGATTGCCTTCTAAGAAATTATGTTGAGGAATGCACATATTTTCACGGTGGCTAATCATACATTTGGAGGTAGAATCCCTCTCAATGCAACCGGAAGCAATTGCGCCATAAACATGTGGCAGTCATGAGACTTTAAGTTTAGGAATTTCTTCTCTACCACATTTATTATCCCCTTTACATTCGAGGAGAAGCCAGATGGGACCTTGATGCTGCTTAGGCATTCAAACATGCTTTCCTTCTCTTCTTTGCTAAGAGTGTAGCTAGCATGACTTAAGTAATGGTGTCCATCATCTACCTTCTCTAGATGCAGGATCTCTCATTCTTTCAAACACTACAGGTCCTATCTTGCTTCCAGTGTGTCCATAGCCTTCCCTTACACACCCATGAAGCCTAGCAGGTTCACACAAAGATTCTTCGTTAGGTGCATCACGTCGATCATGCTACGGACCTCTAGGACCTACCAGTAGGGTAGCTCCCAAAATATAGACTTCTTCCACATGGGTACATGTCTGTTAGTATCATTCAGAACAGGTTGGCTACCAGGTCCCTTCCCAAAGAGTACTTGTACATCCTTGACCATATTGAATACATCCTCACCACTACGGTTGTTAGGCTTTGTTCGGTGCTCAGCCTTACCATTAAAATGCTTGCCTCTCTTTCTTAGGGCGTGATTCAATGGAAGAAATCGATAATGGCCCATGTACACGACCTTTCAACTTTTTTTCAAAGATATACTTTCCATGTCATCAAAATAATGCGTGCTTGCATTATATCCCTTGTTTGACTTTCCTGAAAGATTACTAAGAGCAGGCCAATCATTGATTGTTATGAACAACAATGCTCGCAGGTCAAAGTGTTTCTATTTGTACTCATCCCACACACGTACGCCTATGTTGTTCCACAAAAGTAGAAGTTCCTCAACTAATGGCCTCAGGTACACATCAATGTCGTTGCCAGGTTACTTCAGGCCTTGGATGAGCACTGGCATCATAATGAACTTCCGCTTCATGCACAGCCATGGAGAAAAGTTGTAGATACATAGAGTAACAGGCCAAGTGCTATGACTGCTGCTCTGTCCCCGAAAAGGATTCATGCCATCCGTACTTAAAGCAAACCTTAAGTTTCTTGTGTCATCTGCAAACTTCAGGAATTCTCTGTCGATTGCTCTCCACTGGGACCCATCAGCAAGGTGTCTCAACATATCGTCTACCTTACGGTCTTCTTTGTGCCATTTCAACAACTTTTCATGCTCTTCGTTTCTGAAGAAACATTTCAAGCGTGGTATTATAGGAGCATACCACATCACCTTGTCAGGGGTTCTCCTCCTGGGACGTTCACCATCACCCTAAACATCACTAGGGTTATCTCACTTGATCTTATACCATGATGCCTTGCATATCAGGCATGCATCCAAATTCTCGTACTCACCGCGATAGAGGATGCAGTCATTAGGACATGCATGTATCCATTACAACACCTCTTTCTCCGTGCTTAGTCCAACAAATATAGTTTGGCAAGAAACCTGACGTAAACAGGTGTTCGTGAAGTATCGTTGAGCAAGAATAATCCTTCTCATTCTTACATAGAACACATGGGCAGCACATGAAACCATTCCGTGTGTTTGCCTTGGCCACATTTAAGAAATCATGTACGCCCTCATGAACTCTGGGGAGCGGCGGTCAGCATTGTACATTCATTGCCGGTTCATCCACATTACACATGACATACACCATATCAAAAACTTGTAATAACTCATATATACAACATGCACGATTAGTAGTTAATTAAAAGATCCAAAAATCTATCAATCAACATGATTAATTAATATCCTATACCACACCACTGTTTCACTCTCGAACATTAATTTATTAAAGCCTTGATACAATGTAGATAATCCCAAATAGCACTTCAGCAGAATAAGAATTTCGTGACCAATTCCAACTAAAACAGACAGATCATTCTTCTGTTGGTTCACTGCCTCATCATACACAGGTGCACTCTCATCAGCCGCCTCAGTCTCCTTTGCAAAAGATTTTTCAACGTGCACAAGATACTCTTCTTCCTAGTACCAACCGTCACATGATCTAGTGTCATCCCACTAAAATTACAACAACAAATCAACAACTTTAATCAAAATAGCTACAAAGCATAACAAAACTTGACAAAAAATAACTCACTTCGTGATCCGGACACGTGTAGAAGATGCACCCCTGGTGGACACCCTTCTTCTTCACCCCGTACTCCCTCAGTCTTCTACCCACACTTGCCACACTCAATTAGAGGGAGGTCCGACCTTAGTCACTTAGGGACCCCATGCCAGGCCGAGGATCCAGAAGCAATCGCCATCTACGACTCTCTAGTCATTTTCATCAACTACTATAAATTTCTCATTTTGTGAACAATGAAAACAAATGAGCTATATACTAAAAACCTTAAATTTCTCTATTTCTTAACCATGAAATGAGGCAATGAAAGGTGCATACTAGTTTTGATGAGCTACTATAACATTCCTTCATCTACATATGCAAACTATCAAGTGATTTTGAGCTCAAATGGCATATAAATCAAAAATATCCACCATTATTTCCCAATCTAGAAAACCAAAAAATTATCTATTTCTAGACCATGAAATGAGGCAATGAAAGGTGCATACTAGTTTTTTTATGAACTACTATAAGCGTCCTTCATCTTTATATTCAAACTATCAAGTGATTTCGAGCTCAAATGGTATATAAATAAAAAAATCCACCATCATTTCCAATCTAAAAAAACCATAAATTTCTCTATTTCTAGATCACGAAATAAGCCATGCTAGTGATGAAACATGAGAGGATGAAGTTGCTAACCTTTAGAACCGAAGAATGGATGGAGGAATAAAGTCTTTACTAATCCCGCAAGCATAAACTCCTTCCACGAGCAAGAACACAGAGCAGGCAGAGAGCTTGAAATGGCTCGGGCTGGGGGAGGAAGAAGGAGAAAGTATATAGCCCGAGACATGTAGTCCTGGTTTGTGGTGTAAACCCGGACTACAGGTGGTATTCTAGTCCCGGTTGGAGAGTCATGGCTAGTAGCTCCAACCGGGACTGGAGGGTGACCTTTAGTCCCGGTTTGAGCCACCAACCAGGATTAAAGGTTTAGTCATGGCTGGTAGCTCCAACCGGGACTGGAGGGTGACCTTTAGTCCCGGTTTGAGCCACCAACCAGGATTAAAGGTTTAGTCATGGCTAGTAGCTCCAACCGGGACTAGAGGGTGACCTTTAGTCCCGGTTTGAGCCACCAACCAGGATTAAAGGTTTACTCATGGCTGGTAGCTCCAACCGGGACTGGAGGGTGACCTTTAGTCCCCTCCTACAAAAGTTGCAGCTCTAGCCGTTGGGCATGGGAGTTTAGTCCCGGTTGGTAGCTCCAACCGGGATAATCCTTTTTTAGTCCTGGGTCCAAAAATGGCCGGGACTAAAGCCTAGAATCGAAAGTCTGTTCTCTATTAGTGATATTTTAAAGAATGGAGAAGGGATTGTCACGTTTAGCTGGAAATTAAACTAGATCATACTAGTACATGTCAACTCATGTCACAAGATTGTTATTGCAGCACAACATGATCCGATCATTTGTAGCTCTGTCAAAGATTGCTCTTGGCGACGAACCTTCATCACAAGCCAGACATGAGACACGGGCTAGCTAGTAGACTAGTAGTAATAGGATTGGACTCCATGCTTCCGGCATCATGTGTTCGAGGAAACAAAAAGCAAAAGCAACAACACATATTCATCCTTGCATGCTTGCATGCACATGCATGGTCATGCATGCCTCAAATTTTCTTGGCGATGAAGGGGGGCCAGGACCCAGTATGACCCTAAGGAGGCTCCGCCAGTGCAAAGAAGCCCAGCAACAAGCAGCACAAGAGAGTCAAAACCTCTGCGGATTCCTATGCTTAGCTTCAGCCTTTGACGGAACCACCAGTTTACCGTGTCATAGACGGCCTCCGACACCAAGGAAGATAGGGTCAGCTGGCTGGAAGGTCCTAATTAAACCGGACCTCCCTACTGAAAGCGCAGGCTGTCAGTAGATGACTCATCATCTTGGAACATTGGTGGGTCATTGCAGCAGCCGATGTTGTTGTTGAGTTGTGGAGTTTGCGGTGATCGTGTTGTGCGCGGTGCCTTTGTTGCTTGTCAACCTGGCTCTATAGTGTGTGGCATTGTTGCTTCTGTTTATTTTCTTTTTTTATGTAGATAGCCTAGCCTCCTAAGGTTATCTTCTTGTACTAGATATATGTCCATGCGTTGCACGGGACAATAAATTTGTATCCACATATATACAGCAACACCGGATTAAATTAAATATTAATAAATCTACAAATCTAATTCCATAGAAAATATAAAGCCCGTTTCATAATCTTTGTCACCTATATCATGTAGATCTATTTTGTAGAAATGTAACAAATTTGGTTTTATTTTTTCTAATACTTGTGTGATTTATTATTATGCATTTACAATTTTGCATTGATAACCCTAAATTATTTTCAAATTAGTTCAGACTTTTATTTTTTTTTCTCTTTTCGTTGTCGTTCGTGGTAGGGCCTCGGCTGCAGTTTTTTTCTCTTCCTCGCTATATCTGAGTTCCATGACAAGAACCTATTCCACTCCAAGTTCTAGGGCGTCGATAACGACAGTAGCCAAGGTCGAGGATGAAGCAGCAGTAGTAGCATGGCACCGACGTGGTCCTACTGCGAGCTGACTGGGGATGTTGTTGTTGTACGCCCCTACGCTTGTCATCTCGCTCGCATCCTTTGTTTGCTGCCAACGTTTAGCAAGGCACCAGAGCCATTGGTAGGCCGTGCGGATGTGGCGAGGGCACTGTTGTTGGCCTGCGTCAAGGGTGTGTGCCCTGTGGTGTTGTGAGATCTGATGTCGTTGGCGGGTGTGGCCTGGCGGCGGACTTCGCTATGAGGTTGTGCATGGATGTCGGGCGCCTAATCTTTGATGAGAGCAACGTTAAAGGATGTGCTCTCGTGCTCGAGGATGACATCGTTATGTTTCCATGATTAGTGTGCCATGGTCCACCTGCAAAGTTCAATGGAAAATCATATGTTGCACATGCTGGATTGACTGGCTGAAGCGGACGAGCGGGGCGAAGCATTGCCGTGGAGAGGATTCCGTTTTATATTTTTCTTTGCGCTGCAAAGGAAAATATAATATCATGATAATTCAATGCTTGAACTGTAAGAAGTCGGAGGCCAACTGCAAGAAGTGGATGCATATCTTAAACTTGTAAATCTTGTGCATTGGTGACCAAAACTTGTGCAAAATACGTTTTGCCGATCGAACTATTAAAATATTAGATTTTTAATTGTAGAATATATTTTATATAAGTAGCCTGCCGAATTTTTTTGATTTTTTTTCGGCTTTGGTTCGGACGAGTAGTTTTCTGTTCGGGCGAGTGGGGGCAGCGTTCGGAGTCCAGGGGCCGGTTCAGATTTGGGCAGTGTTCGGAGCGCAGGGGCGGGTTCTGTTTTTTTTTGTTCCGTAGAACTTTTTGCCGTTTTTTTTCCCCTGCAAGCAGTCCGTTCTAGATTCTGTTTTTTTTTTGCGTGGAAACTTTTTTAGGGGTTAACGCCAGGCGGGGTGACAAGACGATAGGCTTAGATATTTTATAGGTGTAGAGATTTTTTGCTATATCGATAAAAACTGGCACTATAAATGCTGGTTTGTATAATAAATTCGCATATCCAAACCCGCAATCTATTAAGAGTGATAGCATTCTAAATTATAAGACGTTTTGGCTTTTCTAGACACATAGTTTTTGCTATGTATTTAGATATACATTATATCTCGATGCATAATAAAAGAGTTGTATTTAGAAAAGCTAAAATATCATATAATTTAGAACAGAGAGAGTACTATTGTATAGCACCTCCATGACCTCACCAAAATCATTGGCATGCACGGGGGCAGAGGCAACACCACTTCTATATGGGCATGTCGGCATCCAAGAGGCCGAATAATGCCTCCGCCTCCATCGGCCACAACCAACTATCTTTGGGCCAAATTATAGCATTCATTGCTTCCGACAGGTCAAACGATAGTGACAACTCCGCTAGGGTTCTAAGGATGCAAGTTGATGTCGCAAGGAGCGAGCGCGGTTGGAGCGTCAGGTCATAAGGGAGCAGCTATGGGCATGGTTTGTTGAATTGTTGTGTAGAAGGTAGGGTGATAGCAGTTTCTAATCCTTATTAGAAACCCTAATCGCCCCTTGATCCCATGTTATCCATAGTAGACATGCTCCTCACCGTAGCTAAATTAACAACCCAAGCCAAGGATTAGAAATCCCTTCAACACGGGTTAAACCGGACTACGTCGAGATTTTCTTGACCTGGCATATTTCCTTACTACTAGAGTTTACCTATAGCATCATAAGGCATATTTTCTAGCAGTTATTAATTAGGGATCCAAATTTGTACAACCATCAAAATAAGTGACCGTGAGGAGACGTACGGTTTAGTCCGGTGGCGGTTGAATTAGCAGAGTCCAAAGCATACCACAACTCCTCTCATCAGCAACATGATGGACGAAATGAAGAACACGTGAACCCATGGGGACACATGCATATCAAACACATGACTACATGAGAGCAAACCAACGAAATCAAATTTTCCCTTGGAAAGACATGCATCACTACACTGAAAAAAGTGCGACAGACAACCTACCGACCCTAGCTGATTAGCAACTTATTCGCTCATACATGGAGGGGAACATAACAGAGAACGAAATGACCATAGGACGTGCACCTTATTCAAAGCCATATATAGCACGACTCATCATCGCGACCCTAGGACCAGGGGGGCAGCGCAACAAATTATTAAGCCAGGCATGCAGGCACTCAAGCGCATGTGGCTTCAAGGCAGACCCGGCTCCTCTGGCTCCTTCGGCTCTATCTCATGCTCCTCCGGCTCCTTCGGCTCCGGCTCGTCACACTCCGGCTCCAGCGCCACCGGCGCCGCAGCATCCGCCACGTAACCTGCGGCATTTCATTCATTCGGCACGCACGCTCATCATACGGTTAGACAACGACGCACGGGCATATGCGTCTGTTTGGCATAGCTCACGATAGCTCTATGAGCTGTGTTTTATTTGTCAAACACTTATTTTTAAAACAGCTTCACCCATAAATAACATGTTTGCTTGTTGGTTTCAGTCAGGGCTTATCAGCCAGCCAACAGTGTTTTCCTCTCACAATGAACCAGCACCAGCCCGGCTTATTAGCCAGAAACCAACCAGCGAATAGGCTGAAAGCTGTTTTTCTCCTTCTCTCACAAAGACATGAGTTGTAATGAAGCTAAAAAAAAGTAGCTTATCACAGCTCTATCCCTTATTTCTCTCTCCCATCCATGCATGAAGCTTTTGGTGAAGCTGTTTTGTCAAATAGTTTTTCCATAATAATTTAACTTCACCTAAAAAGTTGTTCAAGAAGCTGTTTTCCATAAAAACAGCTTTACTAGTGAAGCTAAGCTGTGCCAAACAGGCTCTATGTACCTGCATACCTCGGTCATGCACGTCGTGGTGCACGGTGAGCCTCGTGTTGCGCCGGTGCTCCTCACGTTGGCACCGTGAAGTGCCGCCATCTTGTTGGGATGCGCGGTGGGCCTCGTGTCGGCCCCAGAGAGGGCGATCGCCACGAGGATGGATGCGATCAGGAGGAGGGCGGCAGCGGGGCGGTGGTTCGCCATTGCGAGTGCTGCCTCTTCAACCGTGCAAGCAGATAGATTTTGTGTAGAAGAATTGAGCTCGAGGTATATATGCTTTATTGCTTGGATGGCTTGGTGTCACAAAGAGCATGCTTCGCGCCTTCTTATGGCTCGGCGAATGCGGTAGCTGATAAGATGTATGTACATGACGTTGCGGAGACGTAAGGCCTGACCTGTCGTCACAAAGGACGGCCAACGGACGGGTGAATCGGTGACGCTGCTATGGACATGTCGTCGCAGCACATTTTTTGGCTGGCGTCTCCTTTGCAATTTGGTTGGCCCGAGACCAAGTGAATCCGAAGGGGGTGTTTATGATTCCAGTGGAGCTCATTTGGAATATGGTTTTGGCTGAGCAACGATCTTAATTAGCTACCTTCGTATTTGCCCTATGTACCTGTGGATGCATCTCTACTATAATTGAAAACTTGAGACTCGTCACGGAGGCTTCAACGCTCCCGTCAAGGAAACCGCCGAGGACACTGGCCGCTATCGTCGCGACTCCATGGTCTCCGCGATCTCCACGATCTCTGCGCGCAGGCCACAGACCCTGCGCCCTCCACTTGCTCGGCTGCTGCCTCCGCCGCGACGGCAGAGTCGCTGTCGTACCCACCACAGAGGACACTGCCGTCGACGCCGCCAGCGAGACCTCTATCTTCGCGCCGCCACGATCTCCGCGTGCAAGCCACGATCTCCGCGCGCACATCGGCGGCAGTCCGGCACCGGGCCTCGAGCGACAGGCACCGCGACGATCGCAATCCAAAGCCCCCGCGCCGTGATCGCGGCGCCCTCGGTGGCGGCGCCGTCAGCACTCGATCGGTGACTGCAACTAGGCCAGGAGCGAGCACAACCTCCGCAGCACTGCCGTCATGCTCAACCCCTCCGCCCAGGCGATATCCAGCACGGTCTTCATCATCACGTGATGCCACCACAGGTATCCCTCAGTGCGAGACTCTTCCAGTTCCAGGTCGGGTCACTTTCTAGCTTTTAATTTCGAGCCATGCACATACATGGATTTGAAACTTCTGAATTTAGTTGCCTGACGATGACATGAATTTCAGTTGAGATTAGACGAACTTGTGCAAGCTCTACTCTCATTTAATGTACCGCCCGGAGCTCTGCTTCTATCTTCATTGACGGCTCATACACCTATTAAATTTATTTTGGATATTACAACCAAAAGATCCATAAATTAAATATATTTGACAGGAACATAACTATCTTATTGAACTAAGTCAGGCGGGTTCAGAGATAAAACATAAAATCCAACTTATTCCTGCAATGCATTTTCAAACCTACAACTAATGCAAAACTATGCAATTTCCTCGAAAATGCACATACATACAATCTTTATTTTAAGCATGGGAATGGTAACACACATGTCAAGCAGTGATGGTTAGTTGTCTTTGAGTAAAACGGGCAATGGCTCCAGCCTCCGTCAGCAGAGGCATCACCTACATAGTGCATGTTGGTTCAGTAAGAGTTTCCCTGAAATCCCATGATGAAATAATGATAATCAATATGCAGAGTCATAAAATATGAAGCACACAGAGACCACGAAATGTTTGCCATGAGTGTAAACTCAGTAATTTGTGCTTGGAATACCAATATTTAGCTTGAAAGAATATGATTTGGCACTTCATTTGTCAGCTGATTTTGTCTTATTTTTTTCTGTTCACAAACAGGATAGGAAATTTATTTATATAGAGACCAAAGCTGTACAGAAATATTTGCAAAGGACTGTACAAAGAAGTAGCAAAAAAGAAACCAGTGATTTGGTCTTTGTTACAGATGCTTTTGTATTATTAATTAATTAATTTGTTAGTATTACATGCCTCTTGCAAGTTGTTCAGTATAGTTAATTAGCTTTGGACTTCGATGTGGCCCGTAGCATTAGCAGTGTCATAAATCTTTGTTTCATAAAAAAAACATTCAGCAAAAATGATAAATGTCGTCGCAGGTAGTTGACAATGTCTATGCCGAGAGATACACACGATGCGCTAAGTGATATCACCAACATCACAGGTATGTTTTTAATTATCGAGATGTATGCAACACTTCTCACGATAGCTTACTAATTTCCTATATATATGCCCAAATGCCCAGACGAGGCGGCGCGGAAAAGGGAGGAAAGGAACCGGCAACAACGAAAATGTTGAGCTTTATGTTGGTTTATCAAGGGGGGTTATCAAGGGGGGTATCAAGATCAACAACTAGAATTTTGGCTAAACCAAAAGACAAATTGGATCCTACAGGGAAGAGTACCAAGAATATTGTTTACAAAGGCGTCCTGAACTGGTGAATAGCGGTGACGGGTGCCATGGACAAGCTGGAGGCCTTCTTGATGTTCAAGGAGGCTCAGTCAAATTGGGTTGATTTTTCACCAGTGCCTTCAATTGGGTTGATTTTTCACCAGTGCCTTTCTTGGTGGAGCAAAGGGAGTCCAGTGAAGAACCCGTTGTATCAAAAACCTCTGTGGCCCAAGGTCAGTATCCATGATTTGAAACGAAGATCTTTTGTGAGGAATACATGTCAGCGTTGATTGCCTGTTGTATTTGGCATATTCAGGTGACATCAGGAGTAATTATCTTAATGCACACATTTGGTTTTTCAATTCCGTGCTTGCTTTAATTCTTACAAGAAAAGTTTCTTCTGACAGTATAATTAGAAGAGTGAAATCAGTAAAGATAAATAAGTTAACATTTCAAGGTGTGAAGTTGTGTGGTCTTTGCAAGGTAAAATATAGGCTATGGTACAATGGCAGTCAGTCTCATAGTTGTGCACTTAATTATGCAATGTCTTGGTCAAAGGGAAGATCATAACCGATCGGAAGTTCAATGTCTCAACAAGCTTGTTGTACAATCTGATATCCTATTGAATTATTACTCTGTATGTTATCCTACTAATTATCCTTCTTTTCTTTTTATTCTTTGGAATGCAGAATTAACGACAAAAGGCCAGGGTCTCAGGGTGTGACTTCAAATACATTCTTTACTGTGTGGTTAGATCATATAATGATTTATGTGATAGACTTTGTTTACTGTGTGGTCAGTCATACACTGATTTATGTGATAGACTGATAATGAAGGAAGTTGATAGTACAATAGTTAGTTGGCTTAGTTCTGCTCTTATGAAGTAATCTTCATAAAATGTCATATAACTCATGGCCATTTTATTTTTTAGAGAGACAGAAACCAGATAAATTGAGTACTATGAAGTGCACTGTTAACTTCATCAAGCCTACAATTAAGAAAGACTACCATTGAAACTCGCTTCATTATCAACATATTTACATAAACCATATATATATCGTCGTTTGGTTGTTTTCGAATGAAGCCGTAGCGTTAGCACGGGCACTATACTAGTTAAAAGGAGTTAGCGAGGTTTGTGAGTGTTACCCATTCTGATGAGAAAATGTGGAGTTTTGTATTTGAACGTGAAAAAAGACCCGATATGCAAAAGTGTTTAATTAAAAGCTCTGGAAAGACAGCTTCCCTCTCTGTTTTATTAAAGCCCTGTTTATTTACCCTTGATTTATAATATGTGCTGGGTTATAAGCCCAATGATAAATGGGTTGCCAAACAACCCAAATCATATATAGCTGGCTAGGTACCCAGCTTATGACAAATCTATAAACAAGCTAGGTACCTAGCCTATGACAAATCGATAAACTACTTTGGAGGAGCTTATCTGGTGCAGCCTGGTGGGCTGCACCTGCGGCTGCTGCACATATTCACTGCTCCTCCACAGCGTCATTCCTGATGCGCGCAGGCGCGTGCTGGAATGGGCCTTTGGGTACGAGACCGACTTTGGGGTGGGCCTGCTGTCCATCGACAAGACGCTACGCTAGACGACCGGCATGTTGGAAATCGAATCGAATACAGGAAGAATACACGGCAAAACTAGAAGTGGAGTACACAGATAACCTTGCGGAACACATCCTTTTCTCTCTATTTCTCTTGATTTTTCAAACAATGAGTACATGCAGGCCTATACGCACAGTCGCTAGCTAGATTTCCTCGTTGTTCTAGGACATGCACAACCAGCGGCAAGAACCGGACAACAGGAGACCACGCAACACCTAAACTAATGCATCTACATTCTGATTATCTGAGATAACAAACAATGCACGTCCACAGCTTGAAGCTCCACGATGCATGCATCCATGCAAATCTCCACCGCATCGCTTCCGGCTCCAAGAGACCTGGACCTAGACCATAACTCATGGCCACAAGCGAAGCATCGGGAGGTGAGGCGTCCACGAGACGACAGTAAGCGCGAGCGGCGGGGACACATCTGTGCGTGCGCGCGGCCGGCGGTGGTGCTTCGGCGGGGACACAGCTGTGCTTGCGCGGCCGGCGGTGATGCTGCGGCAGCTAGCGAGCGCCAGGAGGTCATTGTCCGGGACGTGAAGCTGACAGGTGGGGCCTGGACGGCACGTCGTTGAAGGCAGCCAGTGTGGATTGCCACGTCACCAAAACCATCCTCCAATACCACCATAGGGGGGTTTTTGCCCGGTTTACCAAAGTTTAGGGTGCACAATACTTGGTTTTATAGCTTAGGGGTTACGTAGACCACCATGGATACCTCAGGAGGTCATATAGACTTTTTTCTTGTAAAATTGTTTCCACATAAGTTGTTACCCAACATTTACTAAAGTTGATACCATTAGACGACAAACTCAATAAGGTTGCTCCACGGTCTCCAAATACTACAGATCATTCATTCAAGTTGGTCGATGTCGTATTTTATTTCAGTCTTGTAATAGGTGTTAATGTAATGTAAGGGGTTGGGTCCTGGAGAGGCATCTTGATCTCTCCTTGTACAATCTTTCTTCCTAAATGAAATGACATGCAACTCTCCTGCGTTGTTCCAGAAAAAAAAGGTCCTATGGGTATACATGTGCATGCTGCAGCTTGCAGGGGCAGGGAGGCCAATGCAGTTTGCAGTGTACCATGTTGCAAGAGGCACGAAAGAGGCAGAGGTGTGGAGGGGAGGCTAAAGAAAAACCCGATCGCGGGGGATGACGTCCTACCGGGCATTTCATTAAGAAGATCTTCTCACGCAGATCGATAAAATCACTGAACCCCGGCCCCACTCATATACAGTGGCACCATATCCCTGTGAGACGGGACAACCATAGACCTGTACTTCGGCGTGGGACAAACGATGGAATTTTTTTACCCTCAGACCTGAGATTCACCCCCGAGGAGATTCGAACTCATGACCTGAGGGGTGTCATAGGAAGCGTCGACCAACTGGTCTAGCTTCGGGAGGCTTAAGGTAGCAGCAGCAACTACCCACAATTCCATTGAAATCAGTGGACTTATCTTGGCAGGGGAACCTGCATCAGTGATTTGAAACAGGAATGGATATAGGCACGGGTCACACAATCAGTCGAACTGACCGATTGTGCATTAACCATGTCCTGTTTTCATGCCATGGTAAAGAATAGGCAGATAGAAGCCATTTGGTTGAAAAGGCAAAATAATACCCTATCCAACAAAAAAGCTATTGTTAAGCGACCTCATCCTATGTGATCCTAAGAGGATATAAAACATACCAAACTAAATAAATTATAGCGACAAATGTGATGGCTGTAAATTTGATTATAAAGTATCAAATAATCTAACTTCATTCTTTTCCTCTAGCACAAATAGATTTGCCACTTGCAGCAGTACCCTTCATCCAGTGAAGAGCTACATGCATCACAAATGCAATTTGTGCTAGCATACAACAATTCCACGGCAACATTCTTATTCTTAAGAGAGTTTCCCAATCTTTGTATCTACAATTTTGATCCATGGACATGTATTACTGAACTGATCAAAATTGTTTGGTACCAATGAATCAAATGCGTTGTTGCATAATCATATTACAATATCAATAAAAGAAAGCATAGCTACATGTTTAGAGACTACAAGCCGCCAAAGAAACAGCTAAATGAACTCAATCCAAATCAGTCCAATTCCAAAAAGCAAGGCATCGCATTAATTAATTCTTGAAAAAAGAACTCTGCTCAACTTTCACCGACCTCGGTCTCCTCTCCTGGAGTCCATTGGATTGCTATCGCTATCAATCTCGTCTCATTCGAAAAAGGTTCCTTCCGAGCACAACCCTACCCCCTCCCCCGCGCCGCGCCTCCCCCCACGCCTCCTCTCCCTAGATCCACCTCACCCCTGCCGAGATGTGCCGTCTTCTCTCCTCCCCGAGCGCGCGCAGGTGCTGGCGCGCCACAACCACCACTGCTGCCGCCCGCATCACCGGCAGCCTCCACCCCCTCCTCCTCCCCAGCCATCCTCGGCTCCTCCCCCGCCTCCCCTCCTCCCCCGTGCCGAGGGGCGCACGTGCGCGCTTCAAGGCCCCTGACGCCGCCCAAAACGGGCTCCTCCGCCGGTGCCGAGCCCGCGGGCTCCGCGCAGCCTCGCGGGGGTGCTCGATCCAGCGTCACCCCACCCTCTCCGCCCCCTACAACGCCATTGGAGCCTGCTGCTGCCGTGGCCACCACGCAGCCGGGTGCGGACACCACCGCCGTGGCCGGCAGACGCGCGGAGGCCGCTGGGCCAGGTGCCGGCACCTCGGCCGTTCACGGGGAGGCCGCGCTGCTGCCAACGTCCCCTATGGTGCCCGCTCCTTCCTTTACAGAGTTGACACCGCCACCCATGCCCCCTCCACGGCCGGGGGATGTCACTGTCGACACAAGCTCCCTGCAGCCCCACGGGGGAGCCAGATCCTGCGTCGCTGCCGCCGTCGGGTGCAGCCGCCGTGGCCACCGCCACCGCGGTCACCTCCTCCACCGGCGCTCCAGCAGCGGGCGCCCCATGGCTGTGCTTGGGGAGCAGCTTCGGCTCCAACGCGGCGCCGCCGCCGAGCGCCCCTAGCTCGCCCCACCTCTCACCCAAAGCTGACCGCCTCGATGCCTTCTTCATTGGCCCGTCCGGGCCTCGAGACGATGGGCTCTCGACCAACAAGAACAGCTCATCCCTGAGGCCGTCGTCCTCCCTCTCCCCCCATGCTGCTCCCTTCCAGCCTAGGGGGATTTCGGAGGGGCATTCCAAGGCCCATCGCTGAGCGGACGATGACCTTAGCAATTCTGATGTGGAAGCGTCGCCGACTGTCTACCCAAGCACCTACCTCGACGCGGTTCTTCGTGAGCCGTAAGCGCTGAAGACTGCACTGATGCCTGTGAGAGAATGACCGCACTCCATCATCGTTGTTGGCGCTTCCGTCCATGCTACCGGTCCGGCGTGTACCGGCCTTCAGCGAAAGCGCAACAACTATCGGTGACCACCACTACTACAGAAAATCAGTTCACCGCTGGGACCTTCACCAATGGTTTTGAGATAATCGGCGGTGATACGTATCACCACCGGCTTATGACCTATGGGGCCCCTCCTAGCCGAATAACTGGCGGTGATGAACGCTTTCGCCGCTGGCTCGGCGTATGATCCGACGATGAACAGAATCTCGCCCTTCGCCGTCGTGTCATCCGCTGAACCGGCGGTAGAAGGGTTCTCACCGCCGGCTGCTCGTCCTATGTCCGACGATCGTAGAAATCGGTAGAGATAATAGTTTTTTTATCGTCGGTGCCAAGATGGACGTGTGCGCTATAGTAAGATCCGGTGGTGATCACATTATCACCGTCGGATTACCGTATGAACCAGCGGTGAAGCAACCATTGTTTGAATGGACGCATTGGGTACGCTGCTAGGCGAGGCGAGAATTGATGTCTAATTCCAGATTCATCACATAACAGAGTTGATCTGATCAAGTCTCGCATTACATTTTTGTGAGGAATTAAATTAAAAGCCAAGCAGAAGACAGTATATGTGACCACGTCCCTCTATTAAAAGTCAAGCAGAGGAGCCATTGGTGTTGTTATTGTAACACCACCGTAACGCATGTGCGCACAAAACAAATAATTCAATTTGCAAACAAAACAAAGATGGCACACTAGTTTAGCTGAAATAATGACAACATCCATCATTGAAGAAATTAACATGCCGATAGACAAGCAAACAACATTGGTCCATTTAAAATGCATCACAGAGAGATATATCAAATGCAGCTTTATTTACTGCTCTATCCAATTTCCAAAATCGATGACGTGTTTCTCCATTTGGTAGTCGTACTTCGCATTTATATAGCAAGGAGGCAGTCTTCACCATTGGGTCGTATTCGTTGGCAGGGGACGTTGCAAGCTCGGAAGATGGGCAAGCGGTCAGTGATGGGCCAGCGAGAAGATGGACCTATGAGCCCAATAGGCCTTGTGGAACACAAATTGTTTTTTTCTTTTCTTTTTCTGTTGCAATTTCTTGCCAGTTTCTTTTCTCCGTCATGTTTATTTTTCTCAGATAGACCTGCGAGTCCAATAGGCCTTATTGAAGACAAATTGTTTTTTATTTTATTTTCCTCAAGCGATGTTGGTCCGCCATGCAGGTAGTTGTTGCTTTCATGGCTACGATTCAATTTCCCGAGACATGTTTACATGGACGCCTCGAACTCGAGCGAGGCGGCATTTGGTTCCTCGAGAAAGAACCATCGCATTGGACGATTCACTTCCCCGAGACACATTTACATGGTACGCGATCCTTTAAGAACATGGAGTTTCCGCCTGCATAAACCGCCGGCCCTAGTTCCCCAGTGCTCTCTACCTCGTCGTCATCGTGCCTTCGTACTCCGCTCTGATGCCGCATCCATCGTCGTCCGTCGCTCGCGTGCTCTGACTCCGCTTCTTCCTCGGCTACATCGTGATGGATCAGCTCCTGACGGAGGTGGCTGAGGACATCGCTGGCCACATTGCTAAGCAGTCATATGCCCCCATGGATGACCTTGCCAACCTATGGGCAACCTGCTCGGACATGCGTAGGGTGTGCGGCACCGCTGAAGTCGGCCGGCGCATACCACTGCACCGGGTGCTATAGGGTCAAGGTTTCTAGGAGCCCTACTACTATGACACTGACTATCGCACCCTGCTCATCGCCAGGGTGGACAACCTGGAGGCCTGCTTCCTCGTCGGCTTGCGTCCCATATTCATGGAAGCCCGTAGGTCGTTGATGCCACCGATGGAATGGCTTCAGCACTCCGCCAAGGCGGGCTATAAACTTGGAATGTACGTCTATGCCCTCGTGCTCTATAGGTCCAATACCGGCGGTGGCAATGACAACATTGCCCAGAGCCAATTGAGGGAGCTCCAAGGTGCTGACAAAGTGGGGCCTGCTGCACTGCCATGTACTGGCAGTTGCTGGACATTGTGCCACATGATGTAGTGCCCATTCTTCGCCCTGTTCTTCGCTAGGATGGGCATCATCAGTGCACAGGCAGCGGCTGCGGCGAGCCCATCAGATTTGAAGAATGGGACTTGTGGTCTAGGTTCTGCAGCGAGGAGTGTAGGATCTAACGAGAGTGCTATAAGTTATTCACATCAGTGTGGTAGATTAATTCTGAATTAGTGCATGTTAACTTGTGTTAAACATCTATGTATGTATATCTATGGTTGGTGACTTTATTTTAATTTAGCAACAACATCAACTATATATGTATCTCATTGTTCAAAGTTACTTTATTTTAATTTGGCAACAACATCAACATATCTCTCTTATCAAGTGTGTAGCCATGTAGATGATGTCGTACTATGCCAGTTGCCGCATCCATTTTTCAATAAACAAGTCTAGCAATCGATGGTTGCATAAGATCATATGGCACTGGTTTCCATAGTAACTAATTGTCATCAGTTTAGGTAAGTAGGCATATCAAACGGTGCACATGTGTGATTGTTTACACCAAAATTTGGGAAGAAGAACGCGGGAACTCGAAGCTTCTAGGATTGTGCTATCAAGAAATCGATTAGATGTGAATCGGTATCAGCTAATTTAGATGTAATGTCAGAATCGACTATTTTATGGATGACGTCAGCAGTCGGCGTCAATGGGCCATACTTGAGTGGTGCCAGTAAGATGTGTCGGCTCTACATGTAAGGAAAATTGGGGTCCAAGTTATTATTAAGTTAGGAAGTTTTCTTTTATTCCAAGAATTGTAACGAGTCGTATTTGAGTAGGATTCATGTTTAGGTTCCGGGTATAAATATTAGACCCTGGTTATTGTAAAAAACAAACACTCAATCAATACAATATTTCTGGCTTTTGCCATTGCATTAGGAGTAGGAGTACTGTAGATCTCGGTGAGTTCTTCGGCAAACAGGGCTGCATCGATTGATCTACCTCCAGCTTGCTTGTGAGTACCGTCACAACTTGTATTGTGCTTGTAAAGCTACATCAGCCGATTGATCTTTTATGAGCCATAATATAAGTTAGTTATCGATCTGTATCATAGTTTGTAAGGCTGCATCAGCTGATTGATCTCTTATGAATCATAATATAGATCAAAGTTATCGACCTTGTGTTAAAGAACTTGTTTAATACAATATCACCAGTTATCGAATCTCCTAAGATTAGTAAGATTTTTCTTGTTGTTTTTGGTTGATTCACCCGTTATCGATCTTGCTATAATTTATGTTTTATTAATTATAACAAAATCACCCGATTGAGATAGAGATAGATCGGCATCATGTCATCTTAATTGGTCGTCCTTTGATCTGGTCACGCTTCAAATCTTATAATTGATGGCTTAATTCTACTAGATCGACTGTTTTATCTCTATTCTAATCAAACATAGTATGCATCCAAAGATATTTCAATCTTGAATAAACTCACTAGTTAATGAGATCTAATCTAATGACACTACCATAGCTGCATCGATCCGGTCGAACCTCACTGGTAAGACTTTAGATTAGAAATTATCGATTAGTGGTCTTGTTCATGATCAAGATATGTACTTTGTTTGTTTGCTATGACTGCATCGGCTATTTTAGCCGATTTTTCTATACTCTCATGCATATATCATGTTTTCATGAATCTATCAACATATTGATGGTTTTATAGATAATTTGGCTTCAGTTTATTATCATTATCATAGCTGCATCGATCCGATTGAACCTCACTGTTGATGATAATAGATTAGACTCAAAATTGTTTGTAGATTCATTTATATTAGACAGTCAATTTGTTCGCATGTTATACTCTTTTCATCAGACTTATCGGCTCGACGCTTTATATCGATCATGTTCCATTTAGCCGATGATGCTTTCTGATGTTCCATGAGCATCAGTTATTTTCATTTGTATCATTATCATTTAATATTAGCCGATAATCTTTGATTTAAAGATCTTTATTTCATTGATACGCTGGATATCAACTATTTAGTCGATAACCTCATTGAATCGGCTATGCAGCCGTACATTTGGAACTGTTTGGTGCAATACCGACATGTTCCACCTTAAATTATTGATAAGATTTTTTCTCCTTGTCAATTGTAGGTCAAATTGACTGGCACGTCGTTGGGTTCTCAGAATCGGCTAATTCTGTATTGAAGCCAAGCAGATCTCTAGTCTCGTTCCACTCAGATCTTTTGGCTTGCTGTGTGTTGATCATATCGCCATATTTTTGTGTCAACACACTTTTTGGCATGCCTGGTGGGACCACAATCGTCATAGTGGTTCACAACAACAAGGACATTCTTCTGGTGCCTTACGAAGACTTACCTAATGAGGATAAAGATGTCATTGGTAAGGCTATAGAGGAGTTTAAGAACAAGTGTTTGTTGTCATACACCAAAACGCGTGACAATAAGGTTATTCAGAAATATCCACTGCTGAGAGTATTGATGCATGGACAGTCAGATACAGACGAAGCTGGTGATAGGCGTTTCTTTGTAGAAGCTGTCAACAAATCTGTTCATGATGCAATGCTGAATCATAATACAGCTTTCTTGAATACATTCCACAATACCATGAAGGAGGTGTTTCATGGATTTCCACTTGATCAGGTTGGACCGGCTTATTACAATATTCCACATCCGTTGACTCAGGGGACTAATCAAGCCGGTACTAGACATCAAGAAGCAGCACTAGCTAAGAGTAATGATGCCCAGGCAATTCAGACTTCGTCTGAGCAAATTCAGGGTGCTACTAGTAATCAAATGCAATATAATCCTAGATCATCAGTGCAGCATGTGCAACAGCCAACAGGGCAAGTTTAGAATCAGATGGTTAATTTTGGTACATCAGGCCAAATACCACCGTTGGCTCAAAAAATAGCACCATCGGTTCAAAGGATTCGTAGAGATATAGATCTTAATGTTTTCAATCAGAGATTTCAATCAGTAAATCAGCAAGGAGCTCGATAGATAGAGATCCCACAAGGATATCATTATGGTTCAGATTATAATACTCTCAATATGATTCCAAATCCAGGATATCAAGGCACTCAGAATTTCAATCTGCAGATGGGTTAGTAGTTGCCAAGAAATTTAGACTCATATGCTGATGAATTGTTGCTCAGAGTAACTGAAATAATGAAAAATCAGTTTGGTTTAAAACCAAAAGGGTAGACCTTTTCGTACAAACATCCATATCCAGAGTGGTATGATTTAGTGGCCCCTCCTATGAATTATAGGCTTCCAGAATTTGCTAAGTTCACTGGTCAACATATCACAAGTACAATAGAACATGTCAGTCGATATCAAACAAGCATCATACATATCTTGATCATGAACAAGATCACTAATCGATAATTTCTAATCTAAAGTCTTACCAGTGAGGTTCGACCGGATCGATGCAGCTATGGTAGTGTCATTAGATTAGATCTCATTAACTAATGAGTTTATTCAAGATTGAAATATATCTTTAGATGCATACTATGTTTGACTGGAATAGAGATAAAACAGCCGATCTAGCACAATTAAGCTATCAATTATAAGATTTGAAACATGACCAGATCAAAGGACAACCAATTAAGATGATATGATGCCGATCTATCTCTACCTCAATCAGGTGATTTTATTATAATTAATTAAAACATTAATTATAGCAAGATCAATAACTGGTGAATCAACCAAAAACAGCAAGAAAAATCTTACTAATCTTAGCAGATTCGATAACTGGTGATATTGTATTAAACAACAAGTTATTTAACACAAGATCGATAACTTTGATCTATATTATCATTCATAAGAGATCAATCAGCTGATACAGCCCTACAAACTACGATGCAGATCGATAACTGACTTATATTATGGCTCATAAAAGATCAATCAGCTGATGCAGCTTTACAAGCATAATTCAAGTCATGACGGTATTCACAAGCAAACTGGAGGTCAATCAATTGATGCAGTCCTGTTTGCTGAAGAACTTGCCGAGATCTACAGTACTCCTACTCCTAATGCGATGGCGAAAGCTAGAAAGATTGTATTGATTGAATGTTCATGTCCTTTTTACAATAACCAGGGTCTAATATTTATACCCAGAACCTAAACATGAATCCTACTCGAATATGACTTATTACAATTCTTGGAATAAAAGAAAACTTCCTACCTTAATAATAAATTGGTCAATTTTCCTTATTCGTAGAGTCCGACACATCTCCCTAGCGCCACTCAAGTATAGCCCATTGACGCCGTCTGCTGACGTCATCCATAAAATAGTTGATTCTGACATTACATCTAAATCAGTTGATACCGATTCTCATCCAATTGATTCCTTGATGACACAATCCTAGAAGCTTCGAGTTCCCACGTTCTTCTTCCCAAATTTTGATGTAAACAATCTCCTTGGAGCTTGTTTAAATGGCCGATATCCAGGTTTGATTGGCAATCGATGTTGAACAATTGATCGATCTATGCCAGGCATTTCATAATATTCCCAAGCAAAACAATCTTTAAATTCCTTTAACAAATCTATCAATTCTTGCTTATACTCAGCATCTAACTTAGCACTTACATACGTCGGCCTAGATCTAGGACCAATATCTATCTGTTCTAACTCATCGGCCGACGTAAAGCCATATCCTAGTTTACCATCTGTACCATCTATTGGATTATCCATTAAAACAAACTTTTAGAGCCGACTGCTCGGATCAGCTATTGGCCTTCATTATTGATTCTAATGAAGCCTCCTTCCCATCGCTTGCCAAAAAACACTCAAAATCTTCTAGTTCCAAATACATTGGATTCGTTGTTGCTATACTCACAGAATCATCAGCATGAACTAGCTCAACATTATCTCCAAGCCATTAAATCAAGCATTGATGCATAGTCGATGGTACACAACAATTGGCATGAATCCAATCACGACCAAGGAGTAAACTGTATGAACCCTTTTCGTCAATGACAAAGAATGTAGTGAGCAAAGTCTTGCTTCCAATTATCAATTGAACATTTATTGCCCCCCTAGTCTTAAACAGTGGTGTCCAGGAGGTTTAATAAGAAGTCAGAAGAGAAGAGTACAACGCCTAAGGAGTAGAGAATTAGAATAGGCTCAAAAATCTAAACCGCAAGTATGGCGTGCTAAACAAACAGCCAATAAGGGTCAACCATAGGCTAATATTCAAATGACTTTTCTTTTACCATATGAATTTAAAGCTCCAGCAGATCAAGAAGTTTATTCGGATTTTGATGAATCGGAGTATGAAGAGATGGCAGCCCAGTTGACATTGATACATCAAGCTATATTTGATAAACCAATTAAGCATCGGCATTTGAAGGATTTATATGTAAAAGGTTTTGTCGATGGGAAACCGATGAGTAAAATGTTGGTTGATGGAGGTGCTTCTGTTAATCTGATGCCTTATACTACTTTTCTCAAGCTTGGTAAAGGACCAGAAGATCTGATTGAGATTGACATGATGCTTAAGGATTTTAGGGGTAACGCGTCCAAAACCAGGGGGCAATAAATGTTGAATTGACAATTGGAAGCAAGACTTTGCTCACTACATTCTTTGTCATTGATGGAAAGGGTTCATACAGTTTACTCCTTGGCCATGATTGGATTCATGCTAATTGTTGTGTACCATTGACTATGCATCAATGCTTGATTCGGTGGCATGGAGACAATGTTGAGCTAGTTCATGCTGATGATTCTATGAGTATAGCAACAGTTGATCCAATGTATTTGGAACTAGAAGATTTTGAGTGTTTTTCTGGCAAGCAATGGGAAGGAAGCTTCATTAGGATCAATGATGAAGGCCAACAGCCGATCCGAGCAGTCGGCTCTGAAAGTTTATTTTAATGGATAATCCAATAGAGAGTACAGATGGTAAACTAGGACATGGCTTTACGTCGACCGATGAGTTAGAAGAAATAGATATTGGTCCTGAAGATAGGCCTAGGCCGACGTATATAAGTGCTAAATTAAATCCTGAGTATAAACAAGAATTGATAGATTTGTTAAAGGAATTTAAAGATTGTTTTGCTTGGGAATATTATAAAATGTCTGGTTTAGATCGATCAATTGTTGAACATTGGTTGACAATCAAACTTGGATATCGGCCATTTAAACAAGCTCCAAGAAGATTTAATCCAAATGTTCTTGATGATATTAAGAAGGAGACTGAAAGACTACCAGAAGCAAAATTTATCCGACCTTGCCGATATGCAGAGTGGATATCGAGTGTAGTTCCTGTGTATAAGAAAAATGGAAAGTTGAGAGTATGTATTGACTTCAGAGATTTGAATAAGGCTACACCGATGGATGGTTATCCGATGCCAATAGCCGATATGTTGGTAGATGCAGCAGCCGGACACAAGGTAATTAGTTTTATGGATGGTAATGCAGGTTATAATCAAATTTTTATGGTTGAGGAAGACTGTCGACGAAATATGGTCGGCAGTCTACCTAGGGGTATGCCCAAGGTAGTAGATTATCGGCAGACAGGTGCGCAAGCTACGAACGAGATGGTGACGCAAGACAGACACGGGGTTTTATCTAGGTTCGGCCGCCGTGAGGGCATAATACCTACGTCCTGCGTTTGATTGTATTGCTATATATCAATGAGATTGCGATGTTTTTAGAGGGGTCCCCTGCCCGCCTTATATAGTCTGGGGGCAGGGTTACAGATCTGGAAACTAATCCTAACCGGTTACAATTGCCATAGGTGGCCGGATAAGGATTCCTATTCTAACCGACCAGGATCTTGCTTGATCTCCAAGTCTGCCTTGATTCCTCGCGCGGGACTCCGAGCAGATCGGCTAGGCCGCGCATCATCTTCTGGTGGGCCGGACCCCCTGGTCTGGGACGGCCCAAACTTAGTCGTAAGGGTATAGGGGTTAATACCCCCACATCTAGTCCCCGAGCACCATGTATTATGTTGCGACATGCCGTTTGATATTCTTCGGCTAACGCGATCTATCTTCATGTCATCTCCAACTGGTTGAAACATTGACCAAGCAAATATGCCAGTATTCTGGTCAGCATAGAGAGTAGTAGACCATGGTTACAACCGAAGATTCTAGTTGTCCGAAGAATGCATGGTGCTCTAAAGAAAAAAGAAAAAGATTTCTTTCCTGATCAAGTGTGCTCACTTGTATTTCTGAAAAGAAATGTAAGTGACCCCTATACAGGAATAGTTATGGCCAACAGTCAGAGCGTAGGGGTCGAATAAAATAAGCACATTCACCACAAGGTGAAGTGTGCCCACTTAGTCCCCAAGCCTGGTAGTAGGTGACGTAGGCGCGTGGTGCCAGGGTCTAAAAAAGTCTTGTTAATTAGATACAGCATGCACCATCAGGTGCATCGTACCGATGTAGTCCCCGAGCTTGCTGGAAGGAGAGGTATGAGCCTTGTAGCAAGGTTTAAAGGAGAAAAAATATCCCAAGTGTATGCGAGTCGCCAGTCGCATGTAGTCGAGACGCAAAGTCCTCGAGCTATGGTCGGAGAGTGGTCGAGGCAGTCCTGAGCACAGGTCGAGAAGTGAGCGACGAAGTCCCCGAGCTGTGGTCAGAGAGTGGTCGAGACAGTCCCCGAGCACAAGTCAAGGAGCGAGCGACGAAGTCCCCAAGCTTGCTGGTAGGTGAGGTATCAGCCTTGTAGCAAGGTCTAAGTGAGAAAAAATAAATGCCTCTCAATTGTATGTGAGTACAAATCACATGTAGTTGAGGAGCTACGGATGACCCAGCTGGACTTGTCGGCAAAAATAATTGGCGATATTAACCTGTGTGGAGGTGCGTCACCACCCGTACAAGGAACGTCGTCAATAAGTCAGCTGGGAGCGCCGTCATTTTCAAAGCCAACCGGCGAAGCCTGCGGTCTCAACCAGCCAGGCATCGGCGGGGCCATCTTCTTTAGCTCGATCAATGCCAGAGTCCCCGAGACCCGAGCATGATGTCAGGCCCAGCGAGCAGCAAGCGCCGCGTGCCCCGACCAGCCAATAGTGTAGGCTATAGCTATAGAAGAAGATGTAGTTGGGTTATTGTAAACTTGGACCTCTTCAGGCAAGCTTGTAATAACGTAACTGTATATCAACATAAGCTTGTTTGTTTTGTAAAAATGTGTTTAAGCTCAGATATCATGTTGATGTAACTAAGTTAGAACATGTTGGCATTATGTTTAGTTGTATCGGTTTAGTCGACACGTCATCCTGAAAGGTTTGTACGGCCCTGGTTTGACTTGCGGTCAGGGTGCGAGGTGCGTAGCTTGTGCACACGTAGAAACACACAAGTCAAACCAGAGAGCACCTGTCGATCACCCGTAGCGTAGGGAGCGGATCCCATGCACGCGTTGGGAGGAACCGGAGACAGGGCCTGCTCTGAAAACCCGAGAAGGAATGGTGGTCGGTTTTAACTAGTAGAGTTAAAATAACGATAGACTTCGAAGTGACACATTAGAGTAGTCGGAGAAATCATAATAGCTTTATTGAAATAAATCAAAAGTACAAGAGGGGTACATATCTTAGTAGCTAAGCATAGAAACGCCTAAGCTTGTCGATGTGCCCCGACTGAGTGGATGATGACGTCCTGGGCCTCGAGCTCTAGGATCTCCAGGTGCTTGGCGTCGAGCATGGTCTCGGCCATGCGAATAGAGAGGTCGTGAACCTCTGCTATTTGGAAGCTGTCATCCTCGCAGGTGTAAGCTGCGTATACGTTGCCTCTGAGAGTTAGAACCCCCTTCTCAGTAGTCATATTGAGCACCAAATACCTGTAGTGAGGTATGGCCATGAACTTGGTAAGCGCTGGTCAGCCAAGGATATCATGGTAGGTGCCTTCGAAGTCAGCGACCATGAAGTTGATGTAGTCAGTGCGGAAGTGGTCTGGGGTACCAAATTGCACAGGTAGCATGATCTGCCCGAGAGGTGTGGAACTATGTCCGGGGAGAACACCCCAGAACTATGCCTCGTATGTCTTAAGATCAGCTTGGGTTATCTTCAAGGCTGGCAAACTGTTCTTGAACAGTATATCGATGGAACTGCTACCGTCAATCAGCACTCTATCGAACTAAACCTTGTTGATACAAGGATCAAGAACCAGAGGAAAACGCCCTGGCTCAGGTATTGTAGCCCATTGGTCCTTTCTGCTGAAGGAGATCTCGCGGTGAGACCAAGGAGGGAGCCACGGATCGGCGATGAGGTTATCGGCATTGGCCATGTTCAAGCAAGCGTGGGTGAGCAGCTTGCGCTCTTGTTTGGTCTCGATGGACACTTTGCCCCCAATGATGGTGTGGACGCGGTCAGTTGGCTTGACGTACTTGTGACGGGGATCTGCGTCTTCATCATCGCTGTCCTCGCTATGCTGCTCCCCTACGTCGTTACGCTTGTTGGATTTATTCAGAGCCTGTTGGCGCGAGTAGATGGATTTGAGAACACAGCAATTCTCCATGGTATGGTTTGACTTGGGATGGAGCTGGCAGGGTCCTTTCAGCTTTGGCGTAGTCTTCTTCGTAGTTGCGATGTCCGCCACCTTTTTTAATGATGTTGACTTCGCTGTCATCTTCCTGAGCACGCTTGCCCCTGTAATTGTCATGGCGATTATGCCGCTGATTACGCTGGTCGTGGTGGTCGTGAAAATCGTTGTGCTGGTTGCGGCGATCAAAATTGTCGTTCCGACCATGGTTGCCGCGGTAGTCGTCGTGGTGTGGGGGTGGTCGGAGCGTGGAACCCTTGCTGCTTCTTCGATGATTATCTTTTTAGCATCATTAGCGTCCGCATATTTTATAGCAGTAGCTAGGAGCGTTATGACTGATTCAGGTCTTTTGTGGAGGAGCTTGTCCCTTAGGGCATCGTGGAAGCGGAGACTAGTGATGAAAGCTTCGATTGCCTCGTTGTCGGAGATTGATGGGACCTTGATGTGCATCTCCGAGAAGCGTCGGACGTACTCGCGCAGTGGCTCATCTTTATGATCTTGAATCCGCTGCATATCATATTTGTTGTCGGGTTGTTCGCAAGTAGCAATGAAGTTGTCGATGAATGCTTGCTTGAGCACTTGCCAAGAATCAAAGTAGTTTGCTGGCAAGCTGACCAGCCATTGGTGGCCTGCATGGCTGACGATGACTGGGAAGTAATTAGACATGACGTGCTCATCAGCCATGGCTGATCTACACGCGGTTTCATAGAGCATGACCCATAACTTGGGGTTTTCCTTGCCATCGTACTTCTGGAGTTTTTTGAGCTTGAAGTTTTTTGGCCATACGACTTAGCGAAGGTGAGGAGTAAACTGCTTCAAACCCGAAGGGCCATACGGCGATAGCTTTCGTAGGATGCACGATCGTTGGCTCTTTGGTTGATGCGATCACGTAGATGGCGTTCTCCGAGGGACTGGCGGAGATTGTTATTGCCATCATGGCGATCTCGATTGCCACCCTGGTTGACCCTGCGACCGCGTTATCATGGCGATTGTTGTAGTTTTCTCGTCGATTATCGTCTCGGTTGTAGCGGCGGTTGTCGTCCCGACCACAATCATGACCACCGTTTCTGCCTTGACGGTTGTCTGGTGGGACGTTGTTGCGCGAGCCACGCTGGTTGGGTGGCTGTGGGCAACTTGAGTACTGACAACTATGGCTTGATTCGACTGAGGCGGTCGGAGCCCGGGCTTGGTTTGCAATCTCTGCGGTCTGGGCCACAGCAGCTGTCAGGTAAGCTTGCATATCATCACAAATTGCCTAGATTTCTAGGGTATTGGGCAGTCATTGCATTGTCGCCATAGCACCAGCTACGTTGGCGCTTGGAGTCCTGAAGACCTGCTTTTCCCCTACCCTATCAAAGGCATTGTTGAGATCGCGTGGCTGGAGCCTTATGCGTCGTGCCTCCACTTCTACCTCGGCTTCGGCTTGTCTGCGATTAAACCGGTCAATATTACGTGCTTCGCGTGCTAGCCTTTCTTGTTCTGTTTCGCCAACTACCGGGGGTTCATCATTACTGATGACATTGATTAAGTCTCCTCGCCTTGGTGGGAAGGATGGGAATCGTGGAAACCCCGAGGGGCAGTCTGGGATATCCAGATCGTAATCAACTCCTTCATCGTCGTGAAGCTGAAGCTCAGTGTGGATGGAGCCATTAGAGCCGCCCTCTTTAACTGTGTGGACCGATCCTTCTTGATACTCCTCAATCCGAACTATGTTGACGAAGTTGCGTGGCTTTGGTCGAGGTCGATGTATAAAACACAGATCCAGGCAGCATTGTATGTTGTATGTGTAGCTGGAAGCAGTGTTTCGCAGGCCATAGGGCTGGGCCTGGTAATTCTCCATCAAGGCTTCGCACTCGGAGAGCTAGAGACCCGTTGCGGGAGCTGGTTGGTGACGAACGGAGCGCCCTTCAAGAGTAGACGTGACCACGAGATCCATACCGAGTTGTGCAGGACGACTGGCCTGAGCTGGTTGGGTAGATCCGTTGTGGGTAGTGGTTACCTGCTCAGAAGGTTGATTTTGAATCGAATCTACCAGAGCTAGGGTTTCAGCAAGCTTGGCGCTGACCCGATCGATGGAGTCGAGCAGGTCGGTGTTGTCAATCTACCTCCTTTTGTAGCGAGGAAGCGTACGACGAGTTGTCAGCATGGCTGAAGACGATGTTGGTGTGGCCGGAGCAAGATCCAATGTGGTCGGAGCCGTAGCCGATGCTAGTGAAGCATTGGTCGACGCAGATTGGATCTGCGCCTCCTCCGTGGTCATGACGATGAAGTTGTCGGAGCCAGTGCTCCAGGTGATCTGGCCGATGGTGAACGTGAGACCGTTCGGCGTAGCCATGGAGCCGGGGATGATGACCATCTTGCTCGTCTGGGGAGCAGTACGCACACCCCCTACCTGGTGCGCCACTATTGACGAAATATGGTCGGCAGTCTACCTAGGGGTATGCCCAAGGTAGTAGATTATTAGCAGACAGGTGCGCAAGCTACGAACGAGATGGTGACGCAAGACAGACACGAGATTTTATCCAGGTTCGGCCGCCGTGAGGGCGTAATACCTACGTCCTGTGTCTGATTGTATTGCTGTATGTCAATGAGATTGCGATGTTTTTAGAGGGTCCCCTGCCCACCTTATATAGTCTAGGGGGTAGGGTTACAGATCTAGAAACTAATCCTAACCGATTACAATTACCATAGGTGGCCGGATAAGGATTCCTATTCTAACTGACCAGGATCTTGCTTGATCTCCAAGTCTGCCTTGATTCCTCACATGGGACTCCGAGCAGATCGGCTGGGCCACGCATCGTCTTCTAGTGGGCCGGACCCCCTGGTCCGGGACGGCCCAAACCTAGCCGTAAGGGTATAGGGGTTAATACCCCCACAAAGACATAGCAAAAACAACATTTAGGTACCCAGTGCAATGGGTTGTGATGACTTTTGGCTTGAAGAATGCTGGTGCAACTTATCAGAGGGTGATGAATTATATTTTCCATAAGTCGATCGGCAAGATTGTTGAAATCCATATGGCCCCGTTTGCTTCGCTGAAAAAACAAGCCGAAACACTATTCTGGTTGATTTGTTGTGAGAGAAAAACAGTGTTCCGGCTGAAAAAAAAACAAGGTGAAAAAGACGGATTATAAGAGAAGCGAACAGGGCCGATGTGGTGGTGAAATCCAAAGGGTACAAAGAACATCTGGCTGATCTACGGGAGACTTTGGAGTGCACAAGAAAATATGGTTTAAAGAAGAATCCTAATAAGTGTGCCTTTGGAGTGTCAGTTGGACAATTTTTGGGTTTTATGGTCCATGATAGAGGAATTGAGATTTGTCAGAAAAAGTATGAAAGCAATTGATGAGGCAGTGCCTCCAACTAATAAAATAGAATTACAATCTCTGCTTGGTAAGATTAATTTCATCAGAAGGTTTATTTCAAATATGTCAGAAAGGATTCTGTCGTTTTCTCCTTTGTTGAAGTTGAAAATTGATCAAGAATTTAAATGGGGTGACGTGCAACAAAAAGCATTTGTTGAGATAAAAGAGTATATGAAATCTCCACCTATGTTGGTTCCTCCTCAGCAAGGTAAGCCTTTTAGGTTGTACGTGTCGGTCAATAGCCAAACGATTGGATCGACCTTGATGCAAGAGTTTGAAGGAAAGGATTGGGTTGTTTTCTATTTAAGTAGAAGACTTTTCGATACAAAAACAAGATATTCTCATATTGAGAAGTTATGCTTATGCTTGTATTTCTCCTGCACTAAATTATGACATTAGTTATTATCGGCTGAGTGTACAGTTGTGTCTAAAGCTGATGTGATCAAACACATGTTGTCAATGTCAATTTAAATGGGAGAATGGGTAAGTGGATTCTTGCATTATCAGAATTTGATTTGAGGTATGAATAAGCTAAAGCGGTCAAAGGGCAAGTGATGGCCAATTTTATTACTCAACATCACAAACCAAGCATCGGCTATGTGGAACCTATGCCTTGGACATTATTCTTTGATGGATCATCATGTAAGCAAGGGGGTGGCATTAGTATTGCTATTATCTCGCCTCGGGGGGCAAGTTTTGAGTTTGCCTTTCAAACCAAACCAATGACCACCAATAATCAAGTAGAGTATGAAGCTATTCTTAAGGGACTTCAACTTCTTTAGGAAGTAAAGGCCGAGTCAATTGAAATATTTGGAGATTCACAATTAGTTATTAATCAGTTGATCGGCCTGTATGAATGTAAAGATGATATTCTGAAGGGGTATTATGATGAATGTCAAAAGTGACTTGAGGGGTTTCCCTTTACTTCTCTTCAGCATATTCCAAGAGCACAAAATTAAGAGGCCAATCGGTTAGCTCAGAATGAGTCAGGCTATCGAGTGTTCCAAGAAATCTTAAGTAGTGAGACCTTGGCTAATGATTGGAGAGTTGAAATAGCCAATTACCTCAAAAATCCATCACAGAAGGTTACCAGAAAATTGAAAGTATGTTTTGTTAGATAATTAGTTGTATTACAAAACAGTCGATGGGGTTTTGCTTAAATGTTGAAGTCAAGAGGAAGCAAGAGTATTGATAGGGGAAGTACATGAAGGAATATGCGGAGCACATCAATCGGCTTATAAAATGAAATGGGTTATTTGCAGGTCTGCATATTTCTAGCCAACAATATTAGAAAGATTATTTTGAATATTACAAGGGGTGTCAGGATTGTTAGTGTTTTGGTAATGTTCAGAAATCGCCTAAGTCAGCTATGAACCCAATAATTAAGCCATGGTCATTCTAAGGCTAGGGAATTGATTTGATTGGCCAGATTTTTCCACCTTCAAGTAGAGGGCACAAGTTTGTATTGGTAGTAACAAATTATTTTACTAAGTGGGTTGAGACGATTCCTTTAAAGTAGTAACTTCAAAGAATATGGTTGATTTTGTCAGGGAGCATGTTGTTTATCATTTTGGGATTCCTCAAACCATTACTACTGATCAAGGGACAATGTTCACATTAGAGGAATTCAGAGATTTTGCTGCCAGTATGGGAATTAAATTGCTAAATTCTTCTCCTTATTATGCTTAAGCTAATGGCCAGGTAGAGGCATCCAATCAAATTTTGATTAAGTTGATTAAGAAGAAAATTAAAGAGCAACCAAGGAAGTGGCACTTGACACTTAATGAAGCATTGTGTGCATATAGGATGGCTTGCCATGGATCGATTAAATCATCATCTTATGAGTTAGTATATGGGCATAATGCAATTCTTCCTTGGAAGATTTAGACTGGATCAAGACGTGTTACATTGCAAAATGATTTGACAGCCGAAGTCTAGAAAAACCTTATGATGGATGATTTGGAGGACTTAAGTTGTCATCGGCTGCGCGCTCTTGAAAATATTGAGACCAATAAATTAAAGGTTGCAAGGCATTATAATAACAAGGTCAAGAACAAACAGTTTTGCGAAGGAAAGTTAGTTTGGTAAGTAAGATTGCCGATTAGGTCTAAGGACAGTAGGTTTGGCAAATGGTCGCCTAATTGGGAAGGTCCTTATCAGATTAAACGTTGTGCGCCTGGTAATGCTTATATTTTGGAAACGCTAGAAGGAGAAGAGGAATTTGATAGAGCAATCAATGGAAAATTCCTAAAGAAGTATTATCCTAGCGTTTGGATTAATACTTGATAACTGATTTGTTTGGTCGTTGGCTCTAATAGCTGGTACTAGGAGGGTATCACCTTTAGTTCAAAAATTAGCCCTAAGGGGAAAAGCCGATACGATATGTATCACCTATAGAGCAAAAACACACACAAAGACAATCAAATTTATATTTTAGCAGATTCAGAAACATATTCATAAAGAGAAGTCAGAAATCAGAAATTAGCTAATTCAAATTGACTCTTCTAGCCGAACCAAAAAGTACAGTTATCATCAGGTTTATGTGCTACAGGTATTGGAATGTAAATTACAAGTTAAGAGCATCATGAATTGCTCGTAGTGCATTCAGCCAAATAGCATCACCTTCTGCAATTTGATATTTATCTTCTTCGGCTGATCCAGGAATGCTCTCAAGACTGCTACGAATGGCTTTGCCTTCTTTGACCTTGGTTAGCATTTCTTGCTTCTTCTGTTTGATAGCATTAGGGATCTGAATCAAGTTGGACTCTTGATATTCGATGGTGGCTTTCACACTTTCCTGTTCTTTTTCAAGCTCAGCACGCCTATCTCTCAGCTGATTTAGTTCTGGTTCAATTTTGGAAGAAGAGTTCTTCAAATTGTCGATCAGTTGTGCTAATTCTTTGGCTTCCTGTTTGTTAGAATTCTTTTTGGCCATCAAAGCTTCACGGTCGATCAGATTTGAGCCTTTTTCACCTTGGGAGCCTGGTTTCGATATTGGATATAGGTATCAAGGCTTCAGCAAGATTTGGGGTCAAATTATCCTTGATGGCTAAGAAGATTCTTCTCATTGGGTCTACATCCTGGACCAAATCGGCTATATTTCCCTCGAGCATTGGCAGAATATCTTTTAGCCGATTTTTTCTCTCATCTGATAAAGTTTCTTGGGAAGAAATGGTTGATGAGCTAATCTCACTTTCGTCTATGTATTCTTCAAATTTGAAGGAGTAGCTCAGAGCTGGAGAATTAAGTGCCTACATGTGAACAAAAGGAATCTTATTAGAAATGGCAAATAAGTTGACAATGAGATGAATGGTGAGGAGGACACAGTACCTTTTCTAGAAGAAGCTCTGGCTGAGGAGAAGGAACAGCCGATGATGTGCCAACATCTTTGTCAACATTTGGTTGAATTGGCTCTAGACTTTCGATGCTAGTGTCTACAGGCATCAAGAAGATTTTTGGTTTATATTTGTTATAGAAGGACAAGAATGAGCATATTAATTTCTTACCATCGACTGTTTGCTGAGTTGTAGGATCAACGGTTTGGGTATCAGCATCAACAGGATCATCTTCAACTGTTGGGATGTTAGACCTTTGCTCTTGTGCAGATGTTTTCTCAGGTGGTGTCTGATAAAGGAGAATGATTAAAGAAGAGTGAGGATTACATAAGATTAAAAGGGTTGAGGAGATACCTTGGTAGCATCAGGAGGTGAAGTAGAGAGGTTTCTTATCTTCTGCTATTTTGGGTCTGTCAGAAGCATTGGTTATTTCAGTTGTAATCGGCTCCTTAGGAGGATTAGCCGATGAGAGGTTGGTAGATGCCGATTCAAATGCCTAGGATAACAATTCGCCACCCAAGGTAGATTGAGATGTAATAGTCGATGGCTGCAAGAAAGGGATTGAATTAGAAGTTGGATATTATCTTAAGAGGGAAGATAAGTTAAGTTACCTGAGTAATTGATGATTTTGTTCTACGAAGTCTCGTCCCAGTGGTGGTTTTCTGAGTTACACCTTGGGCTACCTTGTGTTTTGAAGACTGATATGTGAGTATTGTTGGGGCAGTTGGGGTTTTCATTAACTTTTTTAGAGTGGGTGCAGTTGATCCCATTCTTGAGGTTGGACATGGTGAATAATATTCTATGGGATGCCCTTTCTTGTCCACGCTTGGCAGATCAAATTCGGTATCCTGCAAAAGAATTTGTTAGATGAATTGATAGGAGAACTTGTTAGATAATCCTTCTGAAAGAAAAAGTAGTAAATTACCTCACTATTAGAAGCAAATTCTTCATCTAGGGCTAAACAGTTGGGATGAATTAGACTATAGAAGAGGTGAGAGTGCCATTCTTGCCACCAGAAATCAAACAAATTTGAGGAGAAGGTAGCTCTTTTCCATTCATGCAAGCAAAGAGAAGGAAGGTCTAATCCCAGTGGAAAAACTCTAGAAGCTTCCATCATCTCACTAATACCTTCTCTTGGCTTCAGAGTGTTCCTAAAGAATAGCCGAGGAGGTAGTTGACCAAGGCCGAATTGATGGGCCACCAAAGAAGGATTATAGAATTCATAAGTTGGGAGGTTATCTGGAAGAAAAAAACCAGTAGCCATTTTGCCACGGCCATGGAGAAATTCGGCTGGCAGTACACAGGGTTTGATAATACAACTAAAAACTGCAGCAGTTGTTTCATCTGAGCAACTTGATTCAAACCGAAATTTGACTAGCAGAACTAGTTCATTGTCTTCATCCTCATCATAAGGCAGCCAAGTCAAGATGTTTGCATCAAACCCTTTGGAAAATTTCATGAAAAGGTAGCCTATATCAACAGCAATTGTTATCGCTGATGCAGCTTCACCATAATTCATATACTATCGAGTTATTCCTTCTTTTCCTTTATAATCTTCAGCAAAGTTGGAAGAAGGGAATCTTAGATTCCTGAGATTGGGTCTTACAATTTTATGCTTGTATAGATTCAGCCACAATTGTATTAACCATCAAGGGCCACTGATGGTATGCACTAGTTCATCTTTGAGTAATTGAACAGACACTTGGTGCATTAGGTGATAAGCAGACCCCAACAGATATTTTCTGAGGGGGATTTCATTGCCGGCTGCTAGACATTATGCCATGTATTTATGATTATAAGTTGGTCCGCAAGATGACCCACAAAAGATGAATTTTTCCAGCCACATGTTTAGGAAAGCTACATGCTCTCTTTCATCAACAATCGATCCATCCCCAATATGGTTTAAAATATAGCTTGCCCATCCTGTGCAGTCTGATATTTTTGGCTATTTTCCTGGACCTAGCACTTAGAAAATCATAGGGTTGCCTTGATCCTATTTTTCTAAGGCCGGTCAACATGTAAATATCGGCCAAAGTGATGGTCATTGGACTGTGACCAAAAACAAAACTATTCAAAGTGTTGGACCAAAAGTAAGATGCAGAAATCAGAAGTGAGTCATTCCTCTCCATTCCAGACAGTGAGAGTGTCAGGCATTGATTCAAGTCATAAATTTCCTAATCTCCGACCTTTTTCTCTGATACCCTATGGAACCAATCCCTCCATCCCTTAGGCATTTTGGGCTAGTTTCTAAAGGGGAGTTTTGGTGTTCCAAGAAGACAAATCTACTACAGATTGTTTGAAGGGGATTCGGTTGGTTTCTTGATTGATGAAATCGGATGGATCAGGGTCACCCATGGGTCCAAGATAATAGGCATTAGGTGAAGCGACCTGATTTCCACAAAGGGAAATCCATAGAGTCGAAGTGTAATAAGACCGTTGTAGATCATATTACCCAAATTCCAGTCGAATATCACATCCATACAACGATAATATCAGAGTACAAATAGTGTGGAATTACATAAATTATTACATCGCCGCATTGGCGGGATCAAAAGTAGCATTCAATCAGAACACCTTGAAGATAAGATCGCCAAACTCGAGCGTAGGAATGAACCCCTCAACCGTCAAACTCCTCGGAGCTATACTCCTCAGCAGAACCTGTGTGCCAAAATTTATCAGCACGATTTGTACTGGCCACTCCCACCCTATGAGCATTGCTTTGTGGAAATTGGATGCAAGTTGGATATGATCAAAAGGAACCTATAAGGCTGGGGTTTCCTATGTATTAGCATATCAAGTACATAATAATAGTTGGTCAAGTTTTGACACCATTCCCACACCCATTCCACCCCATTTACGTCTAGAGCCAGGTTTCGATCCTGGGATCGATACACCACCATCTCCACACCCATACCATCACTCAATCGACAGGCCAACTCCCTCTCAGCACTGTCTCAAGGCCCGTAGCCCCTGGCTACGTCCGAACACTCACTCCCAGGGGGAGAAGAGAAGGACTCATCTCACTATCTAGTTTAAGCGAAACCTAGGAAAGGTCTATAGCCGACAAGTCGGCATATGTATTGATCGATCAACCATACACTCTGTAGAGGTTTTACATAACCATAGGATCCGCCTTCCTTGCTGACCGTTGTCAACTGGGCTAATTCTGGCCGCTTGCTAGCCTAGGATAATGCCACTCTACCATTCAGCCCTGGTACACCCCAAGTCTAGTCTAGGGTGGCTAAAACTGTGAGTCATGAGCCGGGTCCACAAGATCTCCATGAAGTCTCGGAAGGGTGTGGGGGAAATCCTCCGCGCCCCGTACCTCCCTCACACTGTCCGCTATCAACCTAGCAGTAGTGGCAATATCCTACCAAGTAGTCCGGCCGTCCCGCACCATATAGGGCGAGTGGTACATAAGGCTTCGCGGTGAATCTGAGTACTAGTAAGTCCTTAGGGATGACCAAGCCAGAATGTCTTCATCAGGGTTTCCATTTACCGTGCCACTATAGCACCTCCACCCTGGGCTCCTCCCATCACAGGTTCACACCCAGGGCCACCTCATATACCATTTACCCACCACAGGTATCCATTCTACGGGTGCCCAGGTAGCACCCCACGGCAAGACTTGCCCCAGGCTCGTCGTATACTCCAACTTGGTCGACACAACCCTCACCCTCCATGCACCCAAGTCACACACGCAGCACTCTCCCCATAGTCCAGATAACACCAGTTTCCACCACGCATCAATGCAGTGCAAGCGTAGTAGAAGTAATAAGCAATGAAATATGGTAGCAAGCGTGTGACTAGCCTAATAGCAGGGTGAGCAGGGGTAAGGTTGCGTCAAGGTAAAGGTCATCAAGAAAGCATACTACCATGCAAGTCCTATCATACTGTGATCATAACAATAAAGTAAAGCACTAGCATTTCTATTTTAGCCATGCGTAATAGGTGCTACGAGATTGGGTGGGATGTGGCACCTTCAGTGTAGTCGTCTCCGTACTCCTCACGGTACTCACGATCCTCGTCCATCCGGTTCTCCTCCGAGTCTGCAAACAATCGCATTATAATCGCGTTAACGACGTCTATAGAATAGCACAAAGATGCAATGAAAATTCAAAAGAGCCAAATGCACTCAAACATGGGTTCATTGCATAGAGCTTGATTTTAGATGAATTTTGGTCCTAGTTTAATATTTTTCTGAGGTCACATGAATTAGTTATGAATTTTCGAAGATTAAATCCATTTCTGAAAATGAAAAAGGCTGAATTAATCCTGGGCTGACACGTGTCACGCTATGACTGGTCCACGTGGCATGCTGACGTCAGCGTGACATCATCATCTCGTTTCCGAGCTGACAGGTGGGGTCCAGCTGACGTCAGCATGACATCAGTATGACATCATCAATTCCGACAGGTGGGTCCAGGGGCTCTTGGGTCACTGACATGTGGGTCCGGCCAAAGTCAACGTCAAGTCAACGGCGAGTCAACGGTCAACGGGTCAGGGTCACTGATGTGTGGGGCTAGGGCTGCTGACGTCCGTAGCTGATGTCATCATGACGTCAGCATGACGTCACTCCGGCTGTGTTGGCTTCTAACGTGTGGGTCCCGCGTGACAGCGGCAGCAAGGGGAGCGGACGAGTGCGTGGGCATGAGGGGCATGCTGGGCCGGCTCGTGGACCCCGCGCGCGCGCTGGGTGGATGGCGGGCGTGGTTGGGCTGGCTAGGCCGCGAAGCCGAGCAGGCCTGGCTGCTGTGAGGTTTTTTTTTCTTCTTTTTCTATTTTGTTTTTCTTCTTCTTTGTTTTGAATTCAAATTTGGTTTTGAAATTTGAATTCCAATTTGGTGCACTTTATTCATTGGAAGTTTTTAGATATGAGGCCCACAACATTCTTTTATATGTGTATATTAGGAATTTATTTAGCTATTTTGTATAACAAAAATTAAGTGTAGTTTTGTTATACAAAAATAGAATTAGTTTTCTCTTTTAAACATTTATCCTTTGGCTTGATTAATAATTACTTTAAGGTTTATTTCTTTAAAGAAGTTGTTAAGTATCACATAAAGCAAATGGAAATCCAAATCATAAGTGGTATTAATATGCATGCAAGGTTCATTAACCTAGGGAACTTAATCGCATGTTTATGCCAAGAGTTATGCCATGCTTATGTGTTGACTTGGGTTGGGGTTTGACCTAATGCATCTCTTAGGTTGGGTTTCTATACATGACACTTATCATCACATGGGAGTTCTAAGAAAAATTTTGCAGTTGGTATTTTTGGTGTGTGGATTTTTGGGTTGTTACAGTCCTACCCCCTTAACAAAATCTCGTCCCCGAGATTAAAGCATAACGTACTCTTCGAAGAGGTAAGGATATCGTAGGCGAAGGTTAGACTCTTTCTCCCTTGTTGCTTCTCTCTCATTGTGATTACTCCATTGGATCTTGCACATAGGAATAGTCTTGCTTCGGGTCTCTTTGGTATCTCTGCCCGGAATTATGATAGGATGTTCTTTATACTCAAGTGTATCTTGGATGTCGAGTGTATCGGTTGGAACTACTTCATCGGGCACACTCAAACACTTGCGTAGCTGTGAGACATGGAATACGGGATGTACACCCGCCAATTCCTCAGGTAGCTCAAGTTTGTAGGCGAGCTTTCCAATCCTCTTACAAATCTTGTATGGGCCAACAAATCTAGGGGCAAGCTTTCCTTTCACATGGAATCTGACAGTCCCATGTAGCGGAGATACCTTGAGATAGACGAAGTCTCCCACATTGAACTCAAGTTCTCTTCTCCTTTTATCAGCATAGCTCTTGTATCGACTTTGAGCAATCCTCAAATTCTCCTTTTATCAGCATAGCTCTTTTATCAGCATAACTCCTTCTGCATCTTGAATCTTAGCGGAATCAAAGAACGATCTTTCACCCGGTTGAGACCACATCAAAGGTGCCTTACAAGGTCTGCCATACAGAGCTTCAAACGGCGATATCTTGATACTGGCTTGGTAGCTGTTATTGTAAGAGAACTCTGCATAGGGTAAGCATTTCTCCTAATCAGAGCCATAATTCAGTACACTAGCACGAAGCATGTCTTCTAAGATCTGATTTACTCGTTATGTCTATCCATCTGTCTGTGTGTGATAAGCTGTACTGAAATCAAGTTTGGTTCTAATGGACTTGTGCAGGGCTTCCTAGAATCGGGACACAAACTGAGGACCACGATTAGATACAATGCTAGAGGGAGCTCCATGCAGTCTGAGAATATGCTCAACATATAGATCTGCTAATTTTTCGTCATTGATCTTGGTCTTAACTGGTACAAAGTGAGCAATCTTGGTCAAACGATCAATAATCACCCAGATGGAATCATTGCCTTTCTGTGAACGGGGCAATCCAACTATGAAATCCATGGATATGCTCTCCCATTTCCACTCGGGAACGTCAAGAGGCTTTAGCAATCCTGTAGGCCTTTGATGTTCAGCCTTGACTCTATTACAGGTGTCACACCATGCCACATGTCCCGCAATGTCTGTCTTCATGCCTTTCCACCAAAAGTGTTTCTTCAAGTCTTGATACATCTTTAAACCTCCAGGGTGAATACAGTACTTAGAATCATGGGCTTCTGATAGGATTTCCTCTCATAGGGCTAGATCAAAAGGTACACAGATTCTGTCCTTGAACCAGATGGTCCCTTGTTCATCTTCATGGTGGTTGGTCTTGTAGCCTAGTCTCATCAAACCACGGAGATATTCGATCTCCTCACAATTTTTCTAAGCTTGACAGATGCGATCTGTGAGATCATACTGTATGTAGAGCTCATTCAACAAGCCATGCGGTAGTATTTCTAGTTGGAAACCATCAATCTCCTCCTTGAGCTCAGGTGGTACGGATTCAGTGATGAAGGTGTGACAGTAACTCTTGCGACTGAGAGCATCTGCGACTACATTAGCTTTTCCCGGATGATAGTGAATTTCTAGGTTATTGTCCTTGATCAACTCTAGCCATCGGTGTTGCCTCATATTCAAATCTTCTTGAGTGAAAAAGTACTTCAAGGTCTTGTGATCGGTGTAGATATCACACTTGTTGCCTATCAAGTAGTGTCTCTAGATCTTTAAGGCATGCACAACTGCTGCTAACTCAAGATCATGAGTGGGGTAACAGTTCTCGTGTTCTTTCAACTGTTGAGAAGCATAAGCTATCACTCTTCCATCTTGCATCAATACACAGCCAAGTCCTTGACAGGATGCATCACAATAGACCACGAAATCTTTGCTGATATCAGGCAACGCTAGCACAGGAGTTGTGGTAAGCTTCTATTTCAATTCTTGGAAGCTTCGCTCACACTCAGGCGTCCATTCAAACTCCTTAGTCTTCTTCAGAAGATTGGTCATCGGACGGGCTATCTTGGAAAAGTTCTCGATGAATCAGCGATAATATCCAGCCAATCCCAAGAAACTTCTGACTTCTGTCACATTACGGGGTTGTTCCCATTCTTTCATAGCCTCAATCTGAGTTGGGTCAACTACAACACCTTCAGCTAATAGTACATGGCCTAGGAAGGCAACTTCCTGTAGCCAAAACTCACATTTGGTGAACTTTGCGTAGAGCTGATGTTGGGCTAGTTTCTCAAGTATAGTTCTCAGATGATGTTTGTGTTCTTCAGCGGTGGGTGAATAGACAAGAATGTCATCAATGAATACTACCACGAACTTATCCAGATCATCCATGAAAACCTTATTCGTCATGTTCATGAAGTATGCGGGAGCATTCGTGAGTCCAAAGGATACCACAGTGAACTCAAACTGCCCATACCTAGTCACGAAAGCTGTCTTCGGGATGTCACTCTCTCGAATCTTCATCTGATGATAGCCAGATCTGAGATCAATCTTGGAGAAATACTTGACACCTCGAAGCTGATCAAGTAAATCATCGATCCTTGGCAGGGGGTACTTGTTCTTGATGGTGACTGCATTCAAGTTATGGTAATCAATGCACATTCTCATCGAGCCATCCTTCTTCTTAACAAACAGAACAGGGGATCCCCAGGGTGAAGCACTGGGTCTGATATATCCCTTCGAGATGAGCTCATCAAGCTGTTTCTTGAGCTCGGCCAGTTCATCAACCGACATGCGATAGGGTCTCTTGGCAATGGGTCCTGTTCCCGGCAAAAGATCAATGATGAACTCTACATCACGGTCTGGTGGCATACCCGGTAATTCTTTAGGGAATACATCGGGATAGTCTTTGACCACAGGCACATCATGAACTATCTTCTCCTCTTTTTGTGATTCTGAACTTACTTTAAGGGCACATAGGATAGAGTGGACTTTCTGGACTGGGGTTCACATCTAATAATTTGGCCTGATGGATGGGTCACTTGGACGTATCTAGGTGAACATGATATGATACCTCGGTGAATGGTTAGCCAATCCATGCCTAAGATGACATCTAGGTTAGTGGAAGGTAACAGGGTTAGGTTGGCTTTAAAGGTAAGACCCTCAATGGTAAGACTCACTCCCTTACAGATGTGGGTGCATTTTAGGTCTCCTAAAGGTGAGCTGGTGATGATAGGCTTTTCATGTGGGGTTACAGGCATGTCATGCACTCGTGCAAACTTGGATGATATGTATGAACAAGTTGCTCTAGAGTCAAATAGAACTGATGCAGTATTGCCATTAACTAAAAACATACCATACACCATGTCAGAGGCAGCCTGTGCTTCCTCGGCGTCCAGATGGTTGAGACGTCCACGAGTAGCAGATCCCTTGAACTGAGACTTCTGAAAGACTAAATTCTGAGGGCACTCAGCGGCTTTGTGACCCGGTTGGCCACAAGCGAAGCAGGTGAAAGGTGCACCACCTGTAGGGGTTGGCGCAGGTGCCTTCCAGTTTCTAGTGCCTGGTGCGGAGCGGTTCTGTGCTGGGCGTTCATTCACAGAGCGGGAACGGTTGAAACAATCCTGAGTGTTGCGGTCCTGAGCATAACGGTCCCAGGTGTAACGATCCTGAGTAGGGTGGGAGTATTTGGTGGTGTAGCCTCCACCACCCTTACTTGATCTGGGGTTGTCATCCCTGTTGTGGCGTGAGTGTTCCCTGGATGGTGCATCTCTGTGGAACCTCTTGCGATCACATCCACGGAAAGACTCCTCAGGCTTACGCTTCCTCTCCCTATACTCTTCTCCAGCTTCAGCATGGTCCTTCTCAATCTGGATGCAGCGATCCACCAAAGCACGCAACGTGTTACTCTCAATACCGGCAAACTTCAGCTTGATGTGTGGGTTAAGTCCCTTGCGGTAATAGTATAGCTTCTCCTTCTCTGAGTTCACAACATAGGAAGGTGCATAGCGTAGAAGGTTGGTGAAACAAGTAGTGTACTCGATCACCTTGTCCTTTCCCATCTTGATGTTGTGGAACTCCTCGGCTTTGGCCTCCATGATACCCTTGGGAATGTGATACTCGGTGAATGCTTCGGTGAACTCATCCCACGAGATATTGGCAGGGTCCTCATGGGAATCACTGAAACTGTCCCACCAGGCGCGTGCTGCACCTGTGAGCTGGTGTGTGGCAGCTCCAACACACTCATCGTCGGTGAAAGTGGTGAGATCAAGCTTCTTCTTCATCTCCTTGAGCCAGTCATTGGCCACAAGCGGGTCAGGGTCGGTGCCATCATAGGTAGGTGGCCTTAGCTTTAGAAATCCTTCTAGCTTCCTTTGGAAGTCATTCTACTAACCTCCCTAGCAATGGTTTGCTCCATCAACGAGGGCTGCAAGAAGCTAGGTCTACTGCACCATCACTTCTGCCAGGTTCGGTGGTGGTGGTGGCAGAATGTTCTCCTCAACAGGCGGTGGGGTATTCTCCAGGTTGAAGGGTATCCCTCCACATCCATGGCCATGGCCACGGCCACGGTTGTTGCCACCATGGCCCCCATTGGGTTCGGCCGGGTCGAGGATGGGTGCACGTCCACGGTTCATTAGGCGAGCAGATCGGCGGTTCGGCATCTGCAACACGGATCATAGGAATTTTTGTGCTTGTGCCATAAGTGCTTATAATTCAATATGATTACATGATTTTGATGATTTAAAGAAAAAACATTTATACTATCCAACACTCATTACAAAGAAGCAATAAGATCCATGAGATGCAATAAGATCCAAAACATTCATTACATGGGTTTTATTACATAGCATCGTCTCCAGTAGCTACACTTGAAGACATGCGAGAATCGTACTACGCATAGTGTCTCATAATACATCTCATAAGGGGTACATCATGGGGTACAACTTATGGAAGCCACTGACATGACTCATGACCATGCAGGGTCATCTACTCTAACTCGTACACTGCAGTTGGGATACGACTGTTCTCGATCTCGATCTCCTCGTCAGGCTTGTGAAGTCGAGACACATACCTCAAGGCCTCGGCGAGCTCCTCAGTAGGCTTGGCTCCAGGTAGGGTAGGGCAGGCATCTAGGTTGAGGCGAGTCGGGGCTAACTCAAACTCCTCTATCCTAGGCTTCGTCTTGCTGTGGATCTCATTGGGTAGCTGATCCCACATACCCTTCATCTCCCTGAGGCGCTTCTTGTCAGACTTCTGCCAAGCCTACCAAGTCCTCTCACACTTGTCCTATAGGTACTCGTTCTACCTGAGTGCCTCAATCAGGTGACCCTGGTTGTGAACAGCCTTCTTCCTGAACTCCTCTAGTTCCTGGGTCATGGTCTTGTTCCGGGATTGGATTTTCAGCATATCAATCCCCTTGGATCTCTATTTGTCTCCTCTGAGGTTGGACTCGGCCTTCTTGTCATCCAACTCTCTCTGCAACTCTAAGACCTTGTTGTTGAGGTAGCAGTTCCTGTTGCTAGGTTAGCTGCTTTGTCCTATAAGTCAGCGACCTCGGCTCTGTGGACTTCTTCATGATGGTTGAGCTCATCCTGTAGCTTGGCAACTGTCTCGAGCAAACTAGCTCGCTCCTGTGCTCCTTGCGAGTCTTGCTCCTGGTACTCCCACAGAAGGGCCCGGTCCTAACGTCTCTTCTGCTCAAGCTAGGTCACATACCTGTCCTGCTCTAGTAGGTGGATAGCTAAGACATGAAGGCATCTGTCCTCCTCTGCAAAGATAACTCTGCCGGCTGCGAAACTCTACTCACTAGGGGTAAGGCTGAGGTCGAGGGCCTGGGGAAGTAGATGGAACTCTGTTGTCTTCAGGTGCTCGTAGTGGTCCCTCATCACTCTGCGAAGTGCCTTGTGTGAGACAGCTCGCAGTCCCTCCTCAACTGTGTCCTCTATAGTCAACTCGATGAAAGCTGGGATAGACGGTAAGGTAGTGCTAGCTGGGAACTCAACTGAGGTGACAACTGGTCCTTCGATTCCTCCTTCCTGAGCTATCTTCCCGATGCAGGTGACCTTGACAAGCTCGCCAGGGACTCCTAACATGACGAGAACTCGACAGAGGGTCTGTGCAAAACCCCCGAGCTCACGTAGGTCGAAGTTAAGCTTGGCGTGGTCCAGAGGTAGCGGTCGTAGAGGCGGTCATTCGACGTTCGTTGCCATCTACATGTTTTAAGGTACAGGTGTTAGCAGGTCAATAATAGATAAGCCTTGCATAGAAGTAAATGCAGGGTCGGTATATAACCAAAAGAAGGGTTGTTCACGTCCTATTCTATCGTCCATTTCTAAGGGTTTCGTCCTATGGTCAAGTATGGCTCTGATACCAACTGAAGCGACCTAATTTCCACGAAGGAAAATCCATAGAGTCAAAGTGTAATAAGACCATTGTAGATCATATTACCCAAATTCCAGTCGAATATCACATCCATACAACGATAATATCATAGTACAAATAGTGCAGAATTACATAAATTATTACATCGCCGCATTGGCGAGATCAAAAGTAGCATTCAATCAGAATAGCTTGAAGATAAGATCGCCAAACTCGAGCGTAGGAACAAACCCCTCAACCGTCAAACTCCTCAGAGCTATACTCCTCAGCAGAACCTGTGTGCCAAAATTTATCAGTACAATTTGTACTGGCCACTCCCACCCTATGAGCATTGCTTTGTGGAAATTGGATGCAAGTTGGATATAATCAAAAGGAACCTATAAGGCTGGGGTTTCCTATGTATTAGCATATCAAGTACATAATAATAGTTGGTCAAGTTTTAACACCATTCCCACACCCATTCCACCCCATTTCCGTCCAGAGCCAGGTTTCGATCCTGGGATCGATACACCACCATCTCCACACCATCACCATACCACACCCATACCATCACTCAGTCGATAGGCCAACTCCCTCTCGGCACAGTCTCAAGGCCCGTAGCCCCTGGCTACGTCCGAACACTCACTCCCGGGGGGAGAAGAGAAGGACTCATCTCACTATCTAGTTTAAGCGAAACCCAGGAAAGGTCCATAGCTGACAAGTCGGCATATGTATCGATCGATCAACCATACACTCTGTAGAGGTTTTACATAACCATAGGATCCGCCTTCCTTGCTGACCGTCGTCAACTGGGCTGATTCCGGCCGCTTGCTAGCCTAGGATAATGCCACTCTACCATTCAGCCCTGGTACACCCCAAGTCTAGTCTAGGGTGGATGAAACTGTGAGTCATGAGCCAGGTCCACAAGGTCTCCATGAAGTCTCGGAAGGGTGTGGGGGAAATCCTCTGCACCTCGTACCTCCCTCACACTGTCCGCTATCAACCTAGCAGTAGTGGCAATATCCTACCAAGTAGTCTGGCTGCCCGCACCATATAGGGCGAGTGGTACGTAAGGCTTCCCAGTGAATCTGAGTACTAGTAAGTCCTTAGGGATGACCAAGCCAGAATGTCTTCATCAGGGTTTCCATTTACCGTGCCACTACAGCACCTCCACCGTGGGCTCCTCCCATCACAGGTTCACACTCAGGGCCACCTCATATACCATTTACCCACCACAGGTATCCATTCCAGGGGTGCCCAAGTAGCACCCCATGGCAAGACTTGCCCTAGGCTCTTCATATACTCCAACTTGGTCGACACAACCCTCACCCTCCACGCACCCAAGTCACACACGCAGCACTCTCCCCATAGTCCAGATAACACCAGTTTCCACCACGCATCAATGCAGTGCAAGCGTAGTAGAAGTAATAAGCAATGAAATATGGTAGCAAGCATGTGACTAGCCTAACAGCAGGGTGAGCAGGAGTAAGGTTGCGTCAAGGTAAAGGTCATCAAGAAAGCATACTACCATGCAAGTCCTATCATACTGTGATCATAACAATAAAGTAAAGCACTAGCATTTCTATTTTAGCCATGCGTAATAGGTGCTACAAGATTGGGTGGGATGTGGCACCTTTAGTGTAGTCGTCTCCGTACTCCTCACGGTACTCACAATCCTCGTCCGTCCGGTTCTCCTCCGAGTCTGCAAATGGTCGCATTATAGTCGCATTAGCGACGTCTATAGAATAGCACAAAGATGCAATGAAAATTCAAAAGAGCCAAATGCACTCAAACATGGGTTCATTGCGTAGAGCTTGATTTTAGATGAATTTTGGTCCTGGTTTCGTATTTTTCTGAGGTCACATGAATTAGTTATGAATTTCTGAAGATTAAATCCATTTCTAAAAATTAAAAAGGCTGAATTAATCCTGGGCTAACACGTGTCACGCTGTGACTGGTCCACGTGGCATGCTGACAGGTGGGGTCCAGCTGACGTCAGTATGACGTCATCAATTCCGACAGGTGGGTCCAGGGGCTCTTGGGTCACTGACATGTGGGTCGGCCCAAAGTCAACGTCAAGTCAACGGCGAGTCAACGGTCAACGGGTCAGGGTCACTGACGTGTGGGGCCAGGGCTGCTGACGTCAGCAGCTGATGTCATCGTGACGTCAGCATGACGTCACCCCGGCTGTGTTGGCTTCTGACGTGTGGGTCCCGCGTGACAGCGGCAGCAAGGGGAACGGACGAGTGCGTGGGCATGCGCAGCGTGCTGGGCCAGCTCGTGGGCCGCGTGCGTGCACGCTGGGTGGATGGCGAGCGCGGTTGGGCTGGCTAGGCCACGAAGCCGAGCAGGCCTGGCTGCTGTGAGGTTTTTTTCTTTTTTTTCTTTTTCTATTTTGTTTTTCTTCTTCTTTGTTTTGAATTCAAATTTGGTTCTGAAATTTGAATTCCAATTTGGTGCACCTTATTCATTGGAGTTTTTAGATATGAGGCCCACAACATTCTTTTATATGTGTATATTAGGAATTTATTTAGCTATTTTGTATAACAAAAATTAGGTGTAGTTTTGTTATACAAAAATAGAATTAGTTTTCTCTTTTAAACATTTATTCTTTGGCTTGATTAATAATTACTTTAAGGTTTATTTCTTTAAACAAGTTGTTAAGTATAACATAAAGCAAATGGAAATCCAAATCATAAGTGGTATTAATATGCATGCAAGGTTCATTAACTTAGGGAACTTAATAACATGTTTATGCCAAGAGTTATGCCATGCTTATGTGTTGACTTGGGTTGGGGTTTGACCTAATGCATCTCTTAGGTTGGGTTTCTATACATTACACTCATCATCACATGGGAGTTCTAAGAAAAATTTTGCAGTTGGTATTTTTGGTGTGTGGATTTTTGGGTTATTACATTAGGAACAACAGCTGATGGAATCAGAATTTCGTTCCTCATTTTCTAGAAACCAATTGGGATGAATTTAAGATAAAGGAAAATACAGAGTAGTGGCTAATACTTCAAAGGCAGAAGTTTGAAGGCATACCTCAGGAACGTGGTCGTTGGTTGCTGTTGTAGCCAAAATGGATCTGGATCTGAGGAAGGTTACTTGAATGGTAGTTTGGTAGAACAGAGGATTTGCTAGGGTTAAGGCTTTGGCGGTGGTGGCTTTGACTGTTGAAGTTTGCTCGAGAAAGAAGGGGAAAGTAAGCAGGCCGAGCAAGCTAGAAATGATATTGTTGGGGTATTATATAAAATTTGGCCCGAGAGATCAGGAGCCATGCGTTTGTTTTGGAATGAGTGGTTGCAACATGGTGAATAGATGAATAGGAATTTTGGAATAAAATCATTTTTATCCCAAAATTGGGGGGCATGTGTTTACACCAAAATTTGGGGAAAAGAACGCGGGAACTCGAAGCTTCTAGGATTCTGTCATCAAGGAATCAATTAGATGTGAATCGATATTAGCTGATTTAGATGTGATGTCAGAATCGGCTATTTTATGGATGACGTCAGCAGCCGGCGTCAATGGGCTATACTTGAGTGGCTCCAGGAAGATGTGTCGGACTCTACAAGTAAGGAAAATTCGGGTCCAAGTTATTATTAGGTTAGGAAGTTTTCTTTTATTCCAAGAATTGTAAAGAATCGTATTTGAGTATGATTCATGTTTAGGGTCCGAGTACAAATATTAGACCCTGGTTATTGTAAAAAATGAACACTCAATCAATACAATCTTTTTGACTTTTGCCATCGCATTAGGAGTAGGAGTACTATAGATCTCAATGAGTTCCTCAGCAAACAAGGCTGCATCGACTGATCAACCTCCAGCTTGCTTGTGAGTACCGTCACAACTTGTATTGTGCTTGTAAAGCTGCATCAGCTGTTTTATCTCTATTCCAGTCAAACATAGTATGCATCCAAAGACATATTTCAATCTTCAATAAACTCACTAGTTAATGAGATATAATCTAATGACACTACCATAGCTGCATTGATCCGGTCGAACCTCACTGGTAAGACTTCAGATTAGAAATTATCAATTAGTGGTCTTGTTTATGATCAAGATATGTACTCTGTTTGTTTGCTATGACTACATCGGCTATTTTAGCCGATTTGCCTATACTCTCACGCATATAGCATGTTTTCATGAATCTGTCAACATATTGATGGTTTTATAGATTCTTTAGCTTCAGTTTATTATCATTATCATAGCTGCATCGATCCGATTGAACCTCACTATTGATGATAATAGATTAGACTCAAAACTGTTTGTAGATTCATTTATATTAGACAGTCGATTTGTTTGCATGTCATACTCTTTTCATCAGACTTATCGGCTTGATGCTTTATATCGATCATGTTCCATTTAGTCGATGATGCTTTCTGATGTTTCATGAGCATCGGTTATTTTGATTCGTATCATTATCATTTAATATTAACAGATAATCCTTGATTTAAAGATCTTCATTTCATGGATACGCTGGATATCGACTATTTGGTCGATAGCCTCTTTGAATCAACTATCTAGCCGTTCATTTGGAACTGTTTGGTGCGATACCGACATGTTCCACCTTAAATTACTGATAAGATTTTCTCTCCTTATCAATTGCAGGTCAAATTGACTGGTATGTCGTTGGGTTCTCAAAATCAGCTGGTTCTGTGTTGAAGCCAAGCAGACCTCTGGTCTCGTTCCACTCAGATCTTCCAGCTTGCTGTGTGTTGATCACATCGCCACATTTTTGTGTCAATAGTGGTATTAGATCAAACGGCACTAGTTCTCCTAGTAACTAACGGTGACTTGTTTCGAGCACTCAGCGTTTCATACGTTTACATGTGCGAGGATATTTGGGTAACAGAATCTTCACCAAGCACTCCGACCTCCATGTACTCATGCGTGCCTCCTAGTACTAACGGTGATCCAAAGTCAACGCTAGTGCATTGTGGTGGTGTTACAACCACTGGGACGTTCATACAGTGATGGTTCATGCTCGAAATCTGTGACGTCCATTACTGCGTATTGAATCCGGACCCTTCGTCTAGACTGAAGCCCTAATAAGGATGGTCAGCTGTCGCCACCTCCTGCACGAGCAGCCCATTGTTCTTGTCTCGCTCTTTGTGTGAACACCTCGCGTCACGCCGCTGCTAGATCCAAAGGCAAGGTATACTTTCCCACTTCAATGATGGATCTTTGTCGGATTATTTTCCTACTTAAGCCATGTTTGGATGTTGTCAGATTCATCTCAATACACATGTGTTGAGGTGGATTGCTATAAAATTTAGCTCAAGATCCACTTCAATCCACCCCAACACATGTGGATTGATGCAAATCCGACTACATCCAAACAAGATCTTGATCTCATTAGTAAGGAAACTCTCATCCTACTGCACACTAACGATCACAGGATCTTCGAAATGGAGGAGGCCCATAGCAATAGGAATGCACTGGCTAGCCTCATAGAGGATGTCATTCTTGAGATCCTCCACTACCTCCCTGCCCGCTCCTTGCTGTGTTGCAAATGTGTCTGTCGGTCCTGGAACTGCCTCATCTCTGACAACCATGAGGTGCAGCCCCAGACTATGGCTGGCTTCTTCTACAACACCGAGAACGGCAATTGAAACTTCACCAGCGTCAACGGTGAATGCCCCAACTTGTCCTTCTTGCCCTTCCTCATTGACAATGTAGCTGTCTCAGATTGTTGCAACAGACCCATCCTATGCTTCTACCTTGGGGCTACTGCTAGATACCGCTATGTCATCTACAATCCAATAACCTAGAACTTGAAGATATTGCCGCCTAGCATCCATTATGATGGTGAGGCTCGCTTAAGGTTCGATTCGATAGCCTCCTCACACTTCCTTGTGATTCAATATGTGGAGGAGGAGGGTGAGTGCGTAGGTGTGGAGATCTACTTATCTCAAACTATAGCATGGATCTATAAGCAATCTCAATGGGGCCAGGGTACTGATGTGACAAGTTTTAGATCAGTAAGTGTGTTTCTTAACAGTTTTTTGCACATTTTAGGGTACTCAGATGGGTACTCTCAGATACTTGTTGTGGATATGGAGAGAAACACATGGAGGAGAATTCGTAGGCCTAGTGGTGCTCAACTCTCCATCTATCAAGCTCAAGGTCACTTGTGTGTATGTACTGTTGGTGGTGTTGGTGGTCGCAATATGTCCTAGCTTTCAATCTGGATCCTTGAAGACTATGGTACTAATGAATGGACATTGAAGCATAATGTTAGCATGCTGAATGTGTTTGGATGGACTGATATTCAATTTGGTTTCCTGGATTGTGATGCAGACTACACAGTGATTGCAATTCACCCAAAATGGAATATGATTTTCTTTGTTGGGGAACAAAGAACCATCATCGCATATCACATGGACCGTAGAAAAGTTCATGTCATCCCTACCCTTGTCATTCGGTACAGTAGATGTAGGGTCATGAAAGAGGACATGAGCAAACCTTACTATATTCCTTATGTTCCCTTGTTCTCGGATTCATTAGCAGAGGAGTAAATAAAGCTGCATTTGATGTATCTCTCTGTCACAACATGTTCAAATGGACCAATGTTGTTTGATTGTCTATGGACATGTTAATTTCCTCTAGGATGGATGTTGTCATTATTGCAACTAAACTAGTGTGCCATCTGCGTTGTGTTTGTGAATTGGTTTATTTCTCTTGCGCGAACAGTGTTACAGCTCCCGTCACCCTATAGGTGTTACACCCCAAAAGCACTACAATGTTGTAAAAACATAATGCAAAGGCACAGAAAGCACCAACACAATATTGTCTCACATTGATTAGCATACATCAAAGACCCTAACACTAAGGTAGCAACTACAACATTTAGTTCCATGTTACAACAGCGATGACACCAATTAGAACACTTACAAACCCTACAAACAGAGATGCTAAAGTTGAATAATCAACCAGAATTTGAACTTTTTTGTTGTCCATTTTCATCTAAGTGGTTCGCGTAGTACCTAACATGAACAGTTATGTCCATCGACGTATGAAACTATGTGCAATGACCTGACAGTGTCCACATGAGTTAACAAAAAATATTACCAAGGCTTACCAGTGACCTGCGCTTGGGCTTCAATGGACGCCGCCTTGGCCACGGCCGTCTCCTAGTCAGTTGCGGCGACTGCCGTCTCCACGACAGAAAAGCATTGTGATAGCTGCTCTGACTTCCGCCTCTTGGTCCTCTCCTATGATTATCTACGAGTACAATGATCCCTCATCTACACCGCTCTTATCAATAAGACTATCATACGGTGTACGTTGGCATATCAACTCCTAATTCCCATGTACGCATGCGAACGTACATAAAAATTACAATAACAAAGACCTAACAATAAAATTACATATACAATAACAAAGACCTTTCTCTGAATAGGTCAATGGTACCATCAAAGGGTACCAACACATTATAAAATAACCACCTCAAAAACATTGTTCTAGCATCAAAGTAGGGTCAAATAGGTGCCAGAGGATGCCGAAGGTGGATGATGAACTACGCCTATTTAGAGATGAAGGGCGCGGTAGCACGAGGTCCGATGAACCCATGCCTCTTTAGAGCAGTCCATTCATGCCTTTAATGGACAGACAGTCCAGAGCACACCGCATAGGATGGATCCATCAACCTCGCAGATAGCCCATGCAACAATTACATTGCATGGGTATCACACCAAGCTTCTCCAGGCTTCGGCGTGGCTCCATCTTCAAAAACATTCTTCTAGTACCTTTTGTGTTCATCATTGCTGACTACTCATAATAAAAATTTGTATGTGGAGGGCTTTGTCCCACAGAGAGGCCATATATGTGGATAGGAAATCGGGCAAACAACAACAAATTGATAGGGATCGAATTGGGCAAAACAATAACAGAGATGAACTGCATGTCGTGGGAGATCAATGGTGCTCGCAGTGGCCGGTTTTATAAGCGTGAGCAGCGGTGGTAGGTGGGAGGAGTGGTGATCGCATGTGGTGGTACTATTTATAGATGAGAATTAAATGTGGTAGGGAATCAAATGTGACAGGGAATCAAATGTGCCAGGGAAAGGTGGCATCGTGTTCACTGCTCCGTCGCCCATGACTCGTGTGGGGTGGCCGCAGATGTCACAGACCTTGACTGTTGCCTTCCCTAGGCGCATCTTGAGGTGCGGCTATTTAAGCCAAGGTAAGGGGAGCATCTCTAGCAAACTAGATCAAACGGTGATCATGTTAGGTAAATAGCCATATCCAATGGTGAAAATGTGTGCTATTAGATCAAACAACACTGGTTCTCTTATTAGTAAGTAACGATATCATGTGGAAGGGAATCTAGCCTATACAGTTTTTGCCTTAAAAACAATTAATAACTGATTGGCTGTGACATGAGTGGTTTATGTAAATAGTCGTATCATACGGTTCACTTTTGCGCTATTAGATCAAATGGCACTGGTTCTCGTAGTAACTAATGGTGATTTGATTTGAACAATAGGCGTGTCATACGTTGTGCATGTGCGAGGGTATTCGGATTATACCCCAAACACTCTGACTTCCCATGTATGCATGCGTGCATCCTTTGGTCTACCAGATATTGCGCATCATGAAGTATTGTTATAGATGAGGATGAAATGTGGCAGGGAATCAAATGTGCCAGGGAACGGTGGCATCATATTCACCACTCCATCGCCCGTGACTCGCGTGGGTGGCCGTGGATGTCATGGACCCTGACTATTGCCTTCCGTGTCTTGAGGTGGGGCTATTTAAGCCAAAGTAAGGGGAGCATATCTAGCAAACTCCAATCTTATTCATCCCTTAGCATTAGAAAAAAACAAAGAAAACCTTAAGTTGCACATAGTCTCCCATTGCCATGACCTCCCTCGTCTTGCATCGCCTCCAGCGCCGCTGCGAGAAGGCCTTCAAGATCAGGTTCTACCAATGCCTATGCATGGCTATATGTCCGCTCGTTACCTCGGTGTTAGTGGAAGTTTTGCGATGATAGGGAGGAAAGCATGCAGCCATGGAGCTTCATCGTGACGTAAGACGCATTGTGCGAGGTGGTTGTTGGAGGTTCTTATCAACAAAATCCAACCACCAACTATGATCCAAAAAGGAGGAAACTACATATTATACACACATATACCCTTACTAATGACATAGTTCCACTTGTATTGTGGGATTACTGTTTTGCAGGTCACATACATGAATACAAGGGAATTATAATCAAAATAAGCCATTAGACAAAGTGTAATGTAGATCATACACCAAAGAACAAGAAGACCTCCCATCAAACATGCAAATCCAGGGCAAGCACCGACGTAGCAAGGACCCAAGCCCATCCAGAAGCCCCGTACACAAGGCGGTGGCGAGGCAGGCCAGCAGGGGTGTGGCCACACCGCCCCGAGCTCCTCTTAGGCCCACCTTGAACAGGCGGTGCATTTATGACACCTAGGGTTGGTTTTGAGTGGTTTCCTATTTTATCTCCCACCAAACTGACCTCTAGCTAGTATAAAGAGAGGGGGAGAGCTCCCTCTCAACACACACCACAACTCAAGAGCCTCTCTCCCTCCACTTGTATCTCTTTATTTTTAGTAGTGTTTTGGAGCTAGGCAAGACTCTTGTGAAGAGCTTGGACATCTAGAAGGAATCTTGGTATGATCAATATGAAGAGTTCTTCTATGTTCTTATCAATATAGTTATGTTATAGAATTAGAGCAAAGTTCTTATGTTATTCATTTAGCATATGAAACTTTATGCTTAATCTTTCATACAACATACATGTTTAGACCAAGACCCAAATTTAGGTGATGAGTTCTACTTTATGTTTGTCTTGGTCATTGTTTACTTGTGGGTTCATCGTTCGTCCCCATGATAGATGCTCTAGTAGAGGACTCCTGATAAAGATGGATGTTCCTGGCCGACGCTAGAGTAGTAACCAATAGCGTAGACATGGTGTCTGAGCTAGAAGTTACCTTTCTTTGCCTCATTCCCCATGGTTGAGGGGTAGGAGGTAGGTGGTGATAGCCCTGTTCGTCCCTTGTAATCCCCAACGTTCGAGATCGGCGTAGAGCTAGAAGCCAAAGGTACTTGGTAGACCAAGTATAAGCCGGTGCCCGAAGTAAGTTTATAGTGACCTGTAAGGGACCGTGACGCCTAAGAGGGGGGTGAATTAGGCAACTTAAAACCCTTACTCTAAACTATGACCTCTTTTACTAACCTTAGCAAAACCTATGCAAAAGATAAACTATCTAGATGTGCAACTATGGTTTTGCTAGTGTGTTGCTATCTCTACTGCAAAATGAGCTATGCAAACAATGTAAATGTGGAAACTAAAGAGTAAGGTAGAGATATGCAAACTCTGGTCGATGACTCCGGTTTTTTTACCGAGGTATCGAGAAGCGGCAAGCTTCCCCCTAGTCCTCGTTGGAGCCCCTAGCAAGGAATCCCTCACAAGGGCCAAGCTCCTAGTCGGATAACTCTGTGGATAGCCTCGAGCCTTCCCCACGCACAAGTGGGTCTCTGGAGTGCCTTTCGGCAAGCCTTTCCCGGACTGCTCCCCATCGTCTTCACTATCAAGCTTCTGACTGAAATGCCGCGGGCCTTATTCCCTTCGATACACGGTGGCGGCCATACCACAAACGCAGTTGGTGTGATCTCGCAAGACTACAAGCCCCTCCAATGTACAACAATGGTGCGCGCAAACACCAAGTGATAAGAGGTATGCAAACCTCACTAAACACTAGGCCTAAACCTAGAGCAAGCGCATAAGCGGTGGTCTAATGAACCTAAGCACTTTGCAAAGCACTTACGCTAATCACCTAATGAATCACTAAGCACTATGCAAGTGGAGATCACTAAAATGGTGTATCAACACCCTTGGTATGTATCCTCAGCTCTCCACTTCTCAAATGGCTGCTTGGGGGGTCTATTTATAAGCCCCATTGAGAAAGTAGCCGTTGGGGACGAAACCTAGCTTTCTGATACTGACCGGACACTGCTGTCGTCCTGATCGGACGCGTCCGGTCTCCCACAATGGTCACTTGGTCTTCGGCGTGATCAACTGATCGGACGCTGATGGTGTCCGGTCACATGCCACCGGATGCGTCCAGTCTCAACTGCGTCGTTCTAGAACCTCTCTGGACTCGATCGGACACCACTGCTCCTGTGTCCGGTCGATCACCCTCCAGCGTCCGGTCAGTGATGAGCTATTGTCACGATAGTGAATAGTGTAATCGTCATGTCCAGTCATGTGAATCCTCAGCATCCGGTCACTGCTGCTCAGCATCCGGTCACTACTGTTGAGCTCGTTTCTTCGCGATCTTGTGTCCGGCTAGGTTCCCGTCTTTGTGCTTGGACTTTGCTTGATATCTTGGGTCTTCTCTTGTGCTTCTAGGGTCTTGCTTATGGTGTTGATCGTGGGATCATCATGTCACCTTTGTCCAAGTCACGTCTTGCACCCTATTGAACTACAAAACAAACACTTACAAATTCATTAGTCCAATTTGGTTGTGTTGGTCATCAAACACCAAAATCCAAATTAAATGGGCCTAGGGTCCATTTTCCTTACAATCTCTCCTTTTTTGGTGATTGATGACAATCACAACCAAAACAAGCAAATAATAAAATTTTGGAAATTAAAAACTATTTACTTGCTAGGATGCAATGCAAAGGGCAAGGTTATATGATGCTAAAAGATACCACATGTAAACATCTTTGGAAACTCATCTTACCCTTGCAAATGTCCCCATGAGGCATTATGGATTTAAGCCTCCCCCTAACTCCATAATCCACTATCCTCCCTTTCTCGGACCATTACCACTTGTAAATTATTACCATTACCACATGTAAATTATTATGATCGGGCTTGCTTTTGGTCCTATAAATTCTCCCCCTTTAGAATCAAACACCGAAAAGGAAGACATTAGTAGCACAAGGGAGGGTCAAACTTTGTGATCCTTTGTATGTGGAGTGGAATAGGTCACAAAATTTGACTCTCACATTACATAGACTAAGCTCCCCCTAAATATATGCAAACATATGATGGAGAATGTAGTTTATGCATAATTGGCAAATTAATGCTCAAGGGAGTTTAATCTATATAATGCATGGAGAAAGCACATAAATACCAAAGTGAAATCAACATGATGATATCGGTTTAGAAATACCACATGTGGAAACCAATTTGATTTATACCACTTGCAATAGGTGGTGGATATTTGAAGTGTGATGCTTAGCTCCGGGACTCCATTTTCCTTGCAATGAGACTACTACACACACGATAAGCTTGAAAATGTGTTAGTCTCAAAGCATCCAACTTATAGAGTAACCTCCCCCTAAATTTGTGCACACAAGTATGGAATACTTGTAGGAGACATGCACATTGATTTTAGAATAAAAAATACCACTTGAAAGATGACATCACATGAATGTGAGAATCATTTTCAAAAGTGATATTCGGGAGAAATTATCTACAATTTGGACTTTGGCACATATTAGATGAACAATTGTAAAACAAGCTATGTGTCGTGCTCCTAAGCAAATTAAACCATGTAGGTTTGCTCCAAGGGTTAAGAGTGAAACCGAGCAAGCCTACCATAAGATATACCTAGTGTATGCAAGACAAAAGATTAAAAATGCAAATGCAAACCTAGGCTTGAAAAGGAACTAGATGCTAATTGAGATTGCAAGAAATTAAATCTAGTTACCTAACATAGGGAGGGGAATTTGGGTCCATAGTGTTCACTAACCCACTTGGTAATTGACATGATCCAATGTGATGCACCCCATGAAATGCACCCAAAACTATACCAAGTCTCCAAATTTCCCGAAGTCCATTGGACTTCTCACTTCCCTTTAGGGATCCAAACCTTCTTGGTGCTCTTCATATTGGAAATGATCTCCTTTGGCACCCAAATGCGTTTGGCCCCATTATTGACTTGCTTGTTCACCTAGATGGCCACCACCTTATCATTTTTCTTCTTCTTCAAGAGATAAGGTGTGGAGGCCTTTTTGTCCACTTTGTTGGTGTAGGTGTTGGAGAGCTTGCTTGTTTCATTTTTGTTTTTCTCTTTCTTCTTAGCTCCTCCCCCGTTCATCACCTTGCACTCATAGGACTTGTGGCCTTCCTTGTGGCATACGTAGCAAACCACGGTTTGTCCTTCATCAGGCTTCTTCACTCCCTTGATGGTGTTTTCTTGATGAAGTTGGGCTTGCTCCATCTTGCCTTTCACTTGAGTCAACTCCTTGGTGAGGCGAGCCACTTCTTGCTTCAGTTGCTCATTCTCCATTGCGACCTCTTGTGTGCATGTTTCTACAACAACTTTCTCAACACAAACTTGGTTGCACAAGGGGAACATAAATCATTGCAAGAAATAGAAGCATCCTTTTAGGCATGTCAAAGATAGAACTTTTCTTTTTAGATGCCTTGGTGAGGGTTGTACCTATGGCTTCAAGATTAGCAACTTTTTTAGTTAGCTCATCACAATGTTTGCACATAGTTTCCATTTTAGCAAGCAAACTTTTATAAGCATCTTCTGACCTAGCTAACTTTTATTTTAATTTTGCATTTTTCTTTACAAGTTGCTCATCATTGATTGTGCAATTATTTATGTTTGCACTAGTCTCAAGTTGCTCAATTTTTGTAGATAGCACCATATTAAGATTGGCAAAAGTTTCATATTGTTCAAGCAAAGTAGCATAAGCTTGTTGTGAGCTATCTAGTTTTTCTTTTAATTTTTCAAGCTTCTTTTGTTGACTAGTGCAAACTTTAGCAAAGTTAAGATTTTCTTGCACAATTTCATCATAAGAAGGTAGCTCATCATCACTATCACTACCATTGTCACTATCACTAGGGATAGGCTTTTTGTTACCTCATGACATAAGGCACACACGTGAGGTGCTTGATGATGAGTGCTTGTGCCCGCGCCTCTTGTGGTGGTCTTCTTCTTCACTTGAAGAATCATCCCATGACCTTATTGATGTGAGGGCTTTGTCCTTGCACGCCGCCTTCTTTGTCTTGGGTGTGGACTTGTTGGGACAAACTTCCACAAAGTGCCCCAACTCGCCGCATCCATAGCATCCTTTCTTTCTTTGCTCATTTCTTTGATTGGTGAAGATTAAATCTTAAATTTGGATGGGCACACCCTTCACATTGAGTTTTTGGATCATCTTTTCCACCTTGTTGATAAGTTTGATAAATTCTTCATCAAGGTTGGAGGTGGAGGAGGAAGATTGATCATCATCACTTGATTCTTCATCATCATCGTCCTCATCTTCTTCTTCATGTTCACTTGAGGAGCTTGAGCTTGAGCTTGTCTCAACTTGCTTGCCCTTCATCTTCTTTTTCTTACTACATGCGAGAGCTTTGCCTTTGCTTGATGAAGAGGCTTCTTCTTGACCCATCTTGCCTGACATTTCAAATGCCACTATCTTACCAATGACTATGGCCGGGGTCATGGTGCTCAAGTCCTCCATGTTGTGAAGGATGGTGATGATGCTTGCATATTTCTTTTGTGGTAGCACGGAGATGATCTTCCTCACGATGTTCGCATCATCTAGCTTCGTTAATCCTATTGAATGGAGCTCATTGATAATTAGATTCAAACAAGAATACTTATCATGAACAAGCTCATCATCATTCATTTTAAAGGAATCATAATTTTGTTTAGCTAGACAATGTTTTTGCTCATGGACATTAGTTGTGCCATCATGGAGCTCTTGGAGTTTTAACCAAATTTCATGTGCCGTATTTAAAGTGAACACTTGGTTAAACACATCCATGCTAAAAGATTCAAACAAGCAATTTTTAGCTCTAGCATTGAAATGAATTTCTTTTTCTTCACTCTTTGTGGGTTTATTGGGATTCTTATTGGGTTTCATCCCATCATGAGTGACTCTCCAAACACCCCAATCTATAGCCTCAAGGTGACAAGCCATTCTAGCTTTATAGTAGGGGAAGTTAGTGCTGTCAAAGTGTGGAGGCCTATAGGTATCCATCCCAACCACTCTAAATAGCGTCGGCTCAACGGCGGTGAAGCCAAAAGTCCAAATTGAGCCAACCGGCTCTGATACCACTTGTTAGGGACTGTGACGCCTAAGAGGGGGGTGAATTAGGCAACTTAAAACTCTAACTCTAAACTATGGCCTCTTTTACTAACCTTAGCAAAACCTATGCAAAAGATAAACTATCTAGATGTGCAACTACCGTTTTGCTAGTGTGTTGCTATCTCTACCGCAAAATGAGTTATGCAAACAATGCAAATGCAGCAGCTAAAGAGTAAGGTAGAGATATGCAAACTCCCATCGACAACTCCGATATTTTTACCAAGGTATCGAGAAGCACGCAAGCTTCCCCCTAGTCCTCGTTGGAGCCCCTCGTAAGGAATCCCTCGCAAGGGCCAAGCTCCCGATTGGGTAACTCCGTGGATAGCCTCAGGAATTCCCCATGTGCAAGTGGGTCTCCGGTGTGCCTTTTGGCAAGCCTTTCCTGGACCGCTCCTTGCCGTCTTCACTATCAAGCTTCCGGCCAAAACACCACAGGCCTTGTTCCCTTCGATACCCAGTGGCGGCCACACCATAAACGTGGTTGGTGTGATCTCGCAAGACTACAAGCCCCTCTGATGTACAACAATGGTGCGCACAAACACCAAGTGATAAAAGGTATGCAAACCTCACTAAACACTAGGCCTAAACCTAGAGCAAGCGCATAAGCGGTGGTCTAATCAACCTAAGCACTTCGCAAAGCACTTACGCTAATCACCTAATGAATCACTAAGCACTATGCAAGTGGAGATCACTAAAATGGTGTATCAACACCCTTGGTATGTTTCCTCAGCTCTCCACTTCTCAAATGGCCGGTTGGGGCTCTATTTATAAGCCCCACTATGAAAGTAGCCGTTCGGGATGAAACCTAGCCTTCTGCTACTGACCGGACGCTACTGTCGTCCTGACCGAACACGTTTGGTCACCCACGACGGTCACTAGGTCTTCGGCGTGATCAACTGATCGGACGCTGATGGCGTTCGGTCACATGCCACCGGATGCGTCCAGTCGCAACTGTGTTGTTCTGGAACCTCTCTAGACTCGATCGGACACCATTGCCCCTGCGTCTAGTCGATCACCCTCCAGCATCCGGTCAGTGTTGAGCTATTGTCATGACAGTGAACACTGTCATCGTCGCGTCTAGTCACGTGAATCCTCAGCGTCCGGTCACTGTTGCTCAGCGTTCGGTCGCTGCTGTGGAGCTTGTTTCTTCGTGATCTTGTGTCCGGCTAGGTTCCCATCTTCGTACTTGGACTTTGCTTGATATCTTGGGTCTTCTCTTGTGCTTCTAGGGTCTTACTTATGGTGTTGATCGTGAGATCATCATGTTGCCTTTGTCCAAGTCACGTCTTGCACCCTATTGAACTACAAAATAAATACTTGCAAATTCATTAGTCCAATTTGGTTGTGTTGGTCATCAAACACCAAAATCCAAAGTAAATGGCCCTAGGGTCCATTTTCCTTACATGACCAAAGCTATCTTAACTTAGAATCTCTAACCTTAGATACTCATGTATTTGTATGACTATCTGCTTAGCATAGCTACATAAGATAAGCCTGCTCTAGTCTAGGTTTATTCTTTTATTCTTTAATCTTTCTTTTATCTTTATCCTTCAGATTGGATTGAGTGTGTGTGTCACCCTATCCAATATTTATACTGGCTTACACCTATTATGAACTTTGGTCTATTATACATTCATATCATCTTGTCTATGTCCCTACTAGAGACTTTTACACCATGCCTTCCTTTGGGAAAATATAAATGAATGATACCCGAATACTTTCGAGTGAAATGCTACAATGATATATCTGTGCGCTTGCGGATTCCTTCTGCATTCATTTAGAAATATCGTCATGGCATTTCTAGTGCCACTGCTAGGAAACACAAATCCTAGTGGTGACGCTAAGAAACGCCAACAAGCATTTCTGGCACCGTTGCCGGGGAAGGCACTGGTTAAAAGAATCTATTAGGACATGTTCATGATAATATGCATGTGTAGTAGCCATTGCTCATAAGAGGATAACTTTGCTTGTTTTCTCCTGTTGTGGATGAAAACAGGATAGTGTTAGACTGGTTTTGACTCGCTGACAAACTTCACCGAAAATCCAGAGGCACTCCTAAGGAAGAACTGGTCCCATGCCGTTTCCACTTCAGCCACTCCGTCGACAAATGAACTAGTCACCCCAGCACCATCCGCTACTACCACTATGGCCCAAAAGTCACTCCGCGAGTACTCCGTCCCTACTGTTGCCAATGTGCCCATTGGGCCCACTATCAACATGGGCAACAGAAACTTTGAACTTAGGCCCAAGTTGATCATGATGGTGCAGGCAAATCCTTTCAATGGTTTGCCTTGCGAGGACATGAACGCACATCTTCAACACTTCCTCGAGCTGTGTGACACTATCAACATAAAGGATGTTGCACCAGAGAACATTAGGCTCCTTCTGTTTCCCTTCTCCCTCGTGGGAAAGGCGAAGCAGTGGTTCTACAAGAACAAGGAAGCTGTCAACGCGTGGGCTAAATGCTCCACGACGTTCCTCATGAAATTCTTCCCCATATGCAAAACCAATGCCCTAAGGGGAGGAATTTCAAATTTCCAACATAATTCCATGGAACATATTCCTGAGGCATGGGAGAGGCTGCAAGAATATATCCTTGTCTGCCAGCACCATAGGATGGAAAATTAGCTAGTCCTCTAGAACTTCTACAATGGGTTAACCCCCATGTTAAGAGGACACATTGATGTCATTTCTGGAGGAGCCTTCCTCTCACTCGCCATCAATGGAGCTATGGCTCTCATTGAGAAAATGGTGTCCAATCAATGGTGGGGTGATGAGAGGCTCCAAGATGAACAACAACAACTAGGCATGCATACCGTGAAGGAGACGGATATGCTTGCTGCAAAAATGGACCTTCTGATGAAAAAGCTTGACAAGCGTGCCCATGAGAAGGAGGCGATGTACAGCACCGTCAAGGCCATGGACTTGCATACGATATGCGAGGTCTATGGTGAAAGTGGACACTCGGTGAACGACTGCCCCGAAACCCGTGAAGATGCACTGAATGACAACAACGGGTTTTGTTCACAAGGCGGTCCAGGGTGGAATTAGTCGTACCCACCATATCAGGAAGGTAACTTTGTTACAATTCAAATTTTGCAAATCAACCTTCCTTGATAGATCTTGTGTCAAGGCAAGCTCAAATAAATGAAAACTTGACAAAGAAACTTGCCTCTAACGATGAAATTTTTGAAAAACATTAATTCAAATTTAGAAGGCTTAAACTTTTCCTTTGAAAATTAATTAAGGCTTAATAAAATGTTTGAAACCCAACTAGCTCAAATTGCTGCTACAATTCCTACATATGATTTTGAAAAGATCTCGGGGCACCCCGAGATTTCATTTGAAAATATCAATGCGGTAATCACGAGGGATGGTAAGTCCACTCGTGATCTACCGTATCCTAACCATGCAGGAAGAGCTAAAAAGCATGGGGATACAACCCCGCACCATAGGCTTTGAGCTAGCTTGGGGGAGGACCCAACAAGGTAACGTGTATCTTGCACTCTCACCACTTTCCGTTACCTTGCCTAAAAAGAGAGAGAGAAATAAATAAATAAATAAATAAAACCTATGGTTCTCTTGTTCACCATTTAATGTTTTCACCTCCGTTGGATGAATCTTGTTTATCCTTTCATGCTTTTTGTCTCTGTGCTAACATGTTTTGGTTTAGGAGTTTTGGTTATACATCTTTTAAATTAAGCATGGTGCTTAGTTTGAAGTTTGGATGTAATGATCTTGCTTCTATAGCCCTTTTAATTTAAGCATGGTGCTTAGGTTAATTAGCCTGCCTTGATCAAATTAGACATGGTGTCTAGTTTAATTATTGAACCAAAATTGTTGAGTATAGATATTGGTTGATCATATCGACTAACTCTTGTAGGAATTTATCAACTTCATGAGGGTAAGTCTTCAAGATGACAACAGAAATGAAAACTTGTTTGGTGAACCTTGATAAAATAAATAAATAATAATAAAATAAAATATCTATTCCACTCCATATATGTGCAGTAAAAATGTTTAGTTCATCCTTGTTGAAATGATGAATAGTTGCTCTATCTTATATTTTGATTGTGCCTAGTTTATAACTTAGCTTTCCCCAAGATTTGAGTTTATTGGCTAAAATGTCTCATTCTAAAAACTTGAAACTTGTGGGTTGCAAATGCTTAATCAAGTCTAAGTTTTTGCGGGGTACGATATGGTGCAATGGAAATTTGTTATGACTTTGTTCTAAGAAATACTTGACATCCAGAGTTTTATTTTCAAAATGCTAAAAACTAAAAGTTCCTCAGTGATTTATATTTCCTACCAAAGCCATATGACATGTTCTACAAGTACAAAACCTTAGTCATATGTTGCTTGTTATCATGTTGAGCTTTGTCAAATTATTTGTGACCCTTGTTGAGATTCTTGTCATGCACCCATGATCAAGACACACGTACACCCACAAATAAAATGTTGACTCTTACACTGAGAGTTACGCAAAAACATGTTTTTTCGTCCACCACATAAATACTCCATTTATATTTATCATGAGTCTCTCTCTAAAGTTTTTCATATGCCAAAAGAAAGTATGGGCTATGCAAAAAAAAGAAAAAATATATCCATACCAAAAGGCGTGAGAGAAAAAACTCATGCCAAAGAGCATGAAGAAAAGAAAAGAAAAAGAAGGAAAGAAATAAGATGGCCTGTACTTTCAAATAAAAGGCATCCATCAAAAGAGAGAGCCATGATCAGAGGAGTACAAAAAAATATATTAGCATTAGGAAGATTATAAAAATTCCTAAAAGAAAGTCGATCAAAGAACGAATGATAAGCATTTCTGTGAACCGTTCTTTCTTGCAACCACCTAAGACTTGGAGAAGGCCAAAAAGCCCCGCAGGTAATGAGATAATAGAGGGTGAATAGAATGCCACTTCGTTCACATCAAGGAAGAAAACTTTGTTATAAGCATGGCACTTTTGAAATGTAATCGGCATAGTAGCAACTCCTGATCAACAACCAACGTCTTAGCTTTTGCTCGAGGACGAGCAAAGGGTAAGCATGGGGGATTTTGTTGGTAGTTCTTATCAACAAAATCCAATCGCCAACTATGATCCAAAAAGGAGGAAACTACATATTTTTACACACATATACCCTTACTATTGACATAGTTCCACTTGTATTGCGGGATTACTATTTTGTAGGTCACATACATGAATACAAGGGAATTATAATCAAAATACGCCATCAGACAAAGCGTAATGCAAATCATACACCAAAGAATGAGAAGACGGCTGATGTAATGTGCAAATCTAGGGCAAGCACCAACGTAGCAAGGACCCAGGCCCATCCAGGAGCCCACCTATGCAAGGCAGTGGCGAGGCAGGCCAGCAGGTGCGGCCGCATTGCCCCTAGCTCCTCTTAGGCCCACCTTGCAAAGACGGTGCATTTATGACACCTAGGGTCGGTTTTGAGTGGTTTACTATTTTATCTCCTACCAAACCGACCTCTAGCTAGTATAAAGAGAGGGGGAGAGCTCCCTCTCAACACACACCACAACTCAAGAGCCTCTCTCCCTCCACTTGTATCTCTTTATTTTTAGTAGTGTTTCGGAGCTAGGCAAGACTCTTGTGAAGAGCTTGGACATCTAGAAGGAATCTTGGTATGATCAATATGAAGAGTTCTTCTATGTTCTTATCAATATAGTTATGTTATAGAATTAGAGCAAAGTTCTTATGTTATTCATTTAGCATATGAAACTTTATGCTTAATCTTTCATACAACATACATGTTTAGACCACGACCTAAATTTAGGTGATGAGTTCTACTTTAAGTTAGTCTTGGTCATTGTTTACTTACAGGTTTGTCATTCATCCCTGCGACGGATGCTCTAGTAGAGGACTCCTGATAAAGATGGGTGTTCCTGGCCGACACTAGAGTAGTAACCAATAGCGTAGACATGGTGTCTAAGCTAGAAGTAACCTTAGTTTGCCTTGTTCCCCACGGTTGAGGGGTAGGCGGCAGGTGGTGACAGCCCTGTCCATCCCTTGTAATCCCCCATGTTTGGGTTTAGCGCAGAGCTAGAAGCCGGAGGTACTTGGCAGACCAAGTATAAGCCGGTGCCCAAAGTTAGTTTATAGTGACCAAAGCTATCTTAACTTAAAATCTCTAACCTTAGAAACTCATGTATTTGTATGACTATCTGCTTAGCATAGCTATATAAGATAAGCCTGCTCCAGTCTATGTTTATTCTTTTATTCTTTAATCTTTCTTTTATCTTTATCCTTGAGATTGGCTTGAGTGTGTGTGTCACACTATCCAATATTTTATTCTGGCTTACCCCTGTTATGAACTTTGGTCTATTATACATTCATGTTATCTTATCTATGTCCCTAGCTACTAGAGACTTTTACACCATGCCTTCCTTTGGGAAAATATAAATGAACGATGCCCGAATACTTTCGGGTGAAATGCTATAATGATATATTCGTGCGCTTGTGGATTCCTTCTGCATTCGTTTAGAAATATCGTCACGACATTGCTGGTGCCACTGCTAGGAAACACAAATCCTAGTGGTGACGCTAATAAATGCCAGCAATGGTGGCTTCATCCACATCACAGATGCAGATGCAACGGTGCAAGGGATCGCTTGAAGATGCGATGGTGCAAGGGAACATGCTTGTTTTCCTTCCTTCTCTTTAGCTTGGTTTCCTATGCAGGTTGGTTTCCTCGCGGTGTTCCTTCTCCACACCAGAATTCATCGTGTACGCGGCAGAGAGTGCTTGAAAGGGTTCTGGTGTCCGCTTGGTACAAGTGACTAGTTTCTCGTGCACAAGCGCAAGCCTCCCTCATCTTGCATCAACTCCAGCACCGCTGGGAGGTGTCCTATGTAGTCGGGTATGGGTAAACCCCATACTTGAAAGGTCTTTGTTATTGTACATCTGGAAGTATTCGATAGGTCTTTGTTATTGTACACCTGTCGAAAGTAATGGAGTTTATCAATAAAAAGTTCATTTACCAACTTTATTGTTGTATGTTCGACTCCATTAGATCAGATGACACTGGTTTCCGAAGTAACTAACGGTGATCAGTTTATGTAAATAGCCATATCAAAACAGTGGGCATGTGTGCTATTAGATCAAACAGCACTAGTTCTCTTATACTCCCTCTGGTCCGATATATCTGGCGTGCACTGGTTTTTCATTTAGACCATGAGGCGGGATGAAGAATCGAGGGGGCAATTAATTACTCTGCTGCTCCACTGCTACTCAAAACGATGTGTTGCATGGATGCATACATGCCTAGCAATGGAGCGGACCAGAGAAACAACCGTAGTTGAGTAGTAAGTAACGGTAACAAGTGCAAGAGAATCTGAACCGCATCGTGCCCTCTGCTCTATCGCGCTGTAGTAGCGATATATTAACCGCCATCATCTCGTATGCAACTCCGCTTGTTTTCCTTCCTTCCCAGAGCTCACCCCTTCCCGCAGTTAGGTATGGGTTCGATAGGTCTTTATTATTGTAAACCTGTTTATTATTGTAAACCTATTTAATGTAATGGACTTTATCTATAAAGAGTTGCTTGCATCACTTTATTATTGTGCAATATTCGCCTTGTTCAAGTCTTTCAGGAGGATGATACGGTGTATATGTGCGCTATTTCATCAAGCGGCAAGGGTTCCCAATGTAAATAAAGGTGATCTATTTAGTACCATAGGCACATCATATGGTATACATATGTGCAAATAGAATAGTGGTACTTGGATGGCTTGAATAATTCTCTCTTGTGTATACACGTGCTGCCATATACCCATGTTCATTCTGCTTTCGCTTTTATAGAATGATTTACGAAGAAGCTGTTATCTACAAGTACAATGATCCCTCATCTACACCGCTCTTATCAATGCGCGTTCATACGGTGTACGTTGGCATATCAACTCTGAGTTCCCATGTACGCATGCACCTGTCCCTTTTCTTTTTTTAAGATCTTTGCACCTCCCTTTGGTCCACCGGATATTGCGCGTCATTAAGTTATAATGCTAGGGAATCTGAACTGCATCATATGGAATGACGACTCAGTGTGTGAGTAATGAATGTCCCATCTTCCAACACTATCTCACCTCTTTCCCCGGGAACTGGCGTCTTCCATGATGCGGATGCATAGATCATGCGGACTCCTCTCCGCTTCTCCATCTTCAAGGGTGGACTATTTAAGCCGGGGCTGGATGCACTTCTTGGCAATCCACACACTCCTTCCTCCTTAGATACAAACAAAGCTCTTGAGCCAACCATCTATATTTTCTTCATGTCCATGGCGCTCCTTCTCCAACTCCTCCAGCGGCGGCAGTGGCATTGGGATAAGGCCTTCAAGAATGGGTACTAACAGCATCTAGGCGCAGCAGGGGCTGCTCGATCAAGGTGCTAGTGGAAGTTTTGTGACTAAGGGGTTCGCTTAGAGACTGTCGGAGCAAAAACATGTCAATGCGCCGGGCACACAGCAAGCCAAAAGGATCTGCTTGATGGAGCAAGGCTGGAGATCCGCTTGGCTTCAACGCAGGGCTAAATGATCCTATGAATTCCTCCAGAGGCATGCTAGTCAATTTGACCTGCAATTGACAAGGTGAGAAAGTTTATCAGTAATTTAAGGTGGAACATGCCAGTTTTTGCCCAGACAGTTCCAAGTATGCCGCTTCGGGAGCAACCAGACGGGAAAATCGACTAAACGGCCGATACACGAAGAAATCGGCTGTTACGGACTGTAAAGCTTGCGGGTTGCGATTGATTTTATGTTGACAAGTACAATGCCCGTAGATTTAAGCAAAATCATCAGCTAGGTGGGTATTACTAGTGCAAAGCATTGAGTCGATGAATCTAACGAGAAAGGATATAACATGCGAACAAATTGACTGTTTAGTACAAATGGATCTACAAATGCTCTGAATCTAATCTATTACCATCAACAGTGAGGTTCGACCGGATTGATGGCAGCTATGATGATAATAACAAACCAAAACCGAAGAATCCATAAAATCATCTATACATTGACAGGCTTTCTGAAAGACATGCTATATGTGTGAAAGCTCAAACAAATCAGCTGAAATAGCCAATTCAGGTGAAAAGGGACTACAGTGTGTGAACAATCGACTATTTAACATGGACAAACCTATGAACTCATTGGACCTAACCTGTTATCTCCAACAGTGGGGTTCGACCAGATCGATGGCAGCCGTGATAAAGACAACAAATCAAACCTTTAAAGTAAACAGATCTATCCACATTTAACATAATCATGGAGACACATTGTAGGTGTTAAAGCATAGGCGATCGGCTATTTAGCTGATGCAGGCATAACAAACAGTCAAAGTCATGCCTAATCGAAAACAAATCTACCAACTAGCATCCTCCGATCTAAAGTGCCATCAGTGGGGATCGACCGGATCGTTACAGCCATAATAGCGAACTATAAACCAGATTTAGCTAGCCAGCAAACCTCCTCAAGATCAGACATGTCTTAACTGCGTACTATGCATGATCAAGATCGAAGTAGAATAGCCGATAAAACATAACCCGTCGCTCAAAGTAAGAAACATCGTATTGTAACAAAGCAAATGATGGACTAAAAGGATGTAAGGTCGATCTAGATCGATCTTGACCGGGCAGGTTGATGTTGCTAAAAACTAATGACAATAAGAACATTAGCAAGATCAGTAACTTAATGAATCTACCCAAAGGATGCCACTCTTAGGTAGAGCCGATAACTTGACCTTAATCTAATTCGAGCAGTGGAGGTCGAACTTAATCGATGCAGCCGTACTTGAACTAGATAAGAGTCGATAACTAACTTATACTAGAGTTCGCAGTGGAGGTCGAACTCAACCGATGCAGCTGTACAAACAGAAGTATAAGCCATGATGGTACTTACAGACAAGCGGAGGTCGGTCGGACCGATGTAGCCCTGCTTGTTGAAGAACTCGCTGAGATCTACACTACTCCTACTCCTAAGGGTTGGCATAAAGCCAAAAAAAGTAACTTGTATTGATTGATTGGATTGATGTCCTTTTACAATAGCCGGGGTCTAGATTTATACCCGAAGCCTAAGCATGCATCTTACTTAAGTACAACTCATTACAATCTTTGGTATAAAAGAAAACATTCCTAACTTAAGATATCTTGGACCTTAATCTTTCCCTTTTTGTAGAGTCCGACATGTATTTCCCGACGCCAACCTTAGGTCATTGTAGTTATCTGCTGACGTCATTCGAAGAGAGCCGATTCTAGTGCCGCATCTGAATCAACTGATATCGATCCTTATGCAATCGATTCCTTGATTGGCACAATCTTGGAAGTTTTGACTTCCCGTGTTCTTCTTCCCAAATTTTGGTGTAAACACATGCCCCCAAATTTTGGGATAAAAATGATTTTATTCCAAAATTCCTATTTACCTGTTTACCATGTCGCAACCGTTTTATTTCGAGATATACGCGTGACTCCTGATTTCTTGGTTTGAGTCTTATATAATATCCCAACAGTATCTTTTCCAACTCACTCGGCCCATTTGCTTTCCCCTTCTTTCTCGAGAAAATCTTAACAGGCAATGCCGCCATCGTTAAAGCCTCAACCCTAGCAAGTCCTCTGCCCTATCAAGCTTTTATTCAAGCGATCTTCCACAGATTCAATTCTATTTTGGCTGTAATGGCGACCAGCGACCACGTCCCTGAGGTATGCTTCCAAGTTCCCATTTTCCAAGTACCAGCCGCTACCCTGCATTTCCTTTCTTCTCAAATTTATTTAATCTGATTTCTAGGTAATGAGGAATGACATTTTGATTCCATCGGCTATTGCTCCCAATGTCTATTTTCTCAGGCCTATAGGTGACCCTGATCCATCTGATTTTATCCGTCAAGAAACCAATCAAATCCCCTTTAAACAATCCGTAGTGGATTTGTCCTCCTGGAACACCAAAACTCCCTTCAGAAACTGGCCCAAAATGCCTAGGGGATGGAGAGACTGGTTTCATAGGTATTTGATAAAAAGGCTGGAGATTGGGAGGTTTATGACTTGAATCAATGCTTGACACTCGCGTTGTCTGAGATGGGGCGAAACGATTCACTCCTGATTTCTGCATCTTATTTCTGGTCTAACACCCTAAATGCTTTTGTTTTTTGTCATGGCCCGATGACCATCACTTTGGCCGATGTCTATATGTTGACCGGCCTTAGAATAACAGGATCAATGCAACATTATGACTTTTTAAGTGCCGGATCCAAGAAATTAGCCAAAATATCAGATTGCACAGGATAGGCAAGCTACATTCTGAACCATGTTGGAGATGGGTCAACTGTTAGCGAAAGAGAATGTGTAGCCTTCCTGAACATGTGGTTAGAAAGATTCATCTTATGTGGGTCATATTGTGGTCTGACTTACAATCATAAACTCGTGGCAGAGCATCTGGCAGTAGGTGCTGAAATTCTTCTTGGCAAATATCTGTTGGGATCAGCTTACCATTTGATGCATCAGGTGGCCGCTTAGCTGCTGAAGAATGAAGCAGTGCACACCATCAGTGGCCCATGGTGGCTAATACAAATGTGGTTAAACTTTTACATGCATAAGATTGTAAGGCCAAATCTCTAGAATTTGAGCTTCCCTTCCTCCAACTTTGGTGAGGAATACAGAGGCAAAGAAGGAAGAACCCGCCAGTGCATGAACTATGGTGAAGCCACATCGGCCATAACAATTGTTGTCGATGTTGGCCATCTCTTCAAGAGGTTTTATTAAGGATTTGATACAGATACCCTGACTTAGCTACCCTATGATGAGGATGAGAACAGTGAGCTGGTCTTCCCATTCAAATTTTGATTTGAATTAGGCTGCTCAGACAAAACGATAGCTGCAATCTTCAACTCCTTCATCAAACCTTGTGTTCTTCCAACCAAATTTCGTCATGGCCGAGGCAAAATGTCTACAGGTTTGTTCCTTCCAGGCAACCTTCCAACCTATGAGTTTTACAACCCTTCTTTTGTAGCTCGTCAGTTTGGTCTTAGTCAACTGCCTCCTCAACTGTTCTTCAAAGATATATTGAAGCCAAGAGAGGGTATTAGTGAAGTACTAGAATCCTCTAGAGTCTTCCAACTAGTATCAGATCTTCCTTACTTTTGTTTGCATGACTGGACAAGAGTCAACTTCTCATCCAACCTTTTTGACTCTTGGTGGCAAGAATGGCACTCCTATCTCTTCTGTGGGCCGGTCCATCCTAGATGCATAGCTCTAGAGTGAGAGTTTGCTTCTGATAGTGAGGTAATTTACCATTCCTTCTTCAGAAAAATTATTCGATGAATTCCCCTGCCAACTGTTCTAACAGACCTTTTCAGGACATCAAATTTGATCCCCCAAGCTTGGACAGGAGGGGCATCCTATAGATTATCAGCCACCATGCCTAGTTTCAAGAATAGGATCAGCTGCACCTCCACACAAGAAGCTGATGAAAACTCATGCTGCCTCAACAATCGTAACATATCAATCTTCAAAGTGCAAGGCGGTCTAAGGGACAGCCCAGAAAACCGTTATTGGGAAAAGACTTCACAGAATGAGACCATCGACTGCCCAGGTAAAACAATTACCCCTCATCTCAAAGTGATATTCAACTTCTAATCTTGTTCCTTTCTTCACAGTTATCAACCATTGTCTCAACCTGCTCTAGGTGTGGAACTGTTGTCCCAAGTGTTCAAGTCATCGTCAACTAAACCTTCATCGGCTGATCCTCAAAAGCAGCCAATTTTAGTTGAAACAACCGAAGTTTCCAAGACAGCAGAAGATGTGAGTCCTTCCATTTCACCCCCTGATGTTGCCAAGGTATTTTCCTAAAAATTCTCGATTTTTATTCAGTTTTCACCCTTCATCTGACCATTTATCATGCCAGATACTCTCTGAGGAAACACCCATGCAAGAGCAGGAGTCTGACAGTCCACCTATTGACAATGATCCTGTTGGTGTTGAGAATGATCCTACTGCTGTTGACACTGAGACTGACGATTCCCTAGTTTAGCACACAACTGATGGTAAGAAAATCATATATCCATTTTATCCTTCTGCAACAATCATGAACTAAAAATCTTCCTCGATGTTTGCAGATACCAATGTTGAGAGTTTAGAGCCGATTCAACCAGATACCATTGGTGCATCATCAGTTGTTCCTTCTTCTCAGATGGAAGCTATCTCAAAGAAGGTACCGTATTCACTTTATTATCAACTGATTCAATCCTCCTAACAAGATTTCCTTATATGTAGGCACTTAATCTTCTAGCTCTGAGCTACTCATTCAACCTTGAAGAGTATTTAGATGAAGACAAAATCATCTCATCAGCTACCTCTTCTAAGGAAGCTTTATCATAAGAGATCAGAAATCGGCTAAGGGATATATTGCCAATGCTTGAGAAGAATATAGCCGATTTGGTCCAAGATGCAGATTCAATGCAGAGAGTCTCCTTGACCTTTAAAGATAATTCATCCTTGGTTCTTACCAAGGCCTTGTCATCTTTGTCTGTCATCAAAGATCAAGCCCCAAAGGTGAAAAAGGCCTAGAGGAACCTATCTAACCGTGAAGCTTTATTGGCCAAGAAGAACTCCAATAGGCAGGAGGCCAAAGAGTTGACACAGCTGATCAATGATTTGAAGAACTCTTCTCTCTGGATCCATCCAGAGCTAACCCAACTGGAAGCCCAGCATGCAGAACTTGAGAAGGAACTAGAGAATGTGAAGGCTGCCATTGATCGCCACAAGTCCAATCTAGCTCAAATACCATATGGCATTAAGCAGAAGAAACAAGAACTGCTGGCCAAGGTCAGAGAAGGTAGGGCCATTTGTAGCAGCCTTGAGGATATTCCTGGATCAGCCGAAGAGGATAAGCAACAAATCGCAGAAGTCGACGCTATCCGGCTAGAAGCATTGAAAGAAATCCAGGATGTTCTAGACTTGTAATCTGTGTATCAACATGTATCTTGTGTAGCACCAGTGATAACCATATTGTTTGTCACCTTATTGTATTTCTTGTCTAGGCTAAAGAGCCAATTTGCAAATAGCCGATTCTAGACTTCTAACTTTAATCTGATTAGGTCTGAAAACATGGCCTTTATCAAGAAAAAACCCTCAACCTTCTATTCTTAGCCGCATTCTCTTCGGCATTAGTGCGGTGGTGCTTCGCCTCCTATTAATTGCGGTTGCTTTTTGCACGTCCCGAGATGTCCACCACCTCGCTTCATGGCTTCAAATACCGGCCGAGGGCTCTGGCCTCGAACACATCTATACTCACAACCACTCCTGCTCCTTTGCACTTCTCTGCCCTCACAAACTCTATACTGGCCTTCTTCCCCCTTCTTGTAGATCAAACCAAACTTCATGGCCGGCGAGGACAACCGAGGCAAACGTGCGGCGTAGGAGATTCTAGAGGAGGACATGCCAGTGAGCCAGCGCCTTCGACACATGAGGTGAGCTCGATATTTTCTGCTCATGGCGATGAACTTTTCTAACTTGTCTATAGGTTCATCTTGAATGACAGCCTTCATCCTCTTCCTAGGGCCGGCGACCCCTCCAATGCCATATCTGATGCTACCTCTGCGTCGGACTCATCGTCAGACTCCTCCTATTCCTATAACGGCGACGCCCGGCATTTCCTTCGGGAGTGGAGGGCAGCCTAGGATCGTTATTCTGAGGCAACTCGGGAAAATGGTCAGCTTGAGATCTGACTCAGGGTCTCTCAAGCCGCTCTTCATGCCACCGTGGAAGAGGCCAACGTTGCTCGAGCATGGCTGGCTGAATCCAATGCCATGGTGGTGGGTTAGATGGTCTCCAAGAACATCTTTGGTTTGATTTCTACTATTTTTATCTTGATAGTTCCTTTGTTTCTATGATTGCCAGCCCTGATGGTGCAGTTGGAGTCCCTCCAACTGGCGACGAACATGGCCACGGTGGCTGTTAACGCTCGGGGCCCCCTCATCAACGCATGCCTCCGTGATGTTCTGGCCTACGTCTAGGAGATCACCCTTCATGGCGTTCATCATGGCGCATCGGTGGTGCTGGCCACGGTGTAGGTCCAGACCGGGTACAAGCTCCGTACCATGGAGACCGGTTTCCCGATGGGCGACGGCCCCAAGGAGCATGAGGACTTGATCGAGGAGTTCGTCGATGCAGTGGAGGCCATTGTGGATATCACATCCGCTCAGGATGTGATAAACAATGTCTTTGATTAGTTTGTATTTAGGGCAAACCAATCAATGAATAAAGTCCTCTATTTTTCCATGCTCGTATCCTAGCGTACTTCTGAAATGTCTTCTTATACATCATGATTGTTTCTGTGTTTGTTTTTGCTCTATAGGCGATACATCTTGCATCGGCTTTTCCCTCTTTTGGGCTAATTTTGAACTAAAGGCGATACCCTTCTGGTACCGGCTATTAGAGCCGATGACTAAACAAATTGACTGTCAAGCGTTGATCCAAATGTTAGGATAATATTCCTTTAAACATTTTCCATCGATCGCTTCTTGATGGGTTTCACCAGAACTCTTCAGACCAAAGTTTAAACAACTAACCGATCTAGGCCAGGCACCACATTAAGCAAAACAATCTTTAAATTTCCTTTAATAAATTTATCAACTCTGGCTCATACTTAGGATTTGACTTAGCACTCACATACGTCGGCCTAGGCCTATCTCCAGGACCAATGTCTATCTCCCTTAATCCACCGGCCGACGCGAAGCCATGATTATCCATTAAAACAACCTCTCAGAGCCGACTGCTTGGATCAGTTGTTGGCTTTCATCATTAACTTTAATGAAGCCTCCTTCCCATAGCTTGCCAGAAAAAACACTCAAAGTATTCTAGCTCCCAATACACTGGATCGGCTGTTGTGATACTTATAGATTCATCAGTGTGAACCAGCTCAACATCGTCTCCATGCCACTGAACCAAGCATTGATGCATAGTCAATGGTACACAACAGTTTGCATGAATCCAATCATGACCAAGGAGTAGACTGTATGAACCTTTCCCATCAATGATGAAGAATGTGGTGAGCAAAGTTTTACTTCCGATTGTCAATTCGACGTTCATTGCCCCCTTGGTCTTGGATGCATTACCTCCAAAATCCTTAAGCATCATATTAGTCTCAATCAAATCTCTTGGTCCCTTGCCAAGTTTACGAAAAGTAGTGTAAGGCATAAGATTGATAGAAGGACCTTCATCCACCAACATCTTGCTCATCGGCTTCCCATCAACGAAACCTTTTACATATAAAGCCTTTAAGTGTCGATGCTTGATTGGCTTATCGAATATAGCCTGTTGTATCACTATCAACTTGGCAACTATTTCCTCATACTCCGATTCATCAAAATCCAAATAGACTTCTTGGTCTGCTAGAGCTCTAAATTCTGATAGCAATAGAAAAGTCATTTGAATATTAGTCGATGGTTGCCCTCTATCGGTTGTTTGTTTAGCACGCCACACTTGAGGTCTACCTGATGCCTGAGCTTGTTCCAGCTCCCTACTCCTTAGGAGTTGCACTCTTCTCTTCAAGCTTCTTGTCAAACCTCCTGGACATCAATGGCCTTTCTGTCAAACATATTCTTCCTCATTACTTTCTTCTTCATAATCAGACCAGTTTTGATCAACAACTCGCTTCCCCAGCAGATTATGAGCACTTCTATTTTTTAAGCGTCGATCCATATTATTATGATGATACTCATCTCGAGCATGGATAGACCGGCGGTTGGCTTGATATTGCCTAAACTCCCAATATTGCTCACTACACTCTGGGTAATTATTTCTAGTAGGCAATTTCAAATCTTTATTCCAACAATGTCTGAAGAAAGGACAATTCCAATGTGATTCAGCTTGCTTTCTTTCATACCTTTCCTCTTCTTGTTGACGCTGGTATTCTTTCTCCTTTAACCAACGCTGATAATCCTTTTTTCTTTTACCGCTGCCATTTATTCAACAAAATTCGAGATCTAACACGCGGCCTTGTTGCCCCATCCCTTGACGTTTCTCCCTGCTCATATCGGCTCTTTTGTTGGTCACGACACCTTCTAATATCTCTATATTCATCAGCCGATATTTGCATCTCGGGAGCAACCTAGCATCAACCATGTTCTGATCTCTTGGGAAAGGATTATCATCAACTTTCATCTTTCAAGGTGTATCAAATTTGAGCCTTCCTTGCTGAATAGCCCTCTGTATAGATTACCGGAAAAATCTGCACTCATTAGTAGAATGAGAAGTGGTGTTGTGAAATTTGCAGAACTTCTTATTCTTCAACTGATCAGGGGGCAACATAACATGATTATTGGGCAACTAGATCTGTCCCTTCTTAAGCAAGAAATCGAAGAGCTTGTCTGATTTTGTGATGTCGAAATTATAGCTCTCTTTGACTCCTCTTCCCCAAGGATTTGGCACCATTACTGTCTTCTTACCCTAATTCCATTCAGCCACGGCAACCTCTTCTTCTTCATCGTCTTCATAGCCATCATCAACTGAATATGGATTATATGTTTCGGCAATTGCGACACTCTTCTAGAATTGGGTATCTCTGCGCATATTCTGGAATTGGCTATTGAGCGCTGCCACCCGTTGAGCCAACTAACCTAAATTGTCAAACTCTTGTCCCAGCAGCTTCTCTATCCACGTTGGCAACATTACTTGAACGGCCAATGCAGCTAGCTGATCATCGGTCAAGTTCAATGAGAAGCATAAATTTCTGGTCTCTCAGAATCTCTGATGAAACTCGGTGCCCTATTCATTAGTTCTCTCCCTTATAATCATCAAATCGGTAATTTTCTTTTCTCCTATCCTAGTGTAAAAATATGTGTGAAACTTCTTCTCTAGGTCAGCCCAATTAGGAATGGAGTTAACTGGCAGCGATGAAAACCAAGTGAAGGCTGGCCCTGACAAGGACAAGGAGAAGAAACGAACTTGATGGGCCTCTTCAATGGATGCTTCGCCCAACTATGTAAGATACCGACTGACATGTTCTATTGTGCTTGTGCTATCCTGGCCAGTGAACTTAGAAAACTCCGGGAGCCTGTAATTTGTAAGGAGAGCGACCAAATCATACCACTCTGGATATGGGCATTTATATGAGAAGGTCTACCCTTTTGGCTTCAAACCAAACTGATTCTTCATCATCTCAGTCACTCTAAGCAACAACTCATCAGCATTTGAATTTGGATTTCTCTGCAATTGCTGACCCATCTGTGGATTAAAATTTTGGGTACCTTGATACCCTGGATTTGGAATCATATGAAGGGTGTTGTAATCTGTACCATAATGATATCGTTGTGGAATCTCAATCTGCTGGGTCCTTTGCTGGTTTACTGCTTGAAGTCTCTGGTTATAAATGTTAGGATCTATATCTCTATGAATCCTTTGAACTGATGGCACTATTTTTTGAGTCGATAACGGTATTTGGCCTGATGTGCCAAAATTGACCATTTGATTCTAAACTTGCCCCATCGACTGTTGCATATGCTACACTGATGATCTAGGATTATACTGTATCTGATTAGCAGTAGCACCTAGAACTTGCTCAGATGAACTCTGAACTACCTAGACATCGTCATTACCAGCTGATGCTGCTTCTTGATGGCTAGTACCGGCTTGATTAGTCCCCTGAGTCGATGGATCTGGAATGTTGTAGTAAATCGGTCCAACCTGATCAATTGGATATCCATGAAACACCTCTTTCATGGTGTTGTGGAATGTGTTCAAGAAGACTATATTATGGTTTAATATGGCATCAAGAACAGATTTGTTTACAGCCTCCATGAAGAAACGTCTATCCTCAACTTCATCTGCATCTGTCTGTCCATGCATTAAAACTCTTGGTAGTGGATATTTCTGAACAACTTTATTGTCACGTGTCTTGGTGAAGGACAACAAACACTAGTTCTAAAATTCTTCTATAGCTTTGCTAATGACATCTTTATCCTCATCAAGTAGCTCTTCATAAGGCACCATAAGAATTTCACTGTTGTTGTAAGTCGCCATGACGATTGTGGTGTCCCACCGGGCGTGCCACAACGTGTGTCGGCGCAAAAACATGTCGATGCGCCGGGCACACAGCAAGCCAAAAGGATCTGCTTGATGGAGCAAGGCTGGAGATCCGCTTGGCTTCAACGCAAGGCTAAATGATCCTATGAATTCCTCCCGAGGCGTGCCAGTTAATTGGACCTACAATTGACAAGGAGAGAAAGTTTATTAGTAATTTAAGGTGGAACATGCCGGTTTTTGCTCAGACAGTTCCAAGTATGCCGCTTCGGGAGCAGCCAGACGGGAAAAATCGACTAAACGGCTAATACACGAAGAAATCGGCTGTTACGGACGGTAAAGCTTGTGGGTTGCGATTGATTTTATGTTGATAAGTACAATGCCCGCAGATTTAAGCAAAATCATCAGCTAGGTGGGTATTACTAGTGCAAAGCATTGAGCCGATGAATCTAACGAGAAAGGATATAACATGCAAACAAATCGACTGTTTAGTACAAATAGATCTACAAATGCTCTGAATCTAATATGTTACCATCAACAGTGAGGTTCGACCAGATCGATGGCAGCTATGATGACAATAACAAACTAAAACCGAAGAATCCATAAAAACATCTATGCATTGACTAGCTTTCTGAAAGACATGCTATATGTGTGAAAGCTCAAACAAATTGGCTGAAATAGCTAATTCACGTAAAAAGGGACTACAGCGTGTGAACAATCAACTATTTAACATGGACAAACCTATGAACTCATCAGACCAAACCTGTTATCTCTAACAGTGGGGTTCAACCAGATCGATGGCAGCCGTGATAAAGACAACAAATCAAACCTTTAAAGTAAACAGAACTATCCACATTTTAACAGAATCATGGAGACAAACTGTAGGCGTTAAAGCATAGGCGATCGGCTATTTAGCCGATGCAGGCATAGTAAATAGTCAAAGTCACGCCTGATCAAAAACAAATCTACCAACTAGCATCCTCTGATCTAAGTGCCATCAGTGGGGATCGACCGGATCGTTACAGCCATAATAGCGAACTATAAACCAAATTTAGCTAGCCAGCAAACCTCCTCAAGATCGGACATGCCTTAACCGCGTACTATGCATGATCAAGATTGAAGTAGAACAGCCGATAAAACATAACCCGTCGCTCAAAGTAAGAAACATCGTATTGTAACAAAGCAAACGATGCACTAAAAGGATGTAAGGCCGATCTAGATCGATCTCGACCAGGTAGGTTGATGTTGCTGAAAACTAATGACAATAAGAACATCAGCAAGATCGGTAACTTAATGAATCTACCCAAAGGATGCCACTCTTAGGTAGAGCCGATAACTTGACCTTAATCTAATTTGAGTAGTGGAGGTCGAATTTAACCGATGCAGCCGTACTTGAACTAGATAAGAGTCGATAACTAGCTTATTTTAGAGTTCGCAGTGGAGGTCGAACTTAATCGATGCAGCCGTACAAACAGAAGTATAAGCCCTGATGGTACTTATAGACAAGTCAGAGGTCGGCCAGACCAATGCAGCCCTGCTTGTTAAAGAACTCGTCGAGATCTACACTACTCCTACTCCTAAGGGTTGGCGTAAAGCCAAAAAAGTAACTTCTATTGATTGATTAGATTGATGTCCATTTACAATAGCCAGGGTCCAGTATTTATACCCGGAGCCTAAGCATGAATCCTACTTAAGTACGACTCATTACAATCTATGGTATAAAAGAAAACATTCCTAACTTAAGATAACTTAGACCCTAATCTTTCCCTTTTAGTAGAGTCCGACATGTATTTCCCGACGCCAACCTTAGCTCATTGTCGTTATCTGCTGACATCATTCAAAGAGAGCTGATTCTAGTGCCACGTCTGAATCAGCTGATATCGATCTTTATGCAATCGATTCCTTGATTGTAACAATCTTGGAAGTTTCGAGTTCCCGCGTTCTTCTTCCCAAATTTTGGTGTAAACAGAGACCGGCTGTATGGATCTTTGCAGACTTCTCTCAACCCACCCATATAGTAGTTATCTCTTCAATATTAATACATGGTCCACTTATCTCTCTCACAAGTTTCTCAATTCTTGTGTCTCACCCGGCTATAAGCTTACAAGCCGTTTCTCTTCCCTCCCTGCGCATTTCTTGTACTGCCGATTCACCAGTCCCATCACCCTGTGATCCTCCTTCCTCTAGAGCAGTATCGCATTTCTTTGTTATTGTACACCCAGTAGTCTTCGATAGGTCTTTGTTATTGTACAACTATGGAATGTAACTGAAGTTATCAATGAAATTGCTGTGATGATTGTTACTGTGTTGTTTATATATAGTTTTTTGACTTACACAACAATTAATAACTGAATGGTTGTGATGTGAGCCGTTTGCGTAAATCATCATATCATACGGTGTACTTCTACGCTATTAGATCAAATGTGCCAAGGAATCAAATGTGCCAGGGAATCAAATGTGGCATGGTTTCTATATATTGGCATGCTTTCTAAAAAATTGTTCTGTAAAAACTATCCATTGGGACCATGGTTTCTATATATAGTGTCTATGAAAATTAATAGGTATAGAAACTACGTAGTTTCTAGCATTGGGATTGCCTTCTATATTTCTTATACTGATATTAATTGTCTTTATTAGTGCAGATGATTGAATAACTTGTATTAAGAAATTGGAAACATGTGCAAGGGAATCTGAACCGCATCGTATGAGAAGGAAGGTGACTGTAACGAGTTTAGAAAGGAATCGTACTTGGCATATCATTGTATTTAAGGAGAACGTAGAGTTTATCATACAAATCCCCGTCATTGAGATATATACATATCAACATTGATCTGCGTAGAATCTACCACATACTTGTGAAGAACCTATCACACTCATTGCGAATCCTACACTCCTCGCTGCAGAACATAGTCCACTCCTCCCAACCTTCCCATCTTGCATGGTCACCGTAGCCTCCGCCATCACACTGATGTTCGTCCTGGCAATGCACCGGCATGGCTAGAGGAGGCAGAGGACTAGACTCACCCGAGGCCAGCCTCCTAGCCAAGTCCTGCAACACGAAGATGGCCTGTTGGTGGCACCATGTACTTTTATCGTTCTTCCACGTCACATTTGCCACCGAGCCCGCTTCATCACCTTCGACCTTCCTCAACAACCACCGGGCAATGTTATCATTGTTGGCACCGCTATTGCACCTATGGAGCACAAGGGAGAGAACAAATGCAACAACATCATGTCCTACCACCGCGGAGGGCTCAAGCATATCGAGCTACGGCATGACCACGCCGCGGTGTTCCACGAAGACAGCGCGCATCCCAGCGTCGAAGCAGGCCTTTGGGTTGCCGATGCTAGCAAGCCTGGTGATGAACTTGGTGTGGTACTAGTGGTCGTAGAACTGGTTCTAGGTCCAAAATTGTATCCCACGCAGTAGCACCCGCTGCAGTGGTATGCTCCACCCCACTACGACGTCACCGCACACCCTATGCATCTACGAATAGGTGGCTCGTAGGCTACCAAGATCTTCCTTGGGACCCGCTGCAGCCGTAGTGACATGGCTAGCAATCTCAACAGCCACATCCATCGGGAGCTTCTCTATGGAACGAGGAAACATGCGGCGGCTTCAAAAGACAGATCCTCGGGTCGGGGAGCGACGTCACGACAAAGCGGAGCATTGGGGAGGGGGATCGGAGCGGAGCAAGGTGAGTTCCAAAAAACCCTCTAGGGATTTTATGAGCGCTCTGTTCTTGAAGGTTCCGTGTCGCGGGGATGTCGAACGTCTTAGGGAAGTCAATTGTCATCCTCCGAACCGTGTGAACCACGTAAACCGTGTATGAAAATGCGACAAAAATTCAGAATGAAAGAATAGAAGAAAAAAGAAGACATGCGACTGTCGAAGCACCAAAGCGGCCAATCCCTAGGCAGTCCATTTCGGTCTTGTAACTTGGAATTTCCAGAGTAGCCCACCAGAAAATTCCAAAACACGGGTGGTTTTAATGTTTAAAAAAGGGTAGATGCATCTGTAAACTGGGAAAAAAAGGCAATAATTGTTGTCCCCCACGGGGATCGAACCTGAGACCTATTGGTCCACAACTACTCATGAGTTCGAATAATCAGTGGATTAAAATGTTTTAAAATGATCCCTTCACCCTAAACCCGAGGGTATGGACTCTAGAAACCTTCACATATTGGTAACACTAGCTATATGTATGAGTAATATATCTGTATTTCTTTGCACCCAGGGTCAAAAAATGCATCATAGAATGCAAAAACCCAAGGATGAAATCTTATCCCCTAAAACAAAAATTAGAGTTTCTAAAGTGCCTTGAAAACATGGCAATTGGGTCTCAGCGTTTCATAGGGACGTTCGATGTTGCACTCTGGCACTTGATCCTAGACGTTGCACACAATCTGGACAGCTTAGCCCAAAACAACATGGTTTGGTTCCCGAGGCGACCCACGCCGAGGCCGCATCGGCCGGTTGTGGTTCCCGAGGCACCGCTCCAACGCTCCCTATCATTACACATTAAAGCGGAGGGTTGCTCCCGTTATTAAAATGCCCAGTACCCATTTCTCCACCCGCACATGCCTGGCCAGTTAAGAAACCCCATTCTCCTTACCCTCTACTGCAACTCCACCACCCATGCCCTCCCCAATCCTTATCGCTTCGCCATGTCGACCTCCCGCTTCCGTTCTCGTTCGCCTCCCAATCGTTCATGCTGGTCTCCGGTGCCTCCGTCGCCCTCCTGCTCTCCCAGCTCATAGCTCCCGTCGCCCTCCCACATGCTCTATGGTGCTCCGACATCTTCGGCACCATCGACCTCTCCAGCACCAATGGTCCCAGCGCGCTCCCGTTCGCCCTCGCCGGCACTGACGGTCCCGGCGTGCTCCTGTTCGCCCTCGCCAGCACCAACAGTCCCGGCGCGCTCCCGTTTGCCCTAGTCGGTCCCGGTGCCGCCCTCCAGTTCACCCTCACTAGCGCCGCCCTCCCATTCACCCTCGCTGGTGCGCTCCCCCTCCACGCAATTGTCGTTTCTGCACTCCCCAGACTACATCAGCACCGACTCCAAGGATGACCGCCTCCATGGGTACGTGACGCCCGTCATAAGGGGTCACCAGCTGTGCATCATCAACATCTACGAGCAGCTGTGTTGCCCCATCTGCCCCCATCTGGCAAACTGGCAGTGGACCTAGGACGACGCCAAAAACCACGTCATGGGGACCGTGAACTCCAACGCCCAGGATGACAAGAAGAGGAGATGCCACCGTGGCCAAGTGAGGAATGAGGGATAGCTTCCACTACCGTGAATCTGGAGAGTAATGAGGGCACCATGCATCGTCGCTAGGAGTTCTATGTACCCACTCGACATGTGCCAATTCACACGGGAGCTATATCTAGATTAGCAATCATGACTTCGATTAGTGGGATGGCACTGATCTTATATTGTGAAGTCATGTAGAAGTAGGATGTAAGTATGAAAATGACTTTGAGCAGTGGGATGGCACTGCTCTTATAATGTAATAGAAGTCATGTTATATTAGTGATATTAACTCTCCTAAAGTACTAGCTAGTACAATGTTTGAGTTGCCGGTTCCTACATTAGAATGCAAATTTTGGCAATAAACCAATTAGGCAGTCGCAAATTTTGGCCACAACCAATATATTTTGTAATGGAAATTTTAGGTATCAAGTATCAACCAATAATATTGATTTGGCAACCAAAATTAGAGTTTCTAAAGTGCCTTGAAAACATGGCAATTGGGTCTCAGCGTTTCATACGGTCGTCCCCCCCTAATATGGTTGAGTGGAAAACATCACTGCTGCTATGGTTCTGACTGAGTGTCCGCTTCCATTTGTTTGTTCGCAGTCCACGGTGGGACCGATGGTGATGTTTGACGTTGAACCACCGTCCTACGGTTCCGACCGGCGCTGTAAATGAACCTGGTATATAAGTGCGCGCGGCAAAAACTTTTCTCCAAATTTTCCATTTCCACCCCGGTTAGAATGGAGCCGCTCCCCGCTCGCCATCGCCCTTCCCATCACTACCGTTCCGCTCGTTCTTTGCCATAAATCCAGTTTGTAGCGCCGTTCGTTGGCTCCCCCCACCCCGCTCCGCCGTTCGCCGGAGCCGCTTCCCTCTCACCGTCGCCCTGCCGTTCCGCCCGCGCTCCTCCATAAATCTGGTTCGCAGCGCCATTTATCGGTTCCCCCACCCCTCTCCACCGTTTGTTGGCTCCCTCCACCCCGCTCCACCATTCGTCGATGGCAGTCGAGCCCACTATCTGTTTTGCTGGCCGTCCAATTCCATCTCTCCGGCTGCCGTTTACCATACATCTGAGGTAAACAAACTTTGGATTGGCCCTGGTCCCCTTTGAGTCTAACCTATCCTCCACCCTATTGCTGAACAGCAACTCTTTTGCTCATTGTGTTTGTATTCCATTTAGGACCAATAGTTAAAGATAACATTTTGTAGACCTCTATTTGGAAGTAGAACTATCATATGGGTACATCCATCGCAGCTTTTAGTTTTCATTCAGTATCTTTCATAGAAAAGCTAGCTAGTATTCAGTTGCTTTGGACGTCCCAACATGTGATTTTGTGACCCTCAGATATTATCGGCGTTTGTTCTTTGATCTTCCAATCCATTGCATCCGTTTGCATCTACGTTTTGGTATGTTCTATCTCTCACATTTGTGAACAATTTAGCATATATTTCTCTGAGATCTGTAATCCATAGATATAATTTGTAATTTTTTCTGAACAATTTAGCATATATTTCTGAGATCTGCAATCCATAGAAATAGAAGTTGTGTTATCCCCCAAATTACATCACTGTGTCCAATAGTATCTGTGAAGAATTCATTGTAAATGTAGTAATAAGGCATTATAAATATGTAAAAAGACATTGTAAATGCAACCGAGTGCTAGGCATGGCCAGAACACTCAGTTTGCTCATATTTTATTGAGTTCACAGCATTAATATGTCCTCACCTGGAGCTTGGGCATGCATCTGGTGTTGAACAAGGCCTGCTTTATTTGTGCAGGTCCAAAATGACTTGTACAGCACCTTCATCGCAAGGTTCATCATCACCTATGAAGTTCTTAGTTTGGTTATGTGTACACATATTTTGAATGTTCTCGGTGGGAGCTTGCTAATTAGCATCAAGTCATTTTTCGCTATGTTATGACTTTTGAATTGAATGGCTTGACAACATTGTGTTCTTTTAGGACTTTTACAAGGATGGTGGGAGTATATGCATAGCTCGTTTTTAAAAATTCCATTAAGGGGGAACCCCTCCTGTTTTATGCAGAAAAAAAAGCAAGGCTCATTGCTCATGAAGTACCAGTGCCTGAGGGTGTCTTCCCAACATCCCCTTCATCGTACGTCGATCTTGTGAGAATCAGCGGGGTAATCCATCTGCGTATTTCCATAGCTAAGACAATTACTCTATTATATATAGTACAATCTTATAGCCTGAGTATTTGATCTATATGTGCAGAAGCAAGCTCCCACCAAGACTGACACAACTATAGCAGATAGGCCTACTAGGCGTCGGGGTATCACCAAGTTGGATCCGGCCAGAGAACCTATGGAGCCATCCCCTTCATGGTACCTCGACCTTGGGGGAATCAGCAGGGTAATCCATCTGTGTATAGCCATAGCTGTTTCAATTACTCTGTTATATGTAGAATAATCTTACAGCCTGAGTATTTGATCAATATGTGTAGAAGCAAGCTCCCACCGAGAGTAACACAACCATATCAGATAGGCCTCCTAGGCACCAGGCTAGGCGAGGGCAGAGTAAATTGCGCACCGGTAAATAGTTTATCACCAAGTTGGATCCACCTGGAGAACCTGTGGTGCCATTTGGTGTCATGGGGCCTTACAAGACGACCATCGGGATGTTAGTGAAGGACAACATACCCATCAAGTACAGGTACTAAAAACAAAAGAGCAACGAATGGGCGGTTCCATCCAGTCTGAAGAATCTTTGCTGGGAGAAGCTGAAGGACCGATTTGTTTTTCCTGATGGATTTGATGAAGAGGTGGTAAAGGATCGGGCATTCTTTATCATGGGAAACTCATTCAAGTATTTTAGGTACTACCTGACCCCCCAATAGGTAAGGAAGGGCATCGAGCCAGAATGGAGTGAATACCCACATCAGCAAGAGTATTGCAGTGATTTTGTGAGTGGGAAGCAATTGGATGGGGCGAAGGAACATAGTCAGGAAAATATGATCAACTCCTGCAAAAATATGAGGCCGCATTGCACCGGCTCGCATGGCTACGCGAGGAAAATCCAAGATTGGGAACTGGAAGAGGAGCAGCTGACCCAAAGCGGTGTTATGGTCTGTACATCTGACTAGGATCCTCACTCTATAAGGTTCCTTCTTGCGAGGGGGTTTACCTTCAACCCAGATGGCTCCCTAAGTTATTGGGATGCTGCAACCGAGGAACTCGCACAAAGGATGAAGGCCGTCCACAAGGAAGTTGGTAATGGTACTTTCAAGCCTAAGAGGGAGAATGATCAGCTGACCCGGCCACTTGGAAACAAAGAGCATCCTGGTCGTACATGAGGGTTCATACATGAGGAGAATACCCAAAAAGAATTAGAGTTCCAACATATGATGGAGGTTGTTCGACAAGAAATGAAAGAAAACACTGAACAATTACGTAAAGAGCTTGAGGAGAGAATAAAGAATTGTTCAATGCTCTCTCTGGCCCATAGGTTTGGCCCCTCGGCCCCTTTAGTAAATTTGGACAACCTCGCGACATACTTAGAGTGTTTAGCAAAGCTTTTCTTAACTATGTTTCACCTTTTTCTTGTTTTCTAGACTGAAGTGTCATCTACACCGGTGCTGACCGATTTGGAGATATCTGGGTTCCAAGAAGATCTTCCCTGGTTTCATTATACACCAAGTCGTGAGCACCAAAGGAGTCCATCACCTTCTCTAATCAAGGTGCTAGTGTTTTGAAAACTATATATTTGCTGTTGTCGGATTTGGACGTTATGTCGAGGTAGATTGAAAACTATGTTTGTCGCTGTTATTTTATCTATATGGATATTTGTGTCTCAGTGGTGATGTATATTTGGATAAAATACATTATCTCTCTCTATATATGTTGTCGGTGATGCGTAAGCCATAGAATGCCTGTATTATTATTGGTGTTATAATGAATTGTGAACAGTAATGATGCATAGTGGTAACACCGGCGGTAATGGACAAAACATTTATTGCTGGAACAAACACAACGGCGGTGGTGATGCTACCCCTCATTACCACCGGACGGAGCCCCGACCACGTGCGCTAGCACCTAAATCACCGCCGGATGGTATGCCGGTTCGGCGTTATTGCTCTTGTCATCACAGCCGGATAGTACGTTGGACCAGTGTCGATGTTCTTGTCATCACAGACGGATGGTATGCCAGACCGACCTCGATAGGTCTATAGTCACCGCCGGTTAGTTTGCTGGCCCGGCGATGATAGGTGCACCATCACCGTGGGATGGTACACCCGGCCAGTGTCAATGGAGGTATCATCACCGCCGGATGGTACGCCGGACAGACATCGTTGGACGCTTCATCACTGCCGGATGGTACGCCGAGCCGGCGTTGTTGGATGCATCATCACCGCCGGACGGTACACCGAGCCGGCATCGATGGATGCAACATCACCGCCGGATGGTACGCTGGGACGGCGTCCATGGGCTCAACATCACCGCCGGACTGTACACCGAGCCAGCGTCGATGGACGCATCATCACCACCGGATGGTACGTCGGTACAGCGTCGAAGGACACATCATCACTGCCGGATGATACGACGATCCAGCGGTGGTAAGATACCATCATTGCCGTATAGTACGAGGGACTGATGGTGGTACCAGTGGAGATAAAGCCAACTTACACCAACGGGGGCCAAAATTGTCGGTAATGGGGGTTCTGGAGCCAGCGGTTGTGACAGAACCGCCCATTTTATACAAGATCAAGTACGGCTGTCCCCGCTAACACGTTGACACGCGCATACTTTCACTTATATAAACCCGGTAGTCCGTCAAGTGTCACGATGGACCTCAGTAAATCAATATCATAACCAAGATTGAGTGATTAAGCAAATACACATCACATACACAGAGTTGCAGTGGAAATAATATTACAAATGGGTTCACAAATAATAGTACAAGTTTGGGTTTCAAAACTGATTAAGGGAAAACAACATAGCTTTCAAATGATTACATTAATATAAGTTTCAAATACATTGCTAGCATAAGCGACACCCTCTGATAAAAGCATATAGATGAGAAATAAATATAGAGTCACCGAGCCCACCGGTGGTTAGCCACCATCTTTAGCAGGCCGAGAACTTCACCTGCAACATGGTGGGATAAACCCTGAGAACTCGAATGTACTCAGCTAGACTTACCCGTCATAAACCAAAAATAAAGTGACACCAAACAGTATGCAAGGCTTTATAGGTGGAGCTAGCTTGACAAAATTTTGCATAAAAGCTACTAGTTGAGCTATACATTTTATAATTTAGTAACCAAGTTAATTATAGCTATTCATCTCTAGGTTAGCAACTAACCTATGCCAAACATGTGGAATATCATTTAGTAACAGGCAATAGTAACCATAGACGATGTAGTAATGTGAGTATCATCATCATAACCATCAAGTTTCCATTAAGTTACTCTACGTTGCCGCTGCTCAGTCAAGTTCTCACTATCCAGGAGAGACAGCGATTCAAATCGATTCCTACCCAGCTGGGGAATTTATTCCTAACACAAACTGAGGCACACCCTATGAAGGTAGCCTCAGGTCACCTTTGGTACAATTCAGGACTAACTCGCGGGTCCGATCAGCACCGCACCCTCAGAGATTCTACCAATCTGCCTGGAACGGGACTCGAACCCGCCCTTGGACTCACGCCATTGGCTCTCCACACATCATTACTGCCTCCAGTGTGCACACTTCCACTTATTGAGGCCCGGCCTAAATTGAGCTACTCGGCTTTGCGGTAGTATCATTGTATCCAGCCAGCTAAGTGCTAGGCATGCGTTCAACATGACATGAGGACATATAGCGAATCGGTCCTTAATCAACATAGACGGTGATAGATAGGCACCCAATACCTCCATGCTTTGTTGCTTCTCTATCACGATCCCGTCCAATCTCTTTTATTCATTGACACATGGTTATTTCCACGCTAGCAAATATAGCCAACCGTGATTAGTTATCAGCCTATATCATGCAAGTGACAGGTAATCACCCGACTTCTACCGACTAAGCATGGCTAAGCATATATTCGATTCTGGACCTACATAGGATTCAAGATATATATATATATATATATATATATATATATATATATATATATATATATATATATATATATATATATATATATATATATATATATATATATATATATATATATATATATATGACAAGGAAGATATATGCAGCAAGGGGTTTCAATCAACTCCTAGTACTTAATGCATCAACATAAAAGGACTCAAGTTGATAGTTTAAAAACATAGGAGGCTTAGAATGCTCCGGGGCTTGTCTGGGATCCAACACTAGGTTAGTGTTTGTTAGACGACACTCGCTTGGCAAGCATCTCCTGTTTAGGCATGTACTCTAGGGGTCCTTCCATCTTCGGGATAGGTCCACCCACACCATCTTCTGGTTCGATTCCATCATCACGTCCTTCACATGGTGCATCTAGCGTACCTAGATGAGATGCAATAATGCAGTGCATGAATATGAAGAATGGTCACATCATATTGATTTAAGCACTAGAGAGCAAGTCATTCAACTAAGTAACTAGGGCTACATAATTTAGAGCATGCACCAGCAACATCAAGAATGGGCAATCAACTTAATTGCATACACAGAATTTGGACAGCAGTATAGCAATCGCGTGTTTCAACCATAACTGGAGTTACAATCATTCACTAAAAGTGATCTTAGACTTTATAGAAAGCTAATGAAATTGTCTACAAGTTTGTTATTCATTCCAAAAGCTAACTCATAGATTAACATGACCAAATATGCCATTATCTCAGGTCTATACTGATAAGGACAGAAAACTAACATTAACTTCAGAAATATATAACTGGAGTTCTCATCATCCAACAAGCATGATCCTAAACTTTATAGAAATCTCATTAAGTTATATACAACTTTATTATTATCATCTTTAGGTGATTCAACAGTTATTTGGCCTTAAACACACAAAGCAACAATTCTGTATAAAACAAAGACAAAATCTGGTAGGCAAATTCAGATAGCAATAAGTTGAGTTCTAGCTTTCACAACAAGGTGGTTCTAGACTTTTTAGAAAGCTTAGAAAACCATGCACAACTTTGTTATAAATACTACAAGCTAATTCCAAAGTTAACCAGGTCAAATATCACAAAGAAGACATCTCTATCCAGATTAAGACAGAATCTGTCATTCCACTTCACAAGCTCATAACTGGAGATTTAGACCACCGAAAGGGGTGATCTTTAACAATTTGGAAAGCTCATGAAAATCACTACACTTTTTCTATTATCTCTAAGACATGATTCAAAGCTTAGCTAAGTCAAACAATACAATCATTCAGATCTATATAGAGAGCATGCAAAACCTAACAGGGAAATTATAAAATCTATAGCTCCTAAATTATCAGGCCTATGGTGATGAAAATTCAACACAAGCTATATTATGAAGTTACCTACAACTTTGGTATTCACCATATTCACAGAAAACATCATTTACATCACGAAACTAATTGCACAACCAAAACTGTACCTGCAGTCTACACAGCTGAGGCATACCACATTCATCTCTTATTTAGTTGCTATAAACTAACATGTTCTTGACATACATGCTACTCTAAACAGCTTGTGACCATATTCAAACAATCATAGCACATACTAATAGCTATGAGAAGCATCATAGGACAATAAATACATAGATCTATTAGCAAACTTTCACCCTCTATGTATATAATGCAATATATATGCTATTTTTAGTGCCATATAAGAACAACTAGTTTGAGGCTGAGATTTTTATGAGTGGTAGATGTTATCAAAACATGGCCACTGTACAAATTTCACATGCTCAGATTTTATAATTTAATTACTATGAAAAAGACAAATTTCTATTGTAAGAAAACAAGTGAGAGCAAGATAAATCTAAAGGTCATCATTTTCTATAAACACATGGCCATATTATATGTTATTATGGTAGCACAACATCATACAAAGGTAGTGGAACCACATTTTCCATTCTTACACCTACATAAACATTATAACTTATTTAAAACCATTCATCAAGCATTAATCGAGTTAAATCCATAACTCATTCATACTACATCCCATGACCATAAAATTTTTACTATAGCACAAACAAAGCATCAGAAGCCTACCATAAAATTTTCACAGCAATTGAAGCACCACAACATTAGATATTAATTTACTCCTAGAAAACTCTAATTATCATAGATAAATAAAAATAGCAAAAACCTTCTACTAACACATATCATATTATGACTCTACTGTGTATATCTATTCACAAGGATTCCAAAAAGTCCTCATTTGCTATTTTATGATTTTTATACAATTTACTACGAATTTCCAAAGTTTCAGCCATAAAAGAAAAGCAAACTTGCACCGAGGACCCTAGACTTTTCTTTAATACCAATTCCAGTGAACAGGTCCTTATAGGCACTATTTATATGAGTCTACGGTTTGCAGATCGACCCTTCCCTTTCTTCGAATTCCTGCGCGAAGCCCTTGACGTGAATTTGGAGCAGAGGACGCCGGGGAACGGCCGATTTCCGGCGCGGTGGTCGACGGTGGCGGAGAAGAAGTGGCCGGGAAGCACCAGGGGAGTTGTGTGCACCCAGGGGACAACTCGGCTTGGCCCGAGGTAGCCCGAGTTGGCCAGGCCATGCTTGCGGCGGCCGCAGTGGGCGGCTGCACGGCGGCGGCGGAGCTCCCAGTGGCGTGCGAGGTCGGGGATGGGTGGTACGGGTTTGGGGGATCAACGAGGTGGTGGTGGTGCTGCTGGCTAGGAGCAAGGGCGCTCGGGGAAGCGAGAACAGCGGTAGCAGCGCTCTGTCGGCCATCCATGGCGGACGCGGCCGCACTCTGCGCGTGCGAGCGGCAAGGGGCGAGGGAGAGCACGAGAGTGAGTGGAGGAAGCTCGGGCGTCCACTTTGGAGGGCACAGAGGCACGGCAGGGAGGCAGGCGCACGCGGCACTGGTGGTGGGGCGTGGAGCCGTGCATGGCCGCCACGCACAGGGCACGCGTCGCCCTTTGGAGCATTTCCCCGAGCGCGTGGCGGGCAACGGTGTGGCCGGCGTGGGAGGTGATTTTGGGCCAGTTACGGGCTGAATTAGACCTTGGGCCCAAAAGCAAAGTTGAAGCCCATGAACTGCTCTACATCTTTCGTTAAGGGTGCCTAATCATTAGAGAAACATATTAATAGGTAATTAAGCCCGAAGTTGACACTGTCATCGACTAATCAAGGATTAAGCCTTTCTCTGCTTGAGCTCGAGTTACTTGGTCAAGACGTGGTCAAATTGATTCCAACTTTTTGTATGTCCTTCTCCGAAACATATATTCCAACTTTTACTTTTGGCTCAACTTGAGGTGTTTAACAAATTTTAGAGAACACGGAACACCAATGTCAATGACGATGAATTCCGGACTTAGAATTATTTAGAGCCTAGAAACAGCAGCTGATTCCATCTTGAGTCCTCTGTCTGAGCCACTTAGGAGTTGAATCAGGTCTTGGTCCAAAAATAAAGTTTGTTGTACTCCACTCAAACTTCAACTTCTATTAAAGGTCAAACTTCATATCTAGTACAGAAACCATTTCTTCATCTTGGTCAAAGTAGCATCTCGTTAAACCCTGGAATTAGGGTTTTCGACCAATTGAGGCCTTTTCTTGACATTGGCTCAACATGAACCCTTAATGACTTTTGTTGTAGAGTTCAATTAGAGTCATTTGGGTAAGGTATCAAGGTTTGGTCGACATCTCTTATTCCCATTTACTTAATAAAGCAATTCAGTCAAGGTTATAACTTAACATTTCATGTGACTTCTTGATTCTAAACTTCATGAAACTTTTCCACTTGTCAAGATGGATGCATTTTGATGTAATGTGCATGAAATAAGCATGTTTAACATTACTCTTGCATAATCTTAACCAGGGTCCACATGTAAGCAAAGTGTATTGTTCGAGTCTAAGTTGGGACTCATTTTCATAGGTTTGACCTCAATACCTTCATCATTACTTCTAGATTATAAACTAGAGATCATAAGCATTGCTTGACATAGTTTACTTAAGTCCAAATCCACTGCTTAACTTGTGACTAACACCCGGGGTGTTAGAGCGGTGATTAGCTTTCTGTAGTAGTGCATGCCCACAGCTCATTCATGGACTTCCTGTCTGAGGCAAGGAAGCGGCACCCGAGCATGTTCGTGAGCGGTGTGTACCGGTTCACAGGCGGCTCGGTCCACGCTGTGGCACTCACTAGCGTATCTCCACTCCGGATGCTGATGGCTGGCGTGAGGTCCTGTCGCAGGGGTCATCATGTGGCACCGGCAGGGCACGCCCTGCCCACACTACATCTTCAGAGAACCAGCGGCCACCTACCCGCTATCCAGCAGATCTACACGGGAAGTGCTTCAACTATCTTTCCTCCATGCACAGGGTGGCAACATGCAAGCTGCCTTGACGCTGCCTCTGATGCAAGGGGTTCTAACACCTTGCTCGGGACTACAAGCGGCGACGGACGGTGCCTCCTTCTAGCTCTGGCACATCTACGGCCACCGAAGGCCACCCACGATGACCTGACCGGGAGCATACCTCGGGCACCCGGCTGCCTGCTCGACACTCTGCCCAGGGTCGCCGTGACCCCACGCACCCTTAGGGCGACACGCTGACCTCGGCTGGAGCTGTGCCGGGTGTGGCTATGCGCGTCGGTGGTGGGTGCCGACATCGGAGGTGTCGACGTAGACTAAAGGGGGATAGCACCGCTGCAGCAATGAGTGTCGCCACCTACAGTCACGGGCAGTTGGCAAGGGCCGCCCAGGCGGCACCGGACTTCACCTCGACTGCTGATGGAGCTTAGGCAGGGCACGGTGAGCTAGCCAAAGAGATGGGCTTTGTCGAGCCCGACTCGTTGACGCTGACGCTATACCCGAATGCCACGCATGATCGCGACATCTTGGAGGACCCGATGGTTGAAGAGTTCGTAGCCTCGCTCGTTGGCAGTTGGACCGTCGCGTGGCCTTCCCTTGAGCGCCTGTTGTCACCTTCGCGCCCCCAGCTACAACCCGAGGCCCCAACGGTGGCGGCCCCCCAGCTAGAGGATGAGGACCCAGTGGTGGTCTCCTGCGAGCTGCGGACACCACCCCCGTGCCCCATTCAGTGGCCAGTGGACTCGCCGAAGACACGCACGGAGCAAAGCTACCCACCAGGCTTCGGACCAGTCAACCTCACGGTGGATGCTGGCCCTCCTAGTTCACCGCCGGTGGATACCAACCAGACTTTGGACAACGATGGCTCCACCAAACGCCGCCTCGACAGCTTCATCAACAAAGTGATGCGTAAGAGGGACTCTCCGCTGATTCGTGAGTCTCCCAAGCAGCCTCCTACTAAGACGGTGCTGCTGTGGCGGAGCAGGCGGTTGGCGGCTCAGAGCCTCTCCCGAGTACCTGCTTCCAAGCGAGAAGAGGTGCTAATCATGCAGCTTATGGGCTACACCAAAGGTCCATCAGCGTCATCTGCGTCGGAGCTAGAGGCCTTTGACAAGATCTTCGACGGCAACCTGACTGTGTCTAACACCGAGGCGATGGACGCGCTCTTCCCAGCCATTGGAAAGGGCTCATCTAGGAAGCCGCAAAGACACAAGGCTACCTCCTAGGTCGCACCGCTTGGTTATTTTCTTTTATGTAATATCGAAACCAGATGTCTTTGGCTAGGATGGTCCAGCTACGGCTGTGTTGTCGACCTCCTTCGGTGCTTGATACAAGTGCGTTGTATGTTTGCTTAAACTCTTCTACTTAATACAATGATACGCAAATCTTTTGTGTATCTGAGAACAAAATTATTACAACTGAAATGTAAGGCAATAATATTCACCAGTAGAATAGAAACTTGTAAATGGATAATGGATGACATCGTTGTGGCTCACTCTGATTGGAAGTTTCTTAAATTGCATTGACTCAAGATGTAGCATGAAGTCACCAACATTTGTAGAAAGAAACATTGTATTATCGTCTTCAACCCTCCCCAGTATCTTTGGGGCATCGGTACCCACCCCTGCCTTCAGAGAAAGAAGGTTGTTAAGATTAAAATTACTTACAAGCATCCATCCAGCACCACCATCACAATTGGCCTTCCACTTCCATACTTGGGCACTGAAGCCTGATAGATGGAGGAAGTTGAGCCCACCATCATGTGCAGGTGTGACAAAAAAATTGGGACCACCGCCGGGAAAACGCATCAAGGTGAACAGAATCGGGTGGCAACTCAGTAGCCTCTAGGCTTTGCCTACACAAGTCAAACTTAAGGATGCCACCCCTTCTCCCATAAAGCAACCAGTAAATGGAATTCCCAGCCAGGGTATTTGGACAATCGTGAGCAACACCAGTGATATTCCGTGGCCACAATAGTGAAACTGCATTGCCCCATGAGGTTTCTGATGAGTAAACGCACTGACGGCACCAAGAACATCTGTTGTTTCAGCATCTTCTACAAACAAGAGACCATGAACAAATTCTGCCGACCAACAGGCAAACGCCATGGAGGCAACGTTAACCACAAGGACCCGTTGAAAAATTAGGCAAATTAAAGTAATATACTTTAATAAAAAAAAGATTAAGAACATATTTGTGATATCAAACATGTGTACATATGATCTAAACATGATATTGATCATGATTTTAATCACAAAAAATAAAACACGGGCGCCCGGGTGCTACCCCGACCCGGACACTAGTGTCTGGATATGACGCCCAAGCGCTAGTAAGTCCAATGACCAAAACACATAAACCAAGGTGGATATCTATCCTATTCAAAATTAGCATCGTACCCTTGACCCTCTCCCAGCCAGTCCATGGTGCCCCACTACGACTACTGGGGACCGTGGTGGTGCAGTACGATGTGGACAGTGGTAGAACTAGGGGGTGGCCAGCAGGGGCCACAACCCCCTAACACCATGCAAATTTTTTAATCCTATTTAGATTCTAAAGAAGATACATTTAAGCAACAAAGTAGATGTCATTATAATCTTATTACCTTTAAGAATCAAAATCTGCAGCTATGCTAACTTTTTCTCTATTTTGATACTAGTTATCTTTGAGAATCTTAAAATTGTGATTACAAACCTTTTAAAAAGTATAGAATATATTTTGATGGGATTGACCATGTTTAGCTGGCCCCCTGGATGTGGAGGGCCTGGAAGTGCAGGCCAAGGACGGCCGGTGGCTCGCCGTGGCCCGGCCCCGAGAGCGACACCTACGTGGTCATGGCCGGCGAGCTTCTCAAGGTACGTTTGTGAAGTGTGAACGATTCATGCGACCAACTCCGCAACTCGGCATTCACGAAGACGACGACGTCTGCAAAGAATCGGGGGATGGATCTCATCAACTTAATCCTGCATGCTGGTGATGACGAACGGGAGGGAGCATGCGTGCATGCACCGGGTGAGGACGCCGAGTGTCCAGGAGCGGTTCGTGGCGCTGGTGAGCCCCTTGCCGGCGGGGACCGGGACCGGCGCCGTGGTGCGCGTGGGTTGACGGCGAGAGCTCGGGACTCTGGAGGCGTTCTGCGGCAACAGCGGCAACGGCGACGAACCACGGACAACCGCCGGTTCATCAAGCAAGGCCACTGCCTTTTGGGAATATTCAAGAATTAAGGAATCTAGCTATTACCGCATCATATGTTTTTTATTACTTTACCTATAAAAAAAATATGTTTTGATTCAATAATCAATCGACAGTCAACAGTACTTGTTAGGATAAAGGGGGAAGGTAGAACAAGCAACGTGGGGAGGAAGAAGATCAGCAGGAGGGGGAATCTCAGATGAGTTCTTAGGGAGTTTTGAGAGTAGAGCATCTCCAAAAGTATCCAATATTTTCTTCCTAAAAACATGAAGTTTTATAACCCCTAAAAAAGTATTGGAAGAAATAAAGAAAGCCATCTCCAAGAGTTTTTAATAATCCATTCCTAAATATAGAAGACAATTTTACATAAGAATCATATACAATTTCTAAATTATCTTAACCACTTTTATATATTCTTTCTCTCTTATACATTTGCATCAGGAATCATTTCCTACTCTTTATTCTTTCCACGCCCTTTCACCTTTGAATTGACTGACAAATACACTCAGGGAGAGAAGATATGCGCGACTCCAAAGCGCGTAACTTTACGCGAAAAATTGTGACTTTTCCCAAGCTCTAAAAGATTAAAAGGATGGATTAGGATTTGTTGAACAATGGTTTTTTCTCATCTTGCTAAAAAATAAGGATTAAAAAATAATTTAGAGAACTCTTAGAGATGCTCTTACAAATTTCCTGTCCTCTCTTCCTCCCTTCAGTCCAATATGTACGCTCTCTCACACGCTCCACTCTGGTCCGTGCACCGATGGATTGGGCCTCCTGTTCCTGATGGGCCTGGATGCAGCGGACGGCTCAAGGCAGTCGCTTAGAGATGCTCTAAACTCTCACCAGAGTCCACTGGTGCTTCTGCAGTCGCTGATGGCAGAGCCGGAGCAGAGTTGCTGACATCCCCTCACTCTTTGGAGCCTGCGTGTCCCAGGTCGCCAGTGATGCCGACGTCTGAGACCACCGAACCAGCACCTGTTGAACTGGGTGGGCACCGTCGGTCCAGCGGCTTTGCAGTATCTGAGCTGGAATCTGGAACTCAACTAGATCAGTAGGAAGATTAGAAGAAACAACTTGATCACCTGGCGAAGACTTGAGCTGCGATACGTGCAAGACCGGGTGGACTGCAGCAGAAGGAGGCAGCTCCAACCGGTACGCCACCTTGCCAATGCGTTCCAGCACACGGAATGTCCCGATGAAGCCAAAAATTAACTTTTGATGTGCACGGCGAGCCACGGATGACTGGACCTAAGGCTGCGGTCAGTGCCGGTCCTAAGATCCTGAGCACCCTCTAGCAAACTCGTCGTGATAGCCCCTCTAAAATCTTATAATGTATAGATGATAATTTTACATGCAAAGTGAAAATAGCCCAATAATATATGTTTAATTTAACACCTAAATTAGAAGAAAAACATAACTATATGAGTATAAAATACTAGAAGTCTGAAATACTATACAAATAATTAATTTAGATTAAAAAATGAACAAGAAAAAAAATACCTAGGGCTTGGACATGAACTGAAACAACTGATTGACGATCGCAATTCGCAAGAAGACAGAACCAAGATGTCGTCATCGTGGAGCCCTGCCTGGTCGCCGCCGTCGTGCACCGTGCCCGTGTCTCTGGCAGTCCAGCTCTCCATGGCGGCGTGGTTCACTGGCTCCGCGTGCGTGCGTCAACGCATCATAAACTCACGAGTCGTGATCAGAGTGTGCGGTGTGGCTCCTCGCCTCCTCTCTGCGTGGGAAAGAAAGGCCGACATTATCTTTTTGGTCGCTTGGCCAGTTCTTTACCTCTCTTTTATCTTCTTATTAGTTTGCTAATGATGTCTAATGGACTATAGAACCTGGAGTTTATATACGTAGGCTTAGGCCTCTCCCCTGCCTGGGCCCTCGACCGTCGCATCCGTGCCCTCCCCCTGGTGCCGGCACTGGCTGCAGTTCGAGGAATACCAAGTCACCGATGGAGAATGAGCGTTCCGAGCGGCGCTTGTCCGCTTGGCGCTTGTGCGGGCCTGTGCACGCAACAGATGTTGCTTCACCAGCTGATGCATTAGCTCTCTTTCTTCCAACCAGTGGGACAGTTCAGGTAAAGCAGCAGAAGAAGAAGGCACGCCCAGATGCCGAGGGGGAAACCCATACAGGACCTCAAATGGAGACTGCCCAAGCGCTGAGTGACTGCTAGTGTTATACCGATACTCAGCCATAGAAAGCCATTGACTCCAGTGGGTGGGGCAGGCATGCACAAAGCAGCGTAAGAAGGTCTCCAAGCACTGATTAACACGTTACGTTTGATCATCGCTTTGTGGTGATAAGCCGAACTCATTTGCAAGGAGGTACCAGCCAATTTGAACAATGACCGCCGGAACTTACTTGTGAAGATCCTGTCACGATATGAGATGATGGCACAGAAGGGAGGCCGTGGAGCTTATAAACATGGTCCATGAAGAGCTTGGCTACAGCAGCTGCCGTGAAGGGGTGGCGTAAAGGCACGAAATGTGCATACTTCGAGTACTTATCAACCACCACGAGGATAGCATTGGACGATCCGGACAGTGGCAATCCTTCAACAAAGTCCATGGAGATGACATCCCAAGTACCACTAGGCACTGGTAGAGGCTGTAGGAGGCCGGGGTAACTAGCTCTGTCAGGCTTTCCTTGAATACAACTAGAGCATGCCTGAACATATTTGAGGATGTCAGACTTCATGGAAGACCAGTAGAACAGTTGTTTGATCTTTTGGTAGGTGGCAGGAGCCCCTGAATGGCCCCCCAACGGGGCTATCGTGAAGTGCAGAAATGACAGCAGCCTACGGAGAGCAGTTAGAACCGAGCCACAGCCTGTTCTTGAACCGAATCAGCCCCTGGTGCAGTGAAAATGGAGGGCACGAAGCTGGGTCTAAAGCCAACTGCTCCAGAATCTTAGAAGCCTCTGTATCAGTAGGATACCACTGAGTTAACTGTGATATCCAGTAATGTGTTGGCGAAGAGATGGCCAGCAGGTCCGCGGAGTGGTGGCGACGGGACAAAGCATCGGCCACACCGTTGTCCACACCACGGCGGTAAACGATCTGATAACTGAGACCCAAAAGCTTAGTAAAGACCCGCTGTTGCCACGGAGTGTGAAGCCGCTGCTCATTGAGGTGGATGAGGCTCTTCTATGTGAATGAAGAACTCATTTTGGAGCAAATAATGCCGCCACTGATCCACTGCCATGACAATAGCCAGATACTCCTTCTCGTAAGTTGAGAGCCCTTGATTACGAGGACCCAGCGCTTTACTAATGAAAGCCAGAGGGTGGCCGTTCTGCTGCAGCACTGCACCAACACCAGTACCCGAAGCATATGCTTCAATGTGGAATGGCTAAGAAAAATCAGGCAAGGCGAGCACAGGAGCTGAACTGAGTGCCATTTTGAGCGTGTCAAAAGCTGTAGCATGCTCAGAGGTCCACACAAACACTGAATCCTTCCTCAGGAGATGAGTCAAGGGCCATGCAATGATGCCAAAGAGGCGCACAAATTTGCGGTAATAACCGGCGAGATCGAGAAATCCTCGCAGTTCCTTCACATTCGCTGGGGTTGGCCAGTCCATAATGGCCTGGATCTTCGTCGGATCCGTAGAGTGGCCCTTCTCACTGATGATATGGCCTAAATAAGAGACAGAGCGCCGAGCAAACTGGCACTTGGAGAGCTTAATCTTCCATTGATCGGCTGGCAACCATTCGAACACTTGGGCTAAGTGAGATAAGTGCTCTTCATAAGTCCTGTTGTACACCAAGATGTCATTAAAGAAAACAATGACGAACCGGTGCAGTCCAGGAGCAAGTGTGGCATTCATCGCCCCTTGGAATGTTCCCGGGGCGCCGGTAAGGCCGAAGGCCATGACTCGAAACTCATACTACCCAAGGTGCGTCTGGAAGGCCATTTTCAATTCTTCACCGGACTGCAAAAGAATCTGGTGGAACCCGTGCGAAGATCCAAGTTTGAAAACCAACTGGCCTGAGACAATTCATCCATCAATTGGTCGAACACCGGAACTGGAAACTTGGATTTAGCCGTCAATCCATTCAAATGTCTGAAATCCACGCAAAACCGATAAGTACCGTCCCTCTTCTTGACAAACAATACCGGCGAAGAGAAACTGCTAGAACTTGGCTGGATCAGTCCCTGTGCTAGCATCTCGGACACCTGTCGCTCAATCTCGTCTTCCAAACCCGGTGGGTAACGATACGGCCTGATAAACACAGGACGTGCCCCTGGGAGCAAAGGGATAGTGTGGTTGCACGCCCGTGAAGGTGGCACAGAAGTAGGAGGGTCGAAGAGAGGCTGATACTGCTATATTAAGGCATCAATTTCTGGAGGCAGAGGCACTAGAGCTGCATCCGCTGGATCCTGAGCAGACAGCTGACAAACTTGCAAGTATACAGTTGATGGCCGTTGCGACGACATGCCCTGCAAGACAATGTACTAACCATGGTATGGTAAAGCAATCCATTTGTGTTCCCAGCGTAAGACAGCCAATCTATTCCGACTATAACATCATAAGATTGGAGCTCCAATACTCTGAAATCAGAAACAAATGAGCAAGGCCCAATTGACCAAGGAACTTGTTGCAAGATGCCTTCACTGCACAGAATACCACCGCCTGCCACTTGCACAGAACTAGAGAGAGGCTTCAACGGAACGTCAGAGAGCTTGGCAGCAACTGTTTTACTGATGAATGACGCTGAGCTCCCAGAATCAATGAGGACCAACACCGGTTGACCACACACAGAGCCTTCAAATTGAACGGTGCGGACAGCAGGTGCCCCACCCCACCATTAGCTGCCTTAGACAGAGCTAGAAATACCTGATTGGTAACCTGATCATCCTCAGGAGAAAGTTGTGTGGAGTCCGCAAGCTCATCTGAATCCCACAAATCAGCCACAGCCAACAGTATTTCAAGGTGGACACTTGTGGTCTTTGCTCCATTTGCCTGCACACTTGTAGCATAGGCCCATAGCAGGACGATAGGATTTCACAACCGCCAACTTAGAGTCATGTGCAGAAGGACCAAATGAATCCCCCGGAGCAGCAGCAACTTGTGGCTTGTCAGGCCGGGGTGGAGACGGCATCGTGTACTTGGACGACGCAGATTGCCGTGAAGACCGATCACCAGAGCGCGGCGGCCTGGAAGTGACCGGGACGCCCACCTCCTCCTGCAGCAATGCAAGGGTGCAAGCAGTATCGAGATTTTTAGGGTGTTGCATTAAGACAACAGACTTAATTTCAGGCTTAAGACCATCAATCAAGCGCATGGTGTAATATAATGGGTCTGTGGATGAGGAATAGGAAGACAATTGGTCAACCAATTTGGCAAATTGGGAGACATACACTACTACATTCGCATCTTTCACAACCACGCCTCGTCAGTAAGTTATCGGCAGTGATACTCATAGCCATCACCATCGGTATCTGGGACCGACTAGGATGTACAGTACACCGCCGTATTGGCTTATCATCCGTCCGTGATAAGGTCCTTACTTTCATCACATTGGAGTACGACCTGTGTGTGTGGGTATGCACTAACACCGCCGCATAGCTTATGATCCGTCCGTGATCAGATCCTTATTCCGTCGCATTGAAGCATAACCCGCCTATGTCGAGGCGAACATTACCGTCGCTTCAGCGTATGAACCGTCTGGTCATAGGGCATGGTCACCGTCGCGTTGCAGTACGATCCACCCGTTATGATCCTTTAGTCGGTGTCGGGTTACTAAACGATTCGGCGGTGATGCACTATTGACCCTACCACATCAGACGAATAGCGGTGGTAATGGCCGTCTGCTTCACCAAAGGCGAGTGGTTCGGCGGAGATGACTAAACAACTAACGGCCCTTCTATCCGACAGTGACAGAATTGCATCTGGTTTTCATAATGTATTTACTGAATTCAGCTAGGCCTTAATAACTTAATGAACATACACCATACAGATATAATCATTATACATCATTCATCATGTCCACAACGAAGAGTACTTGTTATAATAACAATGCTCGACACTAACATAATAACTGTGTCAACTGATGAATTAACACAAGCGGTATATAGATAGCATAATAAAGGTTCTGCTCCTTACAGACTAACTAAAACAAGGTAGATATGCTCCGCTCCTTCAGATTGGCACTCCTTGATCAGCTTGGCAGCCAATGCAGCATGGAACCCCTCTTCTTCCTCTCATAGTCATTGCAGGAAAATCGTTCAAAAGCACAGAGACTCCAAAACCTACAAAATGCAAAGTAGCAGAATTAATAATATTCAACATACCATTGGTTTAGTTAGCAAGCCAAAATTGGACTATATATAGACTCAAAATAACTCCCTACCTGAATAAAGACATGTCCTAACAATAAAATACAGCATATGTACCTTTACTGCTCTGCTAATGACTCCATTAACAAGGGAACATAAGGCAGATAGTGAGGTCCGTTCAAATAAATACTCCAGGTACTTTTAGGATAGCGCACGACCCGAGTAGGGAGGACATAAACTTTTATGCGGTTCATGTCATATGCCATCAGTATTCTGTTCTCCCCAACAAGGAAAATCAAATTCCATTCTAGGTGAACTGTAATCACTCTGTAGTCCACATTGGCAGCCTCAAAACCGAGTCCAATATTGTTTAGTCCAAATAGCTGTAGCATGTTCACCGTATGCTTCAATGTCTATTTACTAGTACCATAGTCTCAAGGCGATGAAGTGAACTATGAAAAATGGAATGCAAAGGCTCGCAACACCATCTTTAGAGGCCTTTGCAAAGATGTGTTCAACCGTGTAAGGAACCACAAAGACGCCCATGCACTATGGTCGGACGTTTGTGTGCTCCATGAGGGAACAAAGAGTGAGCGTGAGGAACGCTATCATCTTGTCATGAAAAAGCTCAACTCTTTTGAAATACTTCCTAAAGAATGTGCTAATGAAATGTATTCATGTTTGAATGTTCTTGTAGAGTAAGTCAATGGGCTTGGACTTACTTAAATGTCACCATCCGATGTTGTGAGAAAGATCTTGAGTGTCCTTCCCATTGACAAATATGGGCATATTGTGACCGTGCTACATCAAGGTGATCTTTCCACCGCTACACCGACACAAATCTTAGGAAAGATCAATGCTCATGAAATGTACATGCACATCACACCTCAAGATGGCTCATCCTCTACTAAGAAGAAAGAAAAAGATTTAGCATTCAAAGCTAGTCAAGATAAGGGCAAGGCAAGACTTGAGTATGAGAGCTCTAGTGATGAAGAAGATCAAGATGAAGATCTTGCTCTCATGGTGAAGAAAGCCGCTAAGATGCTAAAGAAGCTAAACAAGAGTGGCATCAAGTTCGATGGCAAGAAGAAGAAGTTCTTCACAAGCTCTAGGAGAAAGCCAATCTCTGAAATGGATTGCTTCAATTGTGGTGAACTTGGTCATCTAGCACACCAATGCACCAAGCCCAAGAAAGACAAGTTCAAGAACAAGTTCAAGGGCAAGAAAGATGACTCAAGCAATGAAGAAGAAGATGAAAAGAAGAAGAACAAGCCATACAAGAAGAGAGATGGCAAGAAGAGAGACTTCCATAAGAAGAAGAAAAGTGGAAAGGCCTACATTGTCGGTGATTGGCTCACGGACATTGATTCATCTAGTGGATCATCCGATGATGATAGTGACGATGAGAAGGTGGCCGCCATAGCTATTGATCTCTCATCTTCACCGCCACCACCGCCATCATCCTCTACACACCTATGTATTATGGCCAATGATGAACGCAAGGTAACTAATAATGATGATAGTAGTGATGATGAGCAAGCTAGTGATGATGATAGCGATAGCGATGATGATGATTCACCTTCATATGATGATCTTGTTAAAATTCTAAGAAAATATACTAAGATCATTAGAAAGAGTAGAGCTAAAATTGAAAAACTAGATGCTAAGAATGATTCACTTTTAGCAAAATGTGACACAATAGAAAAGGCTAATGTTGAGCTTAGAGAAGCAAATGATGCTATGTCATCCAAACTCAAGGAGCTCAAATCTTCTAAGAAAGAGCTTAAAGATAAATATGATAAACTTGAGTGGGTGCACAATGAGCTCATCACTAGCCACAACAAGCTAAAAGATGAATATACTACTCTTAAGATTAATCATGATAATCTAGCTATTGCTCAAGAATTTCTATCCAATGAGCCGCATGATGCTACTAACCATGTTGTTAAGATTGATATAGCTACATCATGTGATGACTTGATCTTTGAGAGCATTGAGCAAGGTTCTAGTATCAAGGGCAAGCAAGTGGTTGAGTGCAATGACTATGATGAGTATGTCAAGCTCAAGAATGACAATGCAAAGCTCAAGAGAGATCTTGAAGAAATCAAAAGCCACAACACCATTGTGCTAGAAACCCTTGATCATGATGGTGACTTGATCCTTGAGAATGAGAAGCTCAAAGAGGAAAACAAGAAGCTCAAGGAAGAAAAGAATAATGATGCTCTTAAGGAAGAGAACAAGAAGCTTAAGTTGGAGAAAGAGCATCTCAAGGTTGGATTGAGCAAGTTCACAAGAGGCAAATATCTTCAAAGTGAGCTACTTATGAACACCGTCATGAAGATGGATAGAAGTGGCATTGGATATGTGGCACATGTAGAGAAGAAGAAGGCTCGAGTTCAACAACAACAATCAAAGCCAAAGCCAAAGAGATGCTTTGAGTGTGGACAAGAAGGCCACTCTGCTCATGAGTGCCAAACTCCACCACCACAACCCTTGCCCAAGCATGCTAGACCCTTTGCCTTCAAAGCTCCTTACATGCTTAGAAAGGATTCTAGTGGAAAGATGAAAGTCATGTTCTTAGGACCTCCTAACAAGAATAGGCCTAAGAAGATTTGGGTTGCTAAGTCACTTGTTGAGAAGGTGAAGGGCCCTCAACAAGTTTGGGTTCCTAAAACTTGAATCTCTTGTGTGTAGGTGAACTACAAGACCGGTGGAAGTCATTAGGTTATTGATAGTGGTTGCACACAACATATGACCGGTGATCCTCATATGTTCACCTCGCTTGATGAAGAAGTAGATGGACAAGAGAGAATTACATTTGGAGATAACTCAAAGGGCAAGGTTAAAGGATTGGGCAAAGTGGCAATATCCAATGATCATTCCATCTCCAATGTGCTATATATTGCTTCATTGAGCTTCAACTTGTTATCCGTTGGATAATTGTGTGATCTTGGCTTCCAATGCTTGTTCACCGAGAAGGAGGTTGTTGTATCCAAGAAGGATGATGATCAAGTGATATTTCAAGGATTTAGATACAACAACTTATATCTAGTGGACTTCACCTCCGAAGATGCAAACTTGAAGACATGCCTATTCACCAAAACAACACTTGGGCGGCTATGGCATAGAAGACTTGCTCATGTTGGTATGAGTTCACTCAAGAAGCTAATGAAGAATGATTTGGTGAGAGGATTGAAGGATGTGAAGTTCGAGAAGGACAAGCTTTGTAGTGCCTGTCAAGCCAGCAAGCAAGTTGCAAATACTCATCCAACAAAAGCTTTCATGTCAACCACAAGAGTGCTAGAACTCTTACATATGGATTTGTTTGGACCAACAACATACAAGAGCTTGGGAGGAAATCTTTATTGTCTTGTGATAGTTGATGATTATTCAAGATATACATGGGTGTTCTTCCTTCATGTCAAATCCAAAGTTGCATCTTGTTTCAAAAAGTTTGTCAAGAGAGCACAAAATGAATTTGATGTAAAGATCAAGAAGATAAGAAGTGATAATGGAAAAGAGTTTGACAACACAAACATAGAGGCATATTGTAATGAAGTTGGAATCAAACATGAAGTCTCCGCAACCTATACTCCTCAACAAAATGGTGTAGTTGAGAGAAAGAACCAGACATTGATCACTCTTGCAAGAACAATGCTAGATGAGTACAACACCCCCGAAGCTCTATGGGCGGAAGCAATCAACACCGCATGCTATACATCTAACTGCCTATTCCTTCAAAAGTTTCTTGGCAAGACACCTTATGAGTTGCTCAATAGGAAGAAGCCTGGCGTCTCCTTCTTTAGGGTGTTTGGTTGCAAATGCTACATCTATAAGAAGCGGCAACACCTAGGGAAGTTTCAAAGACGTTGTGATATTGGTTTTCTTGTTGGTTACTCATCAAAGTCCAAAGCATATAGAGTATTTAATTATGCCACCGGCTTGGTTGAAGAAACATATGATGTGGAATTTGATGAATCTAACGGCTCCCAAGGAGCACATGAGAATCTTAATGATGTAGGTGATGAACCATTAAGGGAGGCTATGAAGAACATTCCGGTTGGAGACATCAAGCCAAAAGATGATGAAGATGATGTACAAGTGATTGATCCACCCTCTTCATCAAGTGTGCCACAAGATGGTGAAAAAGAAGGGAGAGTAGAAAATGAAGATACTCATGTATCCCATGAGCAAATAGTGGTACAAGCACAAGATGTTGATGCTCCACAACCTCCTCCTCAAGTGGTCAATAGAAGAAACACACCTCTACTACAAGACTATCCACAAGATCTCATCATAGGGAGTCCATCAAAGGGAGTGATGACACGTTCACAGAAACTTGCTTCATTTATTGCTCATCACTCTTTTGTCTCTTGCTTTGAACCTACTAAGGTAGAAGAAGCTCTTCAAGATCCAGATTGGATAAATGCCATGCATGATGTGTTGAATAACTTCACCCAAAATCAAGTGTGGACTCTTGAAGAGCGACCTAAAGGTGCAAGAGTCATTGGAACAAACTGGGTGTTCCGAAACAAGCAAGATGATCAAGGTGTTGTTGTGAGGAACAAGGCAAGACTAGTTGCAAAGGGGTTCTCTCAAGTTGAAGGTTTGGATTTTGGAGAGACCTTTGCACCGGTTGCAAGGCTAGAAGCCATTCGTATCCTCCTTGCATATGCATCACATCATGAAATAAAACTTTATCAAATGGATGTGAAAAGTGCATTTTTAAATGGCTTTATTAATGAACTAGTCTATGTTGATCAACCTCCCGGATTTGAAGACCCTAGATATCCTAATCATGTTTATAGGTTGTCCAAGACGTTATATGGGCTTAAGCAAGCCCCAAGAGCGTGGTATGAGCGCCTTCGGGATTTCCTCATAGAGAAGGGCTTCACCATTGAGAAGGTCGACACCACACTATTCACCAAGAAGCTTGATGGGCATATCTTCATTTGTCAAGTATATGTTGATGATATCATCTTTGGATCATCAAATAAAGATTCTTGCAAAGAATTTGGTGAATTGATGTCGAAGGAGTTCGAGATGTCCATGATTGGTGAGCTTACATTCTTTCTTGGTTTTCAAGTCAAGCAATTGAGAGAAGGGATCTTCATCTCTCAAGAGAAATATACAAAAGATGTTCTCAAGAGATTCAAGATGGATGAATGTAAGCCAATCAAGACACCAATGCCTACTAATGGACATCTCGACCTAGATGAGGGAGATAACAAAGTTGATCAAACTCTCTACCGTTCTATGATTGGTAGCTTGTTATATTTAACCGCATCTAGGCCCGACATCATGTTTAGTGTGTGTATGTGTGCAAGATTTCAAGCTAATCCTAAGGAAACTCATTTAATTGCCGTAAAAAGAATCCTTAGGTATCTTAAGTACACACCAAGCATTGGCCTTTGGTATCCCAAAGGAGCTAGTTTTGAACTAATTGGCTATTCCGATTCGGATTATGCCGGATGCAAAGTTGATAGAAAAAGCACATCCGGAGGGTGCCATTTGCTTGGTAGATCACTTGTGTCTTGGTCCTCCAAGAAACAAAATAGTGTGGCTTTGTCCACCGCCGAAGCGGAATACATTGCCGCGGGTGCTTGTTGTGCACAAATATTATACATGAAACAAACTTTGCTAGACTATGGTGTAGTTCTAGATAAAGTACCTCTTTTGTGCGATAATGAAAGTGCGGTAACACTTGCAAATAACCCGGTTCAACACTCTCGCACCAAGCACATAGATATTCGCCATCACTTTCTAAGAGATCATGTTGTTATAAATGATATATCACTAGAAGGTGTAAGAACCGAGGATCAATTGGCGGATATCTTTACTAAACCGCTAGATGAGGCTACATTTTATAGATTGCGGAATGAGCTTAATGTACTTGATTTTAGTAACTTCACTAAAAGATGAGCTTGTGTTGTCCCTTGCATTCATTGTAATATACAACATGTTTATTTCATGGCAATGCATGTAGAGCTTGTCTAACATGGTTAAGATAACCGCCGAAAAGCGTGTGAAGAAGCTTAACCTTGGATCAAACTTGACAAGCAACTAGATTTACTTACAAGTATTGCATATGCTTGAATGTTGTTTTGTTGTTTTGTTCCATTTGCCCTCTTGTTGCCTATTTTCTTAAAAAAGAATTATAGCCTAAGGCAAAATATTCTGAAAAACTTGAGGGTTTGAGAGAGGTCACTCACATCAGTCCCAATTGGTGTTTATTTGGATCTTATTCATGTTGGGACTTAATTGGGAACAGGCAGCGCGAAGAAACATTGAAGATTTGCTGCAAAAGAGTGACCGGATGCTGCATCGGACCCTGATGTCCAGCGAACGGTCAGTTCACAGGAGGTGAACTGCTGCTGAAGGAGTGACCGAACTCTGCATTTGTGCGTTCAGTTAGGAAGGATTTCAGCGTCCGGTCGATCTACATGGCGTTAAAGGCATCTATCCGGACCCTGCCTACATCCGGTCATGGACCACCAGACGCGTCCGGTCACAATTTCAGAGGAATTGGACCTCTCTGGAAAAACCGGACGCTGGGTGGTAGCGTCCAGTCGCTACCACTGGAGCGTCCGGTCAGTAGATAACGTGCGGAATCAGATCTCCTTCCCCGTTTCCTTCTCTGTTACGCATGGGGTCCTCATTTAACCGCAGCCGTCGCGAGCGTTCTTGACCTAACCCCGTACGCCGCCATCACCGAGCCTCCCGTATGCCGTGCCCTAGCCGCCACAGCTCTCCCATGGCTGAGCGCCGCACCGCCACAGCCGTCATCCCCACGCCGCAGCTGTCCCGCGCCTCCGCCTCCGCACAGCCGCGCCCGCGCTGAACCGCCGCCGCCACCTGCGCCTTTGTTCCCGTGCGCCACCTCAGAGAGCCCGTGTGCCTGCTTGCGCTGACCACGCTGCACCACTGCCCTAGTGCCCTACCTTCACGCCAGCGCAGCTTGTGTTGTCTCCACCGCTCCGGTAAGGCCCTGACCTAACGCCGTCATACCCTAATCCCGCACTACTATCAAGCATTGACTTCAAAGCACATCTAGGGCCACCGATTCATCGAAGTGCTTCACCAACCATAACCCTAGCCCGGTTCCAAGGTTCCCTGCGTGACGTCTCTTCTTTTCTTGGATCGCCGGTTCGTCAGGTAGCATGCCAGTCGCTTCAATTTTGTACCTACATTGCTTGCTCCCTAGGATTTTTGCATCTATTAGATATATCGTATTTACTTGTATATCCATCTATTCCATCGTGCAGCGAGTCGGTGCCGTTGAGATCGTGTGGCAGTTGTCAGTCAACTCAGAGCCAAGCTCGCGAGTACGGATCGAGGCCAAGCCTCGGAAGTGTCAGGGCAGTTACTCTTGACAGCGGCAGTTGTTCTTGTTGGCAGTAGTTGATCTTTTCATATGGCTCGCATGAAGAATGTCGGGGGTGGTCTAGGAGATGATGATCGGAGGCCTCCACCTCACCTGCCTGTAGATCCAAAAGGCAAGGCGACAAAGAAGATTGCATCCTAGAAGAGGAAGTACCCAGATGCAGAGACAGCTCATGCAGCAGCAGTTGCAGAGGCCGCAGAGCGTGCTGAGAGAGGAGGTGCTCGCAGTGGGGTTGTGATTGCAGATCAGCAGCTTACACCAGCACAGAGGGCAGTAGTTGAGGAGGCTGAGCGTTTTCATGGTAGTCCACCTAGGACTGTCGTGATGGCTGGACATCATCTGGCTATTGAGGAGACTCAGCCTTAGGGGGAGTCACAGCAGTAGCCCCCACCAGTAGAGCCGCAGCCAGCTCAAGAGACACAGGAGGGCTAGTAGGCCGAGGAGGCCAAGGAGACAGAGCAGGCACCACAGCCATAGCTACGCCGCTCTGGTCGTACCCGTGCTCCAGTCTCACCGAGGCCGCCGACACAGCGGAGGGGATCTCGTCCACCGCCTAGACCACAGAATCCTCCTCTAGTGGTACATCTTGACTTGAGGGCCGCCACGGCCAAGCAGGTTCAGCAGCTTTGCTTCGTGGAGTTTGATGTGTGGTTTCCTCCGAGGAGGGATGAGAGAGCAGCAGAGGGTTTTTACACGCCATTGCAGGAGGATTTCTACAATGCTTATCTCAACAGTGGGACAGTGTTCAAATCTCAGCGGGTTTGTAGTATAGAGTCTATTGTGGCAGCAGCCGGAGAGCATATCCGCCCCTACTTATCATATTTGCCGGGCCTGACAGATCTGATTGGCCGGATAGGATTGTATGTACCATCTTGGGTTCGGCAGTTCTATGCTTCGCTCTATGTTGACCTGCATCATAACTTTATACACTTTGCATTCAGAGACAGAGACTATAGGATGATGAGTTTTAGGGCCAAGGAGATACTGAGGCTACAGGAGCAGCCTGTCAAGTTACATGAGGTTTGTTATGGATAGCAAGAGCCTCCCAGGCGTCCTCATAGTGGTAAGGTGCCACCTACAGAACTTGTGCGCCATTGCTTCAAGGAGCCCTTTGGTGAGGGGTCAAGGAGGAACCCCAGCGACCTTACACCTACAGCTAGAGTGCTAGAGGCTATCATTAGGAGGACACTACTTCCCAGGTTGGGATACAGAGAGGGCTTGACTCGCCTCCAGCTTTGGCTCCTCAATGCCCTGATGCAGCAGACAGTGTTTGATATTTGGGATCTTCTTCTATCTGAGATGGAGGACATGATAGCTGAGGGCTTCAAGGGTCGCAGGTAGCTCCCATATGCACATTGGATCACATTCCTTATGCTCAAGGCTGTGCAAGTTAGGACACCAGAGATGGTTACAGAGTACAGAGGTGCTACCACAGAGTTCCCAGCATATAACATGGCATAGAGGATCAGACACAGCACTCCTCAGGCACCCAGTCAGCCTTGCCATCACCCAGATGTACCAGAGTCCGTAGCTCAGCAGACGAGATTATCAGAGGCATAGCAGCTACTGAGGAGGAGCAGCTTGAGGCTCAGCAGGATAGGAGCGAGTCTAGTGATAGTTCGGATGACGACTACCTACCTATTCCTTAGATGCCTCTACGCAGACATGATGCAGAGGCCGGCAGTTCTAGCTCAGCTCCACCTGCACCGCAGATGGACCCCGCTCTCATTGCTATTCTTGAGCGGATGCAGTAGGATCAGGCACGACAGGCTCAGGAGACCGCTGCCAACTTTGCGTAGTTTCAGGCTCGTCAGGACGAGTTCCAGCGCCAGCAGCAAGTCCTCTAGCAGCAGCAGCAGCAGATGCATCAGCAGCAGTTTATGGGATTCATACAGCATGTAGTGACAGCTCTTGGGGCCCCACAGCCACATCCTTCGCCCTAGATTGCTCAGCCTGCCACCACTATGACGACTCCAGCAGTACAGCCCAGTGGGCTTCAGAGTCAGGGATAGCCTCTAGCTCAGTTTGCTTCTCCCCCAGTACAGGTGTCTCAGTGGTTATCCTCGCCAGTGGTAGCCCCGCAGTTCACACCACTTCAGATGGGCTTCACACCGGATCAGTCATCCTCGCTATTTGTGCCTGACACGTCAGTCTCCAGGAGTCTTGGAGCATCTTTTAGCGAGTTGATAGGGATGCCTACACTGCCACATATGCATGACCCAGGTCCTTCTATAGCAGCTCCTGTCGCCGTGACTACTCAAAGGCTCCCTTCTTCTGTCGCATCATCAGATCCTACGATAGATGTACCAGCAGCATCACAGGCAGCTCCTGCCCCAGCTCAGACCCAGACCTCTTCAGTGACACTTCCTGCTTCAGAGGGTCAGTCAGCACAGAGCTCAGGGTCAGATGATGATGCTGCCCAGTTTCAGCTTGCTCCTTGTTCTTCAGCGCCTGACTCGTTCGCTGCAGCCCCACCGACCAGCCCTTAGGTTTTGGTGTTTGATGCCAAAAGGGGAGAGGGTTCGAGTATGTAGACTCAGGGGGAGCGACATTTAGGGGGAGCTAGTTAGCTATTAGTCTTTTATATACATTTGGAGTTTTATTTGTGTGATACACTATTACTATTGTGTGATACACTATTACTATTATGCATTCGTGTGTTTATTTTCATGCATACTATTTTATCTATGTGATAGTGATATCTACGTGATTGTGATATATGACATGTGTGCTCTTTACTTTGAATTCTTTAATATGTCATATCACTTGAGCTATGCTCATTTGCCTTTGCTTCCGTGTTTTTACTCCGATGCAAATGAGTCTTTCTTATTGTACTCATGCTTATTTCATATCATTTGAGTACATCATGATGGCTTGGGTTATATAAGCTTGACTAACTCTTTTGTTCTTATTGCTAAAAGCTTATATGATCCAAGCATGTTAAAAACCTCAACTCTTTCACATACTCGAGGTTGTATTGTCATCAATCACCAAAAAGGGAGAGATTGAAAGCATCTAGGCCCCTAATTGGGTTTCGGTGATTAATGACAATAAAAGATTACTGTGACTAATGTGTGTTTTACAGAGGCAATTAAGTTAGGTCACGATAATGGAGATCGATTGGGCAATCGTGGATGTCATGCCCCTACGATGGAAATCATTTCGGTTTTCAAAGGATGGACGACAAGGTTAAGGATGACTAGTTCTAAGTGTCATTTGGAGTTGAAGAGACACTTAGAGTAGTTTAGGACTTTGTTTTTCCTTTGGCTGTACTATTAAGGGGGGCATGGACGGGTAGCTTGACCTAGGTGAGTCTAGTGAGTTAGGTGTGGTGCACACTTGTTAAAACTAGCACTAGGTAGCTCCTAAATATGCCTAAGATCCTTTGGAGCAAACTTCTTTCACAAATGATCGAGAGTTGGAAGTGAATGGAGGGTCAAAGACTGACTGGACGCTAGCTCCGGTGCGACCGAACGCTGGCCGCAGGGTTCCGTCAGTTCATTTGACTGAGGTGAACTAGTCCGGTTTGACCGGATGCTAGAGAGGTCAAATGACCGGACGCTGAGGGCCAGCGTCCGGTCGACTCCAGTAAGGTTCTAGAGAAGAGAATCTGCGATCGGACGCGTCCGGTCAGTGCTGACCGGACCTTGGGGGTTCAGCGTCCGATCAAGTACAGTAAGCATCCAGTGAGGGAAAAATAGGACCAGACGCATCCGGTTAGTGGTGACCGGACCCTGCCAGTGTCCGGTCAACACTTAAACACTGGTGTGTGGGTTGAACTGACCGGAGCGTCCGATCAGAATGACCGGAGCATCCGGTCACCCCGCAGAGGCACATAACGGTTCGTTTTTCAGCCCATGTTATAAATAGAAGCTCCACTCGTGTGTGGAGTCACTTTTACTCATTTCAACAGCTGAAACACACCTTAGAGAGTGCCAAGAAGAACAATGTCCTAGTGAGGTGATTGAGATTTGAGAATCCAAAGAGAGCCCTCATTAGTTAAGATCAAGAGTAGCAAAGTGTGCATCCACCCTTCTCCCTAGGCTTGTTGTGGTCAAGTGAGAGTTCGTGCTTGTTACTCTTGGTGATCGCCATCACCTAGACGGCTTGGTGGTGATTGGGAGCTTGGTGATCATCTAGAGAGCTTGTGGATGACCCAACTCAAGTTGTGAGCGGTTGTGGGTGATTCACCGCGACGGAGTGTCAAAGAATCAACCCATATAGAGCACTTGATCCTTGCGCGGATCAAGGGGGAGCTACACCCTTGCGCGGGTGCTCCAACGAGGACTAGTGGGGAGTGGCGACTCTCCAATACCTCGGCAAAACATCGCCGCATTTCCTCTCCTCTCTTTACTTTGAGCATTTACTTTGAGCATTTCAATTCTTGTCATTTACATTCCTAGAATTGCCATGCTAGAGTAGGATTGGAACTAGGTTGCTAAACTTTTGTGCGTTAGATCAATAGAAACACTTCTCTAGGCACAAGGGGTTAATTGGGCTAACCATAGGACTTGTTTATTGCGAAGAAATTTAGAATTAGCCCAATTCACCCCCCCCCCCTCTTGGGCATCTTGATCCTTTCAGGAGCCCCTACACAGGAGAGAACCAGATGATTACAGATCTTCTATTAACACAAGATCTGCAAGAAGATCAGCAATCATCAAGGTCAAGCTCCTATTCAGCGGCAGCACCTCGCCAAGGATGGAGAAGGAGCACCTCACAAAACTTGCACCTACATCTTAGTGAGGTTCCTTATATTCCATAATCTTGCTATCTCTTAGCGTCGAGGGAGTCAGATCTGCATCTCGATGCTAAGGGCAGCATGGTTATGGAATCTAAAGCATCCAATCTTGAAGGCCTTCTCTAAACACCCGGTGAGGTGCTTTATCTCCATCTTGCACCTCTCACGGCTAGGAGGAGGCTGTGAGAGGTGCAAGGATGAAGACAAAGCACTTCTTAGCGATGAGGAAAGATATAGTAGCGCTCATGAGTGTGTGGATTCAAGAGTGTGTGGATTGAGCCCAAGTGGTGCATCCAGACCCTGGTTAAATAGGCTAACCTTGAAGATGGAGAAGTGCAAGTAATGGTGATGCAACTATGTTGTGGTAGTTGGGAAATAACTCACGCTGACTTCACCACCGATAGACCAAACGGTCGTGGAGGGCTGGCGGCCATAACCCGTAACCCAGTCGGCTTAGCTTTTCATACGACTAAGAAAATACCACTGCCGCATCTATTGTTAACCCGTCGGTGGTAGAAGTCTCAACTACCGGTTTCCTTCCTTGGGAGGCCTCGCTATCGGTCCAACCGGCGGTGGAAGTATAACACAGTCGCTTATATCGCTACGGTAGTGAAAGTGGTGATAGTGATATATCAATCTATAGTAGTGATAGGCCAACACAGTGGTGGTGTGTTTGATAGAGAATAGTTGGTGGATGAGGATTTCATGTTGGTCACAGTCAAAACGATCATGCAGGAGTGAAAGCTCTAGTTTGGTTTTGGTGAATTGATGAAACCCTAAGTGCTAACCTAGTTTATGAAAGTGATTATGAGATAGGTGGCACATTCCAAGTGGTGAAGCAAATGAAGATCATGACATGATGATGGTGATGCCATGGTAATGATCAAGTGCTTGGACTTGAAAAAGAAGAAAGAGAAAAATAAAAAGGTTAAGGCAAAGGTGAAATTTATAGGAGCTTTTCGGTTTAGTGATCGAGACACTTAGCGAGTGTGCTCACATTTAGGATCGATAGCCGTACTATTAAGAGGAGTGAAACTCATACCAAAATACGGTTATCAAAGTGTCACTAGATGCTCTAACTCATTGTATATGCATTTAGGATCTAGTGGAAAGCTAACACCCTTGAAAATGTTTGTAAAAAATGCTAACACACGTGCACAAGGTGATACACTTGGTGGTTGGCACATTTGAGCAAGGGTGGAGAAGTTGGTGAATCGAAGGAGGTGTTTTTCCCTGTCAAACAGTGACTGGACGCTGAGTTCGAAGTGATCGGACTCGGGGTTCCAGCGTCCGGTCAATTATAAAAGAAGGTGGTACTCTTGGCCTATGATCGGACGTAGGTGACTGAACTTTGACTGAACACTGTTCAGCGTCCGGTCCTGCTGATGTGGCGACGCACAGAGAAGAGGATGAGTGATCGGACGCTGAGCGAGTCCGGTCGGTCATGACCGGACGCGTCCGGTCGCGAAAAACCGTCTCTGGAACCTTACTGGAAACGACTAGACTCCAGTGATGGAGCATCTGGTCACTTTGAGCAACGCGTCCGGTCGCAACTTAACACGTGGCGCGAAGTAGACTAGCAGTTAAAATCGGGCGCTCAGCATTTGAAGTTGATGACACGTGGCGATCATCAGGCGACCGAACGCTGGGGTCCAGCATCTGGTCAACCTGACCGGTGCGTCCAGTCGTCCCGAGTTGGGCTGCAATGATAGCCTAACGGCTCTATTTCGTTGAGGGCTCTATTTAAAGGCATGCGGCCGGCTCTGGCTCACCCTCTTGGCCATTTGCATTGACTTAGCAACCTTGTGAGCTTAGCCAAAGCCCTCCCACTCATCTCCTTCATTGATTCAACATCTTTGTGAGATTGGGACAGAATCCAAGTGCATTGCTTGAGTGATTGCATCTAGAGGCACTTGGTGTTCGTGTTTCACTGTGAAATTCACTTGTTACTCTTGGTGGTTGCTGCCACCTAGATGGCTAGGAGTAGCGAGGATCGTCGAGCGGAGGTTGGTGATTGTCTCTGGCTCCGATCGCGGTGATTGTGAGGGGTCTTGTGCCTTCCTTGGTGGAGCGTCGAAAGGTAACTCTAGTGGATTGCTCGTGTCATTGAGTTACCTCACTTGTGGGTAGGTTCTTGCGGTGTCCAATTGTGTGGATGAGGTTCGTGCAACACCTCTTAGCCACCGAACCACCAAGTGTTGGTCGACACAACGGGGACTAGCGTGCCGGCAAGCACGTGAACCTCAGAAGAAAAACATTAGTTGTCTCTTGCCCTTTGGTATTCTCCTGGTGATTGAATTAGTATTCATCTTATGATTGGTTCACTCCTCTACGTGGTGGTACAATCACCTTACTTACTCATTTACATTCCCGCAAACTAGTTGTAGCAAGCTCTTTAGTGTAGCTAGAATTGAGAGCTTGCTTTATAGCTTAAGTTCATCTAGTAGAGCTCTTTAGTGTAGCAAGTGTGAGAGCTCTTAGTGAGTAGTGACTTAGTAAATTATGTGTTTAGTGATCATAGTAACTAGAATTGTTGGATAGGTGACTTACAACCCTGTAGAGCTAGAGCAAGTTTATTTTTCGCTATTTGTCATACTAATCAAATTGCTCTAGTTGATTTATAGATTTTTAAATAGGCTATTCACCCCTCTCTAGCCATATTAGGACCTTTCAAGGAGTGTACAGAATTCAGACCAAGTGCAATGCAGAAGCTGAGTCTCAATGGAATTAATCCAACTCTTGGCCGGACCATCGAAATGTTGACGAGATACCCGAATACACATCGGTGACTCTACCCCGTACATGGAAAAATAATCGTCAGCCAAAGTACGCCATGAACAGGGTTCTCACCATTAAAACGGGCAAAAGGTGAGCTTAGGAAATCTACCGAGATGAGGATTGGGTGCGGGTGGTGGAGGACGAGGCATAGGTGCGAATTGCGGAATATGAACGATGGAAGGAGAAGAGTTCGTACCATTGGCCAGGACCTAGGACGGGCGACCCGGTCCCAACATCCCGTGGAGAGGTCGGAATGCGGTGCCTATTGGGCCCATCAGCGCTGACTCCGGCAGAGGCACACCCGGTCACCGATGAAGGAAGGTCGAGGAGGCCGGGTCCAGCTTCGACAAGGTGAAGAAGGAACCCAGGCGGATGTGAAGACGAGTCAGGGGCGGCCTGATCCTAGGTCTTCGAGATCTTCTGGACCTCCAACTTGAGGTCGTCGACGAGAGCCTCGACCTCAGGACACCAGGTGCCCAGATCCGTGGCTGCCACCTCCAGGGTCATGACGTGATCGGCGGTTTTGGAGAACATGTCGTCGACGCGGACTGACTCGAGGGCGGCGAGGCGGATTTGGACGGAGTTGGCATGATTGAGCAGACGGCCTCCAGGTTGGTGAGGCGGGCAGCAACGTCGGCCTCGGCGAGCGCGGCACGGCTGGCGTCAAGAGTCGCGGCGGTGGACTCGAGTTTGGCGAAGCGCAGATCGACGGCCTGCTTGCGAGCGGAGTGCGCCTGCTCGAGATTGGAGAAGCGGAGCTCCCACTTCTTATCCTGGTCATCGAATCGATGATTTAATTCGTCGAGCACGAGCTTGAGGTTCAGATCAATGACGCCCCGAGCACGTTGGAGGCGGGTGAAGTGGTCGTGAGGGGGATCGGGATCCAGGACCAGGTAGTCTGATACCAGTTGTTAGGATAGAGGGGGAAGGTAGAACAAGCAACGTGGGGAGGAAGAAGATCAGCAGGAGGGGGAATCTCAGATGAGTTCTTAGGGAGTTTTCAGAGTTTACGAATTTCCTGTCCTCTCTTCCTCACTTCAGTACAATAATATGTATACTCTCTCACACGCTCCACTCTGGGCCGTGCACCGATGGATTGGGCCTCCTGTTCCCGATGGGCCTGGATGCAGCGGATGGCTGAAGAGGGCGCTCGGGGTCTTCAGAGTCCGCTGGTGCTCGATAGTCATGCATGCAAGCTAGCTCCATCACTCATGTTATTTGTTGTAAGCCACTAAAATATGTCAATTAGTCATGCAGATTAACTGAGGGATTTGGGTGACATTTTAGATTTTATTAGGGTTGAGAGGGAAAGCAGCCATGAACAGAGGTGGCGGGGAAAAACATTCTGGATCGGTACCGCTCTTGATCCTACATTGCTTTTGTGCAGGCACGCCTCAATAAGCAATTTCTCATGTCTGATTGGATCGAAATTTCTTCCACGCCTGAAGGTCTTTACCTGTCAAGTACATTGATGATCTTGACTGTGCTTCTCTCACTGATCATCGCATTGTTGAGACACCCATGGAGATTAATCTTCATCTTAGTGCCACTGATGGTGAGGCTCTTGCTAATCCAATATGATACTACCACATTGTTGGGAGTCTTGTCTATCTAAGCTTCACTGACGGCCTTCGGTATCAGGGACCGCTAGCGCCTACTCCTCTTCCCCTTCGGTCGCACAGTTAGTGTCTAAGTTACAACCATTTGTAATCCACCATCTAGTGGTGCCTTGTGTTCGTGTTCACCCAGAAACCTATGGCATCTCGCCATGAAGTGTTGTTGGTTGGACGTGTATTAAACTTTCTAACTTCTCTTAATGAAATACTTGCTAAGCACGCTCTCAAAAAAAATTGTTTCTGCTCAAAGTCAGCTCCACTATAGTCATCTCCTTCGTTGTGCCAATTCCTTTTTTGTCTAACAGTGCCAATGCTATCAGCATAGCTCGTAATCCAATGAAGCATGAGCTCACAAAACATATTGGTGTTGATATCTCTTACACCCGGACACAAGTGCAAGATAATGTTATTACTCTTTGCTATGTACCTGCAAAGCTTCAGTTGGCAAACTTCTTCACAATGGCACAAACAAGAGCTCAACATCGATTTTATCTTTCTAAACTTAGTTTTCATGATCCACTTTGAGTTTGAAGGGGATGTTATGTTGTATATCTTTTCATTCTATGGTCCTCCATTCATGTGTGCCCATAATGTATCCGGCGTTAGGGCCTCCGGCCCCATCAGCAATTCATTCAGCATTCCAAACAGTAAACACGTGTCCTTAACAAGAGCCAACTAAGAAACACGGGACGGTAAACTGACCACGTACCCGAACAATTCATTACTCCTAACTTACAAGTGACGTTGGCAGACAACGTAGTCCATCAAAATTGCTGTGCCCGTTGATTAATGACTAAAGATAATGATACAACAGAGGGAACCAGCGAATCAGGCAACCAATTCCTTCAAGTCCACTTGACCACCTCGTAGTTCTCTAGTACATGTAAACATCGAGCCAGTTCCGATAAAACATTTGTGCAGCTCAGCAAGCCACGACAGAAATTTTTTAAGTACCTGTGTAGAAAATAAAGTAATAAACCCATCAGTCAAACCACTTTGCACTACTGACTGGTGCAAAATAAAAATAAAAAAAGTTATAGTTACCACTAACAGATTGCCACTTGCTTCAAAAATGAACATTAGATTCAGACTCTACAAAACTAACCTTCGACATTGAATCATCTCAAGCGTTATCAGATGAAAACAACAAAATCAACAAAATACCAGCAATACACAAGAAGTCCAATTGTAGTGCCTGTATCTGATCTCAGTGGCAACTGACAAGTTTAGCAATTCAATGACCTTTATCAGGGCAAATATTGAGCAGTTCAGTTCATCAAACCATAGTTTCAAATTTGCATCATATAACTCGTTTAAAAATGGAAGAAGAACCAATCAGTTATCAAACAAGTTGACATGACACGTCACACAAAGTAGAAGCACTCTATTTGGATATTGTCATACACTCAATTTGTATCAATGACACTTTATCATCTGCAACTGGCACTTCCTTTTGTCTAGAAAAGGTCTTGTTTCCTTTTAGTTCACAAAGGAGCATGACAAAAACTTTTCCATATATTAATAATAAATTCAAAATATCATATACCAAAATTATGATATGGCGAAAAGCATTTTTTTCTTTAAGAACAACCATGTCATTTGGATCACATTAAGCATGCCATGCTCAGCATACTCCCAATATTCTTTTTATTAAGCTAACAATAAATCTCTGTTTCAGCAGCAGAACTCAACCGAGATGAATTATGTTAACCTTATCAAGTCAGAATTAGATATATATAGCCAAACTGACTGCAAAGAGCTACAAGATTAGCAAGAAATCAACAATAATTTCAAGGAATCCACAACCCAAAGAGGCCCTTGAACATGTTCAGATCCTTGTACTATCAAGCATCAATCAAATGCACAATCTATTTTAGGCATTCAAAAGAACCTTAGTGAATAGTATAGAACATCTTCAAAAACAATTATTGGACTATGTTGACCATATGAGAATACAAGTCGAACAGAAATGAACAGATATCATAATACTTACCAATTTTTACTCCCAGCGATTTTTGGTGAGTTGCCTTTTAAGCCACATAGTTCGAAGCATTCCATCAAGGGAGAGGAAGATCTCTCGGTTCACAGCATCTCTAAAGAGATCACAGGACAGCACCTTTTCTTCATCACTCAAACCAACCATTTCTCGCATTGCATGGATACAATTTGCAATTGAAAATTCTTGTGTTGGTTCATGCAGCTGATTCCTGACAACAGTACTCTTGTTTTTCTTGGCTCCTTGAGTTGGGGGCATGGCAGAGGAACTTGAATTACCTTTCACAGCAAGACTTTTGGATCTTGATCTCTCACTACATGCTCCCTGCATTCCCTCAATGCTTGTTGGTACTTCTGACTCAAACGTGTGAGGAATGAAGTTTTCAGAAGCATCTCCTTCAATGTGTAATAGAATCCGGTCTGTATTCTGTGCACCAAAAAGACTTCCATGGCCCTCCACCATGCTAGGACCTACCCTCTTCCAAATTTGATTCTTTGAATTTCTTCCTAATCCGCGAGCAGCCCTTTCTGATCTTTTCACATTACTAATGGTTCTTTTCGTTGATCCAGTAGCATTGAGAGTACAAAGGGGGTGTGCCCCTTCAGCAATATGGCCTATAGTACAATACAAATTAAATTAGTAATATAGTTCTGCAAGAGATTTTATCAACACACAAGGAAAATATCAGTTACTTTAAGGGACCCCCAGTTTATTGGCGATACAGCTCAACAACATGACCTTTGTATGGCAGATCTGGTTTACTGGTTACATCTATGACACATAACCTTTGAATCACGGAGAAAAAAAAAGGAAAACATATTTTAGATTAGTGACACAATTTTAAATGGAATAACTGATCAATCTCACATCACATGTTAATAACACCAAGCCAGGTGCTGTGCATATGTACTTGAGTCTTTCTAGCTCATACACTCAGTTTCTCCATGATATTTCTTCTTCTATTAGTTGATAATTTCCTTTGGTCCTAATAGGAGTTGTTTCTCTTTACCTCACAAAGGATCACAAAGAAACTTTTTCGTTATATTTTCATTCATAATATGAAACTAAAATTGCCAAAATTAGGATATGAAAGGATGTTTCTGTGACAAACAGCCTTTTGCTAGTATGATTTCTTAAATATCTTATTGGTTGCCTTGGGTATGAGTATGTGTTTGTAAGGGCTCTTTCCCCTTTATTTGTTCTTTGTAATATAATGATAAGCAGCTCTCTTGCTTGTTCGAGAGAAAAAAATCTCAAATATATTTTATTGGTTAAAATTAAAAAATGGAATGCAGAAAAAACATAAAACGTATGGTTTGAAGCAAACAGAAGATAAGGCTAACGGATGTAGTAATTGGTTAATGATCAGTAACAATCTTACTGATGAAAGTTAGACATAGCAACTAATAAAATTAAAGGCACACTGAAAACAAGATATTCAAGCAATATTGTTCATGCTATAATTTATACCCAGAAATCTATGGAACTACAGGCACTTAGATAATTAGTATGTCCCCATCAGATAAGGACATGCTCATTTAGATAATTAGTAGGTATCATCAGTGCTGCTGAAAGTGCTGTTGAAAGCACCATATGGTGCTGGGCTGGAGCTTCCAAGCTCCAGGCCCTCCTCGCTGGGATGCTAACTACATAGCAATGTTTTCAAGGCGGTAAGGCGAGGCGTGGCGACTGACTACCGCCTTACGCTTAAGCGACTAAGGCGTGAGGCGAGGCGACGCCTTAACATCTTAAGGGAATCTTAAAAGAGCAGCTTAGAGTGGTAGATAATGAAGAAAAACAAAAAGGAAAAAGGAAAAAGAAAGGAGAAGGAGCAAGAAGTAGTCTGGCCCAGCCCACCAGGCAGCCCATATACCCCTCACCTTTGACCTTCCTGCTTCATCTCTCGAACTCCCAATCCTCTCTCTCCAGCGCCGCCGCACCTCTCTCTCTCTCTCTCGTTCTCCACTGCCGCTCCGCCTCCACCCCTCTCTGTCTCTTGCTTCCCTCTCTCCTCCAGATGTGCTGCTCTTCTTGCTTGATAGACGGAGGAACAGAAGGGCTTTGGACGCTGCAGCTCGATGGAGGAACAGGGGAGGCAAGATGTTGCAGATCAACGCCGATTGGGGGAACATGGCCGCAGCCCGCACAGGCGGCCGCACGGCTCGGCGGCGGGCGGGCAGCAACTTCTCCCGTCGACGCGGGAGAACGCGTCTGCACGGGCGAGCTGCGGCTTCTGGTTCCCCTCCCGCTCTCCTGCTGGTGAATCTCCTGCACGCCCGCTCTCTCTCTCTCTCTCCCTCCGGCGCGCTCTGTTTCTCCTGCGCACCCCTTCTCTCTCAGTTTTCCCCGCCGTTTCCTACCGTGGCCATCCCCGTATGGCGCCCGCCTTGCTCGATTTCAACGAATCGGACGCCAAATCGACGACTTCCGGACGCCATGGTAGTAAGGCGGACGCCATACCAATCTGAGGCGAGTCGTCCGCCAAGTCGTCCCGCCTGTAGCGCCTTGCCGATTAGGCGACGCCAAAGCGACACCTTAAAAACATTGCTACATAGTGTTTAGGTTTTTGGGTGGTCTTTGGTCAGGCCTTTTTTATTTATTTTTTTGTAGTGAGTCTTTTATTCCAGTGGGGGGATGCTTGGTTGTGGCCTTGTGGATGGGTGTTCGTGCTCGGGTTGGGCTTTCTGCTTGACTCTTTGTACTCGTGTCTATTCCTACCTTAATTAATGAAATGACACGCAGCTCTCCTGCGTTCTTAAAAAAACTAGTAGGTATCATTAGTGCACAAGGTATCTAAAATATACAAAATGAGCTGAAGTGTAGATTGGCAGATACTCCCTCCGTTCCAAATTATAAGACGTTTTAGCTTTTCTAGATACGTTGCATTTGCTATGCACATAGATATACACTGTGTCTAGATACATAGTAAAAGTAATGTATCTAGAAAAGCCAAAACGTCTTATAATTTGGGTCGGATTTAGTAGTTTATAAACAAATTTAAAGTTCTTATTACTTGCATAAAACACTGGGCAAACAAACAAACTATTAACCACAAGTCACAGTAGGACTTAAGACATCCTTAAGCACAAAACGCCAAATGATTGACTGGCCATGGTTAGAACCCACGAAATGCAGGAAAGGGAAGTCACCTGCAACTAAAGGCATGGTACAGAGGTAATTTTGAGCAAAGTAAATCACTTCTACTGTAATATCAGGAACACATCTGTTATAAAATGCAAAAAATGTTGCTCAAAGCACTGTACTCATCTATCTAATAGTGAAGAATCAACCTCCTTGAAAATAAGCAAGCTCCAAATCAACCTCCTTAAAAAATTCCCTTTTCCAGACCCCATCTTATGTGGTAGCTTCCAGACTTGGTGTGCTTTATTTTTTCTTCAGAAAGACTACAGCACACTCTGTCACTACGAGTGAAGCATGCGACCATAGTGCACCACAACCTGGGACCCATGTATAGACTAGAAAGGAACCAAGGGAAGATTTTCTTGATTTAGGCCAAGGAGCTGAGGACAGGTTGCTGGCCAGGATGGTTAGTTTAGCAGCCAGAACGATTAAGCCTGTTGAACTAGCTTTTGTCAATTGCTTTAAATGATGATAATTCTTACATTATGCCTTTTTTCTTTCATTTCCTTTTGCACCATTGAAGGGCGGGCCTGGTGCAAGCGGTAGAGTCTTACCGCCTGTGACCAAAAGGTCTCGGGTTCGAGTCGCGGTCTCCTCGCATTGCACAAAGCGAGGTAAGGCTTGCCACACTCGACACCTTCCCCGCACTCCATGCAGGCAGGAGCTCTCTCAGACCGGATACACCCTTTTTTCCTTTTGCACCATTATGTTACTTACGAGTCCAATGAAATGGTGTTCATATTACATAGATAGGAAGATATTCTATATGTTGCAGTAGTTTACAAGTAACAACACTAGCAGGTTAAGCATAACTAATCAATTCTCCGCCATAAGTTGCTATCAAAGTAATCACTGGAGTTTATTGCCTTGTCTGAAATTGCAGTCTCGATATAAGTTGACACAGTATTCACTAAAGTTGATACATCCGTGGAAGTTGCAGCAAAAGGCACTCAATGAGGTGGTAAAACTGTCTCCACATAAGTTGTTACCCAACATTTACTAAAGTTGATATCACTAGAAGACAAAAATAAGGTTGATCCACGGTCTCCAAATACTACGTCATTCATTCAAGTCAGCACCAAACATTTGCTGAAATCGCTACGCAGCATGCACAAAAAGTGGCACCATAGTAAGTAGTCGCACATAACTTATACGGTTTGCTACCACCCATGTAGTAACTAAAATTGCTATCAAAGTCAATAAAATCTGAGTTACTATATGGTATTTTACATGAAGAAAAATGGTAGGAACTTTCAATGTGAAGATGAATGTATAGGATCACGATGCCAGTGTGCCACCAAAAATCAAAAACTGAAGTTATCATTACAAGTCAGGAATGCAAATATTGAAACTAGAAAGGGGGTAATTAGGAAGGACAGAAAAAGGTTCCCCTGAACTCCAGCTACATGACTCAAGCTTCTCAAGCGACTTGTCAGTTGGCTCCTTCCATGAGGCCAACGCAAAGTCAGGAGATTTTTTTTTTTTGGTCGAGGTTGTATTTTGTTTCAGTCTTGTAATAGGTGCTAATGTAATGTAACGGGTTGGGTCTTGGAGTGGCCTCTTGATCTCTCCTTGTACATTTTTTCTTCAATGAAATGACATGCAGCTCTCCTGCAGATCCTATGGGCATACGCGTGCGTGCTGCAGCCTGCAGGTGCAGGGAGGACAACACAATGTACCATGGTGCAGGAGGCACAGAAGAGGCAGAGGTGTGAAGGGGAGGCCTAAGGGAGGACCATTGAAACCAGTGGACTCATCTTGGCAGGGTCGCAGGGAACCTGCGCCAGTGATTTGAAACAGGAAAGGAAAGAGGCACGGGCCACACAATCAGTCGAACTGACTGATCGCGCATTAACCATGTCCTGTTTTCATCTCATGGTGAAGAACACGCAGATAGAAGCCACTTGGTTGAAAAGGCAAAAAAAAAAAAACTTATCCAACGAAAAAAAAATATTGTCAAGTGAGCTCATCCCATGTGATCCTAAGAGGATATAAAGTATACCCAAACTCAATAAATTATAGCAATAAATGTGACGGCTGTAAATTTGATTATATAGTATCAAATAATTTCACTTCATCCTTTTCCTCCAGCACAAATAGATTTGCCACTTGCCGCAGTACCCATCATCCAGTGATAGAAAAGATGGACTATAATTTTATAAAGATCAAGTCAAGAAGTTATTATGGGCTATGGGCTTGTTTGGATGGAGCCCTCACCTGGGGACTCTAGCCCGGGCAGGTGCATCCAACCCAGGCAGTAAAAAATGAGGGCGTGTTTGGATAGCACCCTGACCCAGGCAGCTTCGGCCAGGCAGCACATCCAGCCCCAGGAGTCCAACACCTGGGAATGCTGCCTGAGCAAGCGAGTTCAGTCAGTGAAGCAAGCATGCCCTGTTTGGTTGCTGTCCTGGCAAGCATTTCCTTAATTCTGGCCACCAGGCACTCAGGGCTGTTTGCTTTGAAGTCTCCCAGGCAGCAAACACACACGCAGCAATCTTAGCCCAAGGCATCCAAAATCGGATGCATGGGAATGCTCCGTGCGCCAGGCAAAGCTGTCTGGGAGTAAAGCAAACAGGCCCGATGGCCTGGGTTGCTTCCTGGCCAGGCAAAGTTTGCCTGTGCAAGCAACCAAACAACCACTATGTTCTTAAGAAAGGATGTTATTTTGGATTCAAATATTCAGGATGGAAATCTTCAATCAAAAATTGTAATTAGCTATAAGCATCCAACTGTGCAAACTGAGAAGCTCATTTGAACATTTTAGTTGAAACTTCGTACTCATTCTGTTGTTATTGATGTTGCATCTGCTGTGTTTCATGCTGAAAAAGGAAAGTGTAAGAGCCTGGTGCATCAGAAATGCAATTTGTGCTAGCATACAATACAACAATATACCGGCAACATTTTTATTCTTAAGAGTCCAATCTTTGTATCTACAATTTTGATCCATGGACGTGTATTTACTAAACTGATCAAAATTATTTGGTACCAATGAATCAAGCGCACTGTTCCATAATCATAGTACAATATCAAAAAAGAAAGCATAGCTATATGTTAGAGACTACAAGCAGCCAAAGAAACAGCTAAATGAACTCAATTCAAGTCAGTCCAATTCCAAAAAGAAAGGCATCACATTAATCAATACTTAAAAAAAGAACTTCAAATTATTACAACTGAAGTGTAAGGAAATAATATTCACCTGTAGAATAGAAACTTGTAAATGGATAATGGATGACATCGTTGTGGCTCACTCTCACTGGAAGTTTCTTAAATTGCATTGACTCAAGATGTAGCATGAAGTCACCAACATTTGTAGAAAGAAACATTGTATTATCATCTTCAACCCTCCCCAGTATCTTTGGGGCATCGGTACCCACCCCTGCCTTCAGAGAAAGAAGGCTGTTAAGATTAAAATTACTTCCAAGCATCCATCCAGCACCACCATCACAATTGGCCTTCCACTTCCATACTTGGGCACTGAAGCCTGATAGATAGAGGAAGTTGAGCCCACCATCATCTGCAGGAGTGATCAAGAATTGGGACCTCCGCCGGGAAAACGCATCAAGGTGAACAGCATCGGGTGGCAACTCAATAGCCTCTAGGCTTTACCTACACAAGTCAAACTTAAGGATGCCAAGCCTTCTCCCATCAAGCAACCAGGGTATTTGGACAACGGTTCTGTGGCCACAATAGTGAAACTGCATTGCCCCATGAGGTTTCTGATGAGTAAACGCAGGCAGAAATTCCTTCCTCGTCGTCGCCAAGCAAGACGACTTGGAAGGGACTCGAGTGGCAACTACCGTGCACGTGGCCTTGCTCACCGGCAGCACAGACTACTGCTCCTTTCGTGACAAACTTGTGGTCCTTGCTCCATATCGAGAACGCGGGTGGGAAGTAAACCTGGCGCTGCTTGCCGGTGACGGGATCCCACACCAGGAAATAGTCCAGCGTCGTGTCGAGAAAAAGGACACGACCGTGGCGGCAGTCTGAGATTCTGCTGTAGATGCTATCCAGCCGAAGAGAGAAGCGCGCGGCAGGGATGCTGTCCGGCGATTCCAGCACGGAGGTGAACACAACTCTGGTCCACGTCCATTGGTTGAAGAAGCCAAGGAGAGGCGGCTTACGATGGTGGCCGCGGAAGCGACGGAGGAAATGGGGGTCGGCGACGAGGCGGCGCCACTGCTTGCAGACGAGCGAGGCGCGGGGGAGGGAGGACGGCAGCGGAGGGAGGCGAAGGAGAATCTCGGACAGGATGTCGTCGTCGTCCAGTGCGGGCGCCGGCGGCTCATCGCGCCGTCCTCGCCGCTACTCACTCGTGCTCGCGCTCAACGGAAGCCCCACTAGTCAGGCTACGCCGGCGCCGGATCCACGCTGAGGGAGCCGCGCCACCGGGGACCGAAGAGGGAGACCGGAGACGGAGTCATCCGGGGCCGCAGAGGTAGCCTAATTTTTACATATTTACTGTCACGGCGACGTGAGTGATATAAGAAGACCGGAGACGGAGTCATCCGGGGCCGCAGAGGTAGCCTCCGTCCTCCCCGCCGGGTCTCTTGCGCTGGGGTCTTGGGGAATTTTTACATATTTACCGTCGCGGCGACGTGAGTGGTATAAAAAATACTATGTCAGTGACTTATGTATAAGAAATACTATATTAATGACTCATGTGTTAGTGATACAGTGTAAGATGTCATCCGTAATAGTGGTAAATATATAAATGCCCCGGGTCTTAGGGTTGGGGAAGAGAGGGAGGCTGGCGGAGGGGACTTTTGTGTTGAGATCGAAAAGATCATCTAGAATTATAGATTATGGTTCTTTTTATTGTTAATGCGATATCGAGAGTAGAGAGATAGAGAGGAATAGAAGAAGAACGTGTCGAACCTGACACCGTAGAGGGAGATGGTCCAGAAGCCGTCATCTCGTTCGTCGGTGAAGTCTGCACACGGACAGCGACGTTCGGGGAAGAGGTCAATGAAGTCGTCGACGTCGGTGGAGCGGGGCGGCGCGGCTGGTGGCTTCCCGTCACTGGCTACGCCCCTCTCTGATCGGGATTAGGGTTTAGGTTTCGGTGGAGAGCTCGACTCACGGTCAACCTCGTACTCAGAGCCACCGGCCCTTACCTCTATATACAGTGTAGTGTGACAGGGACCCTCCAGCCATAGTGGGCTGGGCGCCCCCGATCAGGGCGCGGATCAATCTAACAATCTCCCCCTTAATCTACTACCATCTTTCAATTTCATATCATTTACTTTTGTTCATTCCATTACAGATTAGCGCATAGAGCATGTTTCATTGTCACGGTCAATTGCCGATAGATTTAACAACTACAACACATCACTCTGTTCTGAAATAGATACTTAACTTTGGGCCTTCTTTTGTTCAGGAATTATAGGCTTTCCCTTAAACCTATGCCGGCTATATATTCTCTGAACACGTTAGGTGTTAAGCCTTTTGTAAGCGGATCCACGAGCATCTTTTCGGTACTTATATGCTCAAAACTTATGACATGATCCCGGACTTTATCTTTCACAACATAATACTTTATGTCTATGTGTTTGGCAGCACCACTTGACTTATTGTTGTGAGCATATTGTACTACCTGATTATTATCGCAGTATAACTTAAGTGGTCTATAGATGTCGTCAACAACCTTCAAACCGGGTATGAACTTCTTTAGCCAGTTCACCTGCACCGTTGCCTCATAACACGCTATAAATTCGACATACATTGTGGACGATGTAGTGACGGTTTGCTTTGAGTTTTTTTATGAAATAACTTTCCATGCGAGAGTGAATACATATCCAGATGTGGATTTTCTATCATCTCTCGTATAATCAGAATCTGAATATCCCACTATATAGAGTGAATCTAATCTTCTATACGTCATCATTAGGCTTTTCGTTCCTTGCAAATAACACAAGACTTTCTTTACTAATTTCCAGTGTTCTGTTCCAGGATTGCTCTGGAATCTGCCAAGTAACCCGGTAACAAATGCCAAGTCAGGGCGCGTACATACTTGAGCATATTGCAAGCTTTCGACAGCTGAAGCATATGGAACCGTTTTTATTTGATCGATCTCATACTGATTCCTGGTGCATTGAAAATCTCCATATCTATCGCCCTTGACTATAGGAGCAGGTGAGGGACTATATTTGTGCTTATTGAATTTCTTTAAGATCTTTTCTATGTATGTCTTTTGTGATAATCCTAATACCCCTTTACTTCTATCTCGATGAATCTCGATCCCTAGAACGAACGAAGCTTCACCAAGATCTTTCATATCAAATTTTGAGGACAAAAACTTCTTTGTCTCCAGTAATAGACTGACATCACTACTAGCAAGTAAGATATCATCCACATACAGGACAAGGAAGATAAACTTTTCATTCTTAAACTTTGCATAGATATAATTGTCCTCTATATTCTCTTTAAACCCTAAAATTCCTTATTGTCTGATCAAACTTCAAGTACCACTGTCTTGAAACTTGTTTTAATCCATAAATGGATTTCTTTAGGCGGCATCCCATTCGTTCTTTTTCTTTCATGACAAACCTTTCGGTTGTACCATATAAACATTTTTCTCCAAATCCCCGTTGAGAAATACAGTCTTTACATTCATCTGATGTAATTCTAAATCATAATGTGTCACTAATGCCATTATAATTATGAAGGAATCCTTATATGAGACTGAAGAAAATGTCTCATTGTAATCAATCCCTTCTCTTTACGTAAAGCCTTTTGCCATAAGTCGCGCTTTATATCTCTCTATATTCTCTTAAGAGTCAAGTTTTGTTTTGTAGACCCATTTACAGCCTACTGTTTTGGCTCCTTTAGAAATTATTTCCAAGTCCCAAACTTTATTGGCATTCATAGATTTTATTTCATCTTTCATGGCCTCAAGCCACTTTGATGAATGATCACTTCGCATGGCTTCTTTAAATGAGGTGGGATCATCCTATATTTGAAATTCCTCAGTGTTGTATACTTCATAGTCAGTAGGAATAACTGATTTTCTAACTCTTTGAGGCCTTCTAGTGATGAGGACATCATTGGCTCAAATATGACCATGCCAATCACTTCTATACCAAAGGTGCAACCATTCTATATGAGGCTTATCATTGATGCATTTGATGAATTGGTGCTCCACCATAAAATGTGTATATTTTCATTTTCAGAATTACTTACATGGATCAAGAGAAGGTTTGATTGCATATGGAAAGCAAGGAAGGTTAATGAAGTTGATTGGGGACTAAATCCAAGTATTCCCAACGTCCTCCACCTGGACACCACATCACTTTTGGTCCAAGGAAAGAAAGAGATCAAATCCAACACGTTTTGGGGCTGGATTCGGACTCTAGGACAGCTCCAACTTGTGATGTTCACCACGGTCGAATACGGACTCGGATTGGGGCGTTCCAGTACTTCGTGGAATCCTTATGAAGTCTATTTTCACATGGATCTGGAATCAAGTCCATATCTGTTCTGAGGCGTCCGTAATGACTGAATTACTACCGAGAGGTTTTCTGTTCAAAGGTGCTGCATCGCCTTAGTTTGGTTCAATGGGCCGTGTATCAAGTTGGGTCCCTTAGGGACGCGTCCTAGGGTTGGAGCACAACCCCAACACCCTGGTGGTCGTCCTTCCACCTTCATATACCCCTTAGCCGCCACCAAGAACAATTGGGTTTTGTTTTGTTGAAAGTTTAGCCATTGCTACTTCCTTGTAGACGCGTGTGTCGACTGGACCATCCGTTCTACTCGATTCAGAACCCCAACTTTGTGATTTTAGATTGGTTTTCATCTCCATATTTGCAATTGAGTTGCTTGTTCTATTTGTTCTTGTTTGTTCCTCGATTGCTTGCAGGAATTACCCTAGTGGTTTGGTTGATCGTGCTCCACAAGATCACGACAGCCGTTGGAGGTGGTGTATCGATTGCTAAGGCGCAACATCCTTGGATGGTTGTAGTCGGGCCGTGAACGTCATCTCCATCCCCAAATCGAGTTATCCACCTTCTCTCATCGAAAGATCGGGATTCACCCTAGCGGGTTCACATCAGTTGGTAATCAGAGCAAGGTTGATCGGTGAGAGACTTCCAGTTCTTTGCTGTTTTTAATCTCCTATGGTCTAGAAAAAGCCAAAACAAAATTAGTAGATTAGTTCTTCATAATCCCAATAAACCCTTTGAGCCTTTGCTAGCACTGCTTAGTTAGGGCTTGTTGAGTTTTTGGTTGCATCGGTTGTGTCGAGTTGCTGGTCTTAGTTTTAGTCCTTTAGAGTTTCGAGTTCTTGTCACGTTCTAGTCACAGCCGTGTGCTACCATATAAACCTTCTGTTGGCTGAATCCGAATACATCCTTGTATTCAAGTCTGAGTAGGAATCTGAGTTTGTTTTGAGACCGAATCCCACGTGGTGTTGAAGTTCGAGTTGGAATCGGTTTTGAGTCCGAATTGATAGCTGTCTTGTTGCTGTTTTGAGTCCGAATCTAAGTACATCTTTCTGCAGCAGTAGTTCATATCTATACTCAACTTCTCCACGTCCAACATATCCATATTAGCTCAGCTCACTCTAGAGTTCTAATCTTGTTAAAGACCGAGTTGGAATCGTTGTGGACTCTGAATTGGTTGTTGCGCCGTGCTATTAAATCTTGTTGCTTTTTGCACTTGTGCTACATATATTGAAGTGTTCCAGAAAGGCAGCAGAAGTCCATACCTGTACTCGACTCCTCCACATTGTGCATACATATTGGCTTGGTTTTACTCCAGAGAGAGAGAGAGAGATAAAAGAAAAGAAAAAAAAAGATAGAAAAAAAAGAAAAAAGGGGCTGTTCGTTGAGAGAGAGAGAGAGAAAAGAAAAGAAAGAAAGAAAAAGAAAAGAAAAGAAAAGGAAAAAAAGGGGTTGTTCGTTGTGCTTCTCCATTGTTTTCGGTGGTGTGTTGTGACTTCCTTTGTGTTCAGGCTTGCGCCTCTAGCACGGTCTAGGCTAGGACCAGCACAGTACTACCGTTGAACGATTATTCAGCTAGCTTTTGTGACTAACGTGGTGCAAGTACTTCCTTGCTTCAGCCCACCTACAGCTCCACATATTCGACTACAGCTTGACAGTTTGTTTTGTTGCCGTGGCACCGATACACTTCGCTCCACGGTTGTAGACTTGTTGGTTACCGTCACCTCCTGTTTGGCTTGGTAAGAACTTGTAAGGGCTTGTTTTGAACAAGTTGAGTTTGAGGGAATATCAGAATTACAAAAGACACATCCTAGTAGTTGATAGGAGGATACATATTATTTTTGTGTTTCTTGTTTTCTACTAATCATGGCAGGTGATACGAAGATTTTTGAGCTGTTGAAATTATACCCTTATATTCAGGATGTCATTCAACACTTGCCGGTATATGATGGTAAGTTTGATCCTAAAGCTTACATTGATTGGGAGCTAAAAGTAGATAATGAATTTGATGAGCATGACCTGTCTGAGAAACAAAAGATTTATATTGCCTCCAATGTTTTGACTGAATTTGCTTTGCTAGAATGGAAACACATTTGTAGGCACAACAAAGTTCCAGAATCTTGGAAAGACTTCAAATTTCTTTTTAGAGATGCATTCATTCCTGCATATTATGTTGATTATTTGCTTGCAAAATTAGACAACTTGAAGCAAGATAGTAGGACTATAAAAGCATACTACCATGATTTTAAGATTTGCATCATGTTTGGTGGATTAGATGAATGAATGGAAGATATTATGAGTAGGTTCATGAGAGGGCTCAATTCTGAAATTCAAACCTTGTTAATTAGCAATTCTTATAGCCATATTGGTCAATTGTTTTGTCTTGCTCTCAATGCTGAAAAAGAGATTCTATTATCTGTGAATAAGAATGATGTGACCCATAATGTCTAAAATTTGTCCACTCTGCATGCTAATGAAGAGCAACAAATAGTGGAACCCACTACTGATTTTCCTTTGTCACAAAATGAATTACTTGCTGTTCCTTGTGATAAAGAGGAGTTGTGTGCTGATGATTCTTTTACTCCTATGCCACAAGTAGCGAATAAGTGTGATACTTTTGGTTTTGAACCATACAAATGTGCTGAAGATAAGCTTTTTCATCCTATTACATGTGCATAAGATGAACTAAATTTGCTATCCTCTTTAAATACTTTGGGTTATATTGAATTTGATATTCTGTGTAATCTAAATTGTCTAAAAGAGAAACTTAAATTTGATTCTAGTTTGCCAAGTTTTAATCATTGTTCGCTTCATGCAATTGGCAAATATGACAATAAAGGAGAATATTTGGTGCATAAAGTTTATATTTGCTCTAATCTGAAATATCCTTTTGGGCCACAATACCTTGATCAAATTGAGGGCTGCACTAACACTAATGATGTCTTGCAAAGTTTCCCTAGTTTTTCCCATATGCAACAGGATAAATATCAAGAAGGGGAGCACGGTTCACTTTTACCTACAACACATCCTCCAACAAAGGTCAAACCGAGGACGGTTTGCTGTCAAGAAGGGGAGAATGATGAGGACATCATTGGCTCAAATATGACATGCCAACCACTTCTATACCAAAGGTGCAACCATTCTATATGAGGCTTATCATTGATGCATTTGATGAATTGGTGCTCCACCATAAAATGTGTATATTTTCATTTTCAGAATTACTTACATGGATCAAGGGAAGGTTTGATTGCATATGAAAAGCATGGAAGGATAATGAAGTTGATTGGGGACCAAATCCAAGTATTCCCAACGTCCTCCACCTGGACACCACATCACTTTTGGTCCAAGGAAAGAAAGAGATCAAATCCAACACGTTTTGGGGCTGGATTCGGACTCCAGGACAGCTCCAACTTGTGATGTTCACCACGGTCGAATACGGACTCGGATTGGGGCATTCAAGTACTTCGTGGAATCCTTATGAAGTCTATTTTCACATGGATCTGGAATCAAGTCCATATCTGTTCTGAGGCGTCCGTAATGACTGAATTACTACCGAGAGGTTTTCTGTTCAAAGGTGCTGCGTCGCCTTAGTTTGGTCCAATGGGCCGTGTATCAAGTTGGGTCCCTTAGGGACGCGTCCTAGGGTTGGAGCACGACCCCAACACCCTGGTGGTCGTCCTTCCACCTTCATATACCCCTTAGCCGCCACCAAGAACAATTGGGTTTTGTTTTGTTGAAAGTTTAGCGATTGCTACTTCCTTGTAGACGCGTGTGTCGACTGGACCATCCGTTCTACTCGATTCAGAACCCCAACTTTGTGATTTTAGATTGGTTTTCATCTCCATATTTGTAATTGAGTTGCTTGTTCTATTTGTTCTTGCTTATTCCTCGATTGCTTGCAGGAATTACCCTAGTGGTTTGGTTGATCGTGCTCCACAAGATCACGACAGCCGTTGGAGGTGGTGTATCGGTTGCTAAGGCGCAGCATCCTTGGATGGTTGTAGTCGGGCCGTGAACGTCATCTCCATCCCCAAATCGAGTTATCCACCTTCTCTCATCGAAAGATCGGGATTCACCCTAGCGGGTTCACATCAGTGTGATGCATCCGGCCCAGGTGGGGTTGGCCGAGGCCCAATAAATTAAGGTTGCCCGACCCCAACAGTTCTTAGGCACACCCACTCGGGGAAAGGCCCAATGTCCCTAAAAGACTAGTCCAATAGGGGAAGGGTAGCTCTCCCTTTTAAGGTGGCTTCCTCCTCCCAAACTAAGCAAGGTGGGATTATTCAGAGGCTCACACGGTCGCCGCCCGACTACAACTAGGCCACTTGGCCCTAGCGGGTTCTTATCATTTGGTATCAGAGCTGGGCCCTTATTTAAGGGGGTGGGAATGATGAGGACATCCTCTACTATTAACCGCTGGCAAAGATGCAACAAAGGGGCCAAGTGGCCTAGTTGTAGTCGGGCAGCGACCGTGTGAGCCTCTGAATAATCTCACCTTGCTTAGCTTGGGAGGAGGAAGCCACTTTAAAAGGGAGAGCTACCCTTCCCCTATTGGACTAGTCTTTTAGGGACATTGGGCCTTTCCCCGAGTGGGTGTGCCTGAGAACTGTTGGGGTCCGGGCAACCTTAATTTATTGGGCCTCGACCAACCCCACTTGGGCCGGATGCATCATCTAGGGGCCTCTATATTTGGCACATCTTTTGTTTGAGGCTGTTGTTGCTCCCCCTCATGTGTGGCAATAGGTTCTACAGGATCCTGAAGAACAGGTTCCTCATCGTCATTCATTATTGCCACGGGCGAAATAACAATAGGTGCTAGCACCACAGTATCTTGCACTGTCGGTACAGCGACAGCAGGTAGTAAGAAAAATAGCTCATGAATCATCGGAGTGGGCGCATACACCCGCTTCTCTTCAAGGTCAATTTCTCGAGCTACCATGCTCCCCCTCATCATTTCATCCTCTAGGAAGACAACGTGTCTCGTTTCCACAGACTTTGTATGTCTGTCTAGACAGTAGAAACAAAAATCTTTTGACTTTTCTGGGTAGCCAATGAAATGTCAACTTACTGTTTTGGGATCTAGCTTTCCAATGTTTGGGTTAAATACTTTAGCCTCAGCAGGACTCCCCCACACACGTAAGTGGTTTAGTGAGGGTACTCTTCCTGTCCACAACTCATACAGTGTTTTTGGCACTGACTTACTTGGTACTCTATTAAGAATATGAATGATGGTTTTTAACGCCTCCATCTATAGGCTCAACGATAAGGTGGAGTAACTTATCATACCGCGCACCATATCCATCAGGGTACGATTGCGTCTTTCAGCTACTCCATTCTGCTGAGGTTCGCCTAGTGTAGAATACTGGGCTACTATGCCATTCTCCTGTAAGAACCTTGCAAAAGGTCCAGAAACTTGGCCATATGGGGTATGCCGACCGTAGTACTCCCCCCATGGTCGGACTTGACTATCTTAATCTTTAAATTATGTTGGTTTTCAACTTCTGCCTTAAATATCTTAAATTTATCCAATGCTTCTGTTCTTTCTTTGATTGGATAAATGTAGCCATAACTGGAGTAATCATCTGTGAATGTTATGAACGAATCATAACCATCCACACTCTTTACAGGAAACAGACCACAGATGTCTATGTGAATAATCTGTAAAATTTCTACGCTTCGTTTGGTATCTTTCTTAATTTTCTTTACATACTTTTCTTTTATGCATTATCTGCATTGTTCTAAAACTGAGAACTCTAATGGAGGAAGAATATTATTCTTAACTGGTCTTTCTATTCTTCCTCTCGAAATATGGCCTAAACGACAGCGCCATAATTTCGACTCGTGAGCTCTCTTTTGTTTTCTGTTTACATCCGCAGATGAGGATATATTCTCATTGTCACACACAACGTTCCCATCATCGCATACAACATTCATATCATCATGTAGTGATAACAAATAAAGCTCATTTTGTAAGATAGCAAGACCAACACATGCATTATTAAATGTTATCTTACATTTGCCATTTCCAAAATGGCAGTCATATCCATCATTGTCCAAGCATGAAACACTAATCAAGTTTCTCTGTAAAGAGGGAATATAAAGTACATCTCTAAGTTAAAGTGTGAAGCCATCAGCAAGCTCTAGAGAAAGATCGTCAACGACTTCAACATCTGCTCGGACTCCATTTGCAACTTTAACGTGTCTTTCTCTTCTTTGCGTAGTCCTCGCCGAACAGAATCCCTGTAAGGAATTAGCAACATGAACAGTTGCACCTGAGTCAATCCACTAAGTAGATTTCGAATACTATATATACAAGGATTCATTTATGAACGTAATAATGTTCTCACCTTTCTTTGTCATGATCATCTTTAAGTAATTGGGACAATCTTTCTTATAATGTCACGTCTTCTTGCAATAGAAACACTGGTCTTTCTCTACTGTGAACTTGTTCTGCTGAGGCTGATGTAGCATGGGACCCTTTCCCTTTGACTTTGAGGAGTTAGCATTATTATTCTTTTTCTTGTTGTCTTTCACATAATTGATAGTGCCACCACTGGCAGCTTTCATTCTCTCCTCCTCTTGCACACACATAGCCATGAGCCTCTCTAAGTCATACTTCTCAGGCTGTATGTTGTAGTTGACAACAAAAGTGTCAAATTCCTTTGGCAAGGAAGCAAAAATCAGATGGATAAGGAACTCTTCCTTGAGAGCCAGATCCATTGGTTTTAGCTTGGATGCCAAATTGCTCATCCTTAGTATATGCTCTCTTATGCCACCATTTCTAAAGTACCTCTCTATCAACAGCTGCTTTATCAGCTGGGTAGCATATATCTTTGAAGAGCTAGTGAACTGACTCTTTATTCTATCGAGGTACTCGGTGACCGTGTCACACTCTGGGATTGAGCCCACAATTGCAGGCTCAATCGTGTTCTTTATCATAGCCAAACATTTTTTGTTGGCAGTGACCCACTTCCTATGCTTAAGGTCATAGGACATCTTTTGGGATTCAAAATCCCTCTCTCTAGTTGTCCAAGCGGCACCAACCTCGTTTGTCTCCCTCACCGGTGTCATAGGCTTAGTGGGACACGGTGAGGTGACTGCCCAGTCCACCTCAGCCAAGATGAAGGTCAGGTCAATCTTTTTCTTTCACTCCGTGTAGTTATCACCTTTGAGAGTTGGGATCTCTTTGATACAACCCATCAAGTTGTATCCGCCTGAAAACATAATTCATACAGAGTGAGAACATAAATAATAACAACAATTGCATGCATTGATTCCAACGTTGGTCAAAATTAAAACATACAACTATTTATACATTAAATCTACATCACTGTTGGACAGAAATAAAAATAATGCATAAAATCATTAAAATTATGATATTATTATTAACAACGTTGGTTAGAAAATAACAACATCATAATCATGTCAAAATCTCTTTTTCTCTAATTAAATATCACGTTGGTTCAAAATAACTGGAGAATAAACTATTTCTTTAGCAGCGGAAAACGTAAAAAATTATCTATTTTTTAGAAGCATTTCTCTGTAATTTCTCTATTCTCTAAAAATTTATCCTGATGGTTCAAAATTTAATAGAGAATTAAAACAAAATTCATCAAATTCACTTCTAAAAAATAATAAAACAAAAATTACTCTTCTATTCATTTTAGCCCGGCCGGTGGAGTGCGGCCTATGTCCCAGCTGGCTGCACCAACGCGTGGCCTAACAGCACAGTGCGGCCTAGCAGCACAGCGCGGCCCAGCTCAGCGTGTGGTCCAACAACGGCTCATGACCGAGTCAGCGCGTGGCTCGCTCCCCACCGCGCCCCACATCAATCTGACCGTCCGACTCGATCCCACGGTCGTCCGTCCATCTCACGTGAACAAAACGGCGACGACGGCCTCCCCAAAACCCTAACCACATTTCCCTTTCTCTTGCTTTCTCTACCGCACCGCAAGCTGCACGGAGGCAGCCAAAGCGGCCATCGATGCCGGTGAGGAGGACGCCGCCGGTCCGGTGAGCCAAAGCTCGACCCCGCGTCGGGTCTCCTCCCTCCTCTCTTTCTCTTCCCCTCCTCCTATCTCTCTTGCGCCAAAACATAGAGAAGCAGCGGCTGGCTCCATGGCCGGACGGAGGAGGAGGTGGCGGCGCCGCGACGGGCCCTCTCACTGGCGCGCACGCTCCCTGGAGGGAGAGCGCGCCGCCGTCGAGCAGCCCCGTGTCGACGCCCTGAGCCCGCGCGTGCACGTCGTGGTGATGAGTAGACGAGCGGCGACTCTGTTATTTTCTTGCCTCGCGTCGACGAAGACGGCGGTGCGGCACCTTTCCCCATGCGGTGGCGGTGGTGACCGGCAATTGAGTGACGCCCGCCACCCCCCGGTCTCTTTTCATTTTCTTTTACTCGGTTAGGGTTAGAAATTTTGGATCAAAACTAGGGTTAGGGATTCGATTTCACTGTGTTTTTCGTTCACCTGATCTAGATCTAAAAGCCCCAGAAGACCTAGCTCTGATACCATTATTGAGATCGAAAAGTTCATCTAGGGTTAGGTCTAGCGGGTTCTCTTTACTGTGAATGCGATATCGAGAGTAGAGAGACAGAGAGGAATGGAAGAAGAACGTGTCGAACCTGACACCACAGAGGGAGATGGTCCAGAAGCCGCTGTCTCGTTCGTCGGTGAAGTCTACGCACGGGTAGCAACGCTCGGGGAAGAGGTTAATGAAGTCATCGACGTCGGTGGAGCGGGGCGGTGCGGTTGGTGGCTTCCCGTCACTAGTTGCGCCCCTCTCTGATCGGGATTAGGGTTTAGGTTTCGGTGGGGAGCTCGGCTCACGGTGAACCTCGTACTCAGAGCCGCCGGCCCCTACCTCTATATATAGCGTAGTGTGACAGGGGCCCTCCAGCCATAGTGGGCTGGGCGCCCCCGATCAGGGCGCGGATCAAAGGCCCAACTAGGCCGTTGGGCCTAGTTTGGGATTAGAGATCAATCTAACATTTTGAAGAAGATTGGAAGGCGAACAAGGGGGCGACGAACCCCAGCTGGGGCAGCGACGACCTTAAGGCCCGCGCCGCTGGTTCACTTTCACAATATGCAGGTCAAAATTTGATAAGCCATGATTTTGACTACTATTAATTTGTTATAAAAAGTTATCGGTCTCTTATATTTAGCTTGCCAAATTAATAATAATTTTTTACTTAGCTTTTGTGCGTCAAATATTTGATATGACAAATTTTAGTCCTAAACCAAGCAGGACCTAAATGCTAACGCTCGGTATAATACACGGCCGCACCCTGCTATGGTCTATCTCGATGGTAAAAAAATTTGAGGTTTCCATCCTACAGTCTGTTCGCTTGCTCATATCTGGCTTATAAGCCAGGGCTTATCAGCCAACGAACAATATTTTTCTCTCACACCAAACCAGCCAACAGTACTTTCAGCCATGGCTTATAAGTCAAACCAGCCCAAACGAATAGGGCGCTAGTTTATTGCGTCGCCAGCCTCCTTCAGGCAGTGTTTGGCCTGGCTCTTATGGCTCTAGCTCCCTGTGACCCGTGTTGTGCAACCCTGTTCTTCCCTGTACCAAGGAGCTAGACGGGAGGAGCTGCAGCAAAAGCAACGTGTAAACCGAAGGAGCCGGAGGAGCCACGGATTTGGGGCTCCGGCGGCTCCTCTACAGTACTGCTACTCCCCTCCAAACAGGTCATCAGTTTGATTTGTGCACGGATATCTGGTTCTATGAGCGACATTAATCGCTCTCCCTCGAGGACAAGATCTCAACTTAAGGAGGCCATAAGTTATTCTTTAGTCTCAACTTAAATTCTTACTTTGTGGAGGCCATAAGTTATTCTCTAGTCTCATCTTCCATGAGTAGATAGAAAGTTTCCTATTCTTATTTTCTGTGGATTTTTTTCTCCAGCAGCAACTTACTCCCACGCGTATTTTTCTCGTTCTTACTTTCTCATGTCACCACTCGACCCATCCCAACTCGCTTGAGGAAATCAACCATATTGCTACTCCCCTTCTACCGCTATCTCCGATGCCTCTCTTTCTCATCCCTCACGCCCCTATAGCTCAATTGATTGGGATAGATCTGATGCTCATCCCCCTCCTCCTCCTCCTCCTCATCTCTCTCTCTCTCTCTCCAATGCTCCCCCTCTCATCTCTCGTGTCCCTGTAGCTCAATTGATTATGACGGATCTGATGCTCATCCCCCTCCTCTCTCGTGCCACCATAACTAAGTCTATTATAATGACAGCGGTGCTCCTCTCCTTCTCTCCCACGCCCCCAAAGGGCAATCAATTGGAACGAAGGTGAATGTGGCCAAATAACGAGTGTGTTCCATATGCTAGTGTTTGTTGTAATTGATTTGAGGGCTTCTACCAGAGTGCATGACAAAAAAATAGACTCGCAAGAATAGGAGGAGCTCTCAAATCAAAAGTACAGATCCTAATTTGAGAGCTCCTGTTGGAGATGCTCTTGCTAAGACGTTTGTGTTGTATTAGACTGAAAGCTCAAGTAGAATATCATTGTCCCTTTTCGATAGTGTAAACATAGATTCTCACATATATTCATATGGGTGAACATGCATGCACATGTTCTATTTCTATAAGAGCATTCAAAGACTTCGGCTGCTGTCAGCATATCTCTACGGATCATTTTTTTGCTGGAGATTATTATCTATCAGTGAAATAATAGCATCGTTATTCTTTAAGAGACAATATCAATGGAGAGTTGAACTCAGGGTAACTATGCTCAATCACCACATAATTTTATTGGGACCCGGTAATTCGACATTAATGGCCATGTGTAACACCCTCGGTGTTACACCGTAAATCATTTACTAAAACATATCATAAGCATCATGTTTATGTATTACTGCATGTGATAAAGTGTGTAGATCAATTTCCGTAACTCAAAACGATCCACAAAAATGCGAAACGAAAGTTGATTCGATAGTCATGTTATGTCACTTAGGGTTTAAAACCATTTTTTGTTAAGCAAAATGTTATAGAACATGTATGTGATACTTAAATAAAGTTTGAAGTACAAACTTTGTAGATGACAATGAAATACTTGCTGTAGAATAATAATGTTACTAGCTGGTATTTCTAATAGTCTAGAAACGGAACTTGAAAACAAATCCAGCTAAAAAACTTAGAAATTTTTAAGTCTGCCAACAGCTAGACATTGCTATGTTTAGAAATTTATTGTGAGAGATTGGGTTAAAGGGTGGTGTAGTGTTATGATTTGATTTGGTAGTTCCATATTCCATCTTGAATATAGTGAAGACGGTTTAGGTTTAGGAGCAACCGTTTGGTCATGTTGAGCGCTTTAAAATTCGTACGCGTTACCGGTCTCGGGTTGGTAGGCGCCGTGTGCGCGGGCACCGCGCGGCCTCCCCACGCTGAGCACACGGGCGCGTCCTACGTGGTCAACCGTGCCGCCGCGCTTGGACGGTCGAGCCGCCTGGGCTTGGTCGAGGCTGGCCGCAGCGAGTCGCTGGCCCCGCGCCCTGCCGCTCTGCCTAGCACTGCCGTCTTGGGTTCCGCCACGGCCACACTGCGTTGCCGTCATGCCTGCACTGCCGACACTCCTCGCATCACGATGCTGCCGTTGTCGTCGCATCATTGTCGCGTTCGCGCCGGTCTGCTGCACCTCTACGTTGTTGCTGGTCCTGTGCGTGTTGCCTCTGCTGCGCGCACGCGGGCAGGAAACCGTTGCCTTGTCATTTAAGGTGATGCGGCCGCACGGGCCATGCCGGTTAGGAGCGCGCACGCCTGTCGGCTAGCGTCGGTGCATGGGTCTTTCGATGTCACCGCTCGTGTCCCGCCAAGGCGTGGACGAGCCGAGCCCACCTGTCGCGCCCGTTCTCTCTTCTCTCCCTGCTTTCAGCCGCCGTCGTGTCACGTCATGGTGAGCCAGAGAGTGGGCAACTCTCATCAATTCCTCGTGCTCGCGTCTCCGCCTTCACGCCCCCTCTCCAGCCAACCCCACCCCGCCTTGATTATGTCCAAGCCGAGCTCTAATTTCTGGAGCTTTGCCCACCACCGTGCCGTTATGTACCATCACCACCCGCGTCGTGGCCAGCCTCCACCACTTCACCCCACGCAAATTCCTCTGCACCACTAGCTCACCTTGGCTCCCTCTCCACCATGTGCATGTCAGTGGGAGCGCTACCACCTCCCCGCTGCCACTAATGCGGCCGTGGCCGCCGCGGCTGGTCGCCGTGATCATCGCGCGCACGTGGCTAGCACTGCTTAGGTAGTCGCCGGCCGAACCACCAGTTCAGCCTAGTTCTAGGTGTGCCCCTAGTGCTTATCCCCTATCTCTACCGTCCTATTAGCGCTGTGGCTCACCAGAACGCGGTTGCCGCCGTTGCAGGTCGCTGCCACCGGGGAGAGCCCGCTCTGCTTCACCCCCGTCCGTGCCACCACCGCCCATCGCTTCGCGTTGAACCCTAGGTGAGCGTCGGCCGCGTAGATAGATCAGCATGGGTCTCGTGTGGCTGGCGCAAGCGCCAGTGCCCCCGCTCGCCGCGTCGGAGCGTGCAGGGGAAGCTAGGGACCTTGCCGTTGTAAAGAGAAGAAAGATCTGAGAGTTCCGTTGCAAAGTCGATGTCTATAGAAATAGTACGGGTTCGCGCTATTGTTTGATTACATGAGGGCGTGGGCCGCGTTGGGCCGAAATGAGTTTATCTTTTTCGTGGAGAATACAAATAGATTTTCATTTTAATTCTGAGCTGAACTTTGGTAATTAATATAAAATCATGTAGGTATCCAAAAATTAGGAAACAAATTTTGTTAAGTTCCTAAAATTGTGTTCTATCTGTTAGTGTATTTAGTTCATGTATATGCTTGTTGATACCAGGAGCTATTAAATCATTTGAGAATGCTCAATATTATTAAGTTAATTATTGTAGAAATTTTTGTGGTAGATTGGTGATAGCAAAAACCCTGAAATTTTTATTGTAGCTTCATTGTATTATTATGTGCTCGCTATAATTTTTGTAGCCTTAGAATAGGCTAAGTACTAGCATAGTTAGGTGTTCCTTGTTGTAATATAAGTTAAATCGCTAGTAAGAGTGAGATTACATTTTAGTTGTTAAGTTAATATCCGTTAGATGAATCCATACCTATTTTTGTCGAAATGATAGTTAGCTTAGTATCTTAGTCATTAGAGCTAGCTTAGTAGCTTACCATGTGTATTCTTATTTTAAGAGTTGCTGTTGCCGAAATGCCAAGTGTTGTATCATCATCGCATGCATGTAGAGAACGAGTTGGCAGAGATCATAACCATCTGAGACCACGAGTTTGAGGAGTACGAGGAGGAGATCCTCGTGCAAGAGGAGGTCCTGGAGCCGCCACTGACTGACTGAGCTGGCACCCCGCCTGCCCAAGACAAGCCCCGGTGCATAACCCTTATTTTGAATGATCACTAAATATATATATGAGATGTGCATTTATGTTACAGGATTTATATTAAATCTACATGCATAGATAACCCTACCTATGAGTCCTACTAGCATAGGTCGAGTAGCTGCTTTGCTTAGGCTATCGGTAGCATGAGTAACCTGTCGTTACTCACAATAGATGATTATTATTATTACCCTTATGATAAAAGAGTGAAACGAAATGGAGGCCGGACAGGGATATGGTACGAGTATTGGTGGGTGTAAGAGGTTGTGTCTCGCGGCCAATGGGGCATAGCTTGGTTATACTGTTTTTCCTGTCCGTTGCATTGGATTCTAGTCAGGTCACAGACTTATTATCCTGAGCACATACTTGTTTATAGGAGCAGGAAGGCTCGTTGCTCTCTTATCGTGGGTTCTAGCTCTTTCCGGACCGACTAATTGGAGGTGGGGATGGTGAAGGTCTATGCACCACACTGAGTCCGGGACTCAGGAGTGGAGGCTTGGAGTCCAAGTTTAGACGGGGACCTGGACCCCTTGACAGGAGAGTGGTGGGTTGGTCCTGCTTATACTTTGGGTACAAGCGGGGCATGTGTTTTGGGGTACCCAGCTGGGAACCATTGGTTCATAAATCGCCATGTGATACGGTACGGCTTGGCTACAATCTAGCACCGTAGTAAGAACTGGAAGATGAAAGGGAATGAAATGGGTCTGATTGCTCAACTCTTGCTTGAAAGTAGAACAGGTGCTTACCTAAAATGGTTAACTAATGAACAAATCATGACTACTAATAAAACACATATATAAGGATTCACTATTAGTATTGCTTTTCGTAAACAAAAAAGAAAACTTAGCAAACCATAAAACTTATCATATCCTTTGGAGTCGGAAAATTATTCCCACTAGTCGGGTAAGTCTTGCGAGTACATTGTGTACTCAGGGTTTATTTACCCCTGTTGTAGGTGTAGCTTGAGGAGTGACTGTTGTGTGGAGGATTCTTCTGGTGGGCACAGACGGATCCTTGTATCTTATCGTTATATGTTTATTTGAAATCCGCTGTTTAAATTCCACACTCTGAACTTAGTATTATAATAATGTATTTCTGAGAACTCTTGTCGTATGAAATGGAATAAGTATTGTAAACCCGTTCTCATTATTGGATCCTAGATGAAAAACGTGGACTGTTCGAGTTCTCCCTTTGGTGTGCTCGACGGAACCATCTGATGTAGCTTACTTTCAGGGTGCTTAGTGTTTGGTGGAAGACGAGCGCCTCCAGAAGCGTGCTATTTTGAGCGGTTCTGCCACACCCTGTTCGCTTGAACTTATCAGCCTAGCTTATCAACCATGGTACAATGTTTTTCAGCCTGCTTTTCAACGAATCGATCGGACTAGTATAGTGCCCGTGCTAACGCTATGGCTGTATTTCAGAGATGCTCATGAAAATAACCAAATAACGATAATTAGCAGACCATTACTAGAAAAATAGAGTACAAATGCATTCTTTTAGTGGAACTATTTTTTTGAAGGGGATAAACGAAGTGTCCATCTCATCTATGGTGGGGAGATAAAGCTCTAATAAAATAAATCCCACAGCCAAACTAAAATAGAATCAAAGCAATTCAAACATATGTAAATAGATACTAATAATGAGGATTCCAGGTACAGTTCAACAAAGGAAAGGGCAAGGCATTCTCTGTGCTTGCAATTTGGTGTCATCAAAATGGGCACATGATTGTATGTGGTTTTAGGGAATTATTCAAGGATTTCAGTTGCCCAGTAGGACATCTGATTATTAAAGTAGCTCATGGTAACAATGAAATGAGATGGAGAAGCCCATCTGCCTATTGTGTCAAAGCAAAATGACAGCATCAGAGTCCTCGGACGCGGCAGGCCTATCGCCTCTGTTCTCCATTCGGGTTTGCAGATGGCCGCTCCGCCGCGGCAGCCTGTGACCTGCTGATGCTTTTAAATCACCAAAAAAAATCTAAGCTGGACACAAAAGGAAAGCTCCAATGCATTCTTTCATTAACAATGACAAAGGACAAAATATTTGCTAAACTTGACATCTGTGGTTTTTTCTCCAATACATTATTTTATCAAAATAAAATAAAAAGATGGGTACACCTTTTTAATGTTTGCTTGCTTTAATTCTAAAATCTCTTGAACTCCTTTGTGCTGACAAATTGGAGAATGATTGAACCACTGGCCAAATGCTGACCACAAAGCATGAACTATATATTCAAGTATCACGTACTGCATGGAACAAAATACAGGATGTACAGAGGAGGCATCAAGGAGGGCACTCCCCACTGCATCTAGATGCAGTACCATTTGCACCGTGCACATGAAGATCACTGACCACATAACATTCACATTGAAGTTAGTAAACAAAATTGGAGGGCAAACTCACTTGCAGCTCGGATTGTCTAACTTACTGAAGGTAAGTCATGGGTAACTTGCCCCCCGCCCGATGCCATTCATTTGCTATCCAATGGTTGATATAAGAGCACCTTTCCACCTCCCAAATCATAGCCCATTTGCATTTCGTGGCCCAAATAAGGCCCAGCTCGGGTTCAATACGCCTAACTTGTTCATGCGGCCGCTGGGAAATACGGACGACGTACGGGATAATTTTTGGCGGGACTGGCGTGCCGCCGCGGCTGATCGTCCACGCCGCCGCTGCCCCAACTACGTCCGCGTCCGCACGGTCTGTCTTGAGCTACGCCTGTCCGCCGCGATCTCTTGCTTCTCCGCTTGTTCACGTCTGCTTGCCCTTGCCCAGATTCTCCCACGTCCCTTTTTTCCAGCTTTTTTCTTGAGTCTGCGCCGCCGCCGCCCTAGCTTCGGCCACATCTCAATTGTCGACCTAGCTTTGCTCGCGTCTACGACGCCGCGTGCCCAGCTACATCTGTGTTCGTGCGTCTGCCTCACCTTCGTCCGCTTCATGCTATCGGTGTGGCTCCTCTCTCGTCGCTGAGCTCGCTGCAGGCTGGTGCTGATGTTCTGGTCAAAATCTAGTTAAGATTCAATGGCACAAGCACAACCCAACAAGTAAGTTATGTTCACATTCCAAACTTAGATGATTCTTATATTGTCTGTACTCAGATGTGAGCAATGAGAATGCATTTTTTCATGTACAGAGAGAATGTGAATCCTAGCTGGGTACCTCAAGTTGGTCAGAAATTTAGAAACTTGGATGATGCTTGGTCATTTTGGGTAAACTATGGAGGTCATGCATGATTTGAGGTTAGAAAAAGGTACACAAATGAAAGCAAATTTGATGGAAAGGTAACTTCATGTAGATATGTGTGTGCCAAGGAGGGTTTTCGAGCACGAGACAAGAGAGATCACATCACAAAGAATCCTCGAGCAAAAACAAGAACATGTTGTCCGATTTGTATGACTCTTACATTAAATCAAGTTGCAGAGAATTATGATGTGCTTGATCTAATTGTTGTGCACAATCATGTTCTTCACTTGCCACAAACCTTCCAATTGATGCTATCACAAAGAAAGATTTTTCTGAAGTGCAAGCTTTTGAAATTGAGGCTGCCGATGATTCAGGAATTAGGCCAAAAGCTGCACATGAGTTGGCTAGTCGCCAAGTTGGAGGACCAATGAATCTCAGCTACACTTGTTGTGATCAAAAAAATTACTTGTAGGGGAGGCATCAAAGAGAGTTGGCATATGGTCAGGCAGGAAGCATGCTGAAGTATTTTCAAGACAAGATCTCTGAGAACCCTTCTTTCCACTATGCTCTACAATTAGATGTGGAAGAACATATAACTAATATTTTCTGGGCTGATGCGAAGATGATTATTGATTATGCTCACTTTGGTGATGTGGTGACTTTTGACACTACTTTTGGCACAAACAAAGAATATAGGCCTTTTGGTGTTTTTGTTGGATTCAATCAATACGATGAAACATGTGCATCTTTTACATGGCTATTTAAAGCTTTTCTAGCTGCACACAATGGGAAACAACCTAGAGCTATATTTACTGATCAAGACACTGCAATGGGAAATGCTATTAAGGAGGTATTCACAGAAGCTTGGCATGGGCTGTGCACTCATCACATAATGCAAAATGCTGTCAAGCACTTATGCAATAAGAAAAATGATGAAGATGAAGAATCACATATTTTAACAGATTTTAGTGCTTGCATGTATAGCATTGAGGACAAGATAGCCTTTGAAGAAGCATTTAATATCATGAGGAATAAGGTTGACAATAAGAGGGTGTCATGGTTTGATAGCATCTACAAGTTTAAGGAAAAATGGGTTGAATGTTATATGAGGGATATTTTCACATTGGGTATGAGAAGCACACAAATTAAGTGAGAGTTTCAATAGTGACTTGAAAAACCATCTGAAATCAGATTTTGACATCATTCGGTTCTTAAAACATTTTGAAAGAGCGGTGCAAGGAAAAAGAAACAAAGAACTAGATGAAGAATTTGAAGCTAGGAAAAAGCTACCTAGAATAAGAATGAGGACACCTATGCTAGTGCAAGCAAGCAAACTTTACACCCCTCAAATATTTGAAGCATTCCAAGCTAATATATAAGAGATCCATGGCAGCATGCACAAGAGCATTGGATGAAAATAACACGTATGCTATTTCGATTGTGAGGTCTAATGGTGATTTAAGTTCTGAACAAGAGTGCATAGTTGTTGGTGATCCTCTAGAGCAAACAGCTTCGTGCAACTATGAGCAATTTACAAGGACTGGTGTTTTGTGTGGCCATGCTTTGAAAGTTCTTGACTTGATGAATATCAAGTTATTGCCCAATCATTACATTATGAAGCGTTGGACAAGGAAAGCAAGGTATGGAACTGTACAGGGCAACAAAGGAAGGAGCATCATTGAAAATCTAAAACTAGATGCTATGCTCCGCTACAAGTTTATGTCTCATAAATTTCTGAACTTGGCATATCAAGTGCAAGCTCAACAGAGTGTTCCCTATTGGTAGATAATGCACTTGATTGTCTTAGTAATCAATCGAAGGAGAAAATCAGTGAGTCTACAAGTATTTTGTCTGATTCATACAATGTCCAGCCTAATGTTCAACCAGATGAAGACATGCTTAGTGCTGCATACTTAAAGAAAAAAGAGATTCAACCAAAAAATTCAAAGCGGCAAAGAAGTTGGCTCGACAAGACTCGAAAGTTCAAAAAGAAAGTACCAAACAAATCTAATGTATGTTGCTGAAAACCCTTGCAATATCAATATATTGTAACTATTTATCACTACTAGCTAACAAACAAGTCTGGATGCTTTATGCAGCATGAAGAGAATGGTGGTGGTGTACAAACTCAAGAATCCATGGATAATGCTCATAACGACCATAATACCTTGGTCTTCACTAGCTTCACAGATTTGATAATGGTAGTTTCGATAGTACTGTAATTTTTAAATATATAGAATTAATTATTAATTCTTTCCGTTTTAACTTTTTCCTTTGCCTTTGCAGGGTCGTAGCGTAATTGACTATATGGCTGTTCAAGATCTTTAGATTGCTATCACATGGAAGGATATTTTGTTCTTATGGGCAAATCTGTCTAGAATGCGCTAACAGATGGCTCTTGGCGAAGATTATTTTGTTTTAAGCCATAACAATTTTATGGCTAATTATACATATATGTATACAGAGTATATGATGTAGTGGTGCTTTTTAGGAGAGTTTATTTTGGTTATTTGGACCATGTAAACTATTGAAAATACTTAGTAAATGCTTATTTAATTCTACTATGGAAGTACTTATACTTAGTATTCCTGCAGTTGTCTGTCGTATAATTCCAAGTTGGACTTGGGCTGTATTTGTGCTAAGTAATCCTTGCAAATCTTGCACGCCATCCCTCAAGAACTTGGACCAAAAGTTAAAGCCACTTCAACGATTCATTTTGAGAAAAAAAACAGGGGAGCTTGTCGGTGTTACTTCCTTTGAAGCTCACCGATTCCCGGCTGCCGGCGGAGCTGGGAATTCCAATTCCCGATCGAAAGATCCATGTGATTCGTGCGAACTGCTGAAGCGGACGAAGGTGAAGCAGACGCACAAACGCAGACGTAGCTGGGCACGCTGCGTCGTAGACGCGAGCAAAGCTAGGTCGGCGGCTGAGATGTGGCAGGAGCTAGGGCGGCGGCGGCGGAAAGTCAAAAAGGCGCGCGAGCCGGTCTGGTATCGAATCTGGGCAAAGAGGCAGCGCGGGACGCGCAAAGAGCAGAGCAGATCATCACGGACATGGGCGCAGCTTCAAGAACAGATCATGGCTGACGCTGAATGCGTTAGAGGCGTGGCCACAGACGCCGCCTTCAACAAGCGCTGCCCAGCCCCCGCCCAAAATTATCCCGTACGCTGTCCGTATTTCCCAGTGGCCGCAGGAACAAGTTAGGCATATTGAACCCGAGCTGGGCCTTATTTGGGCCACGAAACGTAATTGGGCTGTGATTTGGAAGGTGGAAAGATGCTCTTATATCAACCGTTGGATAGTAAATGAATGGCATCGGGCGGGGGGGCAAGTTACCCATGACTTACCTTCAGAAAGTTAGACGATCCGAGCTGACTCACTTGCACATGATGATTTTTGAGCCCCGTATCCTCCATCCTGCAATTCCCATCTATCAGCGGTGACTTGAGTGCACCTGGGAACAAAGAACAATCAAGGATAGTCAAGCTTTCACTTCAAAAAAGGATAGTCAAGCTGAAGCCCAAAAAAGTGGTGGCCTTGAAAAGGATAGAACAAACAGGCCAAGCATGTTGACAGCACCAAGTAATCAGATGTCAAATTTGCTTCTCAACATTTTTTAGGTAATAACAAAATATCAAAATCTGAATGCAGATGGCTTGATGTAAAGGCTTAGCCAAAAATAAATTCAAAGAGCATCACCGAATTTAAAAATATGGTAGAAATCCTACCTGTCTGCTCCTTTGCAAAAAAAGAAGAATTTGATCATCTTGGTCCTGCGAAATTACAATCATTCGTTTACTTTTGCTATTGAATTCCAACAGATTGGGAAACTTGAACTCCCTGAAATCATACTCACGTATTATTGAGACAAAATAATAACAATAAGGAAAAAATAATAAAAAACTTAATGTCGAGTAATCAGGCGATGTTGAAACAATCGAGTCGTACCATGTCCTTGGGCTTGTAGTAGGCGAGCAGCCTGCTCTCGAGCACGATGCACGAAGTAGCACGTGTGGAAGAAGAGGCGCTGTCGCGCGATCTCACCTACCTTTGCTGGATTGGTTTTCTTTCCGGATAGACCCAGGATCCTCGCGGGATTCAATCCCTCACCGTGGAGGGAGTGCGGGGGATGGTGAGGGTGCGTTGAAGCCCGGAGATTCAAATAATATTGGTCATCAAATCGAGTTAAGCCTGCGAAAGATGATTAAGAGTCATAGATTTTAATAATATTGAAATTATGTGTGTAATTTGTTTGGTGCACGGTGGTTGGACTCTCTCAGCGGAGAATATATTGTTTGGTGCAGCTAAAATAGTTTAAATTGATCCATTATAATAGAGATGTCTAGCAGCCTAGACGTTCCTATTAGTTGCTTGACCTATTCCTGACGTTTCTTCACGTGCAAACCAACCAACTTGTGTAAATTTGAAAACTACCAATCAGGACCACTGGATGCTGATCCAATGGATGGGGTGAGGGGGCTTAAGCGTAAAAAAAAAGGACGGCGGATGGGGGGTTTAAGCGCAAAAAAAATCCCACCTCTCATCCTATTTATTAGATCAGCATATAGTGGTCTTAATTGGTAGTTTTTTGCCCCGTTCGGCTGGAGGGTTTTTGGAGGAAAGTGGATGATAAACACTGTTCCGGATGAAATATTGTGAGAGAAAAACATTGTTCCGAATAAAAAAAGAAAGCGGATCAAGCCGGTTCAAGGGTAGCCGAACGGGGTCTTTAAGTTTGTACATGTTAATTGGTTTACACGTCATACGTTGCCTTTTTCTGTAGTCCTCCGAAGTGCCAATACGTTACACTACGTCACTGTCGAGTGACGAGCTGAATTACACACAAGCACGACACGATGAGCCCATCCATCCAGTCCAGGCCCAGCCCAGCAGCACACAAGTGGCAGGAGACGACAAATCCCAAATTCTCAACGGGCAGCGGAAACTTGCCTTCCAAGCACGTCGCACGTGGTGCAAGGATCCGTTCCACGCGGACGGTTGGTTCCGGTGGGCCACCCCCAGCAGACGGCCCAGATCTAACTGGGCTCGCAATCAGGGCCGTCAGTGGCCTAGGCCCCTCTTCCTCTTGGCTTCTTCTTCTCCTCGCTGTCACGCATCTTGCTCTCCGGTTCAGTTCTCTGGCTCCGATTCTCCCTCTTCCCCACAACTCAAGATCCGAATCTAGGGAGCGGGTTCCACCACCCCGAGATTCTCGTGGCGACCTCGCAACAACCTTGCTCTTCCATCTTTTCGGTTGCCGAATCTCTCTCGCCTTCTCTCTCCGAGGCTGTTAGTCAGTCTGTTCTTGGTTCGTCCACTCTCCGGAGTTCCACCCATTTTGGATGTACTGGATTGGTGGTTCCTTTGGAGTGGAGAGAAATTTTGTGGGCGATAGGTTTCGTCTCAGAAACTCTTTAACTACCGTTGCTTTCTCCTTGCTCCTCTGATTTGCGCCGAGAAGCAACCGCTATAATTATCAGCGATTTCTTTTGTTTCTCACTCGATCCAGCCTTGTTGCTTTCCCTTAAAGGCGGTGTTTTTGCCAATCCCACTTTTGGTGAGACAGATGTTTATTGGATCTAGTTCTTGAAGAAGATAAGGTTTTCCTCGCAGATTAGTCTGTTGCTTTGCTCTATCCTGTTTGATTTTGTCAGTTTTGCCCCCAATTTTCTCCCGGATCAAGAGGACACGAGCATTCTTTGATTTTTCCCCCCCACAATGGCCATGTCGCTGAGCCGCTTCTCCCAGTGGATATGGCCGGGGAGCAGAACTAGAAACCGCAGAGGCCGCGAGCCACCGGCGGTGAGCACGGCCGTGACGAAAGGCCTCTTCCCGGATTCCCCGTCCGGGTTCCGGGAGCCAGACGCCGTCGGGCGCCCGGGCTCCGGCGTGGCACGGCCGCGTAAGGGCAAGATCCGCCGGCGCGGCGGCCGTGCGGAGGATAGAGTTGACGGCGAGCGCGGCATGGTTATCGTGCAGTCCGACGGCGACGGCTGCCTGTCTGACTCGGACTCCGACGGCTCCGACTGGTCCATCGGCTGGCTCGAGCCGCTCGCGCCGGACCTACAGAGCGACGCGGACTCCGAGGGCAGCTTCGCCGTCCTCGTGCCGTGCTATCGACACGGCCGCGCTGACCGGCCTGCCCGTCCTGATGGTAGGTTCCCTGGTCCAGGTGGTGTCGCCCACGGCGGCGTTTCTGGTGAGCTGAATATGCTGCTCTTTCTTCATTGATGACTACTACTAGCACTTACTAGGTGTAGTGCAGACTTCAGAGTAACTGAGTTGGTAGATAGACAGTAAGTACTCATTAATTACAGTACATTACTAAACCTGTTTGTTTAGCCTGTTAAACTGATGCCCTACAATTGGCAAGTTTCTAGTTAACAGCTGTTGAATGCTTTTGCCAATCAGCCTCAATCAGCCTATTCGCTTGCTGGTTTCAGCCAGGGCTTATCAGCCAGCCAACAGTGTTTTCCTCTCACAACAAACCAGCATCAGCCGGGCTTATCAGCCAAGAAACCAACCAGCGAATAGGCATAGTATAAATGTACAATCTATGAGCCCACAACAGTACAATGAGCAGCTGAAGTTTTAGTGCAGGTGAAACACTTGCATTACTGAGAGCAGAAAAAGAACAGCAAGAGTTGTAATCTTTGGGTGTCTGGCCTATCAGCATTTAAGTTTCCTATAGTATCTACTGTCAGCATTCAAGTTTGCTATGGTTGTCTACTGTCGATAGTCATAACACAACTTACCATGGCTAATTAAGGTTACCATATGATATGAGTAGGACATAGCTGTACTTGATACATGCTTGTTTCCTCTTCGTTTGCTATGCTGCCGTAGTGCCATGATCATTCATACATGTCGTTTACCCAAAAACTATCACATTAGTATTATCCCTCACTTTTTGTATATCGTGTTGTGCTCCAAGTTGCAACTAATAAAGTTGGTTAGTGATGCTGTGAATCAAGTCAATTGCTGAGTTTGCTCGGAAACCTCTAATGAATGTGTCATAGTCATCAGTTTTTCTATTGTAGTCGTAAATTTATCAGACACCTTGAACCCACCAAATAATTGGTCAGCAGTACATACACACATACGGCACTGCTATTTTTGTTCTTGGAGATGTGCCCTGTCGGCTAGTCTATGTTAATTTTGCGTCTAGTTTCTAAATTTGGATAGCTTCAATATTGCAAAGCATTGAGCTTGTTCCTACCATACATATTAGCTGTGGCCCATTATTGCTTGCTTGTCTGAGCTTTGGTCCTACACATCCACTCTTTTCGCGTCTTCTCAAATACACATCTTACTATTACCATTGAAAAGTCTTAGATGTGAGGCATCTACAATGAAATGAAAATGAATGCTCCCTATATGTCATTGGTTTTTAGAACCTTGCCCTTTGTGCCATTGTTGATCATTAGTGGGGAGTCATACGGGGGATCATTAGTGGGGAGTCAGACGGGGAAAAGTTTCATTTTGTTCTCCATCTTGCTTCGTCCCCCCGTGCACCATCTCTTCTGTCTTTATCAGCTCACCTGCTGCTGCTGTCAGGACAGACTTTGAGAATTCAATCTGAGCATCCCATCTCTAATCATTGTACTGTTCTTTGCATCAATTGAGACACATAGAAATGGTTTTGTGTTAATCCTCCCTAGAAATATTTCTTTATTGATAATGATAATTTTCTCGCTCCTTTATCGATTCTGGCCTACAAAAAGACGACATGTCCAACATCTGACTGTTGCGGAAATGCGTATGTTGCGTTGGATTTGTGGTCACACAAGAATGGACCGAGTTCGGAATGATGATATACGTGATCGTCTAGGGGTAGCACCAATTGAAGAAAAGCTTGCCCAACATCGGCTGAGGTGGTTTGGCCATGTCTAAAGGAGACCTTTAGAGGCACCAGTGCATTCTAGAGTGCTAAGTCGAGATATCAATGTGAGGAGGGGTAGAGGAAGACCGAAGCTGACATGGGAGGAGGCAATTAAAAGAGATTTAAAGGGTTGGGATATACCTAGAGATCTTTGTTTGGATACGAGTGCTTGGAAAGCGGCTATTGACGTGTCTGAACCATGATTAGGGGCTCATGTTGGGTTTCAACTCTAGCCTACCCCAACTTGCTTGGGACTAAAAGGCTTTGTTGTTGTTGTTATTATCGATTCTGTATTCATTTATTCATTTGGCTTATCAGATTTTCTGAATTTGACCTAGCTGGTAATCAACATGGACTTTTGTTTTTGTTTATTTACAACTGAAAAACATGCTCTCTGCCTGACCCACAATTATGTACAATCTTTATTGTGCTATTCTACCATTTTAATATCAATATCCAAATATATATAACAAAAAATGTTGTCTATGCTTCAATCAAGCTTATATGTCCTAATATAGTTATGGCATTTGATCATTTCTGTTTTTGTTATTCCTATTGTGAGCAGAATTACTGCCTCCGATGTAATCCATCTGATGTTTGTTGCTTGTCTCTATTGTGTAGATAACAAGAATTTTGTGGAGCAATGAGTGTCTTCCCTTCAGAACTGATTTCTCCAGTTCCATTCTTAGCTGGCTTCAATGTATATACAGTATTGTTACATTCAATCTGTCATATTCCTCATGTGTGAGACATAGAGATGAAGGAAGAGAGGAAACCCAAAAGGTGAAAGGAAGAGGACAGAATCACAGAACAGAACAATAGCAGTGGAATTTTATTAAAAAAAAAGCGATGGATGGGTGCATCATTCTTCCTGAGGTTCCAAGGTTAGGTATTCTTGCAGGGTAAGACCATCACGAGAACCATGATTTGTGATTGGTATGAAATGTTATTGACATTTCTGACAATTGAGCAATGAATTGATGGCCTCATTATCCCATTTTCTTCTAAACTCTAGAATTACTTGTATATACAATCATGGCGGTTACGTCATTGGCATGATTATTCTTCTGTATTCATGAACAACTGGAACTGAACTCTTACGTATTCCACGTATCTTCTGTATCAAAATTATTCTGTTTGTGAATTGCTTTCATTGTCAATCTGCTGGTGCATGGATGTTTTTTCTCCCTCAGTACTTCGACTATTGCATGAATATTTCAACAATCTGTTCTGGCATTTTCCGAACACTGTTGAGAAAATTTATAGATCTTTGCTGTTGCGGCATTCTGTACCCTGTCAATAATTTTTTCTGTATCAGTATAAGCTCTTGAATTCCTCTGGCCACAAATAAGCATCATGAGACTTGATCATGAAACATTCTTGTAGTATGTCTGTTTGTGTTATAAATGTCAATACAAATTTGGTCAAATATATGATGATTTGACTTAGGACAAACTAGAGTGTTGGGATGAAGAAAGTAGAAAATACCGTTGCTGTTCGGTCTTGGCTGATTAGTGTTAGTTCATTCTGTTCTGTTCCAACTTATGAAGTACGGTGCACAGTGATCCTGAATGACGATGTAAACCATCCGTTGTGAAGACAATTTTCTATTTTTTTCTTAAAGAAAATGTTGGCTCCACTCTTTTAAAATAAAATAAAATGTAGGATCATTTAAGTTGCTGACTCAATCAAACTTCACTAAAATATCAATGGTTGCAACGAAACATGTTGAATATAAGCAACGCCTTACCCCAAAAAAAAAAGCAGTGAGCCGATGAGTGTACAAAGAAGTTGAAATATCAAAAGTCGAAACAACACACCCACAAAAGAACTGTTATTCTCCCCCCAAAAAAAGAGAACTGTTGTACCTATTTTTCTATTAAAAAATGTTGGATATAATTCTTTTAATAAATCACTAAACAATGTTGATTCAAGAAAAACCGCTGGCAATTAACCATTGCAAAAGAAATGCCAAATTATATATAAAAAATGGTTAGTCAAGTTGAAGTGACAAATGTCTGTAAAGTTTGAGTAAACAAAAGGAATGTTAAAGTGGCATGTCTTGAAGAAAAATATTAAATCAGTAAATATAGAAAATATTAAATCAACAAAAAATGCCTTCCAATTTAAAATATTGGATAGGCTTTTCAAGAAGGAATATTGGGTTGATCTCAAGTTATTTACTCAACAAAGTATACTGGAAATTAGCATCTGACAAAAAATACAAAGAAACTAAGCAAATTCTTAAAAAGAGATAACGTTTGACATAGAAATTGGGATCTTGACGAAGCTTCAGTTCAACTCATTTTATTAGTGTTGACATTGAACCCATAACCAGCTCCCAAGTAACTTGGATATATATTGAAACTACTTTTGAATAGAGTTACAAAAGATTACATAATCCTTAAAGCCTTCCTATAGTCAAATTAATAATTACAAGCTAGGTCAAATTTGCTACTGCCTCCTACGCAAAACCAACGCGAAACGCATGAGCCGCCGCCTAGGTCAAGAGGAAACGCCGCCGCCGCCCTTGCTCGTTCTTGCCTATGCCCCGTCTCCATCTAGGGCATCTCTCCTTCTTCTCCGGTGCGTCTGCCAAGGATAAGAAGGGGAGGTGATCCACCTCTTTATTTTTCTGCAGTTTTTTTCTAGTTGCTTAGGGTTTAGTCCAAATAAATCTTCCGACGAAATCAGATGATTTTCGGTTAGGATCATGTTTCCTGTGATGACTTCGATGATTGCCACGACGAGATCGCCATTGCCGGCGTCGATTTCATCGGCAGACGGCTAAGTTGTGCCCATTATCTCAAGGGGAGGGGTGCTTCTAGGCGCCCCGAACGAAGAGAGCTACTTCCTCCATCCCAAATTATAAGACATTTGACTTTTTTTACCCCAAGTTTTATCACTCGTCTTATTCAAAAAATTTGTGCAAACGTAGTCAAATTTAAGTCATTCTTGAAGAAGTTTTATTAATAAAGCAAGCCACGACAAAAGAAATGATATTTTGCATAAATTTTTGAATAAGATGAGTGGTCAAACTTGGTGTAAAAAAGTCAAACGTCTTATAATTTAGAATGGAGAAAGTACTTTAAATTAAAAAAAATTAAAGTTGTAGTGACTGACCCGATCTCAAGGGGAGTGTGTTTTTACTTTCTTAGATTTTGAAATTCAAAATTAGAATTTTCAAATGACCTTGAATGTCACATGATTAATAATTAATAAAGTTGCAGTGGCTGACCCGATCTCATGTTTGTTGTTGGTAACTTTTTAATTTGAAATTATATAGTCTTAAAAGATTTATTTTAAATTTGCATATTTTGAGATTTAAATTTTTTATTTTTTCAAACAAACTCAGATGAAAACACGTCCTGTCCTATACCAAAGTCGGAGCGAAAGGTGATCGTTTTCAAACAATCCTCTTAGAAATGGGACGATAGCACACAAATCCCCTTTCCCTCTTGCAGGTCAGTTATTTTCGCGCGCTATGGACTGCCGCCACGCTGAGCTGCCGGTCAGGCGAACACGAAGGCTGGCCACATCATTGTGGCGGTCGCACACACCGCCGTGCCGTGCGGGCAAGCACGCGGCTCAGCCGTGCCGCCGCCCCAGGCGAGCGAGCCTAAGTGTGGGACTGCGGGATTCATCGGGTCCGAACGCCCGGTCATCGGGTCCGAACGCCCGGACGCGATCCTCCCGCCGAACAGTCTGCACGGAAAACCAGTCGTGCGGGAAACCACGGGTCCGCGCCGCGCGGGAGTCTACAGTTACATACGTTTAGCCAGGTACGTTAGTTTCCCTTTTATCTTTCCTTTTTCCTGATTTATTCTCTTTTCTTTTCTTTTTCCCCTTTTTTCCTGTGATTTTCTTTTCTCTTTTTTCTCTTTTTGTTTTTATATTTTTTTTATTCCGTGTTTCTTTTCTTTATGTTTTTATTTGATTAATCTTGTCTATTTTTTATCTTCCTTTACTTTTTTATTTTTATTTTTATTTTTTTTCTTTTTTTTTCTTTTTGTGCTTCATTTATTTTTTATTTTTATTTTATTTTTTGTTTTATTTGTTTTTATTATTCTTTTCATTTTTATATTTTTTTATCTTTCTTGTATTTCTTTTTCTTTTCTTATTATTTTTCTTTCCATATTTTTCTTTTTGTTTTATTTGTTTTTTCATTATTTTTTAGTTTTATTTGTTTTATATACACGTGATGTTCATGTAATATACTTGTGATGTTCTGTGATATATTTTTATGATGTTCTATGATTTATATGGTGATGTTTGTATAATACACATGTGATGATTGTGTTATATTTTATATGTTTACATAGTATATATGTGATGTTCTATGATATTTTTTATGTTCACTTAGTATACATATGATGTTTTATATTGTATTCAGTGATGTTCATGTAATATATAAGCAATGTTCTCTAATGAATTTAGTGATGTTCTATGGTGTATTTAGTGATGTATTTTGTTCACTTAGCTTTTATTATTTTTTATTTATGTTATGTATTTATTATTTATTTTTATTTATATTATAATATAATTTCATGAATCTAAAACTAGAATATTGTTCTTCTAAATTAAAAATATTTTTTTACTAAGACGGAACATTGTTCTCTGAACCTAGAACATCATATCTCCTCAATAAAAGAAAATGTCCTGTCTTCATAAGATAAATGTTCGTTAATAAAATTTTATCTAAATATATCAATGTGAGATCTTGTTTTGAAGGATTTATTGTAAAAATCCGATGGTGTAATCAAAATTTAATTTAAATTTTGGTTTAGAAGTTATGACTTTTTTAATTCGTTAAAAGTCATTTGCATGCGTGTCAGAGCTGGGCCTGTGCCGCTGTGCAGCATCTGTCCCGCGCGCGCTACAACATCACCAATCACACACGCACACTGACATGTGCTACAACATCGGTCTCTGCAAAATTTTGGTGCCCGAAATTTTTGCGCGCGATCAGCCTGTTCGTTTGGTGGTATACGATCGTGGATTATAAGCTGTAACAGTATTTTTCTTTTACACCAAACCAGCCAGCAGTAAATAATCCACGATCGTTTACGGCCTTCCGAACAGATGTCGGCCAGCGCGGGCTACAATCTGGTTATTCGGACAAGCGTGCATACCACGTCACACGCGCCAAGATAGAGGGAGAGAATTGAGAAGAGAGGGCGAGTGTGTGTGCCGCACCGTGGGCTGAGAGGAGATGGAGATAGGAACTGCTAGCGCGCCCATGCTCGCACCGATTCGTTTCACGCGCGCCTGCATTTCGTGCCCATGCCAGCACGTCCCTTGTGCCTGCGTTTCACGCGTCCACGCAGGCCTAGGCTGCCCGGACGTTGCCCAAGCAGCGCACCACGCGCGGACCGCTCGAGTCTCCACGTGCGTCCCATGTGTAACACCCTAATCTATTTTTGAAATATCCAGATGCAATGCTTGCAACATACATTTGAAAGCAGATGAAACACTTAAAACATACGTCTAAAACACTTGCAAAAACATCTAAAACACTTAAAAACCATTGCGAATATACGCAACATCTAGATACACACTTGCAACATGTGTGTGAACATATAAAACATCCAGATAAAAACATTTGCAACATACGTCTAAAAAACAGATAAACATTGGGGATAGACGCTTGCAACATACATGTATAATCATTGAAACATATGCAACATTCTGATCTACTTTTGCAACATCTGTATGAAACACTTGTAACATACATCTAAACACATCTCAAACATTTAAAATATACGCTTGCAACATGCATCGTATTCTGGTGCGGCCTCCTCCGCCATCTGCATTGGGGTGCCGCAGCCATAGCAGGAGGTGAGGCCGGAGGACTTTTGCGCCAAGGCCCGACTTTTCTCCTTGCACCGGCGGTGCCTGTCAACGTCATCAAGTGCGAGCACGTGCGCGGCAACCTCGGGTGGCCAGCTTGTGACCAAGAAAGTAGTCCCCACGCGTGGGCGCGACGGTGTCTGCATCGTCAGGCAAGGCGCACGGCAGAGCAGGAGTAGCGATGAAGGGAGGTCCAGTGGAGAGGAAGGAGGCCACGCACCATAGCGGTCGCCGTGGACCACGCCGGAATCCGCGGCGGCGCGAGCGAGTGGAGGTCGCATTTAGGCGTGTGGATTTTTTTTACAAAATTGTGGAGTGGAGTTGTTGAGGGCAAGAAGCGGTGGGCTGTTCAGGTCGTCGCGACCCATGACAATGGGAGTGTTCGGACGTACGAACGCCCTAAGCAGAGCATTTCTGGATGGAGACATGAGAAGGGATCGAGGAGAAATGAGATTTTCTTATTCACTCACATATAGGTGCCATATATAAAGGGGATAAGCTTTTGTCAATTTGTAGCCTGCAATTCAATTTTCTCACTTTTAAGGGGGTTGGGTCCTCGGGTCGAAGGGCAAGGGTGCAACCAGTCTAGTACCCCTCCGTATTCCTCCTAGGGCAATGAGAGGGGTTCCCGCCACCGCCAACCAGAGGCCCCGTTGCGCTCTACTCCAGCTGCTATCGTCGTCCGACGTGCGCAGCCCGCAACAGCGCTAAAAATGGTGGCTGCTCATGCATCCCCACCCCTCATCTTCTCTTCCTTTCCCATCTCTTTCTCCCCTCTTTGTTGTTCATGGATCCATCACCGGCGGCGAAATGGGTGGCAGCACGGCGGGTCCACTTGTGGGGGGCACAGATCTACGCTCCGCATGCCTGGATCTGTGCCTCTTTGAGCTCGCGCCGGCGCAGCATGGTGGCCGTCGGGCAGCGTCCCCATTGCCCTCCCAGGACGCTTCCAACTAGGGCCCCTTGTCGGGTGGCGTTTCCATCCTCATCGTTGGCGTGGGGCTCGCGGGTCTTGCTGCCACACATTAGCCCCTCCGCTTCGGCCTCCGAGCGCTCATCCACATGGGCACGTGTGACCCGGCGACCGCGTCTACTCGGACCGGCTTGGCAGGGACAAGGCCACCGTCAAGGTCGGCGGCAACATCACCACCGGCTTTCCCAGGCACCAGACCTCGGGTGGCGACGGTGGTGGCATCCCATCGGTGGCTCGGAGGCCCCCTCTTTGCTGCTTGGCTAGCTAGCGCATGTGGACGTGCATGCCCCTATCATGCGTCCTCATCTGACTTGGCAAGCCTCGATCTATACATGGCCAAACGGGCCGCCCAGGCACAACATGGCACTGGCATGGCCAGGCACGGCACGGCGGGGCACGGCACGATGGGGCATGGCGGCGCTGCCTTGTCATGCCACGTAGTGCCGCCATGCCAGCATCCTAGCCCAGGCACGCCACTATAGGCTATTAGACGTGTCGTGCCGTGCTGCTAGGCACGGCAGCCCGCGCATGCCCATGCCGGCCCGCAGCCGCCGCCGTCGCACAAGGTCGCTGCAGCCACGCCATCACCGCCGTGCCTCGCCGCCGCCGTCGCGGATGCGTCGCGCGCCACCGGCATGTGAATGCAGCGCCAGCCGCGCGCCGCCGTCGTGGGGATGCGCCACCATCCGCATGACCGCCGCCATGGGGATACACCGTGGGGAGAGTATGCACGCGCCGCCGCGCAGGCGCTGGGGCCTGAGGGCACGCGATCGTCGGGGCCTGAAGGCGCTAGGAGAGTGGGAGATCGGTAGAGGGAGAGACAGGGAGCAACATAGTGAGAGATCGAGAGAGACGAAGGCTGAAGAGCTAGGGTTTGGAAGGGTGTGACGTTTATATATGTGGCTCAGAATGCATCCAACGGTTAGCATCTATCCTCAGAGCATCTGACGGTGGAAATAATCGGCTGGCATCATGCCAGCCCATTAGCAGTGCCGTGCCCAGGCCGGCATTGCGGGCCAAAGTTGCGGCCCAGGCACGACACTACTACCGGGCCGTGCTAGGCACAGGCACGATAGGCCTCGGGCTGGGCCATGCTCGGGCCATGCTTTATAGTGTCGTGCTAGTACTGGCCCATCGGGCTTGGCCTATTTGTCCAAGTATACCTCGATCCGGTGCCCCCTTCGCCCGATCTGGTGAAGATGCTCCATGGTGCGGTGTTCCTTCTACTCATGCGTGTGTAGAGGCTCTGAGCGCGCAGTTTTCATGATTGCAGGCATGCCGGCGGAGGGGCTGCGTGCCCATGGGTGTTCTTCTACGCGTGCGTGCATGGTGCGCGTAGTTTGGCCGCAGGCATGCCGATGGTGGGGCTACGTGCCCGTGAGCGCCCTCCCCCTGTGCCGCTCTCTCTGTCCGTCTTCGTTCGGTGAGGGCAGATCGTTGTTTGGGCAGAGTGACGACGTCGACCATGCTTGTGTCCGCGGTGGCAGCGACAGCTTGGTGGTGGCATCGGGGCGTCACCTTTGGAGATAAGACGAGACAACTATGGCATTGTTGTCTCATCTGTGGGAGCTCTTGCGAGGGTTCTGGGCGAAAGCTTTTCCCAGTCTTAGGCTGGGCCAGCGATGAGGAATCTCCTTGAAAGCGTTGTTGAAGAACCTCTTGCTGCTTCTCTCCTTGGTCGGCCCGGTTATTGTAGTTCTCATCGGCACAAGACTCAGACAAAAGCCTTGCCAAGCTCCTGCTTGGCTGACGATGATTACGTTCTAGCGTCATCCACTTTCTTGGAGGTATCGTCGATGTAGCTCCTATGCCTTGGTGTTGTAGTCTCTTTTATGTGGTTTTGTGGTTGTGCCACATTTTGCCCTTGTGCTGGGATGTGTTGTTTTTTTCTTACTCGTGGATATAGCACTTTCTTATTGTTTTTTCTTACTCATGGATATGCCACTTTCTCACCCTTTTGTGATGAGGGTGCTGATCCTAGTTTAGCTAGGTAATATTTTTAGTCTTGTTTTCTAAAATTAACTCGGCAAAAGGGTTTTGCTTTGTTTTCTCAAAAAATAAGGTTGTTGATGTGGTTATGCCACGATATATATTAATACAACTCAGGTGGAGATCCTCTCCCCAGAGTGATAGTTTAAAAAACACTTTTAAGTGAAAGGAAAAAGAGAATGTGGTAGAATTGCTATTACATCCAATGTAGTCTTGGTTGTACATATTGCTGGATCGAAACATGAATGCATGGAATAAATCGTGCGTGAAACTAGGCTTGAATATCTAGTATAGTCGGCACAAAATGGTAATCCGTCTATATATACGTGGTATATATGGACCTATTGCTTGAACGTGTACGTATGTGCAGGCAACATCGATCCAGCTCACATCTCACCATGCATGTTGGACAGTACTGGCGGCTCTACTCAATAATACAGCCGTATGGTACTACCTAATAATACCAGTAGAAAAGGTAGCACAACATGTCTTTCCCTGTTGGCTCTCGGTAGCTGCTAAAGGTTAATTTGAATTTTTACTACAAACCAAGTCTTAAATCCTTGTGAAACAAAAATATTAAGGGCTCGTTCGTTTAGCCGAATTCCTGCCTAGGATTTATTTCACATCATCAAAGCCTATATAAATTAGCATAGTATTTCTGGGCAATCGTTCCAAGGCATCATTCCGTAACAACCGAACGATGCCTAAGTCTTAGAAAATCGAACAATACACTGTCAGTAAGTAGAAAGGAAAATGTGTATGTACAATATGAACAGTCTTAAATCCATGTGAAACAGAAATATTAAGTCTTAGTAGAAAATTAACAATACACTGTCGGGAAGTAGAAACGAAAATGCGTGTGTACATGAATATATATATATATATATATATACAGATGAACTGCAAATCCTGTTTCTGATTTTTTTTTTCTAAAAGAAAAAGAGAAACATTTCGATTCTCTGCGTAGGGCGTGGTGTATGGAACATCGATCCGAGCTTATCTTGCAACCGAGATCGAGATCCCGGGAATAATAAATCAAAACAAATATAGAACCATGCATCGGGAACATATATAACCTACTAGTAAAACCATAAGATGTATATCTTCATAAATAAAAGAAGAGAGAAATAATAACAATGAATCCAAAATTGTAGACAACATCGATCCCTCCTGCAATTTCTGAATTTCACATGCATTTCTCCAACTGAATTGGAGTTAACTGCTGCGCACACACGTACCAGTGTTCATCGATCCGTACGTGCATCGGACGAGCTGGGCTGCATGCTAGCTAGCTGCATCCTTTTTCGAAATTAACTAAAAGATGCATGCAATTAATGGTTGATGAACTCATGCAGCGCACGCATCAGCGTCGGCGCTGGCGGCGTCCGCACCGTCGGCGAGTTCCAGCGGCGCCGTAGCGGCGCCGTAGACGGCCGCGAGTTTCCGGAGGAGCTCGATCCTTGCCCGGAGCCGCACGATGTAGGCGGCCGTGCGGACGAGCAGGGCCGCCGCGGGCGCCTCCTCCCCGCCGGGCACCAGCCGGCGCAGCTCCCGCACCTTCCGGCGCAGCGCCGCGCCGGCCGCGCGCGACGACGGACGCCTCCCACCGCCGCCGCTGGCGCTCCCGCGGGCGCGGGGCCTCCGCCGCCTATCCTCCATGACGCTCAGGCAGAGGCAGTCGCACCGCACCAGCTAGCCTGCTAGCCAAGCGAGCTGTTCCTAGGTGGCGGGCGCGGAGAGGGCGAGGCTCAGCCCCGTGGGAATAAATAGGCCGAGGCTGCCTGCCATAGTGCCATCGCATCTCGTCGCGGCGCGCGGCGGGGGGGTCATGTGACGGGCCGGGGACGGGGAGCGTGCTTTCGCGCGGACGTGGAGGAAAAAGGCTCGAGGGGAAAGGCGCCCGCCACCGAGGAAAAAAGCGCGCCGGGCGATGGGATCGAGACATCGAGTGGAGTGGACGGACGGCGAGCGGTGGTTCGGCGGTAGGGTGGGGGCGCGGCGGGCTCGGGCGTGGACGCCACGTCTCGTCTGGTTGCCCTCGCCCGCACGTGCCCGACAGCTGTTTCTGTTCTGTGTTGGCTTTTGGCTTCCAGAGTGATCGGATCGCTGCGCTTGCGCTTTGGACCGCGGCACGACGTGGCGCGGCGGCACGGGACGGTCGCCGGCTCGCCGTGAGTGGCTAGGGCGCTAGGCTTGGACTGTACTGGTATCGCCATGGCCAATGGATAACAGCTGCATGCCAGTGCCAGCGCGCGAGCGGCTGCGGATCATCTGTGCTAGTGCTACATGTAGAGCGCTAGCGTCCGATTTCTTGTCGTGCATGTCACATTGTCATCGTTGGAGCGAGCTGCACCGTCAGGGCTTACAGTATTTGTTAAGTGTGGAAGTGGAACACAATCGAAGAGAGAGTTAACCCGTATGGGGATTGGGATGGGATGAATGGATGATCCCCTCCCACCACCCAATCCAGCAATCCCCTCCCAGGCGGTGGATTCAAAATCCCTCTGATCAAAACGTACCTTGGATTGGCTATGAATTGACTCAATGATGTCACGTACGAATGTAACAACTCAGACAAAGCACGTATGACCTTGGTCAGTACATGCATACCGAGGTGTTGTCTTCAATTTACGGAATTGATAGTATTAGATGGCTTTAATCTCGGGATGCAACGTGGCGGTCTAACAGCCTCACATCCCTCTACCACGGGACGTACAGTACCAGCTTTTCTTCTAAATATCCGTATTACTCATCTGCTTTCCTCTCTTAATCACCAGGCAACGCTCGCTCCGACTTCATGTGCGTCGCCTGGCGCCGGTCACCCTCTCCATCGCGCCCTACCGTAAGCGCTAGCCAGTGGCAGAGCGGACCTGAATGTGCAGGGGCCAAATTCAAACCTACACTGCTACAGTATTTACCGACAGTAATACAGAGAATTGAAATTCTATGTAAAGACCTTTGTTTTTTCAAGTTCTATTCAGACTAGAATGAACAATAAAAAATCATGTCAAAGAAGAATGAACAATGTGCGCAGTTCGCCATACTTGCAAGCTGCCTTTCACTCGTCAACAAGTAGTAGCTAGCAAGTATAGGACAAGGAGAGAGGTAGTAAATAGACTCGCACTGTTGCCGTGTATTCATGGTAGAACTGCATAGCCGGGGGGGGGTGTTTCAATATGCTTGCTCTCTCTCTCTCTCTCTCACACGCTCCCTTCTCTCGTCGCCCCGCTCTCTCTCCCTCTCTAGTTGCTGCTCGCACAACAGGGCTGACCGAGCCTAGAGCTCCCCAGTTGCTGTTGCCCCATTTCCTTCTAGCCCTCTCGCGACCCACTCCTAGAGCTCCACCAACGCCACCTTAGGCTCGTAGTTTCCCCTGTGCATGCTCGCTAAGCAAATCCCCTGCCGCCCCTTTTCGTGCTCGTCGCACGACCATAGGACAATAACTGTGGTGAGCCGTCCTTGGTGGCCCTCCACCTAGCCAGCCACGCTACCTCCGCGTTCGCCTCGCCTCCCTCCATTTCCTTCATGTGTTCGCCAGGGTGGATATCTGACGGCACATTGCCGCCGCTAGTGCCGCCTCCCGCATGCTACTGGGATGCGCGGCCAACCGTACACCGAGCCTCCATTCGTCCAAGAAGCAAGTAGATGTTGTGCTTGAAAGCGAATGTTGCAAGAGTATGTTTCAGATGTTTCAAAGGTATGTTGCAAGTGTTTCATATGGATGCTATAAAAGTAGACCATTATGTTTCATATGTTGCAATGGTTGTACACGTACGTTGCAAGCGTCTATTTCAAATGTTTCATCTTTTTTTTCAAATGTATGTCACAAGTGTGTTTACGTGGATGTTGCATATATTTCACACATACGTTGCATGTGTTTTATCTTGATGTTGCATATGTTTTTCAATGTCTTTTCAAGTGTTTTTGCAAGTGTTTCAGATGCATGTTTCAAATGTTTCAGAAGCATGTTTCAAGTGTTTCAAACGCATGTTTTAAGTGTTCCATGACATATGTTGCAAATATTTCATCTGAATGCTTAAAAAACAGATCGGTGTTTTTGTTGGGGACCCACCTGCCGTAGCAGGCGTCCGAGCAGGAGAAGTGGAAGGGGGCGCGAGCGATCTCCGTGTGGGGTTAGGAGGCATTGGCGATGTTCAGACGGCACGGGCCCCATGTGGGCGCGCGAAACGGAGTGCAGGCGCGGGCGTCCAGATGTGTGCATTTGTCTGGACGTCCGGGCGCTAGCATTGCCATTCAATTTAACTAACAGCGGGCATAAATTAAAATAAACAATACAATAAAAAACTTGAAAATTTTATGTGTGAGATAAGATACATAGTCATCTTACCAATGCACACGTACAATTTCTTTTTGAAAATTTTTAATGTATCTCAAATTTAGAAATGACCTAAATCAAAGTTGTAGTACCCGAAGAGATAAGCAACTTTGTAGTTCAAGACTTTGTTTTTCAAATCATTTGGAGCCTAGAAATTCCGTTTTAATGTTCATGATTTTGAAATTCTTTTTTTCCCCAAATTTCTCAAAGGACCTCAGGATGGAGAAATGACTGAAATCTTGCAGTACTTGAAGAGATCTGAAACTTTTTAGTTCAAACTTTTTTATTTGAATTTGTTTAGCGTCTCAAATATACATTATCATATTCACGGAAGTTTCCGTGAATACAAAGAAACGTATGAACCACTAATTCACGAAGTGACTTTGAGACGCAATGGTAAGAAAGCAACCACGAGTCCCTGAGGTTATGAGTTTGATTTCCCACGGTTGTACATAGGTGTGTTTTGTGCAAAATAAAATAAAATCATATGACTTGTGACTTTTTCGTTATTTATTTGTCCCTATTTCCAAATGCTAGAGAATGATTTCTAGAGGCGAATGAGATTCGGCCATTTCTAGAGGCAGGTATAATTTGATTTCCCACTGTCAGCAAAATGTGTAGTTTGCATGAAAAATCGTGTGACTTATGACAATTTTTTCACTACTATAAAATTGATTTTTAGCAAAGGGAGGCTTTTTCTGTAGAGGCAACTCAATTTTCAGTCGCCTCTATAGTGGCCTCCTGAGCCGCCTCTAGAAATGCGTTCATAGAGGCAAATGCTATATATTTTCAGCCACCTCTATATACGCACCCATTTTTAGAGGCAACTCTATGTTCAGCCACATCTAAAACATGATTTCTAGAGATGGATGAAAATAGATCTGCCTCTAAAAGTCAGAGCTGCACAATAAAATTTAAATTTTTCAAATGATCTCGGATGGATAAATGACCAAAACAAAAGTTGTAGATCTTGAAAATTTTATGCAACTTTATAATTGACAACCTTTTCATTTGGAATCAACTATGCAAAGAAAATTATGTTTGAATTTCTCATATTTGAAATTTAAATTTTTCAAACGACCTTGGATGGAGAAACAACAAAAACCAAAGTTGTAGATATCAAAAAGTTATAAAACTTTGTAGTTGATAAATTTTCATTTAAATTTGTTTAGGGTTCCAACTACTCATTTTAAAATCGGATGAAGATAAAATGAGAAGGACGAATATCCTAAATAACACAAGTCTCATATGGGTGGAGTGGATAGGGGAGGAATGCATAAGGGCAAGTTTGTAGGTTTGAGGCCCCTTGGTCATGAAGCGCGTGTGTGGTTGTCTAGTGGGGTCTCCCAATGTTTGATTTTTTTTTTGAAAGGGGAGAGCTTAATTATAGAAGGTCAACATGATTACAATCACGGGCTAAAGCCACTGACATGCAAGTCAGGATGTCATTAGCAACAAAAATATATGAAAACTCTCTCCTACCAAACTGACACAAGCTCGTGAGCCATTTGCACTTCGATGACACTTGGAGATTCTGACTTCCTTAAAGTTCTTGACGATTTCCTTCACTTCTATGGTATGGCATAAAATAGATTGGTTTTTGCACTTGTTCTCTAGTTGATGTACCGTTGCAAGACAGTCTGATTCCAACCAGAGGCGCCCTATCCATGAAGATAGGGTGTGTTTTATTCTTGTCAATGGCACTAAACATTCCTTTTTTTTCACCGACTTGCATCGTTGGTCGCTTGACCATCTAGAGTACAAAACCTCGCCCAAATGGTTCCTTGCGATGAAACCAAGGCCGGCATGACTGGAGAGGGGGTCGAAACCTGCATCCACATTTAGTTTTATCTAGTCGGGGGGGCGGCGACCAAGGAACTGTCTTTTTTGTCATATTGAGGAGTAGAGTAGTGCTTTACATGCTCGGGATTACTGATTTCTTTGCCCTTTAAGGCTGTCTCCAACATGAGACCCATTGCGGAACCCAAACCCAAAATAGGTCTCCAACACAATGCCTATAGCCTGCAACAGAGTACCTATATGTAAGACCCATTTTGGGTGCCAGGAGAGGAATAAAACCAAATCTGAGTGTCCTCTCTCCTAGAGACTCATTTGCAGAAATAATTGTCTTTTGGGTCTTATTGTTGGAGAAGACAAAAATATGTATTGAACCCTTTGCTTGTAGCGCTACCCAAAGGACGAATGTGTCTTGTATTTTGGGTCGTAGTTGTTGGAGACAGTCTAACTAGTGTTGGTGGATTGCTGTTTGGTTTCATCGGGGTGATATAATTTTGAAGGAATTCTACCGAAGCAGATATATGACTTTCTCCTTTCCCGAAGATGATATCATTTCTGAGGTGCCAGGTTCTCCAAAAAAAGGAACATCAATTTAGCTCTTGCCTCTTTGTTGACAGTATTTAGAAGGGCTAGCATCCATTCAGGTCCTGTGTAGTTAAACAAAGTCTCCTTAGGGAGGTCCTAGACTTGGCGTAGGGCATGTCGCAGAGCAACAACTTTTGTGCGTTGGACCATAGCCATGGAGCAAGTGGCATCCGGGATTAGGTGACATTTCAGCCTGTTTGTTTGCACAACCAGGCCATTCAGGCCAACTTCTAGGTGAAATTTTTTTATTTTCTGGGGCACAGGGGTTGCCCATATTGCCTCAAAATTCCTTCTATCAGCAAATGAGCTTATACTGCAGACATTGGAATTTAACTCCACAGCAAGTTTATATGCACTCCTAATAGAGAATATACCATTTTTCTCAAAGTGCTAGGCAAGGATATCCATACCTTCAGTTTCTGGAATCCTGATGCTGAGAACTTCTTCGGCTTCATGCTGAAAGAAAATTTGTTTGATGAGTGGTTCATTCCAGCGTCTTGGATTATTTAGAAGCAGATCAGACACTCTGCGGATCCCGATGACTTTTGCTGGTCCGGAGATTTTCAGTCAATTTGATCGTGGTATCCAATTACCCCTCCAGATTTGGATGTTTTGACCATTATTTACTCTCCAAATGGTTCCTTTTTTTATGAGATCAAGCCCATGCTCAATGCCTTTCCACGCTGGGGAGGAGTTTGCTGTGTCTAGCACATTTCCTTGAGGATAATATTTAGCCTTTAACAATCTTGCGCAGAGGCTATCAAGTAACTGTAGGAGACGCTAGGCTTGCCTAGCGAGCAGAGCTTGGTTGAAGAGGGCTAGGTCCCGGAAGCCTATGCCACCTCACAGCTTTGGTTTGGTGAGCTTGTCCCAAGCGAGCCAATGGATTTTCCTTCTTTCGTGTTCATCTCCCCACCAATTTTTTTTTTATCATTTGTTCAAGTTCTTCACAAAGACCTGCAGAGAATTTAAAGACGCTCATAGAATAAGTAGGAAGGCTCTGTAAAACAGATTTAACAAGGATTTCTTTTGCCCCGCTTGAAAGGTATTTCTCTGACCAGTCATTTACACGCTTGCTGAAACTCTACCGAGGTTTGATTTTTTTGGCCACGAAGCACGTGTGTGGTCTCTCGAGGTTTGAAACTTTTTTTTGTTGCTATTTTTCGGTCTGGATTTGCAATTGCTATTTTGGCCCCATTTGGCTGGTAGAATTTTGGCTAAAACTGGCTGAAAACACTGTTCTGGTTGAATTGTTGTGAGAGAAAAACACTGTTCTAGCTGAAAAAAGAAGTCGAACAAGCTGAATATGGGGTATGCCGAACGAAGACAGGTAGAAGTTGTGGCTGGAGTAGCCGTCTCTACCAATAAATCATGTGCAACTACCTCAAAGCCTCTGTGTATAGTAGTATGAAATAGGCACATGAAAAGATATTGAGGGGGTGTTTGGTTTTAGGCCACCACCTGCCACGTCACAGTTGTGGCAGCCATAGTTATTTTAGCTACTGCTTGATTGGTGAGTAGTTTAGGCAGCCACAATTTTTAGACGGCAAAGCTTGCAGCATTCTCGCCACAGTTGCTGTGGCACTTTATGGCTGACATCCAAACACGTCTGAATAGAAGGCGTAAAGATGTACGACATGAACTATAACCAGAGTGGTACCATTCAGATACACTATTATCATGCATCGAGTAAATCAGAAAAGGCAACATTAATTAGAACCAAAGTTACACTACCATTATCTCGTTATAGCACGACCCTGCTGCTGCTTCGTTGAAGCTTCAATATCATCTAAATTTATACAGCTGTGATCAACTAAGCACAAGCCGCACAACCTGTATCGCGCACAAAAGCATCAGGTACATACCACGAAAGCAAAGGCACCTTGAGCTAAAACAGCATACGGTGGGGCTAAACCTACTGGCTACAGCTAGAGCTAACAATATAGGCCCCGTTCGATTCGCTTAAAAAAAAAGCAAAATACTGTTCCGACTGATTTGTTGTGAGAGAAAAATACTGTTTTAACTAAAAAAATAATCGAAAAAGACGGATTATAAGATAAACGAACGGACCTACGTGACGCCATGGACGGTGGACGGCCCCTTGTGCTGCTGGCCGCTTAGCTGTACGTGTGGGAGAAGAGACGGGCCGGGGGTGCGTGCGCGCATGCGCGACGTGTCCGCGCCGCACCGGTGGGTTTGGATCTAGTCGCGCACACGTACGCACGTAGACGCTGCGGCCGTTGCAGACTTGCAGCTGGTGGAAACGGGACGGAGCATGCCGCACATGCGGTGGCTCGTCACAGTATCAGCGTACCCATCACTCGATCTCCCCGTTCCAATCATGTACCAGCTCTGCGGCCTCTATAGCGCCCATGTATATGTATGTATCAGTGTCAGTCCCCACTGGCTTCATTCAGCACTCGTATGCCCCTTATCGTGACCTTTCAACGCGTTGATACTTTGATAGCTGGCTGCTGGACGCGACCATTTTAATTTGTTCACATATGTCGACACCAATTATTAGTTCGTCTCATACATGCATGAAGATGCATGATACTGCAATGTACAGTACATTTGTGTTGCCTCAAATTAAAGTGCATGCTATGCATGATACCCCACAGGTTAGGTTTGTGCAACTTTCAAAGGATCAAAGCTGTTTTACTGTTAACTTTTTAAATACATATACTAACGTTCAAATAAAGCAAGCTAGTTAACTAACATCTTGCTGTGTTATTCTTTTTCAATCAAAATAGAAAGGTCAACTAAGACATTCTATGGTACGGTATGTAGACCTCATGAGGGGCAGACATTTTAAGAGAATGCCTCTTGTTAGGATTTGAACCCATAATAACCTTTAGCCTCGCACGACAAATCGCTACAATTGCACTACATACTCATTTATGAGAGAGTATAGAATAATGTTATTCTTTTGTCTTAACATTTCATAATCTCATTGAATATTTTGACAGCTAAATAATCTCAAATGAAAAAAAAACACTAACATATAAGTTTGAGAGATCTTGTCAAGATCAACTGCAACTTTGGTATAGGGCGTCCATTATCCGTGATACTTTGGAATTTTAAAAAATTTGAGTATCAAAATATGATAACCTTAAATATGAGAACACATGGTTGATATGTGTCTATATTGTGAGCGATGAGTGATTCTGAAATTAACCTTTTTTCTCTATCTTCGGAATGGGCTTTTGCTTGTGATGGGATGTCACGTGATCTTGTGAATCTCCCTTCAAAACCTGAGATCTTTTGGTTTCCATTTGAACAAGTTTTGATCGAATTTGGTTTGGTTTACAGCTGAGAGGCGCTAGCCAGTTTTCTAGCTCAATTACCACGTGAACTCACCGGACATGGGCATTGTCTGGCGTGGGTATTTCATGGACTACGAAACGTCCTGCAACACTGGTATAGGGTATCCATCCAAGATAGTTTGCAATTTTTTTTTGAAGTAACCCCCCTGTAGACCACATGTTATATCTGGGTGTAACAAGCCAAGTAGCTTGTGGTGACCGGTTAACCAAGTGGATTTGGCTCAGAGTGCAGCGCGTGGTAGCTAGAATAAGCCAATACCTATACCTTGGCCCATCGCTATACCGTTCATGGGCGATTTGGCCACACTTGTGAAAAGTTAGGGACTTGAGGCAACCCTTACCTGGGCATACGGGTATGGAGATTCATCCAGTCCTCTGCAGAGTTTTCTTCGAATGCCTAAACTCTTCGGACAGATTTGGTTGTTCTTACTCCTAGATTCAGAGCAGATGTGATGATGAAGGACTCGTGGAAGATCAAGCTCCATTCTACGCTTAATGCTCATATATGCTCTACCTTGCTATGCTTATATATAGTTGATAGATAACATTTACTTTATGCAAAATCCTATTAATGCAACTCAACCTTTATTCCTTGCTAATGCCAAATTCATACTTCTTTGTTTATATATTAGGTAAGTCTATGTAGTACAATTTGCATACTCATGACACTGCCGTTAAGTTGTTTTGCAGGTATCTAAAGGACTTGGTGGCCAAGTCATCCTACCAATGCTGACAAAGTGAGTGAATTATGGCTAGAGCCCATTCAATCTATAGTGGTTGACACCCGTGGCTAGGAGTTGTTTGACAATTATCAGTGTCAGTTATTTTTTCCCTAAGATCAAAACTAATGTGCTTCTTCGTGATCATGAGCGATAGCCTGTTTGGGTGCTCCCACTGACGCTTATCATCCACAAACTCTTTAACCCTCCAGAAAAAGCCGCTATCATAATCTCCAGAAAAAGCCGCTATCATAATCACCTTCTCTCGTCGGAAGGGTGGGAGCATGCTAACAAATGGCATGATTACAGCTCAAAAACTAAGAGAGCTAATTGAATTTCCCCTTTCCATAATGGGAAGTCGGTCTAGTCCGGAGGAATCTCTTTGATTCTATCCATAATCTCCGAAGGACATAGTTCCGACTCAAAATAAATTAAACTACAGTAGTAAGGGTATATTTACATTATGTCATGCATGAATGAAATCCTACGTTGGTCTGATTCAAAACAAGCTAATGACATTTTAGATTCGCATCACCGTTGGGCGGAAACGACATAAACTTGTGAACATATATATGCATATAAATTAACGTTGGTCAAAGATATATGCATAATTGAGCCACAACAAAGTTTCGAATTAGAATTTCACGTTAGTTCCATTCTAACCAGAAAAGTAACCATAACTTAGCAGCGGAAATAATCATTATATGGGCAAAATTAAACATCATACATAAGACAGTGCCATAATTCTCTTAAAAATAATGGGATGCATTGAAAATGGAAAAAGTCTACGTACCCCTCAACTATTCAGGGTGGACTACTTCACCCCCAAACTATAAAACCGGATTTTCTACCCCATGAACTTTCCAAAACCGGTCAAATAACCCCTCAAGCGGTTTTGGACGGTGGTTTTGCTATAGTAACGGTGGTTTTGTCTTTTTCTTTTTTATTTATTTCCGTTGAATATTTGAAAAATCATAATAAATCACAGAAAAATCATAAAATAGAAAATCCAATTTGGTTGGACTACACATGAGTAAATGTACACAGTGAACATATAATATGGTATGCTTTAGTATAAAGTTTTTGCTGTAGTTTTAGATCTGTGCTTTTTTGTAATTAATTAGAATAATTCATAGCTGCAGCTTCTATGGTTCAATTGTGGTGAAATTTTTATGGTGAGCTAATTATTGTATGCTTGAACTGTAGTAAAAATTTTATACTCATTGAATCATATATAACTTAGTTATAGATTTATTTAGGTTTATGCTGGTTAAAACTATGCTTTATCTATAACTAAGTTATAGATTTATTTAGGTTTATGTAGCCTCGATGGTGGTTCGTCAGCCGTCCTGTGCAATGCGGTGTCCGTTGTGGCCTTCATCATCGTCTCCTGGTTCCTAGGGGCATCATACCCGAAGTAGGTAGCTGCCCTAGGTCGTCGTTCGCTTAGTCGCTTTGCGGGGCCGAGGGCCACGACCCCGATCGTTAGGGTCGGGGCTCTCTACCGGTTTGGATGGCCTTTTCGTCAAGTCCCTTGTCGTGGATCCCATCACATAGTGGGTGGGATCATACAAGTGTCTAGTCGGTCCGTATTTGAACGGCGGGTATCGTACCCGTTGCCACCGTGGTGCAGTGTTGTCTCATCGGTGCGGCATGGCACAAAGATGGTGTCTGATCAGACCGAGGTGACTGTTGTCCCCTCGGTCCTTGCGGGGTTAGTGTGGCATGCTTGCTCCTGTCAGAGCAGGTGCGCCTAGCTGCGCTCAACCTCCCCCCATCCCTCCCGGGGGTCGTGACGGGGAGAGGTCGTCCGTCTTGCGAGCGTTGTGTGCTGAGGCGGGTTGAAGGGGTCGGGGATGACCCCGACCTCGGCGCTTGGCCCGCTCTGCACGGTTTTTGCTGGGCCTCGGCTGTTCGGGGCTTTGTTAGCCATTGTGTTGCGGGCTGCGCGGCCTTCTAACTAGTCGGTGCCTTAAGACACCTCGGGGTTATAACCCCGACAAAACCCTAAGCCCCGCGGCCGTTCTTGGATTCTCAAGAAAAAACGACTCCCGTTGCAACGCACGGCCATATTTGCTAGTATGTTATAAAATAAAAAAAATACAATGCAGGAAAAAGCCTAAAACATTATTAATTTTGTCCATATCCATTAGGCATATTATTGTTTAGCCCATACGCTAAAAAATAATGGAAAACATTAAAACTGAGCAACATGCCTGCGCTCACGGCCTAGTCCATTATAGCCACGTGCGATGCAGCTGGGGCTCCGATCCCAAAGTCCTAGGCCTGGGCCGCAGTTTCTTATGCGCGCGCACACACCCGCAGGCCTGCCTAGTATCAGCTCTGGATCTTGATCGGACGGTCACATACGCATGAGCTTGGAACAAAACGGGAAACCTCATAAACCCTAGCTCACTTTCTCCTCTCCGTGCTGTGATTCGCGCAACGGCGTCCGGGAGCTGAGGGCAGATCGAGCGCGGGAGGCTCTAGCTTGCGCACGGCTGAGCTGCGCCGGCGCAGTCCCCTTCGTCGGAGCATGTACGTCCAGAACCATTGAGCCACGAACTTTTCCAACACCTTCCTCCTTGGTAGACAGATTTCCATCTCTATTGTTCTTTTTGTTTTGTATTTTCTTTTATTCTCTTACCTCTAGATCAGCAGCCGACGGATTGTTTGTTAGAGATTGTAATCTTATTGTTTGAATAGAAAGATTCGATGAGCTTTCATGTTAAATATCGACACTAAGCCTGCCGGTCCGGTCGTGTTCATGGGCCTGAAATCAGGTTCAGCCGAGCGGGCGCTGCAACTCGTTCGGACACGCGCCGTGCCTGATGCCACGTTGCACGCATGCGGCAACGTCGACCGCCACCTGGCCGAGTTGGACGCCCGCTCGCACGTTGGAAAACCCCCGTCGCCTTTCTCCCCCCGCTTGCGCTGCGCCGTTGCCTGCTCTGCTCTGCTCCCACGGCTGAGTGCGCGAGTGCGTTGGGCACTTGGGCAGAGTTCTTCCTTTCCCCTTCTCTTGAACCAGCAATCGCTACTCTGATCTACTTCTACCAGGCTCAGCACGAATCATCATCCAGAGATCCTGCTCCTCCTTGTTGCATCACGTGCCTACCCAGCAAGCAGCAATGGTACCATCTGCATTTGTTTTGTGTTTTCTGGCCAGCACAGCACGATTGTGGGTTAGGGGAAGAAGGATATGAACCGCTGCGTATGTTGTTTAGTCACCGGCGAAGCTGCTAGCATGAGAAATATATTCGTAGTGTCATGTATGGGTCCTAGGAAACTTCAATCTTGCCTTAGCCTGGTCGATCTGAAGTTTTGATGGCAGCAGCTCCCTGCCGATTTCTGATTATTGATCACAGAACTGTGACTGAGTGTATGAATGGAAAGGAGTACTAGTATAGGTTAACTCAGCTGTCAGACATACAGGAATCGCAGTGTTGGTGTCTGAGAGGAATCTGTGAGCTAGTGAGAACAGAGCTTACGAAGTGGAGAACAGAGCACACATGTTACTGTGTCATTTGTCATTTATGCATTTCCTCATGGTGATGTATATGCATCCTGCATGCTTTAGCATAATACATATACCAGTGTAGTGCTTGATTAGATCATTGCTTCTACTAGTAAAACAGAGTAAATGGATGAGTCCTTGATAAATCAAGGACTCTATTTCTTTTCCAGGAACGTGTAACCAGATCACCATTTAGGGAAAATGAGTAAGCTACATTGATTTGTTAGTTGAGCACCAAGGAAGGAATCTCAAGCTTTTCCTTAATAAGAGGAATAATTCTTAAAATGCATTGTATGCCCTTTTGTATGTTAGCTTACAACTTTATTGTGAAATAAAGTTAAAAATAAAGGTTAAAAATGTTAAGTCGTCTTAGATTCACTTGTTTCATAATTTATATTGCAATATCGCAGGGTTGGCTTGAATGTAGTCATTCTTACACACGTGTTCATACATTCGTGACATGCATCATTGTATAACATGTAGAACAAAGTAGGTTGAACCTAAGCACAAGGAGGCTTTGAGAAGTGGTGTACAAGGAATAGGCACCCACGCACCCCCCACGCGCGCGCGCACACACAGATTGAGGAACCATGATGTTTGGTGACGACGATGATGGCGTGGAGCCACAGATCAAAGCTGTAGATGAGTACTATTCTGAGGTTACCAAGGACGAGCCTATCTGTTTTAGTATTTTGCCTTTTCAGTTTAATGAGAATGATAAAGTGGACGATTGTTCTCTAACTAAATTTTCTTCATAAGTATCTCATATTTTTTATTGTTAGCTATTTCAGTACTAACATTTTTTCAGGCATTTTCACTTTCCATGCTTGGTGATTTTCTTTTGGCTCAGTATTCTTGTATTGTTGGTCTGATATACCATATATCACTTATTTATTTCAATATATGCAATCAGGCACTTCACTATTATTCTACTCCAATAGCTTATTGCTTAGTTTCTAATGTAGAGTAGCTTAAACTTTATTTATTCCTTCAATGTTTTGCAACCCCATTGTAAGGTACATTAAAATAGAAAGCCTTGTAGTTAGACAATCTTAGGGTCAAGGATTTATACTTTAAACTTAAGCAATAAGGTTTTGTGATGCCATGTTTAGTTTTTTATTTATTTTAGTGACGTCATAATTTCCATATGATTCTATCTTTTTAATGAAAGTCTATTTAAGAAATTTTTGTCATCATTAATGACATAGGCTTTATTCATATACAATGTTGTTCAACCACTTTTTTATGATGGTTTCCTGTTTTGCAGATTATGCACAGGTTTAATTGGGATATTGTGGTCTAGAATGTTCTTGGAACATACACTAAATACCCACTTTTCTGATCTTCTAAAGTTTGCCAAGAATGATGCATTTATCCTCTTATAGTCCTTGGTAACTCCATTTGGCATTGTTCAAAGTTTTGTTTTTTCATAAATCACTAAGAATAGTGGAATCCACATGTTATCATGTAAGATCTCCATGTCTCTCTCCATTTTCACTTCATTTTTCATATAGTCTTGTAGTGTGGTACAATTGTCCTCTTGGTCGTCGAAGCCACACCACCATTATTGTATCCCCCACCCACCCACTACTTGCCCATTCAATTTGAAATGTCTCTTCCCCAACCACACACTACTTGCCCATTCAATTCCCATGATAACCGTGTTATATATATTGCTTGTCAATGTTTACTTCAACCCAAATACTACTTTCCTCTGAGAGCGCACGCATCTGTGTCCCCGCATGCACACCGAATCCAACGTCCATCGATCCTCATCTACGGTGGAAATAGCTGCCTACAGTCAAAAGTGCTTTTCGGTCTCTAGTCTTCCACATCTGTCAGCACGGCCGTACCCCACCCGCCCGCACACCTCTACCTCTCTCTCTCCGGTGACAACCTCAGCGGCGAGCAGCTCCCTGGTGACCTCCTCCCCACGCCCCACCGCATCCCCGCGCCCGCGCCGACGCTTCATCGCCTCCCCCGCGTGCGGCCATGGCGGATGCAGCGGTTGCGATGGTGGATTCGGCGATAGCATCGACGGATCCATCAGCAACGACGGTGGATCTGTGCCAGCTAGGCCTCCTCCTCTCTGTCCTATCTCCTCCTCCTGGATCTGCTTTCTAGGGTTTCGGCGAGCTCTCCCCTTATCTTCCCCAACTCCAGTGGGTATAGAAGGGGCCGACCGGGGGAGGAAGGTCATCCGGGTGGTGGCAATGGCCGGCGGCTAGTTTCGGGCGGCTGGCAGCGGCGATCGGGCCAGGTTGGGGCAGGGGACCTCCGGCCATGGTGGCGGCGGTGGGAGGGGGAGGGGAAGATGGTGGCGCCACGGGAGAGCTAGGGTTTCTCGGAGCGTCGTGGCCATGGCCACGAGCTCCGGCTAAAACCTTGCTCGCTGAGGGGGGACGGTGGCGACGGCGGGGGCGAGGACGCCAAAATTGGGGAAGAAGAGCTGCTGTGTGTGTGTTTTGCAACTAAAATCTGTTGTGCGAGGGGGTGTGCCCAAGGAAATTCCAAATCTTGCACGCGGATGCTCTAGCAACGCCCTTATTTCAAATATGTACTCTTTATGTTTGGGGTGTTGCAAGTAGCTCTCATGTGTATTCTATAGAAAATAATATTTCATTATTGGTTTCTTTTGATTTTACAGCCCAAGATGTGAGCCACTAAAGTGCATTTCATTAATAATGATGGATCATGGACAAGAAACAATGATAGTGGTAGTGATTATGATGGCTACAAAAGACGATGATTCTAATTACAATCGTAGTGATGATCCTGATTATGATGTCTATGTTGATTCTGATTACACTGATGATAATGATAATTATAATGAATAAAATACATGTGATGAGGATGATAATTTTGATGATGGTAATGATACCTTATGTGCTTTATGCGATGATGGAGGAAAGTAAATAAGGTATGTCAGCTTTTATACCCTATAAAGATGAACAAAGATTAATCCTTTTTATATTTTAACCCATTGTGAGATGCGATGTGTAGTGTGATGGGGCCCTTCGACCCCTCCTCTCTAGTTTGCCACTTTGCCCAATAACATCTTCCCAATCTTAGAGCATTAGTTAGATGAAAACAAGAATGTGTAGGTTACCGAACACACACACACACACATACAGAGAGAGAAACACACACGCACACACACGCGGGCACACACACACACCCCACATGTGTGCACGTGCGCACACACACATCGTCGATAAAGAAATATTTGTTTTGTCCCCGCAAAAATTGACGAAGTATGATGTTTGGGGACGATGAGGTGTGGAGCCACAGATCAAAGCTGTGGATGAGTACTATTTTGAGGTTACCAAGGACGAGTCTATCCGTTTTAATATTTTGCCTTTTCAGTTTAATGAGAATGATAAAGTGGACGATTGTTCTCTAACTAAATTTTCTTCATAAGTATCTCATATTTTGATTGTTAGCTATTTCAGTTGTAACATTTTTTCATGCATTTTCACTTTCTATGCTTGGTGGCTTTCTTGTGGCTCCATATTGTTGTATTGTTGGTCTGATATATCATATATCACTTATTTATTTTAATATATGCAATCAGGCACTTCACTATTATTCTACTATAATAGCTTATTGCTTAGTTTCTAATGTAGAGTAGCTTAAACTTTATTTATTCCTTCAATGTTTTGCAACCCCATTTTAAGGTAGATTAAAATAAAAAGCCTTGTAGTTAAACAATCTTAGGGTCAAGGATTTATACCTTAAACTTAAGTAATAAGGTCTTGTGATGCCATGTTTAGTTTTTTTGTTTTAGTGACGTCATAATTTCCATATGATTCTATCTTTTCAATGAAAGTCTATTTAGGAAATTATTATCATAATTAATGACATAGGCTTTAATCATATACAATGTTGTTCAACCACTTTTTTATGATGGTTTCCTGTTTTGCAGATTATGCACAGGTTTAATTGGGATACCACTGAGACTACAAAAAGGTACACTAATAGATATTATAATTTATTGTGGCCAAGAATGTTCTTGGAACATAGACTAAATACCCACTTTTTTGATCTTCTAAAGTTTGCCAAGAGTGATGCATTTGTCCTCTTATAGTCCTTCGTAACTCCATTTGGCACTGTTCAAAGTTCTGTTTTTTTTCATAAATCACTAAGAATAGTGGAATCCACAAGTTATCATGTAAGATCCCCATGTTTCTCTCCATTTTCACTTCATTTTTCATATAGACTTGTTGTGTGGTCCGATTGTCCCTTGGTCGTCAAAGCCACACCACCATTATTGTATGCCCCCACCCACACACTACTTGCCCATTCAATTTGAAATATCTCCTCCCCAACCACAAACTACTTGCCCATTCGATTTCCATGTTAACTGTGTTATATATATTGCTTGTCAATGTTTACTTCATCCCAAATACTACTTTCCGAGCGCGCATGCAGATGTGTCCCTGCATGCACACAGAATCCATCGTCCATCGATCCACATCTATGGTGGAAACAGCTGCCTACAGTCAAAAGTGTTTTTCGGTCTGTAGTCTTCCACCTCCACCTACACGGCCGCACCGCACCCACCCGCACACCTCTACCTCTCTCTCTATCCAGTGACAACCTCAGTGGCGAGCACCTCCCTGGCGACCCACGCCCCATCGCCTGCCCCGCGTGCGGCCATGGCAGATGCAGCGGCGATGGCGGATGCGGCGGTGGCGACGGCGGATCCGGTGGATCCTGCGGTAGCGACGATAGATCCATCAGCTACGATGGTGGATCTGAGCCAGGTATGCCTCCTCCTTTATCTCTCCTCTCTCCTCCTCCTCCTAAATCTGTTTTCTAGGGTTTCGGTGAGCTCTCCCTTTATCTTCTCCAACTCCGGCGGGTATAGAAGGTGTCGGCCGAGGGAGCAAGGTCGTCCAGGGGGTGGCAATGGCCGACGACCGATTTAGGGGAGCTGGCTATGACAACCGAGCCAGGTCAGGGCGGGGGACCTCTGGCCATGGTGGCGGCGACGGGAGGGGGAGGGGAAGAAGGTGGCGCCCCATGAGAGCTAGGGTTTCGTTAGAGCTCCATGGTCGTGGCCGTGGCCACGGAGCTCCAGCAAAACCCTAGCTCGCCGTGGCGAGACAATGGTGGAGGCGGGGGTGAGGACGCCAAAGTCGAGGAAGAAGAGTTGTCGTGTGTTTTTTTGACTAAAATCTATCGTGAGAGGTGTGCCCACGGAAATTCCAAATCCTGCACGCGCACGCTCCAGCAACACCCTTACTTCAGATGTGTACTCTTTTATGTTTGGGGTGTTGCAAGTAGCTCTCATGTGTGTTATATAGAAAATTTTTTCATTATGGTTTCTTTTGATTTTACTGCCCAAGACGTGAGCCACTAAAGTGCATTTCATTGATAATGATGGATCATGGACAAGAAACAATGAGTGTGGTAGTGATTATGATGGCTACGATAACGATGATGATTCTAATTATGATCATAGTGATGATACAGATTATGATGATATGATGATTACACTGATGACAACGATAATTATAATTGTAGCAAACCGGTATTTCCAAATAGAAAATTTCGGTCTTTTTGTCCCTCTGTGATAGTCCCAGGATACCCCAGCTATCACGAGGGTCCATATTACAGATGATTACAGAGTCATACAACATCAGAGTGCACAAATAAAATATATTACAATAATTTGAGTACAACTATTAACAAACAAAACACTATTATTCTATCGTGGAAGCGAAGCTTGGCGATCTCCCATCCAAAGGCATCCTTGAGTGTAGAACGAAACCAACTACCAATCTCAACATCACTACACACATCGCCAGATGTGTGCAGGCCATGGTCAGCACCAATGAGCTTTAGTGGAAAATAGAAAATAAAGGGATATGGCGATCCTAATAGTTTCGTTGTGGTTTGCATCCTTAGCACATGCAGAAAAGCATCAATAATAAGTAGAGTGTATACCTTCTCTAATCCCAAACCACAATCTCATTCTCACCGTCCACTCATCATCTTCACAAGTCACCACTCAACATCCCTCACAATGCCCTCAATCTCTCAGTCTAGTCGATGAGACGGCCTCCTCACACCCCTCGTCTAATCGGTCTCAAGCCATACCTTAACTTCAGGGGGAGAGAAGCAGAGCACAAGAGAAGCTAGTGAGCTAAACCCTGCACATAGGTAAGTGATCATATCTGAGATCGTGGCTATATGTATAGATTCTTCCCCACATGAACACCGTCAATGAATCACCATCGACGATGAACACCGCCACCGCAAACTAGGCCGACTAACACCAGTCATGTCCACTAGCCAGATTGAAGACATATAGACGCCACTATATAAGCTAGGGTCGTGTCATCGACGTAGTACGAAGTAACCTCCACCCTCCTGGCACTAATTGCATAGGGCCACAGACCGTGTGCCTACTATCTCCCACAGAGACTGATGGTTGCCTGCACTACTTTGGGCAATGGGCTGCACCCATGTAAGCATGTGGTGTGCATGAAGACAACCTGTGATTTATGGTTGCAACCTACAAAGTCCTTAATTTGGCTAGAGCGACCACTTTCCACCAAACCGCGTGCCACAGAGCACGAGACTCACCCCTCAGAGGTAGTCTATCCACAAACTCCTTATCCCACATGTCCCTCGAGGACCATCGTCCCTTTAGGACCCATGTTCCCGCCATAGGAACCACACTAGGTGCACTTCGTACACCCCGATAACCTCTCACTCTAGCTAGTATCTCCAAGAATCAGGTCAAGGGCAAGGAATATCTCCAGAACTCCTCACATCACCACCACCCACTCGGGATTCACCGCTCCCACCGCGTATCAACCATATACCTCATGGGATGCCTCGTGGCTAACCCCATATCCACCCTCCACAACATCCAAACATCCATCACACATCACATAACAAGGAGTATATGTAATTATGATGGAGTAAATGCAAGCAAGCAGACATGCATATATAAGTGCGAGCGCAGAGATGGGTAGTCAGGGTGAAGTGGTTTCAATCAAGGCTCAGGAAATAGCATGCATCACATATTCTAGCAAAGGAATAAATGTAAAGCATTAGCAGTTCTACTTTGCAATGCCTAATTGGATTCTCTAAGTAAAAGGTGCTGCCATGACACCTGCGATGTCGAGGTAGTAGTGGTACAAATCTTCGTTAGTTGGTGTAGTCGATCGGCGTGGGTCCTGCACCTCTAGGGTTAGCACTACTCCATGGGTCCTCCTCTAGAGCTGATGCACATCCAATCGATACCACTATAAACTATGGATTATCACAAAGAGCCAAAAGAACGAAGAAGAACCAAATTCACTCATACATGGCTGTGAACCTATGGCTTCAACCTAAGCTTTGGTAGGTGCAAGGTGGCTTCAAGTCTAGGTTAGGTGCCATGGCGAGACTAGGTTTGGCATGGACACATGGTTGACAGGCCCCTTATGTTGGCATTAGGTTCCCATGGCTACAAGGGTTGGACCCACCAAAGCTGTGCTAGGTTAGGATTGGGTAAAAGTGAGGTGGTCAAGTGGAGATCTGTCTATGCCAAGGGATGGGATTAGGTTGGTCTAGGTATTACCATACTCGAATGCTGAGGTGGTTGCATGTGATGTAGGTCAGGACTCTACTTGGTCGTGTTGTGGCTGAGTCATGGTGGCACACATGTAGGCTGGACAGCAGGGCTACATGTGATCAATCTTAGCTCCAACAATGAAACACCAAGGCCATGGGTACTCAGATGATGTGACGAGATCGGCAAAGGGCCATAGGCCTAGCTTGGCTCAGCTCAAGTTGAGTGAGCGCGGTCATGCTTGGTGTGTATCCAAGTGGTCGGGGTCCAATGACCAAGCACCCAAAGGGCTTCCGATGCCGATCAAGGAAATCTTGGCATGCTCGGCATGGGGTAGCATGGCATGGTGTCCGTGCATCACATGTAGTTCAACGTGTGGTGGTCAAGTGTTCGTGGGCACGCCTCATTCCATGTAGCGATGATAGTGGACAAGGCAAAGGGTGGCGGCTTAGGTTAGGATCCAGAGGTAGCGTAGGAACAGGCACATATCAGGCAACAAGGGCAATGCCTTGGGCCTAGGGTATTGGTCTCATCGTAGGGCTCAACTAAACTCGAAAGGTGAGTCGGTCCTTCTCGCGATGCCTGGCCATTGCCACTTCGAGGCATGCGAGGTTCGGGCTCAAACCAGAAGTGATGGGGAGGGCCATGTAGTGTGTACGGAATGCTCAACAAAATACCAAGGCGTCCGTGTGTGCAAGCTGGCACCTTTGGGCGCGCGACAATCACTACCGGAAATAGTCGCTTTGCCATGTGCCACAGGCACTCGGCAAAGCCCAAAAAACACCCAGCAAAGGATTTGCCGAGTGTAACACTCGGCAAACAGCACATGGCATCTACAGTGCCGGCAAATAGCTCTTTGCCGAGTGTTTTCTATCAGGCACTCGGCAAAGACTTTGCCGAGAGCTAAAACCGATGCTCGGCGAAAAAAAGTAACATGACAGAGTGGAGACGGTCACGGCGTGTTTGCCGAGTGTCAAATCTCAGGCACTCAGCAAACCTTCCTTCTTTGCCGAGTGTCAAATTCTAGGAACTCGGTAAATCTTAGCTCTTTGCCCAGTGTCAAAGTTCAGGCACTTGGCAAAGCTTCTTCCTTTGCCGTGTTCAAATTCCAGGCACTCGGCAAACCTTCGTCCTTTGCCATGTGTCAAATTCTAGGCACTTGGCAAACCTTCATCCTTTGCCGAGTGTCAAATACTAGGCACTTGGCAAACACTCAGCAAAGAGCCATTTTAGTCCCAGAATGCACAGAATTTTGCCACGTGTCCACTTTGTCGAGTGTTTTAACCCTAGCACTCGGCAAAAGGCCTCTTTGCCAAGTGTAACACTCGACAAAGTGACCATATATTTCCTATTTTTATGGTTCGATCACGTATAACGTACGCCACTCAAATAAACATTACAGACATCACACATAGTTCACAATAAGCATCACATGCAGTTCATATAGATATATCGATAGCAAATAAATGCAAATAAACTTCAGAATCACAAGTAGGTTCATTCACAACCACAAATAGTCACAAGTAGTCATAGGTAATCCACAAATGCAAATAAAATCACAAGTAGTCACTTAGGCCATGAGTTCCACTGCGACTGCGTTGGGTCATGAGGCTCATTCGATGCCATCGATTGATGTTGCACAAAGGAGAAGAGATTGCATGTGTGAGACAAGATTGCATGGTCTCTCTGCTGCCTAACTAGTATAACCCTTGCAACTATCAGCAATATATTCTCAGTTGCATTGTGCTCTAGTATGATTGGTTAAGTACTAGAAGGTAACAAACATATAGCATTAGTCACTAAGTTTCTAGTGTCTGGGCATCTTTGTAAGATTGATTCTGCATAAACTAGAAACGGTGATTATAAGGTTGTAAAGCGACTCACAGTGCCTGAAACAGTATTTGGAGCAGGTTGAGGAGGAGGGACTAGCATCGATGGCAGAGGTTGACCGATTGTAGTGTAAACACCCCTCATATATTCAAACATTTGCAGCTCCATCCTCTGCCGCTTTGCCTCCATCCTCTGCCGCTCTGCCTCCATCTTTGCCTCTAGCTCCTCTCGGTGCCTCGTTTCTTGTTCCAGCTGAGCCTACAATATTTCATCCCAATGTTACAATGAAATGCAAAAGTATGTAAAAATCAATGAACGATGAATAAAATAGAAATAACCTGGAGTGCGTTCATCTAGAACCGTGTAGAGTCCGGCCGTGGGCGTATCGTTGGACTGGAACTCGTGCTCCGTGCTCAAATTTGGGAGAGAGTGGGAGTACTGGCCGTGTCGATTGTGCCATCGCCAATCCAGAATCGGCCATGCTTCTTGCCTCCTCCCGCCCTCATGACCACTTCTCCATCAAGGTCATGGGCGCTCGGATCGTACTATGGGCCATGGACCACCCTTGCCATCGATGTGTATCCATCGAGGTGGTTGTGGATGGACTCATTGTTGTACACCGAGGGCGGGTCCTTCGGGTTGTAGGCGACATCGGATGTTGCCTTCCCCTTGTGGGCCAAAGCATATGCCATCAACTGGGAGCAAGGCTCGCCACCATGTGCCACCGACTGCAAAAAAAGCAATATGATTAGAAATTATGCAGAGTTGACCGTTAGAATAAAGAAATAAATTTGCGTACCCATCTAGCCGCATATTCTAAGAGGTTGAGGTTGCCTTGATGGTGTGGTGCACCCAGCATCAGCAAATGCCGCTCCCGGCAAGCGTTGTGATTCTTCTCCCACGTGGGGCTGCACCACCTGTCCACCATCTGGACCTAGCACTGCAGATCGTAGGCGCACCACCACAGAGGCACCTACGTCATCAAGTATATGACATATAAGAGGATGAAATTAAGCGTAATTAATCTCAGAAAAAATAGTATTAATGTTCTATATTTACCTTCAGGTATTGTTCCGGGGTCAAGCTCATGGTTCTTGCTGCCCTTTTAGGGATCCTCTCTCTAAGAATTTCCGCGTGGTATTGGATCACGGCCTGGATGCACGCCTCGTAGTGCATGTCCTTGATGAGTTTCTTGGCAGCTTTGTCAGCCATAGCATCCGCTTTGGCCTCGTATCCCTCCTCGCATCTAAAGAAATCCAACATATAGACGCGATGTATCCAGTCATTATTTTAAGAATATCCATTCAATGCGATGTATTGAGCAATGTAGTGCGAGAAAGACTTACCCAAAGCTCGGCCTTGACACGCTGCTCCTTGTCAATGAATACCCTGCCATCCTGATCAAAAGACCACGGCGGCATAGTGGGCCCACATGTAGGCTGGCCCGACAGTTCCGCCGAACTACACCAGGCCAGGGAACTTTTCCTTGATCAACAGACCAAGGATGCCGTTCACATGACGTGCGTGATCAACCCCACCGACCTCCCTCCAACCCCTGCCCAAGTGATTAAGATAAATTATTAGTTTCTAATATAATTTTGAACATATCAAATAAAAAATTAGTGATAACATATAAAGTTACTTACTTGTCTCCATCGGGTCGAATCAGCGGGCGTCTCTCAAGAGGTACCGATCGCCTAGGGAGGGTCGAGGGACCTCGCAACCACACATGCGATGAAGTAGAGGAAGAGGTACCCCCTATCTCCTCCTCCATCCCTGCCTCCTCCTCCTCCACCCCTGCCTCCTCCTCCACCTGTACCTCCTCCTCCTCAGAGGATGAGTGAGCGGAAGGTAACTCAGACGGCGATGAAGGTACATGTGATGGTGGCCTCATCTTGCCTCCACCCTTCCCTCGACTCTTGGGTCTACCCCGAGGTCTCTTCCTAGACCCCTCAGCTGCATTGGACCCTTTACGTGTCGCTGTCGCTTTTGAGTAAAGCGACGTTATCCTTCTCATACCACCCACCATTGTTCAATCACCTGCAATTAAAAAGAGTAAACCAATTAGCACAGATAACACATCAAAATAGATGCAAAATCAACAAAACATACTTAGAAAATAACATGGTATGACAAATAATAAATCAATTAGCACGGATCATACATATATTAGAAATAATCATCATCATCGGGATTAGCTGGATCATAGGTCTCATCATCACTATCACGCATGTCGATATAATTATCCGCGTGCTCCGAAGGAGGAATGTCGTCATCACTGTCATTGCTTAGATGTAATCGCTGAAGTAATTCTAAGTCCATCACATTCTAAACCTCGTCTCTAGCATCCTTGTCAGCACCACTTTCATTGTCTACTTCCATACCTTGAGCTTCGGTTAAGTCTATCTCAAAACTCCCTTTGAGCCCATCTTCTTGAAAGAACTCTCTGTCATATGTGTTGGGGTCTATGTTGTAATCTTGATTGTTTGGGACAGGTAGTTTACCGTGTGGCGATACCTTGTACACAACATCCCAACCCTTAAGATGGTCTACAGTTTAGCACGGGTATGAGAGATATAAACTTGCGTGGCCTGTTGAGCCACAATATATACATCGTCTCCTGGTAAGATGGATGATTGTTGAATTTTGACTAGCCCAAGATTAGGGGTCTGCCTTACTACTTCAGGATCAAATCAATGGCATTTGAATATAACGTGATTAAGAGGTTTGCAACCATGAAACATGAGTTCGTATATTTCTTCAATTCTTCCATAATACTCAACCCCATCTAAGCCTTGTGTAAAAACTCCGGTATTTGTGGTTCTTCGATTGGGCTGACTCTGCTCGTGGCTTGTTGTGTGAAAGCGATATCCATTCACGTCATAACCAGTAAATGACCTGACCCTATAGGCACAACCATTGGCAACCTGTCTCAACTCGGCACCCATAGACGCATTGGTTTGTCCCTACAAGTTCAAGCAGGGTAGTTTGTTATATTAGTCGCACGTACGAGCAACTTGTAATGTCAAACTAAGTACGAGCCAAATTGGACAGTACCTTCTGTTTGAACCAAGAAATGAAATCGGGCATTCCATTTCCCGCACCCTCTCTAAGAAGGATTGAAGTTTCCTGCGGGGTAGGTTCCCTTGATTCACGCCAGAATAGTTCATGAAATTCCCTGTACCAACGAGAAACAAGAGAGTTGGACACATAATTGTGACTACTTGAGAAAAAGTTTGTTGAGAACTTACAACATGTACAACTCCACTTCAGATAGGTTGGTCAACACATATAGCATAATAGTGCGCCACTCTTCATGTTTCAAGGTCTTGTTAGTCGCACCACTTGCACTTCCTAGTTGCCCTCAGAAAATGCTAAGATTCAATTCATCTTCGCCAGCATTGTAACGAGGGGGTGGATTATGCACGCTAGGAAGGTTGTCAGCATAGTATTTTGTTGTGAAGTTTGACACCTCCTCCAAAATGTATGCTTCTTCTATGGATGCTTCAATTTTGCATTAATTTTTACATTTAGTTCGAAGAACCTTTTGAAATCTCTTAATTGAATAGCACCAACGGCCCTGCACAGGCCCCCCCATTCGTGCCTCATACGGGAGGTGCAACATCAAATGCTGCATATTTTCACTAACATTTTCAAGGGTATTAGCTTTCCACTAGATCCTAAATGCATATGTAATGAGTTAGAGCATCTAGTGGCACTTTGATAACCCCATTTCGATATGAGTTTCACCCTTCTTAATAGTACGATTATCGATCCTAAATGTGATCACACTAAGTGTCTTGATCACTAAACCAAAAAGCTCCTATCAATTTCACCTTTGCCTGGAGCTTTTTGTTTTTCTTTCTTCTTTTCCAAGTCCAAGTATTTAATCATCACCATGCCATCACCATTATCATGTCATGATCTTCATTTGCTTAATCACTTGGAGTAGTGCTACCTATCTCATAAATACTTTGATAAACTAGGTTAGCACTTAGGGTTTCATCAATTTACCAAAACCAAACTAGAGCTTTCAGCGTGGGAAACAAGGCGCAGCCGCATGCAAACGACCCTCCACCTTCCCAAGAAAGGTTTTGAGGGGCCCACCAATAGAATCTCCATCGAGGAGAAGCTAGCCAGTCACCCAAGTTGATCGAACGGCTCGAGCGGCTACCGAGAAAAGGGTAAGGAGCAGTGGGATGCCCAATGCAGGTTATGCCGACTCTGTCACGAACGATGGACCTGGATTCCACTCGGATGTATCCGATAGAAGCTCCCCGAACCCATCACTCCAACCATCGAGGTAACTTTACCAACCCTCGTTTTACTTTTCTAGTGCATGAGCATTCATTCATCCATTCTCATGCATGCATTCATACATTCAGTCATATATTCATCCATACATTCATCCATACATTCATCCCACACATCCAAGCATTGCATATGTAATTGTTGCAACACAACGCTTCGCGTCACGAAGCGGTAGTCGTCTCATTCGATATGAGCGGTGACCAACCGGGGTTCGAAGGCTGGTCCATAAAGGGCTCGATGCTACCTCACATCAAACAGGGCCAGGGGAGAAAACGCAGATGAGCCCTAGTGGCCCTCGCCCGATCTGCTCAGAAGCGGATAGGGTCATCTCGACCTTCTTGTTCGATCCTAACCTCGAGACATGCCCACAGAATCTCCATCGAGGGGAGGCCAGCGGGCCACTTGAGTTGGTCTCTAAAATGGCTTGGGCATCTACCGGGAGGTGGGTTAAGGAGCAGTGGAATGCCACATGAGGGTATGCCGACCCCGTTACGAACAATGGACCCAGATTCCACTCGGACATGCCCGTTAGTGAGCTCACCGAGCGTGTCACTCGAGCCATCGAGGCAAGCGACGTTAGCTCAACTCCTCCGATTGTAGAAACCACATATGGGGTGACGCACGAAACTCGACCGACCCCTACCGAGCCCAATGGGGCTCGGGCCACCGAACCCTGACTCGGGAATCCAACCGACCGCGTAGGTCGCGGGCAGGACGAACACGGGTGAACACCCCGACCCATAGGAACATAGGAGTCTGCGGCCCCAAGAAAGAGTACTAAGGTGCTCAGCCTCCGACCGACTCACCAGTCGGCTGCAGGTTCAGAGGCTACACCCACCGGATGCACTCACGCACACCCGACAGAAGACGGACTACCGACGAGTTCCTCCCCCTTTGGGGGCTAGGGCTATGTCTACTCGGTGCGCCTCTGTGACCTTCGCCGGTCCCCTCATCAAGGCCTAAGTGCCAATATCCCCCCGGCATTCCTCTGCGGCCTTCGCCAGTCCTCCCCATGGAGTCGGGGTGCCTAAGTGCTACTTGGTTACCCTACGCGGGACAACAACCCAAGGAGGAAAATGCCGAAGTTCCAATAAATAGCCTGCCTCCACGGCGCAATGGGCACAGGAATTACAAAACAAATATAAGCTTTCATTAAGCTAAAGACACATGCCCCAAGCTTTTATTATAACACGCAAAGCATGTGTGAATAGCCCTGGGATTGCTCCGCACCTTGGGTCAAGAAGCAGAACATGGGAGCCAAGATCCTTGTTCTCTCGCTACAATGCTCTCCTCCCTCTCTCCGTCATCTGATCCAGAATCCGGTAACTCAATAGCCCCTTCACGGCTTCACTAAAGCCCCAAAGGGGCTCGGGGGCTCCTATCTAGTTCATAAACCCAGGGGCCCCAATGGACCCGCTTCCCTGCAATACTTGGCCCAGCAGGCGGCACAGCGACAGCACGCATCTAGGATGGCCCAGATACACAATGACAGGCCGAGACCATGATTCGGTCCCCGATCGACACCTCTAGCCAGGAGACCTAGTCGGAGCCCCGACCAAAAGGCCTGGTCAAGATGGGACCGCAGTCCGATTCTGACCCCGTTCCTCCGACCGAGGATATGCCGGACCTTTGCTCGCCTCTCTTTCCCGACTGATATGGTCGGGGCCGACTGGGAACGACCGACTAGGACGCCTGCTCAGTGTGGGCCTGGGGAGCAGGCAGAGCATATAATGTAAGGTGCTCAAGTCAACCGCAATACCAAGGACCGTACCCTGCTATGCCTTGCGTACCTGCAGGACGGTGCCCTCAGGCCATGTTAGACGGACACTATACAACCTGCCAGACATGGCAGAGCACAAACAGTATTGTGGGCGCCATCGTTTGCCATCCCAGGCGAACACTGTGTAGCCTTCCATGTCATGAACAGTAAGGTGGGCGAACACTGTGCAGCTTGCCAGGTACAGCAGGTCATGAATAGTAAGGTGGGCGATGGCGTGTCGTACCCGATGACATGGGCAACAAGACTAGGTAGCACCCGTACACACACTCTTCCTTTCCTTCTTTGACTTGTAAGGCCATCCCCTTCATCTATAAAAGGGGATGCGCTCTCTCCTCTAAGGACGACAGCTCAACAGCTCTAGAACTCGACAGCTACACAATCTACACGCTCTCAACAGCTGATAAGCTCAGACACACAGAGCATATGATGCAATACTTAGCGCACATTTGAGCATCTGTCACTCTCTTCCACTCGGTTCCGAGTCCGACTAGGCCTCTAACACCCCTTTTCTCATTCCTTACTCGTTTGTAACCCCACAACAAACTTCGAGCACCTAGGCTCAGGAATAAAGTCGCCGACCGACTAAAACTGGATGTAGGGCACATTGCCTGAACCAGTATAAATCCTATGTCATCGCGTGCTAGGCCACATCCGATCACAGCGCATGGCAAAACTACAAATATTTACTTGTCGGCCACATTTCGCACCGACAGTATATTTAATGCACATAGGTAAAAGATCCGCAAGCACACGGATACCGCTGTAGCTTTCACCCGAAAGTATTCCTAGTATCACATCCATAGGGAAACGTGTGAGATTAACTACAATCTAACTTAACCAGGGGTAGCAGCATGGCTAAGAATAAATAGGAGTGTAGAGAGGATTACTAAGGTTCTCTAGTTCTAACTTGGGTAAGCTATGTCTTCTACTGTTCAACTGGGGACATTACTAAGGAAAGACACCATCAAAGGATGCTTTCCATAGTAACCGAGTCCTACTTGGCCTACAGACAGGAGGAGGACTACAAAGGACTCAACGAGAATGTCACACTCACGATCTACCACTGGTCCAAAATGCAGGGTGCATTCACGAGTAACAAAAGACTAAGCACCATGCTTACACTACCGATTACTACTTTACTCCCTCTAGCACTCAAAAGAGTCACGAACATGATGAACAATATAAACAAATTACTTACTTGAAATAGAAGTTCATTACCAGAGAAATCTCAAAAGCAAGCTCAAGTAGAACTTGGATCCGCCAAGGTACAAGCCATAGAGAGAGCATCGATAGGCCAACACTTCCTCCAAACTCTTCCCTCACTCTCTATCTCACTATTTCTATTTACAAGACTAGATCCTATAGAGGACTAATCTTCTCTTGATAGCTGGCTCTGATCCTGATGAGGAGGATATGAATTAGGGTTTTAGGATGGCTCTACTGGAGGGGGTGTTGGTATTTCTTAACGCATACAAAAATAATCCGCAAGTGCATAGAATTACTGTTGTAGCACTTCACCCATAAGTATTTAGGGTATCGTATTTTCCATAGGGAATGAAGGTAAATCTTTTATCTAGTTCATCCAAGGACAACCCAAGGGTAGAGTTGATAGAGGTTGAGATGGATTCCTATAGTTTTCAAGTCTATGGATAGATAAACACTATTTGCACTAGCTTACTTCGGGCACCAGAGTGCACCTAGTCTGCCAGGTGATACCGGCTTGTAGCTCTACGTCGAACCCGGACGTGGGGGAGTACGAAGGATGAACAGGGATGTCACCACCTATCGCCTACCCCTCAACCATGGGGAATGAGGCAAACGAAGGTAGCCTCTAGCCTAGCCACCACGTTTATGATGTCGACTACTACTCTAGTGCGCATGCAAGGGTTATCCGTCTTTATCAGGGCCCTTCTACTAGAGCATCTGCCATGGGGACGGACGATGAACCCACAAACAAGTAAGAGTATAGCTTAACTAATCAAAAGACTTTATACCCTAGAAAACACGAACACTCACTTAGCAAGAGAACCCGTTGAAGTAAGATGCTCGTTGAGGTACTAGTTGGGGAGACACCGACAAGTCTAGCGCTTCCCCGAGCTCTCCCTCACATCTTTCCCTTACAACTCTAGCTAGCTACTAGGGCCTATGCCCCTTTGGAGTATTGCTCAAAAGTGGAGAAGCTCTTTGCCTTGTGGTGGTGTGTGTGAGGGGGGTTGCCCCTCTATTTATACAAGGAGTAAGGCGGTGCTTGGAGCTATTCTTGGCATGAGGATCGAGCTGCACTGCCTTAGCATGGAGGCATGCCACCGCCTGAGCAAGGAGACAACGAGTGGCGCCAGCAGGGGGTCAGGTGCCCCCTAGGTCGGCCGCCCCTTTACTGCCTCTGGTGGCCACTGCCTTTGGTCGGTGGGCTCCTGGCTAGACCTAGAGTGCGTCCCCATGGTGCCTTTGGTCTAGAGTTCGAGTTTGGTTGTTCCAGTCTATGTTTCTTTGGCCTAGATGCGCATTTTGCTTTCCTTGATTGCATATTTTGTCATGTGTTTCATAGTTGTGTCCTGCAAAACATGCTTGTACCAAAACTTGTGGAAAGTGTGAGTTAAAATCCCTAATTCTAAGTTTTGGTGGTCACATTTGTTTATTTTGTTTACATGTTGGCGGTAGGATCATGAGTTAAGCACCGCCAACAAGCTCCCCCACACTTAGCCTTTTGCTCATCCTTGAGCAAAGTTTAGAGATAAAGGTAATCATGAGCATAACATTCTAAGATATATGGCTATACATGAAAGTTGTTTTTTTGCAATGAAAGAAGAATTATATAAGATAATAGTTGGGTGCATCAAAACGTTACAAGAACTCTAGATTACACAAATATCTAGAAACTGATTTTCATCTAAATTATACCCACGCTATGAATAGCTCCAGATCTCAAAACCAAACCTTAACGATGCTTTGCAGTACGGATGACCGCACAGGCAAACACTCGGCAAAAGGCCTGAGAACAGATGCCCAATGAATGATGGCCAACATTCATGTAGGTGGTGTTGAGAAAATTCTTCTTTCTAGTGTCTTCCTTCTTCTTTCTGCCACTGAAGAATGAGAAAGACCGATCTAAAACTTAATCTCCCAAGTCCTTCATCGAGGCTAGATCTAACCACGATAAAATAGAGAAGAGACCGGAGAAAATTATTCCATGGCGGTGACACCATCTCCATCTTGATGTCATCGTCTGGAAATAAAAGTCTCCATATCATACTAGTGAGGATGCTAACGCTGTAGTTGTCGCCCTCATCTTCAACAGAGCCGTCATGGAGAAAGCGATTCCACCTTGCCCCGGCCCTCTCGTCGTCACCGGAGAGGAGGAGGAGATAAATCCCCAAAACCAAGAAACTTGGCATGAAGAGACCCTAACCCTAAGGACTCAATCTACTGAAAAAACTTATTAAAAATGATGGATCCCCACTCCCTTTGGCCTCCGACGATATGCCGGAGGGGGGAGAGCAGTTTGGCCAGACACAGCCACCAGGTCTAGGGTCTCGTGGCTTCGAGCGTTGCCCCCGCCGCCCCCGTCTTCTATACATGAAAGTTTTTCCAGCACATACTTTACACTAGTGGGATATGTGGTGTTAACTAACTTGTTTTCTTGGGTGGTTGAAAAGTGGAACCGTTCTTGAAACAAAGTCATCTTCCCAAATCACATCTAGTAACTTGGAGTTTTTGAAAGTTTTTCTCAAGAAAAACATAGTTCACCTTATACTCATCAAATGGCACTCTCAAATCACTCAATGGTGTATAACTCCTCACAAAGGCATAGCAGAGTTTTGCCTTCTATTGTTTTCTCCTACTTCTAAAAAGGTTTATGTGGAGCTTTAGGTAGGGATAAACAATATAGCATACTTGTATTGCTTATGTTGTAAAGTCAAATAAAGGATCCAAAGAGATAAGTGCCATACTCTTAGATCAAGATGTGCATGTGTGTGGAAAAAGGTAAACTAATACTATACTCCTTTTGTAGATATGATCTCTCTCTCTATAACTTATTATTTTCAAACATGGCTATCTTTCTTTTTTTCTTTTTTTAATAAATGAGCCTTCATGTGCTCATCATTTTTTTCTTTTTGTACTTGTACCTTCATGAATCCATATTTTTTTTGTTATAAACTTTTTGCATAGCCTATGTATCTTCTTTTAAACCACATATTTATAGAGAGATCGCTATCTTTTAGAACGTGGAGTATTTACCTAACAAATATTTTTTGTGTCTACTTCCAATGTAGGAGTAGAGTTTTTGGTGGATCTAAATGGTAGCATGTTTTTGCGTACTCCTAGTGTAGGAATAGCATGTGTATGTGGAGTGTACGTGACCTTGATCTTGGGAGCATGATAAATCTCTTCACAGGGGTCAACAAGACTTGACCAAACTCAACACAATAACAAGCAGCATATGTGGAAGGCTTGAAACTCTACAAGATATCAAATTTGGCTTTGGTAGGAATTGCTCAACAATTGAGGAGTATGTGATACTATGGTTTTATATTTTTATTAAAACAAATTCTCCAAGTACTTTGAATAGAAATGGTAGGATTTCTAAGTCAGAACTATATCACACTTCACAATAACTTAGTCAACATGATTGTCCTGTTAGAATATTTTCCTAGAAGCATAAGTGTATGTATATGGAACAAACTTTATGCAAGCTTTAAACATGTTATGAACATGTCACTTTTCAAAAAATTTAGATGAAGTGTGGTGCATAGGGGCATTGTTCATCAGGAGGAGATAACAGGGATGAATTGAGTTTAATTTTAGTGATCAAGATTTATGTTTGTTCAAACTCAAATTTGGAGGGAATTGAGGGTAGTGTTGCATAAACCATCGTTGAAGAAGAAGGAGCTACGTGGAGTCAGAGATGGTTTGGCTAAACCAGAGGTTCATCCAAACCCCTTTGAAACTATTTGTCTTGTGCTTCTTGCATGATTGATCGTTCAGGTTTGTGCAGCAGTTGGTTGGAGATCTCGAATGTGTGTGTGTCATGCTTGAGGGATCACCCCCACACTTATTTTTGTGTACCCATTTTATTTGACAAAAAGAAACAATGGTGGAAACAAACACGGGCTCTCCCGGTTTGGAACACCGGGGAGCTTAAATCATTTTATTATTATTGTTGTTTATTAATTATTGTATATATATATATTTTTAGTGTTCACCTAACTTATTATTATTATTATTATAGTTTTAACCCATGCAAGGCTAAAGTAAGGATTGTAATGTAAGAATTAGCCTTGAGTTATCTCCACACTAGATTACTTCTACTGTTTATAAAAGTAATACTCTAAGTTCATTAACCAAAAATTAACGCCATGTCAAGTTTTGATTAAAGAAGGCTATTTTAACCTAAGCACCATGCCCAATTTAAAAGCCTATGGGTGTACTGATCAAATACAACCAAACCAGAGTATATGACATAAACAACAGAAAGCATGGTTTTGCATGATCAAGATATATCCAATGGAGACAAGCATGAGTTAAAGAAGTTGGTGAACATTTAGTTTGTTTTTTTTATCATTATTCTCTCTCTTTTTTTATAGCAAGACAGAGCTAACATCGTCATCATTATTTTTGTGCATGGAACTTTTGGGATTCTCACCATCCTCCCCCACACTTGGACTTTTGTGTAAAAGTCAAGTGCGTAATGTCGGGGTCTCCTTTTTGAGTGTGTTTCATCATCAAAGATCATCAAGTGTGGTTTCAGGCATCGTATGTCCCCTGTTCCTCTTGATCTTAACCTGAAAGGGTTAACACACAAGAATACATGAAGGTGCTTACTAACTTGATAACATGTTCTTGCTTTTTATCAATAAGAAAGTTGTTTTTTATAATAATCCCTCTTTTTTATGATAATCCAAGGTATCTCCCGGCAGTACTTTGTTTATGGTCATAAGCTTGACCTTGGGTTCCCGATCAATGTCCTGGATATTCCCGACCAGCACCACCCCCCTTGCTAGTTTCACAGATAAGCAGGTCGCAATTTGTTGCAAGGCTTGTCGACCCCATTAGAGACATGTGATCTGTACGGGTGGTTACTCGAACTCACGTATCCCAATACACAGTCCTTACTGCTCCATGAGCTATGTCGTCTGAGATCCCACACTTATGATGACCTATCCCTCACATGAACAAGATATCCAAGTTATCATTAAGATTATCACATTAGGGTATTATTCCATAGCCAGATTAGTAAGGTGAGTCAAATTGTACCCTCATTGGTTTTAGTAGTTAATTATCTAGGTGTAGCATCCTACATGCACGAGTATGAGTTCCCTTCTATCATTGCCCTAGCTACTAAGCCATAAGCATTAAGTGTTCCTATTCCCATTGTTTAGATGAGAGGCTTCTAACAGATTAAGGAGTGACTCTAATTATAGAGTGAACGAGGCTACTAACCAAATCTACATGTGATGCATAACTCATAATTGAACTTGATAAGTATCCAAAATAGGGTTCATAATAGTGGGGTGCCAGCCTGTTAATGCTGCCAATCCTGACGACTCAAAGTCAGTGGTGGCAACTTGCGCACGATCCTCATGATACGGGACAACCAAACCGAAATGGAGAGGATCCAATGATTGGAGACGATTGCACAATAGATACAGAGCCTAGGGTTTCTACTTGGGACTTGGGAATAGACATCTAACTATGACTATATTGTTGCTTTATTAGTCATGGGGTATGAACTAATGGTGGTGACCTTTTGTGTAAACTCGCTAACTAACCTCACTTTCCCTGTGATTGACGGACACTCCATCCTACTGATGGACACTCCGCTATGCCGAGTGCCAGGGTGGGTTGCTCTGGTTTACTCTATTCATGTTCTAGCGGATGCTCCGTGGGAATCATAGAGGCTCTGATAGGTTCTGGGCGCTCCAGGGTTGCTGGGTTACTCTATATGATATGTAATTCATCGGATGCTCTAGCGTGAGTTACGGACGATCCGGTAGAAACTAAGTGCTCTCGAGTTCTTTGGCTGAGAATTTTTATAATCCAATGGATATGCTGGTCGATAGTCGAACACTCTGTTGTTCACACTAATAATGCTCTAGGTGCCTTTGCTGGGAGGTTTACTAAATTGGGTAGGTTTATCGGACATTCCGCCGCATCGGCGGACACTCCGCCAACTGGGCGACAGAACCTATGCTCTACATTTTGGGGTTTGTTAGCTGCTACTTTAGAGTGGTGAACATCCATGCATGTGCACTAGACTTCAAGGATGACTTTGGGGATATGCTAGGGTAAGGCTAGTTGAGTATTTGGCTTTGGCTAACTAGTGCATCTAGTGATTTGGCTAAATCCCTTCCCATGAACCCCTTGTGCTAAATACATGAGACTGAGCAAGAAGGCTTAATTCTATGATTGAGAATCATGAGATGCTAGACTCCATGATTTGAGGTTGAACACACCTTGCCTTCCATTCCCTTCCTTGGAGAAAAAGAGACTTCCACATTTCTTGCAAGAATCCATAGAAATACATAAGAAGGACATTAAGAGGGATTCCTTGAGATTGGCCATGCATAGAGCCCTGACCTTACCTTTGTGATGAATGAGAGGTCACCACACTCCATGATCCATACATGCATAAGAGATTGAGGATAGGGTTTTGAGCGGATTCTTCAACTAAAGAGGTGAGAGCTCATGAGCTAATCATGATCATGAGATAAGGATGGCTTGACCTTGATGAGATGATGATCTTGGACTGCATCCCTTCACTTCATCTTCTACCTTCATCTCCACTTCCAACCTCCATCTTCTCTCTCTAGTTCTTCCTCACTCTTGTTCCTTTAGAGAGAGAGGGAGAGGGTGAGAAATGGGAGAGTGAAATGGGTTGGTGCTGCTTTAGCTGTGGCTTGCTGTATCCATTTCGTGCATATAACAAGTGGGACCAAGGGTTGAGTGGAGGACAGCTCATTCCCCACTCACTGCATGCAATTTAGTTACTCGCGGATGATCCTGCTATCACATCAGACTGTCCGGTGGTCTCTGAACTCGTGGGATTGGTCCAAACACTTGAGAATTGGCAGTGGGGCCAATTCACTTGTTCCAAGGGTTAATAACCTAACTAGTGACAACCTGGTTTGAGATGACATCTCCTCAGTGATTGTGTTGACTATTGCTGACTTCATGTTTGTCCAGCTTGTGGGTCGCCTGGTGGAGTAGAGAAGCAATGTATCTGTGAGTTCCGTGGTATCCAGATGCCCATAGGGATTTGTGCAGGAACTTTGCCAATTATCCAAATTTGAGAGCCTAGGTGGTTGTCATGAACTCGGGGCATTACAACTCTCCCCACCTTAGAAAAAGCTCGTCCTCGAGCTTTCTCGACGTTCCAGTGGGAAAATTTGCAGCTAGGCAAGTTTTGAAAGTTCTTCCTTCGGTCTATAGATTGCCTCTCCTTTTCTCTCACAATTTCTTCCTCTCGAGGTTCACCAAAGAGAAAGAGGACATTCTCTTGCTTACTATCGGATGATCCAGTTGACCCGTCGGATGCTCCATTGGTTCTGTAACTGCCTCGAGACTTAACTGGCAGGTCTTCAAACTTATCGGATACTCCGCTGCAACTGATGCCCCATGGCTATATAAGGGGTAACAACTAAACAGTTAGGGTTTCATCCTAATTTTCCACTGCTCCTTTCCTCTAAGCTAGCCGCCGCTAGGCTGAGGTCGTCTTCGTTGTTGATTCCGGTTGCCCTTCGCGCTTCCAAGCTTCTCGAGATGGGAAGGTAAGCATCCTTCTCTGCTCGGTCATTCTCCTCTCCTTCTTCCATGGTAAACTAGCTAGAATTTGCTTGATCTATGGATAGGGTTGGTTTTGTTGAGATCTCACTTGGTGAAAATGTAGGGCATACTTAATTTGTTCAGTGGGTGACTCTTGGGTTGTTGGAAATTGGTCGATGTAGTAGATCTTGGGGATGTAGGGAACTATGGTTGCTCAAATTGCGTTGAATCAAAGTTTCATGGACTCTCTATCGGTCCTAGCAGAATGTTCCATCAAAACCTTAGGAGGTTTAGAGAAACTCTAGATCTACTAGTCATTTCCAAGTTGACTCTAGCGGACGATCCGGGATCACCACGAACTCTCCATCAAGCTTAGTCGGTAGCTTGAATTCCTGTCTGTATGTTATCGAACGACTAGCGGATGCTCCGTAATTTACATCGAAGACTCTGGTAGATACCATCTAGGCTCAAGCACTAGGCTTATAGCTTCAGCGGGCAGTCTGTCATCTTCATGGATACTCTACTGCTCCCTAGTCAGTTACCAATCCATTCCTAAATGATGTTCTCAATGTCCATCTTATGCTTGAGTCCAGAATATTGTGCATGACTGTAACTCTGTACCATTAATATTCTGAGCTAGCAAACGTTGTTGCCTTTTGTTTTTGTTTTCCTACTTTAAAGTTTCCCTTTTGAGCCAGTTGTGTTGTGATCTCATTCTGTGTTTGTGTTCACAGGTCTGGTTTCGGCCATTGTCTTTCTAGTGGGGGTTCCAACCAAAAGAAACCACGCTTAGAGAACCAAAGCAGCCGTCAGGCATCTTGCAAGTGCGTGGTTCCACCTATGAAGAGGAAGATACCTCACGTGAGGAGATCCAAAAGGGCCACTTCGCCTGGCGTCATCAACGATGAGGAATGAGCCATGCTCGAGCGGGAGGAGGATGAGCAAACTCTCAGGCATGGCAAGGGTCTAGCGGAAAGATTTGAGTGAGAGGCTTCTCCTTTCAACAAGGTTGAGGTCAACTTTAGTGATGACGAGTACGAGCACGAGGAAGATGGGGTTCGTCCCATCTGCTTGGTAAATCGACCCAAGATTGACTATTCCTGAGAGAGCACCGTCAAGTATCAAGAGGATTGTAGCAAGAAGTGCTATCAGGGGGAGAGTGCCACTCTTTCTTCCTACTTCCATTCTTCCATGCAGTACAAACTATTTTGAGGTGAATTCATCAACAGGCCTATGCAAAAGAGTCAGTGGATCAACTGGGCTATCTGGATGAATTCCCACGCATCAAGGACTTGGTCCAAAAATTCCAGGGCATGGGTCTTCACAAGGTGATGGAGTTCAAGCACAATTGGAATGAGTCCATTGTTCATTAATTCTTCACCACTCTTGAGGTTGACATGAAGGACGAGCGTCTGACATGGATGACTGGCAGGAAAAGCTTCGTCGCTTCATTTCAGGACTTTGCTTCTCTCATTGGTCTCGACTATGCATAAATGAAGACTAGGAAATCTGTGAGTGACCTTCCAACAATGCAAGGGTAGGAGACCTATGTCTTCTATCCAACTAGGAAACATCAACATGGTGCTAGCAAGCATTTGAAGAGGTATCCTTCCTTGATCTTTAGCATGCTGAGGCATACCATCATGCTTAAGCTGGGAAACTTCGATGCTGTTCGCTTTCCCTACTATGAGGCGATTCAGGGTATCCAGTTCGGGGATAAGCTGAACATGGCTGAGTGGATGGCCACTAGGATGATGGAGTGTAGACTGGACAGGAGAGGTGCCTTGGTCTTCTAGCCATACATCATGGCATCGGCCAACCACAAGACGGCTGTCTTGGATGTTGATGATGTGGTGCACAAGGCTTTCCATCCGTTCAAAAACAAGAGAGACACCTTGGAATGAGAGGATTCATCTCTGGCTGAGGTTCCTCTGCAACCGGTTGTAACTGCAAATGGAGAGGGTGCTAGTGTGTGGGTGCCACCAGAAGATTACTTTGCTCCATACTTCGCATGCCTTAACACTTAGTTCCAGGAGTCAATTACCCTAATATGTTAGGACTTGGATGAGAAGTTTAACATGTAGGAACAGTTCCTTAAGGACAGCTTCATTGATCCAATGACTACCAAGGTGAACAGTTTGGCCAATCAGGTGGAAAAGATGGCCATCAAGGAAGAATTGGGTCAGCTTTGCTCTAAGGTTGCCACACAAGTTCATGCTATTGGGCAACTCAAGCAATCCTTTGACACCTTGTACTAGCATGTCTACCATTGTTGCCCAAAGCCATCTGCTGACACTATGATTGGTACCCTTCCTTCTCACCTTACTTGCTCGTATTCCATTTGTAGAAGTTCTATTCACTTATAAAGTTGTTCTTACTCCAACCTTTACTGATCATGCAGAGCCCACTCCGCTCAAGGTGCGTCCATTGCTCCCGATGCTTTAGGGGACTGTTGCTCTTCCAACAGGTGCTTTAAATACACTGACGTTTATTGCCAACCATAGTCTATAATGATATTTGTCTTCTACATTGCTATCCAAACTTATACTAGTTACTTATGTTTGGTCTCTTTTGTAGGTGGATAGCCTATGGTGATTCCTCCAGGAGCCTTCCATCTTTCGCAGTACCTGCAGATGCCACCGCCACAGCAGCCTCGCCAGACTCCGCCCGACCAGTGATTATCGTCATGCCTCGTCATCGTTGTACTCCAAAGTTGGTTCCGCTCTAGTCCGTTGAGGGAGCATTTATTTGATACTTTAAACTTGATTTGCTTCATCACCAAGGGTGTTGGGTGTACTCGTGTACTATTGTACCTAATACTACTTGCTTATTCTGTGCGTCATCCATCGAGGTGACGAGTTTGATACTCTATTTAAATTTCTTCGGTTGAACCTTTGGGCTTTCTTGGTATGTCATTCTATTGTATGCGTATATATACTTGTCCAACTTGCTTAACTATGATTGAGGGATAATGCCAAGATACAAGGGAGATGCTGCCAAAATATTTTGCCGAGCTCTCATGACAGATGATAGGAACCTAATAGGGAACTCCGAAGGTCTAGATAAGGGCGTCGAGACTAGTCTAACAGCACTATTGTTATGACACACTCGATCTAGGGGCGTTTTAGCGGATTCCTACTATGCCTCACTTAGGTAGACCATAACTATCAACCTTAAGCCTATAACAACACTAATTAACTTCCTACCATTTTTCGAAAGTAACTCGTTTGGATATCTTTGCAACTTATAGTGTCAAGGGGAAGAGGTTAGAATTAGCTAGAGAAGAGAGTTAAAACAACTTAGGGTTCACCTATAGCATAGAGTAAAATTTTAAAGACGAATGCCGAAGTGCATATCAAGTGAGTTGGACGATACCTTGTATGAGGATTGTAGGTGTAAGTCAATCAACTGCTCCGATACCCGATCTATCGCTCCCTGATACCCGTCCTATTAGGGACCGATACCGAAGCCGATGGGGGTTGCTGATTTAACAACTTTGAGGCCCCTAAGAGCGCACGTAGCAACTCCTCTTCAGGATCTTTGGGCTGAGTTACACACACATACCTGGTACAATGCATACCAGACAACTCAATCACATACACACTCCAGTCACCCGCTCGTTTTTGAAGCATTGTTGATAACAAAATAGGATTCGAGAGTATAAGATTATTACTAGGTCTAATGCTCCTAACAATTCTATCTCTACACTGGTTTGCCACACTTGTCGCTCATCTACTCATCGGGTTACACGTAGCTCATCTTGGAGAATGCCCGTTCCAAGGTCTGTTAATCGCTGTATTCACCAGAGCTAGTCTCAGGAAGATGCCCTGATCATCTGCAAAAACAACTTAACGGTTGCACTGTGAGTACATTGCATACTCGCAGGACTTAATTCCAACATATAATATTTGGTGGATGCATAGGGTGATTATCAGGCAATTGTATAAGTGCGGAAAGCAATGATGTGGATTAAAATTATGGCATGCTATGCTCAACACTAGAGTTAAAGCATTTATCATTATTACAAAGGTGCTCATAGCCCATCATTCATTCTACCATGGGTATAGAAAGAAAGAACAACCGAATAGTTTCATCCCGAGGGACTCTAGGCTTTCAAGACTCTACAGAGGTGTACAACTGTATCCACATGAAAAACAGGATTAACCATCATACACCGTGTCCGGTAGTAAGGGTTGCCTCACGTTCTCCAACCTTTCCCTAATCTGGCCCAAGTGTCACATGAAAGGTTCAACTGGGTTCCTAGTCAATGTCCTGGACATTCCCGACCAGCACCACCCCCTTTGCCAGTTTCGCTGATAAGCAGGTCGCAATTAGTTACTTGGCTTGTCGACCCCATCCGCGACATGTGGTCTGTACGGGTGGTTACTCAGACTCATGTATCCCAATACATGGTCCTTACTGCTCCATAAGCTATGTCGTCTGAGATCCCACACTCACGATGACCTACCCCTTGCATGAACAAGATATCCAAGTTATCATTAAGATTATCACATTAGGGTATTATTCCTTAACCAGATTACTAAGGTGAGTCAAATTGTACCCTCATTGGTTTTAGTACTTAATTATCCAGGTGTAGCATCCTACATGTGCGAGTATGAGTTCCCTTCTACCGTTGCCCTAGCTACTAAGCCATAAGCATTAAGCATTCCTATTCCCATTGTTTAGATGAGAGGCTTCTAATAGATTAAGGAGTGACTCTAATTATAGAGTGAACGAGGCTACTAACCAAATCTACATGTGATGCATAACTCATAATTGAACTCGATAAGTATCCAAAATATGGTTCATAATAGTGGGGTGCCTGCCTATTAATGCTGCCAATCCAAACGACTCCAAGTTAGTGGTGGTGACTTGCGCACAATCCTCATGATACGGGACAACCAAACCTGAAAGGAGAGGATCCAATGATTGGAGACGACTGCACAATAGATATGGAGCCCAAGGTTTGTACTTGGGACTTGGGAAGAGACATCTACCTATGACTCTATTGTTGCTTTATTAGTTATGGCGTATGAACTAATGGTGGTGACCTTTTGTGTAAACTCGCTAACAAACCTCACATTCCCTGTGATTGATGGACACTCCGCTATGCTGAGTGCCAGGGTGGGTTGTCTCTGGTTTACTCTATTCAGGTTCTTGCGGATGCTCTGTGGGAATCACGGATGCTCCGATAGGTTCTGGGCGCTCTGAGGTTGCTGGGTTACTCTATATGATATGTAATTCATCGGATGCTCCAGCGTGAGTGATGGACGATCCGGTAGAAACTAAGTGCTCTCAGGTTCTCTGGCTGAGAGTCTTTATAATCCAGTGGATACTCTAGTCAATAGTCGGACACTCCGTTGTTCACACTAATAATGGTCTAGGTGCCTCTGCTGGGAGGTTTACTGAATTGGGGAGGTTTATCAGACATTCCGCTGCATCGACGGACACTCCGCCAACCGGGCGACAGAACCGATGCTCTACATTTTGGGGTTGGTTAGATGCTACTTTAGAGTGGTGATCATCCATGCATGTGCACTAGACTTCGAGGATGACTTTAGGGATATGCTAGGGTAAGGCTAGTTGAGTATTTGGCTTTGGCTAACTAGTGCATCTAGTGATTTGGCTAAATCCCTTCCCATGAACCCCTTGTGATAAATACATGAGATTGAGCAAGAAGGCTTAATTCTATGATTGAGAATCATGAGATGCTAGACTCCATGATTTGAGGTTGAACACACCTTGCCTTCCATTCCCTTCCTTGGAGAGAAAGTGACTTCCACATTTCTTGCAAGAATCCATAGAAATACATAAGAAGGACATTAAGAGGGATTCCTTGAAATTGGCCATGCATAGAGCCCTAACCTTACCTTTGTGATGAATGAGAGGTCACCACACTCCATGATCCATACATGCATAAGAGATTGAGGTTAGGGTTTTGAGAGGATTCTTCAACTAAAGAGGTGAGAGCTCATGAGCTAATCATGATCATGAGATAAGGATGGCTTGACCTTGATGAGATGATGATCTTGGACTGCTTTCCTTCACTTCATCTTCTACCTTCATCTCCACTTCCAACCTCCATCTTCTCTCTCTAGTTCTTCTTCACTCTTGTTCCTTTAGAGAGAGAGGGAGAGGGTGAGATATGGGAGAGTGAATTGGGTTGGTGTTGCTTCAGCTAAGGTTTGGTGTATCCATTTTGTCAATATGACATGTTGGACCAAGCGTTGAGTGGAGGATAGCTCATTCCCCACTCACTGCATGCAGTTTAGTTACTGACAGATGATCTGGTTATCACATCAGACTATCCGGTGGTCTCTGAACTCGTGGGATTGGTCCAAACACTTGAGATTTGGCAGTGGGACCAATTCACTTGTTCCAAGGGTTAATAACCTGACCAGTGACAAGTTGGGTTGAGATGATGTGCTCCTCAGTGATTGTGTTGACTATTACTGACTTCAGGTTCATCCAGCTTGTGGGTCGCCTGGTGGAGTAGAGAAGCAATGTATCTACGAGTTCTGTGGTATCCAGATGCCCGTAGGGATTTGTGCATGAACTTTGCCAATTATCCAAATTTGAGAGCATAGGTGGTTGTAGCGAACTCAGGGCGTTATATATAGTGTTACTTGGAACAAGATAAACAACAACTCAGACCTTCTCATATCATATCTATCAATTACTTAGACTTAGATCAAACATATGCTACCCACGAGTTTCAAGTTCAGAGTAAATCTTTATATCAAACTAGTTTTATCCAAAACTCAGAAGAATTCAAGGCTGAAAACTAGTCACTTGAAAGGAATTACAATAGAGCTACTATTCATCATTTCCATTTAGGAGATTATTTAGAGTCGTCTTTATTTTATTTAGTTCTTAAAAACAAATTAAAGCAAACTAGACACACACTCTTTTTATTTTATTACTACAGGGACAACTATTTATTTTGTTTTCATTCAATATTTTTTAACCATTTAAAAGAAATTTAAAACTAAAATAAAGGGAAAAATACTTACCTAGATACTTGGAGATGTGTCTCCCCCAAGCTAGATCTTTCGGTGAAGGTTCGGTGTTTTAAGTCCTTTGACCAGACTTCTCCTTGTGAAGTTCATTAATTGAGTACCTTAGTTTGTTTTGAAGACGAGGATTCTTGTGATGACGCCTATAGTGATGTCACCTTCTTCAGCCAAACCCATCTTGGTCTTGAGTTTGGATTTTGGTTTGACAGGTTCTGAACCTTCACTTGTAAAAATTTGGGGAATCGACGAACTCCTCCACACTTTGCTTCAAGTGTGTCCTGCTCATAAAGACAAGGTAGAGATCAAGTGCATGGGCTCTGTTGGTGGGAAAACACCAACAAAACCAAAACTTTACTCTTCTTCTCTAACCTTAAGCACATTGAACAAGATGAAGTTGATCTTTATGTGCTTTGTTCATTTATAACATAGGTGATAAGATCAGAAGATTGAGCATGAATGTAGCAATTGAAGACATTTGACAAATAGTGTTGAATTGCTTAACCCATGAAAGGATTGTCTATCTTTACATAATGTATCAATCTTTACATGACTATGACTATCATCTTCTAGAGATAAGATGTGCATTTATTAGTTTATTTGGTTAAGACTATGAGATCAAGAAAGTGGTGTAAGGAACAAGCTTAAAGAACTAAACATGTTGAGTTAATCAGGTTGGATCAAGTAAGTTGTAACTCAAACATGTTTGTTTCTTATTTATGTGCCTACCGGTAAGGAAATTCTTTAAATAATGACCATTTACCTTAGGATGTTACCTTTGTCATTGGAGCGTGATGACACCATATGACGAAGAGTATATGGCTCGTGATGGTCCTTCCCTTTTGCTTGAAGTTTTCCTTGTTCGGCTAGCCTTGCATCTTGAGCTGTTCATGAGCTTCTTGTATCCTAGATTGCACCCTTTCTTTCTCATTCTTTTTTCATGCCATCTTTTTGCTCTTTGATCTTTGACATTTTGTTGGACCTGTTGATTTGTTCATCCACTTCCTATGAGTGAGTGCTTTTATTGTAGATCTTGTTTTATGGCACTCATCTTCTTCCTCTTTGTTCCATAGCTGCAGTGGTGGATGGGCTTTGCAAATTTATGCCAAACCATGGACATGCGTAGCTTATATTTATTTATCCATGTTGAATGAGCTATGTCTTCTTTGTGCAAAGTTATTTTAGTTCATCATGTTCCTTGCTTCATCTCTAATTCAAATTCATCTCATGACTTACCCAAATTGAATTGAGAGTTTCCTATAGGGGTTAGTCTAACAAAAATATCCAGCATCTACTAAAGCATATTATCGACTCAAAAATCAACCTAGACACCACGTCTAATTTGATTTAGGAAGACATTTTAACCTAAATACCATGCTTAATTTAAAAGCCTTTGGAAGTAAAATTAGAACCCCTAAACTAAGCACCATGCTTAATTTAAAAGATGTATGAATATACTCTAAACCTTAAGCATACTATAGCAAACAAAGGTAGCATGAAAGTATTATAGAGATTTATTCAAATGGAGATAAAAGAGCATGGTTGTTATTTAGCAAATTGAGCATGGCTTGAAGGTAGAGATAACTAAGATAATTTAGCAACATGGCATGAAATGTTTTTAGAGAAGTCTATCCCCAGCTTGAATTTTGCAACAAAATCAAGTTTGGATGATAGAACTCTCATATGTGAATGTGATTCAATGTTGCATGATGATTGGTTGGACATACCTTGCGTCGTTATCCTTCATTCTTTTTGCTTCAAACCTAGAATGGTTAGTGACAAAAATACCCAAAGGATTATTTTCACAATTATATTTCTATGCTCATTTCACAAGGGCATTATAGCAAAAGGTGAAAGCTCATGTTATCTCCCGAAAATGCTTGTTTTAGGACAAAAGGTCGTCCTTGGGAAACCTTCGAATTGCACTTCAAGTTGGTGAAGTGGCTTCCTCTCCAACACCAATCTTTGTGTACCTATCTCAAGATTCATACCAATACACAACGAGATCTGCAATACTTATGATATACAAACACATCTACAACCACCCTTTCAAAGATTTTATGAACAAGAAGTATGAAGGGGTTGAAGATCTCATGATGGCAATGTTGGGGAGACCAATTAATTCAGGAGATTTCTCATGCGAGCACGGGTTTGATGAGGTGTTCATGAAGCAGCTTCCATGCTCGTTGATGCCATCTTCGTTTTCAAGCTCCAAGGTTGATTCTTCATGAATATCCAAAATTTCCCTTGGATTGGTGACTCTCGAGTTGATCTTGTCTAAGGCCTCCTCCAAACTTGAATGAGTCATGTTTATTAAGAAGATTGACTTAAGTTCACCCTTTGGATCAGATTTGGGTTCTAACCTTAAGGTTTTGGCCTTGTCCAACCATTCTTTACTTGCAACGACGCAAGAATGCTCTAGTCATTGTCGTTGCTCTTCTTGGTCATCCTTGGATCTTTCATGATTCCTATGCTTGGGATTTCTAGGATCATCATGAGACTCAGGAAAAAGAGCATAAAGGGAATCATCGAGGTCAAGGATGGGTTTAGATAAGACATCTAATGTGGGCATAGAAGGGGAGAATATAGGATTGGCTTCTAAATGACTCGGCGCTCCTTCTATGGCATCACTTGACATGCCACCCTTGAGTTTTTCTAGATGCCCCCAAAAGAATTTGATTTAAGACACTTTTGAAGAGATCCCTTCTTGAGAGGATTTGAATTATATTCACTCGAAGGTCTTTTATGTAACAAAAAGTTCAAGCTTTTCCCAAAATCAGCATAAAAAGATCATTCTTAGTTTCAAAAGGGATTTTTAAAGGTGGAATTTCTTCTTCCCTTGGAGGATTTTGGGGTATTGATGGTTTATAATTGATAGCTAAATCTTAGGATTGGAATGGTTGTGATTTGGCTATCAAAACTTCCTCTTCTTGATAGAGAGATGATTCCTTCTCTTCCTCGGGGAGTTCATCACGAATGCTAGTGTAGGGAATGCATCCAATAATTTTGTCAAGGATAGTCCTTGCCTTACTAGCAGACAAATAAAGGAAACCTCCTCTAGAGGTCATATCAAGGAAATTCATGGAATCCTTGTTAAGGCCCATGTAAAAATGTTGAAGAATTATAGGGTCTTGAATGGCAAGGTCAGGACTAGTGGTGATGAGGTCATTAAAACAAGCCCATGACATGCCAAGAGATTCTTGTTCTTTTTGTTTAAAAGATAGAACCTCAAATCGAAGGCTGACAACTCTAGAGATGGGAAAGAAAGATAAGCAAAACTTAGAGCATAGCGCTTCCCAATCTCCTTGCATACTTCCTACAGTTTTGTTATACCATCGTTTAGCTCTTCCCATCAAAGAGAACAGAAACAACTTCAATCTTAAGGTTTTGTCAGACATGCCAGTGATATGCAAGAATGCACAGATCTGTTCAAACTCTTGTAGGTGTGAATATGGGTTTTCATCGCCTTCTGCTGAGAAGGATTGTTCCTGAATCATTTTTATAAAACACGGGCATAGCTTATAGTCAGGTATTAGGATAGGCTCTGCTGATTTTGGTGGCTCTAGGCTTGCGCTCATGGGTTTAGCATATTGATATATAGGTGTGTTATCCATGCTAAAAGAAAAACAAAAGAAAAGATACAAAGTTAAGCTAGGTTCGTAGTTAATTTAGCAACCGTTTCCCCAGCAATGACGCTAGAAAGCTTGTTGGTATATTTAACGCACATATATAAAAGATCCGCAAGCGCACGGATACTACTGTAGCTTTCACCTAGAAGTACTCCAAGTATCGTATCCATAGGGGAACGTATGAGATTAACTACAATCTAACTTAACTAGGGGTAGCAGCAAGGCTAAGGATAAACATGAGCATAGAGAGGATTACTAAGGTTCTCTAGTTCTAACTTGGATAACCTATGTATTCTACTATTCAACTAGAGATATTACTAAGGAAAGACACCATTAGAGGATGCTTTTCGTAGTAACCGGATCCTACATGGCCTATAGACGGGAGATGGACTACAAAGGACTCAACGAGAATGTCACACTCACGATCTACCACCGGTCTAGAATGTAGGGTGCATCCATAAGTAACAAAAGTCTAAGAACCAGGCTTACACTACCGATTACTACTTTACTCCCTCTAGAATAGGAAAAAAACACTCAAAAGAGTTGCGAACATGATGAACAATATAAACAAATTACTTACTTGAATCAGAAGTTGAGTACCAGAGAAATCTCAGAAGCAAGCTCAAGTAGAACTTGGATCAACCAAGGTACAAGCCATAGAGAGAGCACCGACATGCCGGCACTTCCTCCAAACTCTTCCCTCACTCTCTATCTCACTATTTCTATTTACAAGACTAGATCCTATAGATGACTAATCTTCTCTTGATAATTGGCTCTAATCCTGATGAGGAGGATATGAGTTAGGGTTTCAGGATGGCTCCATCGGAGGGGGTACAAGGGCGTATATATAGGGGGTAACATCAATTCTAGACTCTCAGATCAAACCGACCTTGAGCAACGGCGTAGATTTGATCTTTAAGGCGGTGGGTGTTGGCGGTCCTTAACTCACACTTTTAACCACCAACTATCACATAATATAAACCAATACGGACACCAAACTTAGAATTAGGGCTTATAACTAATCAATTCCATAAGTTTTGGTGTTTGATCCTTTCCAGGAGGACATGTCAAAATTACACAAGAAAAATACCTAATGTATACAAGAAATACAACAATACAAATACCCAACATGAGCCAAAGGGGAGGGAGGCCCATAACCAAGCAAATCAGGGCCTAGAATAGGTGGAGAACAAGTCCAAAATCCAACCAAACCAACTCAACTCTACGCAACACCACCATACGCGAAGTCCAGGAGATCACAGGATTGGACTCAAGGTGGCCCACCTAGGGTGCGGGCGCACCCTTGCTGGCCTTCCTCAAGCCCAACCTTGCTAGGTCGGTTCATACCGCCTCTCCAAGGATGGTTCAGGTGGGGATGGCAGCAAATTAAATGCTGAGGGCAGTTTGCTCCTTCATTTTGAGGAGATCCAAGGAATACACCCCTCCTCTCCACCTATAAAAGGAGGACCTCTCCCCTCCTCATATTCATTAATCATCAGCACAAGATACACAATGTAGCAAGAAGAGCCCCACTTTCACATCTTAGCTCTTTAGTATAGGGAGTGACGGAGGAAGAGAAAGAGATGGAGAAGTACCAAAATTGTTGGCTACCTCCATTTGTGTACTTAGGGCCCCTTGTACACATAGCGGAAGGAATGCCGGGAATGTCGGCTCTGTCTTCACTTGTACCTTGGCGAATCTAGTACTATTTGGAGTGCAAAGGTTCGTGTTCTTCTAAGGTGGTGAGCTCTTACTTAAAATTAGTCTTGTTTACTATTTATTTGCGGGTTCATCGTCCATCCCCATGGTGGATACTCTAGTAGAGGGCTCCTGATAAAGACAGATAACCCTGTACAACGCTAGAGTAGTAGTCGATAGCGTAGACGTGGTGTCTAGGCTAGAGGCTACCTTCATTTGCCTCGTATCCTCCGGTTAAGGGGTAGGCGGCAGGTGGTGACAGCCTTATCCGTCCTTCGTAATCCCCCATGTTTGGATACAACGTAGAGCTATAGGCCGGCAATGCTTGGTAGACCAAGTGTTATCCGATGCCCGAAGCAAGTCTATAGTGGCAAAGCTATCTTGGTTTAGGATCTCTATCCCCAGAAAACCTCACTACCCGAGCTATCTTTGTTCTTGTTACTTTGGGTGAACTAGCTAAGAAACTTCTATACATCCGTTCCTCATGAAAATACGTTACCCTGAATACTTCCGGGTGAAATACTACAACAGTAATTCCATGCACTTGCGGATCATTTCTGTATGCATTAAGAAATACCAATAGTGGGAAACTGACCTTCGAAGGAGACGCTGACAGGTGGTCCCACTGAGCCGGGTGGCCTGCAGGTGGGGCCGGCCGGCCCCATATGTCAGCCTCTGGGCGTGGGTTTTGGTGAGTTGTCTTCTAGAGTGTTCTAGAGTCTTCCCATGTCGGTTTCGTCGCGGATAAACGTGATTTACTTTGACGAATAGGTCCACCTTGATGGTTTTTTTATTAAATCCTCCTACATGCACATATTTATCAAAGCTCATGGAATTCATTAGTTTAAACCTCTATTCCTATGTTTGGTGATGGAATTAAGTATATATAGGATATGTTGACAGTTTATGATTGATGTTAACAACCGCCAATAGTAGATTCTTGCGATGTCCAACGTATGGGCTTCGTGGGTGATACCAATTAGCCGTCGAACCACCAATTGAGCGGTCGATGCAATGGGGACTAGCTTGGTGACAACCAATTGAACCTCAGGATAAAAATCATCGTGTCAACCTTGTTCATCCCATTGGTTTGCAATCCCCCAACACAAGCTTGTATTTATTCATTCATATGTTGTGCTTGTATAGTTGTAGTTGCTCTTATAATTAGTTATGCTTGTGTAGCTTGCTAGTTACCTTCTTACTTGTGTAGCATAGAAGTAGCTCCCTTGTGTAAGTAGTTTACTTTTGTAGTAAATTAGTTGCCTTGCTTAGTATTATGTAGCTGAGTAAATTGAGCTCTTTAATTTGGCTTGTGTAGCCTTGTTATTGAGCATCGCTAGTGAGCTTATGAGCTTTGTGCTTTTGCTTACTAGATTGTGTAGAGCTACCCCGGTTGCTTGAGTACTATTTGCGTAGGTTTGTGTGACCTTATTTCTAGCATGGATTAGGTGAGCTCTAGCTAGCCCGACACCTTTGTTGCCTAAATAGGATTTTTATAAGGTGCTTATAAACTTAGATAGAAGGGTGTAGTCTTGGCTAAGATCGATAGTTTCCGTATTTATTTCGGTTAACTGGCGCAATTATTTTTAGAAAGGACTATTCACCCCTCTAGTCCGCCATCTCGACCCTACACCTGATAAAAAGTATGTTGCCTGAGAGTTGCATGCGAATTCAATGGAATCTGCCTGGCGAGGCAAGTTATGAGATATTTTGTTTGGTTGGAAGCATGTGACTAAGAAAATTAATAAAGAGATATAATATATTTACATCTATTGTAACTTTAATATTGTTCGAGTACTATAAACCATCATAATAGAAACCAACAAAATAATCAATGCATTTCTAAGTTAATGATATACATAAAAATATAAATAATTTCAATACTTTATTTACTAACCAGGCGTACACATAATTGATTAAGAAATGGATTAAAAAAAATAAAAATACATTTCCGCCAAACCATCATAACCGGTGCTCCATGACTGATCTATTAATAGGAACAAGGCGAAACTATGAAATATTGAGAGTGTTTGGTAACGTTTATTAAACTTTATTAAATGCCTTCCATTAATTTAATGAGAAAAACGAAACAAAGGAGCTAAATAGGGATTATGGCAACAAAAACAAAGTATACATGTTTAGGCTGGCAATTTTACGAAGTCAATCTTTTGGATGGCAATTTTGTGAAGCCCATTGTTTGCAATGGCAAATAGCCAATTTTCTCTTAGATTTTGGCTGTCATTTGATCAAAACTTGCCAACCTTGGCTTGCAAAATCTAGAAAAAAAATTATCCAACTTTTCCTTGACAAATCTCTTGACACGGTAAACTTGGTGGTAAACCAAGCAAGCCTAAAATACTAAAAAGATGTAATCATGCAAGTGAATTTAATGGAGGAGAATCACGCTCAAACAGAGACACGGAGGGATCGATCAACACCAATGACAGTTCGACGGGACGATGAGATGGATCCAAGCCAAGGTCGAGGTGGAATCAGCAGCCGAACAAGGACTTCTTTGTTCGGATGCACTTGGAGGCACTGTGGCCGGATCTCTGATGGCTGCCAACGAGCGCTGGAATCAGCAGCCGAAAAAGGACTTTAACCGAAGGGACAGGAGACCAGGAACCACGTCCTTTCGCCCTCTACCTCGACCTCGACCGATCTCATCTTCTTGCCGAACTGTCATTGTTGTTGATCGATCCCTCCGTGTCTCTGTTAGAACGTGATTCTCATCCATTAAATTCACCTGCACGATTGCATCTTTTCAGTATTTTGGGCTTACTTGGTTTGCCGCTAAAATTTACCGTGTCAAAAGATTTGGCAAGAAAAAGTTGAATAAAAAAAATTGCTAGATTTGGCAAGCCAAGGTTGGCATGTTTTGATCCAAATGACAGCCAAAATCTAATAGGCCAAGGGAGAGGCGGTGGTCGCGCTCTGCAACGTGCTCGCCGTCTCAGCCCAGACTTCATCCTCGCCATCTCCCACACGGTACTGTGGTACCGAGAAAAAACGGGGAATGGCGATTTCGATGAACCAAATACTACCCCAGATCTAGACATCACTGCCGGTTTAAAAACCCACTTCACTGTCGGATTGGCATACCGGCAGTGATATGGGGTTGACATCACTGCCGGTCCTTAAAAACCGACACTGATCTATAGGAAACAATGTCGGTTGCTGGCTCCACCCGGCAGTGTCTAGTTGAACAACACTGCCAGTTTGTAGTTCCAACCGACAGTGACGGTTGCTTCAAGAGTGTCGGTTCTTGGCTCAAGCCAGCAGTGTTGAGCAAGTCTACACTGTCGGTTCATGGATCAAACCGGCAGTGTTGTCGTAAATATCAGTGTCGGTCGGTGGATCAAACCAGCAGTGTCGTTGTAAATATCAGTGTCGGTTCGTGGATCAAACCGGCAGTGTTGTAGTAAATATCAGTGTCGGTTATTGGCTCAAGCCAGCAGTGTTGAGGAAGCCTACACTGTCGGTTGATGGATTAAACCGGCAGTGTTGTTCTAATCATCAGTGTCGGTTCATGGTTCAATCCAGCAGTGTTGGGCAAGCCAACACTGTCGGTTTGTTTCTAACTGGCAGTGATGGTTACGACAACACTGCCGGTTTGTTTCTAACCGGCGGTGATGGCCCGTTCGTATATTATTGTTTTATAATTTATTTTAATTTATATTTTTTCGTGGGATCGGGTTTCGCTTTATATACGCTACGTAGACAATAGGTCCATCAATATTAAATATTACAAATGTTACGGTTACAATTCAAATGTTCTTATCCAGATCTTGATCCCTCAAAATAAAAAAGAAATGTTCTCGGACTTCTTACAATAATCTGGCGAGCCGCTCTGGGCCATACTGGTCCTGGTACTTCATGGATTGTGCAATGGAAAATACTCCATATTTTTCCAATACCTCGGCTAAGATGAATTTTGCCAGCTCCGATTGTAGTGCGACGATCTCCATCTCTAGCAGCCTTTCGTGCTTAAATTTCTTGCGTTGTCGTTCAAAAAAGATGATATCCAAAGAGGAACAGTAAATCATTTTGTTGAATTATTAACAGACATAAATGAAATTAGGATTATACACACCAACTTATCGGCTTCTTCTGATTTCCCGCCGATGTAGCGAAGGATTGCCCACATTACATAAAACCCGCATTCATTGTTTCCCGCCGGCTGTGATAGGTACTTCCCCTCCATTTGGACAACCTTAGTTTGCATTCATTGGACCATAGTAGGCCGGTTGCCCATGGTTTGCAAGGTAGGCCGGATGACTATAGTAGGTCCTCAAAGCTTCATCTTCTGTGTTGTATTTTTTGTGCAAATTACCAGGGTAGCGATTGACTTGAGCATAGCAATCTTCCCAGGTTCGATAAATCCCAGGCATGTGACTAACATGCACTAATACCATGCCATGGTTGTCTATACATTTAAGTAAATTAGGTTGTCATTAAACATGATTCTTATAAAATTTAATATATTTACGAATAACACACGACCATTGCATAGATAGGAGTGTTTGAAAAATAGCTATTCACGTGCCTTAGTAATAGTTGTTAGACGTAGGAAAGATATAAAGAATATTTTTTATTTGTTAAAAACCAAATGATGATTTAGAGAGCTAGTTTAATACTTTTGGATATAGTCCTAGAGATGTCTAAGAGTCTTCAGTCTCACTATAAATCCCCCAACCATCGACGCGAGGTTCTTTCACAAGTATCAGTGCAGGTAAGCATCTTTCTAAATTAGTGATACTTTGATATGAAACTTACATGGTTGGTAGGGGCAAATATGCATCTCATACTATCCCAGGAAAGTGACATGCAAAAACTCATAATAAGATAGGATTGTTGGAAAATATTCTCAGTTTAATGCACAAGGCTACATAACTATGTATTACTTGTAATCTTGCATAAGTTAATAATTATGCATCTTTATGCTGATAGCATGGAGAAGATGGTTTCAGAGAGCAAATGTAAGTTTGTTTCACAGAGAAAATGCAAGTACTCCAAAAACAAACTACCATTAACGTTCAGAGAGCAATTTCTGTCAAGTATTATGAGTCCCTGCTATGTTTATCCTCGTAACCAAAAATAAAATTACGCTTTTGTTCTTATCAGTATACTGATGAATAGAGCTGAGCAACGTGCTACTACGTAACAATGTACTACTTCCTAGCAATGCGTCCAGAAACACAAATAAATAGATAGCACACATTGTGTGGCAAACCTAGGTTCTAGCATTCACAGCTGCATGATCAAACCGTATGACAGCACACACTGCATGATCAAACTGATTCAAGTAAGCAGCTGTGGGACATTTCATCAGACACGTAGCGGGCAGTGAGCCACGCACTCACCGTGGGGGTGGGAAAGCAGCTGTCTGTGTGCTCCTGAAGGCCTCGGCGGTGGGACGGACGGCGCGGTGCTCCGGCTTGGGGAGGTGCTCCGGCATGGGGCGGTGCTCTGGCCTGGGGTGCTACTCCGACGTGGGGTGGTGCTCTGGCATGGGGCGGTGCTCCGGCATGGGGCGGTGGACGGCGTGGGGCGGTGCTCCGGCGCGGGGTGGTGCTCCGGTGGCGTGGGGGGAGGGGTTAGCGCGGGGTTGAAATGAATTGGGATAATTTCAACCCATGCCACTTTTATAGCAGTAGCTCATCACTGCCAGTTCTTCTTGTAAACCGACAGTGATGGGCACATCACTGCCAGGTCACTCCCCAAACCGGTAGTGATGTTCTATAGCAGTTAGGTGTTAAGTTAGGTGTTAAGTAGGATAAGTTTTTGTTTTGTTTCGAACTCCTCCTACTGGCGCAACGGTTAAGACCCCTCAACTTAGCCCCCGAGACCCTTGTTCGAGTCCTAGGCGGGTCAAAATTTTTTGTTCTATTTTATAAATTATTAATTTATTTCGGGAAATAGCTCATCACTGCCGGTTTTGCTTACAAACCGACAGTGATGGTGTACATCACTGCCAGGTCATCCCCCAAACTGACAGTGATGTTGTGTAGCGGTTAGGTTTAACTTATGTGTTAAGTAGGATAAGTTTCCATTTTCTTTCGAACTCCTCCTACTGACGCAACGGTTAAGACCCCTCAACTTAGCCCCCGAGACTCATGTTTGAGTCCTAGGAAGCCCAATTTTTTTGGTTTAATTTTATAATTTATTAAGCGGTCTAAAGGTCAAAAATATAAAATAAATGTGTTGCATCCCTGAATCGAACCGAAGCCTACAGGTTCTAGAGCAGCGGACAAACCATTGAGCTATCGCTTGATTTCCGAATGTTTGAAGGAATTTATTCCTTTGAGTGATTATATGTCCCTGCTTTGCGCGTAGGTCCCTTCAACTCCCCGGCCGCGCTAGTCGCGCGGTTCCCATGAAGAGCCGCTGTTTTAATTACCAAACGCTGGTCCATTGGCTGCTCGCGCCGGTTCCCAAACGTAGGTGCGCTCCCAACGCAGGCGCAATGGCGGTTCAATGGCGTTTCCCAACGCAGGCGCGCTCCATTTCCGAGGGGAGAGCCCTTCAGTTCCCCAAGAAGAGATGTCGTGTTTACACGTCCATTGGCTGCTCGCGCCAATTCCCAAACGCAGGCGCAATGGCGGTTCAATGTCGTTTCCCAACGCAGGCGAGCGCTCCATTTCCGAGGGGGTGCGAGTTATTGCTCCATGATCAGTTCCACACCGACACGCCTATATAAGCCAGGCCCCCATGCACACAGTCGGCCGCCACACCACCGCGCGTCAATAAAGCCAAGCACCGCCCTTCCCACGCACACCTCGCCCCGGCCCTCGACGTACCCGCCACCACGCACAATGCCTCGCCGCTTGAAGACAACATGGGCGAAGCTCAACCAGTCGTCCTCACGTCGCCCCCTAACTCCACCGACGCCATCGTCGTCTGAATCGGACCTCGAGGTGAACCTCGAGGACGATACGGACCGGGAGACCGCATCGGAGGAGGAACCGGAACCTCTTCCGGTGGAGGAGGTCGTCTTCAATTTGTTGGAGATGGCTTAGAAGGAGGAGGAGGAGGACCGGCACCTCCATGCCATCGCACAAAAGGAGACCGATGACTGCACCCTGAAGCACGTCATCGAGATCTCTAAGGAGGATGAGCGCCACCGCGAGGAGGAGGAGCGCCGCCGCCAGGAGGAGACCGAGCGGCGTCTCGCGATGGACGTGGAACGGCGGCGCCGGCGTAGGGCTGAGCGAAAGAAGCGCCAAGAGGAGCACCGCCGCCGGCAGCTGGGGGACGACGCATGCGGTAGCACCGACAGTAATTAGTAGCACTAGTGATTAATCAATGCCTTTAGGGCGATGTAATAATTTACTGGTGCTAAAAAAACCATGTCGTCGAATCATTTGTTTGATCATCATCACCTGAATTGGGTTAATACTTTGCATTGCATGACCTCTCATTTTATTTGCTTACATATTGGATGTTGCATTTTGTATGACCTCGTTTTGCTTACCTCGTTGTCACGAAGACCGTAGTATATGATATGCTACGTACCAGAGATCGAGGGGGCAACGGGACTGTTGCTCTTCTAGATAATACCGTGTTGGAGGATGTCTGTCATCTGTCACATCACTGCCGGGTTATTCTTTAAACCGACAGTGATTTCCGTGTAGTGGTTACAGCATAAGTAACTTATCTTTTCCACTTCTTTTGAATACCTCCTACTGGCTCAACGGTTAAGACCCCGCAACTTAGCCCCCGATACCCGTGTTCGAATCCAGGGCGGCCCAATTTTTTGGTTTAATTTTATAATTTATTAAGCGGTCTAAAGGTCAAAAATATAAAATAAATGTGTTGCATCCCTGAATCGAACCGAAGCCTACAGGTTCTAGAGCAGCGGACAAACCATTGAGCTATCGCTTGATTTCCGAATGTTTGAAGGAATTTATTCCTTTGAGTGATTATATGTCCCTGCTTTGCGCGTAGGTCCCTTCAACTCCCCGACCGCGCTAGTCGCGCGGTTCCCATGAAGAGCCGCTGTTTTAATTACCAAACGCTGGTCCATTGGCTGCTCGCGCCGGTTCCCAAACGTAGGTGCGCTCCCAACGCAGGCGCAATGGCGGTTCAATGGCGTTTCCCAACGCAGGCGCGCTCCATTTCCGAGGGGAGAGCCCTTCAGTTCCCCAAGAAGAGATGTCGTGTTTACACGTCCATTGGCTGCTCGCGCCAATTCCCAAACGCAGGCGCAATGGCGGTTCAATGTCGTTTCCCAACGCAGGCGCGCGCTCCATTTCCGAGGGGGTGCGAGTTATTGCTCCATGATCAGTTCCACACCGACACGCCTATATAAGCCAGGCCCCCATGCACACAGTCGGCCGCCACACCACCGCGCGTCAATAAAGCCAAGCACCGCCCTTCCCACGCACACCTCGCCCCGGCCCTCGACGTACCCGCCACCACGCACAATGCCTCGCCGCTTGAAGACAACATGGGCGAAGCTCAACCAGTCGTCCTCACGTCGCCCCCTAACTCCACCGACGCCATCGTCGTCTGAATCGGACCTCGAGGTGAACCTCGAGGACGATACGGACCGGGAGACCGCATCGGAGGAGGAACCGGAACCTCTTCCGGTGGAGGAGGTCGTCTTCAATTTGTTGGAGATGGCTTAGAAGGAGGAGGAGGAGGACCGGCACCTCCATGCCATCGCACAAAAGGAGACCGATGACTGCACCCTGAAGCACGTCATCGAGATCTCTAAGGAGGATGAGCGCCACCGCGAGGAGGAGGAGCGCCGCCGCCAGGAGGAGACCGAGCGGCGTCTCGCGATGGACGTGGAACGGCGGCGCCGGCGTAGGGCTGAGCGAAAGAAGCGCCAAGAGGAGCACCGCCGCCGGCAGCTGGGGGACGACGCATGCGGTAGCACCGACAGTAATTAGTAGCACTAGTGATTAATCAATGCCTTTAGGGCGATGTCATAATTCTTGGTGCTAAAAAACCATGTCGTCGAATCATTTGTTTGATCATCATCACCGAATTGGGTTAATACTTTGCATTGCATGACCTCTCATTTTATTTGCTTACATATTGGATGTTGCATTTTTTGTATGACCTCGTTTTGCTTACCTCGTTGTCACGAAGACCGTAGTATATGATATATGCTACGTACCTAGAGATCGAGGGGGCAACGGGATCTGTTGTCTTCTAGATAATACCGTGTTGGAGGATGTCTGATCATCATCACATCACTGCCGGGTTATTCTTTAAACCGACAGTGATTTCCGTAGTGGTTACAGACATAAGTAACTTATCTTTTCCACTTCTTTTGAATACCTCCTACTGGCTCAACGGTTAAGACCCCGCAACTTAGCCCCCGATACCCGTGTTCGAATCCAGGGCAGCCCAATTTTTTGGTTTAATTTTATAATTTATTAAGCGGTCTAAAGGTCAAAAAGATAAAATAAATAAACCATGGCACACATCCTATACTAGAGCAGCGGTTAAGTGTCTGAACTCTGTGGCCCGAGACCCGAGCTCAAACCTGAGAGCTGGCATAATTTTTATTAATTTTTTATATATCACTGTCGGTTTTCAAAATAAACCGACAGTGATAACAGGCATCACTCTCAGTTTCCTCTCATCACTATCGATTTCCTCTCATCACTGCCGGTTTCTTAAAACCGACAGTGATGTTTATATATATTAAAAAAAATTCTTTCATATACTGAATAAATAGAAGCATATGTATTCCTATGTTGAAATGGCTTAAATTTTTTTTGGCAAGCGTGTACACCTAAATTAAGATCCTACACAGGATCTTAGGTTTTTCTAATCATTTTTTTATTAATTATATTTTTCTGTGTGCTGAATGAGATAAAAGAGGGTGAATTTCATCTTGGACCCAATAGATTTTTTCATCCACCTCCACAAAATTCTTATCCCTAGGGCATATTACAGCCTGTGTAAAAGTTTGGCACCATTCTGAATTTTTTCGTGGGTAGACTCAGTTCAACCTATAATTAACCGGTCTCGTCGCGCGAAAATTCAATTAAACCTCAGAAAGTAGCAAACCTTCTCCGGAAATCCCAAACTTAGTGTTTCCTTCACATGTGGCACGTGCAAGCTTAAGAAAAAATTTGAGACCAATACGACACCGAATATCTATGAACCACAGAAACCTTGATAACCTATGTGTATAGTCATGGTTCGATGAAAGGGCACATGTACCTCTGTGAAGCATGTATACTCCGCCTATATCGACATGCCTTGAAATTTTTTTGGCAAGCATGTACACCCAAATTAAAACCCCACACATGATCTTAAGTTTTTCTGTTCATTTTTTTATTTATTATATTTTTCTCTGTGCCAAATGATACAAAAGAGGGTGAATTTCATCTTGGACCCAATAGATTTTTTCATCCACCTCCACAAAATTTTTATCTCTAGGGCACATTAGAGCCTGTGTAAAAGTTTGACACCATTCTGGATCTTTTCGTGGGTAGACTCAGTTCAACCTATAATTAAACGGTCTCGTCGCGCGAAAATTCAATTAAACCTCAGAAAGTAGCAAACCTTCTCCGAAAAAATCCCAAACTTAGTGTTTCCTTCACACGTGGCACATGCAAGCCTAAGAAAAAGGTTGAGACCAATATGACATCGGAATGCCTATGAACCACAGAAACCTTGATAACCTATGTGTATAGTCATGGTTCGATGAAAAGGCACATGTACCTCTGTGAAGCATGTATACTCTGCCTATGTCGACATGGCTTAAAATTTTTTTGGCAAGCATATACACCCAAATTAAGACCCCACACAGGATCTTGGGTTTTTCTGTTCATTTTTTTATTTATTATATTTTTCTCTATGCCAAATGATACAAAAGAGGGTGAATTTCATCTTGGACCCAATAGATTTTTTCATCCACCTCCACAAAATTCTTATCCCTAGGGCACATTAGAGCCTGTGTAAAAGTTTGGCACCATTCCGGATTTTTTCGTGGGTAGACTCAGTTCAACCTATAATTAAACGGCCTCGTCGCGCGAAAATTCAATTAAACCTTATAAAGTAGTAAACCTTGTTCGGAAAATCCCAAACTTGGTGTTTCCTTCACACGAAGCCTAAGAAAAAGTTTGAGACCAATACGACACCGGAATGCCCATGAATCATAGAAACCTTGATAACCTATGTGTATAGTCATGGTTCGATGAAAGGGCACATGTACCTCTGTGAAGCATGTATACTCCGCCTATGTCGACATGGCTTGAAATTTTTTTGGCAAGCATGTACACCCAAATTAAGACCCCACACATGATCTTGGGTTTTTCTATTCATTTTTTTATTTATTATATTTTTCTCTGTGCCAAATGATACAAAAGATGGTGAATTTCATCTTGGACCCAATAGATTTTTTCATCCACCTCCACAAAATTCTTATCCCTAGGACACATTAGAGCCTATGTAAAATTTTGGCATCATTCCGGATCTTTTAGTGGGTTGACTCAGTTCAACCTATAATTAAACAGTGTCGTCGCGCGGAAATTCAATTAAACCTCAGAAAGTAGCAAACCATCTCCGGAAAATCCCAAACTTTGTGTTTCCTTCACACGTGGCATGTGCAAGCCTGAGAATAAGTTTGAGACAAATATGACACTGGAATGTTACATGAATTACTTGCATGACAATAATTAAACACACAAAGCCATACATATTAAAATTAGAACCCAATTAAACTACGATCTCGAAAACCTAGCTAAATAAACATTAATTACTATCGGAATCACTGCCGGGATCGATCGGGCCATGCACACTAACATGCTTCTATAGCCATATATGGTAATTGATGTCACGAATTATGTATCCGCTTGTATCGATGAAGTCCAATGCCCGTATGAGTGCACTCTCTCGTGCCTCACAATACCGAAAGAATGGTCGGTCATAGATGTAACCTACTGAATGACCACTGCCCCTGTTAGTAATCCTTATGTAGTACCGGTGTCCTTCTATAGTGAGCTGGCCGAGGTTTCCTTTGCAGAAGTCCCAAATGTACCCGAGTTGCTCCGTAACTTGGTCTAAAACGGCCCACAAGCCACATGCAGCATAGGTAAGGTCCTGTAGCTCAATCTGCATATGGAGGAAAAGAAAAAAATTAGAGAATGTTATTACAATATTAAACAACAAATAACCACGACTCAGGTATAAGTGACCACTTTACCACATCCGCATGGTTGTAGCTCGCAAACCATTCGCTTGCTTGCGGGATGGGGATATCACTAGCATTTAAAGCAAGTGCCTTGAAGTGTGAGAAATCAGGCACATCATAGCAAATACGTCAAAGTGCCTCTAAACAAATGCGCACGGCAGTTAATTGGGCGCTTATCATGTCCGAGCTCTGTATTTCGGTCCCGTGGATATGGTTCCGATGATTTGAACCCCTCACAGGGATGAAAAAACTAAGTTCACACGTCCATAGCCGATCACTTGCATTAGATGTTGTGTTCTCAATGATATCCGAGATAAACAACCAGCTAAGTGATGTTCGCAGCCAATCTATTGGGGATATAGTCTACGACATATATGCATGCAACAATGATATTAAACTAATTACAGTTATTTGTTAGCATCAAAAACCAAAAGATGTTGGAAAATATTTCATACATAGCTGGAACAGGGAACCGTGGAATGGCCACATTAGGAGCGAATGGCTCATCGCCAGGGTGGAAACCTGGTTCTTGTGATGGGGGAGGTCCGTTGTTCATACCACCTGATCGATAAAATGCAAAAAAATATGAACATAAAATATATGCACAAAAAAATCTTCCAAGTAAAATATGGCAACATAATTAAATATAGATCGAATGCAAGGAATAAGAATATATATAAATGTAGAATGCAAAGAAACATGAATATAAATATAGATCAAATGAATATAGATAGAATATTGGAGAAGACAACATATCAATACCATTGAAAAATGCAGGAGCCATGACCAAATCACGTAGAGAGAGAGTGGATGTCTTGAGAAGTGAGAGTGAAAAGTGAGAAATGAGACTGAGAGAGTTCGTGGGTGGGTGCGATCGATGTATGTGGTTGACAGTTTGTTTTATATAGGGGGGTATGGACATCACTGCCGGTTTTAAATAGAACCGACAGTGAAGGTGGCTATCACTGCTGGTTTTTAAATAAAACCGACAGTGAAGGTGACTATTACTGCCGGTTTCTACATAGAACCGACAGTGAAGGTGCATATATGTAAAGGATATATTTATTTAGATACTACAGTGGGAAAGTTTTAACAACAACGATATATTTATTTAGATAGTAATGAAATACATCAAAAAATTACAAAAAAATTAGAAATAAGTTGCATATACGATAATAAAGACCTTACACTAAAATTCCATATACGATAACAAAGACCTATTTATGTACAGGTCAATGTTACCATCAATGTGTATCAACACATTATAATTTAACCACCTCAGTAGCATTCTTCTAGCACCAACTAGGGTCAAACAACAGCACCGAGGTGGTCTACGAGCTATACCGGTTAGAGATGATAAGGTGGCATCGATAAATCAATGCCTCTACATGCCATGGCCTATTTCTTGGTACAGTCCAGAGCACATCGGATTCAGCTCGGCACCGCACCGATGAACCAATGCCGCTTCGAGGAAGGAAATTGCCCAGAGCACCCCAGGTCTCTCTGGACATACAGTCCAGAGCGCACCACAGCGGATGGCTCTGTAAACCTCATGGCATCTCCAATCTTCGGAGTTGCTCTATCTTCAGTAGCATTCTTCTAGTACCTCATGTGTGCACCATTTTGGTGGACTACGATGCATAACGATATATGTGGTTTGTTGTGAGAGGAAAACATTGTATCCTGGCTGATAAGACCTGGCTGAAATCAACATGCATGGAGAGGCTAGCTCCTGGCCGAGGGCTATTTTATAGGGGCTAGCAGTCGTGGTACATTTTTATTTTTGAACTAAAGTTGTCAGGGTAGGTGGGAGCAGTGTTCCAACGGTTGTGGTCATGGGAGCACTATTGGCATGTGAGGAGCATCTACACATCACTGTTGGTTTTAGTTTAAAAACCAACAGTGAATTGGGCCTTCTGTGTCGATTTGAGCAACCGACTGTGATTGAAGATATCACTGCCGGTTTTAAACCCAAAACCGGTAGTGAAGGGCCCTACCGCCAACTTTAGGTAAAAAAATATTAAAAAAACAGTGTCGGTTTGGAGCCTACCATCGCAGCCTTTTGTAAAAAATATAAAAAAGTTTGGCCCGCCTCGGCCTTAACCACTGAGCTAGAACAAGGAGTTCACTTAGTTTGCTTTTCTTTATTTATTTATTAATAGAAGTAATGCAGTTAGTTTATATTCTAAAATAACACAAAAATTTGTGTCTTGATTATTTAATTCTATGATAATGAATTAATGGTCTATAATTATCAAATAATAGTGTTTGTGAACATCATCTTAATATTTGATTACATAGTCAATAATTAAATTGTAGAGATGCGCACAAAATATAAATTAAATATTCAATGCGAATTACTGATACAACGTCTACATAATGATTACATAGTTAACAATAATCTAACTATCTTTAGGTGCATCAACAATGAGGGCCTCATTGTGATCAATTTGTACGTAAGCAGGTTCGTCACCCTCTTGAAGGATAGGTAGGGGTACGTTCGCTCCGAATAGAGGCATTTCCTGATAGCCCCTGTAGTCTTCTTCGTCCGTCACTCCATCGACACCGACAATCTTCCTTTTTCCTTCTAGGACTACTTTTAGCCTTCCTTTTGTCTTGTTGTCCCTTGCATAGAAGACTTACATAACATCTCTTGCAAGGACGAAGGGGTCATCTCTGTATGCGGTCTTAGTGAGATCAACGGTAGTGAACCCTTCGCTGTCAGTGTTGATTTCCTCGAGCTGGACCCACTGGCAGCGAAAAAGAGCTGCCTTCAACGGACCATAGGCTAGCTCCCATATCTCCTCTATGAAACCATAGTATGTCGCCTACACGTTGCTGTTTTCGTCGTGAGCATCAAAACGAACACCACAATTTTGGTATGTGCTCTTTCCATCTTGTTTTTTTGTGTAAAATATGAATCCATTGATCTCATACTCTTGGTACTTAAGATATGTACTCGAAGGTCCCTTGGCTAAGGCATCCAGTTGATTACCCAACTTTATTCCAAGCAAGCGACGTCGCAACCAGCTGACAAATTTCTCCTTATGTTTTTTATCCAGCCAAGCCTGTGACTTGCTCGGATACAGAGTTTGCAGCGATTGCCTGTGCTCGTCAATGTATGGCATCACACCCTCGGCTTGCTGGAGAACAGTGAACTATGTCTGTCTGAAAGAAATAAGGTCGTCTACTGTAACAGATTTCTCCCTGACCATTCCTTTGCCACGTAGTCTTCCCTCGTGACGAGATTCTGGAACTCCGACCCTTTTGATGTCCAGATAATATGTGTAGAACTCAATGGCCTCCTCCGTTGACCATCCTTCAACCATGCTTCCATACACTCAGAAATGGCCAGTATGATAGTTTCCAGAAAATCAATTTTTTCTTCCAAACGCTCCCATCAGGCGCTGCTACTACATTGTCCCCCTTCCCAAGGACAACCTCTAGTTTGTTGAGTTCTCGAAGTATCGCAGACCCGTCTCAATATTTTGGAGCTAAGCATTTCTCAATAGTACCGTTGAAATCTTTTATGTTCCTATGGTAAGGGTGATCCTTAGGTAGGAACCTACGGTGTCCCATATAAACTATCTTTGAGTTATTTGGCAGATTTACCGCATTGGTGTCGTCCAAGCACTCGACACATCCAGTATAGCCTTTTGTTTTCTCTCCAGACAATGAACCTCGACCTGGCAGGTCGGTGATTGTAGCGATAAGTACTCCCTTGATCATGACATGTTCCTTTTTGTACTCATCCCAAACATCTGGCACACCCTTTTCAAACATCTCCACTAGTTCATCGATCACTGGTTCCAGAAACACATCGATGTCATTCCCAGGCTGTCTTGGCCCTTGGATCAGTAGTGGCATCTGGATGTACGACCGCTTCATACAGACCCAAGGTGGAAGGTTGTATATACAGAGCGTCACTGGCCAGGTGCTATGATTGCTTCTAACCTGGTCGAAAGGATTCATCCCATCTGTGTTCAAAGCAAACCAAAGGTGCCTTACCTCTCCACCGATGTCCTTATAGAACATAGTATTGATAGTCCTCCAGTCATGCCCATCGGTGGGGTGCCTCATCATTGTATCTTTCTTACGCTCATCGCCATGCCAGCGCAACAGCGTGGCTGACTTTGCACATGCAAACAGCCTATGCACCCAGGGAGCTATAGGGAAATACCAAACGACCTTTATGGGACCTCCTCTAGTCTTGGTACCCTCATCTGATGGCCCTTCCTTATACCGTGGAGTTTCACACTTGGGGCACTTGTCCAAGTCTTTGTATTTTTCTCCATGGTACAATATGCAATCATTGGAACACGTGTGGATTTTTTTAACCTCGAGGCCAATGGGGCAGATCATTTGCTTGGCCAAGTATGTCTTTTCTTGCAACTCGTTTTTTTCTAGGAGCATTTTCCTTATTATACCTAACAACTGATCGAAGCCTTTATCGCTCAATCCGTTTGTCGATTTAAACTCTAACAGCATGATGTCGGCTTCTAGTTTGCTCATTGGACAATTCCTATACAATGGTGTTTTGCCATCTCGTCTCATTTTCTCTAGCTTTCTCAACTATCTTTCACTAAGACATCCGGTCTCTACATTACGTAGTAGCTGAGAAATGCCATCGTTATCCTCGGTGTCGTCAGCTAGCGTGTTCCTAAACACATTATTAACTATGGCCATAGGTTCCGTGTTGACACCGGGTTCCTCGTTAGCATCGTGGATGGCTACGTCAGGCATGTCCACATCATCATTTTCCCACAGAACATTCACACCAACCTCGCCATGCATAGTCCATATCGTATAGTTTGGTATGAACCCTCTAGTAATCAAGTGTGATCGTATAGACTCAATTTGATGAAAGTTCCTATGATTCTTGTAATCTTTGCATGGGCAGAAGACAAGGTTCCCATTCCCAGCATGGGCTATGGCATCGGTGATAAACTGGCTTGACGCCATGCATGTACCGCTTGTCCGTTCGGGATAGATGCATCCACTCTCGATCCATCTCTGCACAAAAAATACTGAGACACAGTAATTACAAAGAATTAATAAGAAATCGAGCTTCATTAACAACAATTGTAGCTCGAAAGTACCATTTTTGGAAAACATTATTGTACACTAATTATTGAAAAATTGAAATTGGTAGCCCCGGCCCTGTAAATTGAAAATCGTAGTAAAAAACAATTATTGTACAATATTGAAGAACAACTATTCTACTCTACTTCTAAGAACTAAATATAGCATCACATACTAACAATGATGATCTTGACCACCATGGAATAACTAGCTAGGAATTTAAATGTGTTCATAGACACCAACCTTTTGGATGATGGATTCACCACAATTTGAGCCTTGCACAAATGTCTAATTGGAAAAGTGCTCTCTAGAATGGAGAAAGAACTAGAATGAGAATCAAGCAATGTAGCCATCAAAACAAAGCTAATTAAGCAACAAAATCAAAGGAGTGGATGTTTGTTACTAACCTTAAAGCAAAAAGATCAAACCATTCTTCAAAATCCAAGCACTAGCTTCATGGTGAAGAGCAGCCACAACAATGGAGGGAAAGGCCCAAAAGCGCGCCTCTGTTCTCGGGATGGAAGAGGGGAGGAAGAAGAGGATGGCTGCAGCCTTTTTATGCTGTAGGCTTATCACCATCGGCTCTTGGCTAGAACCACAGTGATAGAGCACAATCACTACCGGTTTGTGGCTTGAACCGGCAGTGATGATTGCCCGCCAAAACACTGCCGGTTCAAACCACAAACCGGCAGTGATGTGGTCCTTCACTGCCGGTTTTAGCCCAGCCCCAATCATTTTTTCATTTTCAAGCTCATAACCAGCAGTGAAAGTACATCACTGCCGGTTCTCACAAATCCGACAGTGATGATGCCGGCAGTGATGTGCAAATCTGGTGTAGTGAAAGATCTTGGAGACCGGGCAGGTCACTGCGGTTCCAAAAAAGAATTGCGTGTTAATACCACTATCATCTAGTGATTGGAGACCAAAAAAATCTCAGAAGCAGCAAACACATCATGCATTCACCATACTCTGATTCAATTTCAACTAAGCACTAGGTCCATGGTTTGTAACATTCTTATGCATTAGCCGCAATAGCAATCCCCTTCAGAATAACACAACATGATCAGGTTCTCCTTTGCAAATGTGCCAACACCACCATATGAATGTGTGTTAGCATTTCACAAACATTTTTCAAAGGATTAGCACTCAATTCACCACGCCACTCGATCCTAGCAACGATGCAAAGTTAGATCACTCGAGTGGCACTAGATGACCGATATACAAACAAGTTTGCCTCTCTTGATAGTACAGCCATCTATCCTAAACCCGGTCATAAACTTCTCTACACACATATGATCGGTGAAATAAAATGCCCTATAGGTTATACCTTTGCCTTGCGCATTTTATTCCATCTCCTCCAAAGTTGATGCAACACATGCACCAACCATATCACAAATGATATGATCCACTTCATATCATCACGTGACCTTGTTGGTTCATCGATCTTGACCTCACTTGCTTTTCACCATTGCCTTCGTCCATCAGCGTCAAGTCTTGCTCAAGCTTCACCGCCACACGGTCCATCGCTCCAAATCCTCCAACTTGCCCTTCACGCTTGCAACCGGTCCATCAAGCCAAGTCTTATCTTGATCATCTTCACCTTAGTCACTTGACTCAATGTCATGTCTCATATGCAATGAACTCATTCATCACATGTGTGAGCCTTGCAACATATCCAAGCCATTTCACCTCTATAGCGTAGGTTGCTCACACATATTGCACTTGTGGACTAATTACCTGTGTATCTCACTCAAACACATATTAGTTCATCTAAGATTGTCACTCAATTACCAAAAAAAAGGACCTTTCACCAAGCAACCTTATCAGGTCTCCATCCAAACAGGCCCAACCTGCATAAGCATGAAATGTTATTTTCTTCTTTAGATTCCAAAGTGGCAACGGATACCCTTCTTAGATAGGATCACCTATTAAAAGTCTTATGATACATACAGCTTAGTGTTTGAAATCTTGGTATCACCATTCAATTACAAGATCTATTGCGAAAATGGCCAGTGTAATTAGATACTTTGGAATTCACACGGCCTATTAGATTTTTGAGAAAATTGGCTATTTGCCATTGCAAACAATGGGCTTCGCAAAATTGCCAGTCTAAACATGTGTACCTTGATTTTGTTGCCATACTCCCTATTTAGTTGCTTTGTTAATATTTTTTGGGAATCCCTTTCACACGAAAAGACATTGTTGCCCTTGTGCTTAATTGACGTGAAGAGATGAGATCGAGACTATTCGCATCGTACGAAACCACTCGCAAACGAAGAACAGCCGCTCGCGTGCCCTAGACGTCCACGATGTAGGGTGGCCACGACGCGGCACCATCGGCAGACATGCTCGCCGCCACCACACAACCACCCGTGCTCAGCGCCGCCACGCCGTCACCCGCGCTTGCCGCGACCACGGTGGTCGTCGGCACGACCATGGAGGAACTCGGAGTGACCTCGGCGGCCGTCGGCACGACCATGGTCGAACTCGAAGCGACCTCGCCGCCCCTCATCGCGGCCCCGACAGCAGGCGGCCGACGCGCTCGGCAGGCTAGATGCAGCCCCAACGTCCCGCGCCCTGCCGGGTCTGAGTCTGTCCCTCATGATGGACGCGCCCCAGCTGACCGGTGTCGACGCGGCTTTGCCGGCACCTACGCTCGACGGAGACTTTGTGCCCTCGACGCTGCTTGACATGGTGCAACGTGCACTTCCTCCGAGGTGTGGTGATGTAGCCTTTTCGCTTTTTTGTTTCTTTTTTCAATTTTTTTTGTAGACTGTAAACTGCAAATGATATTTGGTTTAGGTTTGATATGGAGGTTGATGATCCTATACCACAAGTTGACTGGGACAACTTGCAGATAGTAGAGTCACACGATGAGGAAGGAAGAATTGAACTTTTGAGTGAAAATCAAATATCTGTGCTTTTAGGGCTTAGAGATGAGGAGAGTGCACATGTGGCTGCCCCAAATGATTAAGCAATGGATATGCAGAGTGTTGATTAATGATAATGATGCTGCAATTCCTACTAGTGATGCTATACCAAGTGAGTTGGTGATTTCATATGATAAGGACCACCCCAAGATGGACCTTGGCACTATCTACCCATCTATGAAAGAGTTTAGGATGGCAGTGCAGCAATTTGCCATCAACGAAGAGTTTGATTTGGGAACTGAGAAGTCTGATCCGACCAGGTTTAGAGGTTTTTGCAAGTCCACTGGTGACTGCCCTTGAAAAATCAATGGTTCGAAGCATAAGGGCGCAAGCACTGTAGAGGTGAAAATATTTTTATGTAGTTTAGATTCAGATTACTTGATTTGTTGAATTTATTTCATATAGTTCTCACAAATTGTGTAATTGCAGGTCACAGTTTTAACTGATCACCATACATGTGTTTCCACGGTGAGGGTGAAAACTATTACACCATCTCGTAACTGGGTAGCTAGCAAGGCTGTTAGTATCCTCAGGGATTATCCTCATATTGGTGCTAAAGAGTTGTAGGAAAAGTTGCAGAAAGAGCACTCTGTTACAATTTCATATGACACGGTCTGGAGGGGTAGAGAAATAGCTCTCGTGGAGGTTTATGGTAGCTGGGAAGATAGTTTTGAGCTGCTGTACAGATGGAAGGCTGAGGTATTGAAGAGGTCACCTGGAAGTGTGGTGGAAATTGAGGTGCTTGAAGTGGATGGTAAAGTTTATTTCCATCGTTTTTTCTGTGCTCTTAAACCATGTATTGATGGTTTCTTGGAAGGATGTAGGCCTTACTTGAGCATAGATTCTACAGCACTTAATGGAAGGTGGAATGGCCATTTAGCCTCAGCGGTAGCAGTTGATGATCACAATTGGATGTACCCACTTGCTTTCGGGTTTATAGCTTCTGAAACAGAGGACAACTGGACTTGGTGTATGATCCAACTAAAGAAGGCCATAGGTGATCCTCCACTCCTTGCAGTGTGCACAGATGTGTGCAAGGGTTTAGAGAATGCAGTGAAGCGTGTGTTCCCAAAGGCAGAGCAAAGAGAATGCTTTCTTCATCTTATGAAAATTTTCCAGAAAAAGTTTATAGGATTCGGAAGGATGTATCCTGCAGCAAGGGCATACTATCAAGATATATTCTTTGAGCATATGGCTGCAATCAAATGTGAATCACAAGAAGTGGTGAAATGGTTAATTGACTACCATAACCTATTGTGGTATAGGTGTGGCTTTAATCCAGATATCAAGTGTGACTACATCACTAATAATATAGTTGAGGTTTTTAATAATTGGATACGAGATATTAAGGACTTACCTATTGCTGAACTTGCTGATAAGGTTCGAGAGATGATTATGAGATTGTGGAACAAGAGGAGAAATATTGCAGATAGACTGTCAGTTGGGAGGATACTTCCAGGTGTTATGGTTCAACTAAAGGCCAACACTAGAGGATTGGAACACTTGAAAGTTGTGTCAGCTGCTAATTGGAGTGCAGAGATTTGGGACCATAGTAAGAATATTGCTGGAAGTCATATTGTCAAGTTGCATCAAAGGACTTGTACTTGTCTTGAATAGCAGCACACTGGTAAGCCATGTCAACATGTATTGGCCTTTGTAACCTCACAACGGGGAGTGGACCTTGAACAATTTGTGCATGACTATTACTTAGTGGTTAGATTCAAGACTACTTATGGTAGAGAGAATGAGCCAATGACAGGTAAATCACAGTGGCCACATGTGCAGCTGCCATTTGTTGTTGGTGCACCTCTTAATCCTAGAGAAAGTGAAGACAAAGAAAACTTAGGATAAAAGGATGTCTCGAAGGTGGACATAAGAAGAGAGCTAGGAAAGATAATAATATTTCTAGAAAAAGTTAAAACGTCTTATAATTTGAGACGGAGAGAGTATATGAAATTACAGTTGACGATAAAAGTTACTCCTATGGCCGTTCAAATATGCTACGTGGCACATTTACACATCCATAAAGTGCACAGAAAGCAGATCTCCGAATTATATAGGCAGCACAAGAACAGAACAGTATGCAACAGCACCAAGCATGTAAAAAGCTCTGTTACTAGTCAAAATACACATGACAAGTCTGCTATAGTAAATATGGATAAGCTAAACAAGGAACGTTGCAGGCTCATGAAGGAATGCGTGTATATCAATGTGTGCACAAAACTCACATGAGTCATTATGTGACGATATCAATCATTTCAAGCCCTTGAAGAAGCATTCTCAGCAACCTCTGTATTCACATTTTGTAAAGAGAACACCGTGGTGAAGCGAAGCAAGTGCTAACTGTGCTACTTATCTTTCTTTTTTTTAATCTATAGACAGAAAATAACTGAAATTACATTCTGTTGCCTATCGGATTAGCAGGGTTTGGAAGGGAGCGAAGGTACTGAATGGTGAATAGTTACAACAGTTTTGGCGGAGGAGGCCCAGAGAGATCAGGCTGGCTATGTTTGAGCTTTTGGACCCAATGAGCAAGCCAGTTCTTGTGATCGTGGGTCTCTAGCTGGCAGATCGAGCTTGGCATATTGTCGAGTGTGCCATCTCTGTCAAGAACACTCTTAAACTTCTCTAGTATCTGAACTATTTGAGAGAAGTCAGGCCTCTTCTCCGGATGCGAGGCCCAACATTGCTCAATTAGAAGCCGTACTGGTGCCGGGCAGCTACTAGGAATGGCCGGCCTCACATTCTGAAAATTAGAAAAGTATGTTCATCATTTAAATTTTCCGAAAAGCAACACTACTGCAGAGTCATGAGACAAATGTCTATGTACTTCTGAAACTTCACCATACAGCGTTGCTATTTGAAATGTCTCAACATATTGTTTCTTTAGCAACCCAATCTCTTAATTTTGAATGTCAATGAATATATATTACCAAGCAGGGAAGGAAAGGGGCATCAGGACATCAGGTTATTACCTTGTCAAAAACAGCAAAAGCTGCTTGAAATGGGTTCAACTCTTCATATGGTATCGTGCCAGAAAACATTTCCCACAAGATAAGGCCAAAGCTGTAGACATCGACTTTTCGACCGTACGGTTTGTGCTTCATCATCTCTGGAGCCATCCATCTAAATGTCCCAGTGTCGTTTGCGAGAGGGTCACAGTACTCTTCTTCACAAGCTATACCAAAATCAACAATCTTTGCACAAAATTCCTCATCGAATATGATGTTCTCTGGCTTCACATCACGATGGACAACTCCCTGCGAGTGAATGTACGACATGCCGCATGCGATATCCAAGCTAATTGAGATGATCTTGCCTAGAGGAAGAGCTTTGTGATCCAGCTTGTGCAAAAACGCTCTCAGAGAACCACCAGAAAGGAATTCAGTGATGACACAGAATACTGGTGGACTGCTGCATGCTCCAACCAGCTACAAAAAAAATGTGAATGAAGTGAGAAGGAGACTCATAAAAACAAGTCATGATTTGTACTAACTATGATAAAGGATGGGCTTTCGTTTCCTGAATTTTCAGTATGTTTGCACTCAACTGAACAGGAGGACTACATGTGCCCATGTGATAGGCATTTAAGAGTAGGATAGGATGGCATGGAAATATGGAAGGTAACCCTAAAAGTGCAACTACTAATTAATAGTACTCCCACCAATTTTCTTTGTTTGACTTTGGTTAGTTGAAATTTAAACCAACCAGCATCCTACATATGAGAATGGAGGTAGTACACTAGAAGGGATTGCCAAGTTTCCAGGTCAGCTGGAAGAAAGGCTATACTAATCAATGCAAGTAAAAGTCCATTTCAGGTTCAACACTTCAAGCGTTCCTCTGGCTATGCAATTTGTATACTGTACCAATTGCCATAAAAAAATAGTAAACTGCATATACATCAATTCAACAATTTCTTGATAGTTGGGCCATATAATCATGAGTGCATCTAAACACAAATTTCAGCAAAGTAAAGTAACAAGAAAACCTCAAGCACGCAATAAGACAATGTGGCATTCCAGGCTGTTCCACAGCCAGTAGTGTAGACTGTAGAATCATGTCAGCATAATTATCATAAATAAAAGATATCACAAAATGGAAAGCTGTCAGTTACCTTGATGACATTAGGATGATTGAGGCGTGACAGAGTGGTGACCTCCGTGTGGAACTGCTTCTCAAGCTGAGCAGCCAGCTCTGCATCTTCCTCATCATCAGGTTGTCTGATGAACTTGACAGCAACAGGCTGCTCCTTGTAGATTCCGTGGAACAACCGGCTGTGAGCCCCGGACGCGAACCTGTGCCCAATGAGCAGCTGGGAGCGATCGACGGACCATTTCTCGAGCACCTCCAGTGCAGAAACCTTCATCCTCCCGTTGGCATGATGGCCCTCCTTCCTATGCTTCACCTTGCCCGGTGCCCTCACCGTCACCGGCGCTGCTGGCTGACACCCATTCAGGTCCAGCGAAGACGCGGCTCTCCGGGGCGGCGGCGGCGTGGAGAACCTCTTGGTGGCTGATTTGGCCTCTTGAAACACTTCGGGAACGTGGCGCGACGGGAGGGGCGACATCGCCCTCTGCTTCGTCTTGGGCGACTCACCGAGCACACTAAGCGACGAGCTGCGCGTGAGGGCGGCGTCTTCGCTTTTCTTCCGCGGAAACGGAGCAGGGCTTGAACACGCTCGCTGCAGCTTCAGGCTCTGCTTGTCGGGGTGGAAGGAGAACTCGAGCGCTCCGGGGCTCTCATCATCCTCCGCGCTCTGAACCGCGGGTTGTTCCCGAGGGACGGCCACGCTGAGGTTGCCGCTCCCTTTCTTCCCATTTGCAGTTGCAGCCTTGGCATCGTCCTGCCTCGCCGACGCTTGTTGCGACGACGGGCGATCGCTGACTGCTGCCTTGTCGTGCTGCGCCGGCTTGTTGGCGTCTGAAGAAGAAGACATGTCCGTGGGCTTGGGCTTGGGCTTGGCGTAGACCGAGCTCGTCGTCGGAACGGAGGAGGTGGAGAACCTCGTCGTCCCTGGCTCCATGTTGAGGCCGTGGAGCTTGAACCCCGAGGCGGCGCCCTTCTGCCTGAGCGCGGCGCCGCGGTTGAATTGCTCGAGGAAGGCGCCGAACTGCTCCCTCCCGGAGTTGGAGCGGACGACGGAGTGGGAGAAGCGCGTCCGCCGCACCCACGAGTAATCCTCGTCGTCCATCTTCTCTTGCTCTCAAAGTCACGGGGGAGGGCTCCGGCCTCCGGCAGGCGGCGGCAGATGCGGCGGGAGACGATGGAGCGAGCGCGGCCCGCGACGCGACTGGGGTCGGCGGCGTCAACGCGCGATGCCTGGTTCGCTGCCACGGTACAGCTGGATCAGAGAAATCTGGAGGAGAGGAATCCGGATCCTAGCACATCCCACAGGTCATTAAACAAACGCCACATTTGGTATTGCTGATCCCTTCCCTCTTCCCTTGTCGAAGAAGGGCCCCGAACCGAACCGAATCTCCTGCCCCGCTCGATCGTTCTGCAGATTCAATGGACCGGCTCAGCCTCCTGAATGAAAGCAGTTCGAAAGCAGAGGCACCTGCTATCAGAGATCAATACGCTTGATCAACAAGAAAGAAAGAAACGAAGATGAATTCTTATTTGAATGGAAGTCACCAGAAGAAAAACGCTTCCATTTCCATTGGTCAAAAAGCCACGAGCTACGTCTACGAACAGAGGATCGAACAGAGACGTGCGCGGGAAGCATCATCACCATATGATGTGAAATGAAAATAGGGAAAGGTCAAGAAAAGGGCGGGCGAGCGAGGGCATGGCGGTACGGGCGTGCGAGATACGCGAATCTGCAGGAAGCATGACGCGGAACTCCGGAATTCAAATCCCACGCCACACCCTGACGAACCAACCCGCCGGTGCCCCAATCCAAACAAGAGTTGGCCTTCGCCCCATCCTCATCACAGTCATCAACAAAGACGAGCGAGGGCGAGAGGCGTCCCCGCCGCTTACCCGATCGGAAGAAAGCCGCGATCTGGCAGGCAGCCACGAAGGTGGGAGGAACGCGCAGCAACGTGGGTGTGCCGTGTGCGCAGGCGAGGCCGGCCGTGGCACAATAAAGCGGCCGAGCGAAGGAAGGCGGGCGACGGCGACGCCGACGCCGACGACTCGTGGGGCCGCTCGGGGGAAGTGGGAGGAGGAGGAGAATGTCAACGGTTTTATTGCTTTGGCGAATCCAGCACAGCAGCTTTCGGGCACCGATTCTCCTGGCTTTGGCCTCGCTTAGATTGTAAGTTTTTTCGGTCTCTCTTCGTCACATCAAATCTTGGACACATGTATGAAGTATTAAATGTAGATAAAAAAATAATTAATTATACAGTTTGATTGTAAATTACGAGACAATCTTTTGAGTCTAGTTAGACTCATGATTGGACAATAATTGTCAAATACAAACGAAAGTGCTACAGTGTCATATACTGATTCCTAACTCCAATCTAAACAAGGTCTTTGTGCTGTGTGCGAGTTGTGGCCTGACGTGACAGGATGGGACGACGGACGCATCGAGATCATAAGGTTACGTCAACGACGACACTCAAAATACAATATATATTCAATGTTTGAACAGTATCCGAAGGAAAATCTTTTCCACAAATAGATTTTCAGGAGAGAGGATACTCATATTTGAGTTGTGTCTCTCAAATAACTCAAAATAGATCTTCTGTACAGATACTATATTGGAGGTTGATTTTATATCTCCTACTACATATTTTGGATTTAGATGACCGTCACCTATAGGAGACAGTGATGCGTAGCGGGACGGGGTCCGTCACTAATTCAACGATTATTGTATGGCCAATTATTGGAGACGACTTTTGAGATTAATTAAGCAAAGTAACGTATGGGTATGCGCTTTTCTTTTTGTGAGTGAGGCCAGGTGGGGGAGGTGAGAAGCGAGACAGGTCGTCTTCTGGATTTCATAGCGTGAGCTAGATGCTAGCATCTCAGGGCAGCTGGGTTGAGCTTGTGTAAGTGGTCAGGTTTAGTTGTCTTTGCTGTTGGTATAGTACGAGATAGAATTGTGTTTGGTTGCATGCATTAGTTTTTTTTTGTGTCTGACGCATGGATCCTTGCATCCTGGATGAATCAAGTCATCCTGCACCATAAGGAAAGGAGAAATCTAGAAGACGGAGGCGTGCGGAATGGAGGAAAGCAAACGAATGAAAAGATACAGGCAAAAGATGCCAGCAAGACAACCAAACATAGCGTAAGTGCACGGAGGGATGCAGGATGCCCTTTGGACGTCCTGGTTCGAGCAACCAATCACCCTCGGAGTCAGATCCCATGTGGACCTCGTGCATGTGAAGAGTGTCCGCGTAGGGCGGGTGCCGCGAGCCCAACGGCAGGCACGGTCCATGCTGGTCTCGATTCTATTCCGGGAAGCAGGCAGCGGTGTGGTCCTGCTGCTCTTGGTAGGATCGCTTTTGCCTTTTGGTGCCAGATTTTTGGAGGTGTTCCGCTTTATTAGATAGAGGTCGTGGGAACAGAAAGCACGAGTGTTCTGGTTTATTATTGTTGCAGTTGCAGGTGTTCTGTAGATATTTCTATGGTCAACGGACATGTGCGATGTGATGCATGATACTCATCTTTGTACAATTCAGAAATTTGATACTCCTTCGTTCCAAAATATAAGCTGTTCTGGCATTCTAAAATATAGTTTGTATTATAAATAAATCTAGAAATAGTATTAGTGGTTGACCCGTGGATTTTCCAGAGCACAGGTGAATATAACAAGATGTCATAGCAATTGTCTCATTATATGACACGAGAATTGATTGTGCTACAACATGCCACCAAGAGTTTTTATTGTAAATCCTTTTTGAAAAGAAATTTTGTTTTTTATTAATACTAGCCTTCTTTGTTTAAGAAAACTAATTCCTTTGACCACACCAATTCTCCTGATGCGGCAAAAACACACTACCTCGGTAGGCAGACATGCATGGCTGGGTTGCCAACGTGGCAGTCAGCCGACCCGTGGACTTGCTGAACTGGCGCCCCTGGCTCGGCAGCTATGCATACAGAGCCACGCGTCGGCCCCTTCTCCACCTCTCTCTCTCTCATCTCTTCTCCTACCTCCAGTCGTGATCATCGCCGATTTTGGGTCAGATCCTTGCATCTGGGTCTTGATTTTTGTGGATATGACTCCCCTCCATCCCCCCACGCCCTAGGGCAATCTCTTGTTCATTTGCTTGTTTCAAGTTGTTTTGTAGAATAGTTTAGGTAGCTAGGGTTGGGTTTAAATTTGAATATACTAGGTATGCAAAGACAATTAGGTAGATCGAATACATGTGTTTCAAGGCTGCCCTCGATCTATACATGTACATCTATTTGCATGTCATGTTTGTGGTTGGTTTAGGTTGTTTCAGCTTAAATCGATTTGGTGGTAGTTTAGCTAGTATGTTTAGATTACATTGCTTAGAATCAATTTGAATACTTGATGTAGTTTGCTCAAATGCTTTCATAGATGGATAGTTTAGTCTGTTTGTATCATGGAGGAAGAGTTAAACAAGATGGGGAGTTTGAAAGATGAATGATGAAGTCAAATTATTTCAAAATACGCCTAGCTTTAGTGATCTCTTATGCTAGGTTAAGGAGAAGTTTGATGGTGATATCACAATGAAAGAGAGGTTGGATTGTGGGAAGAGTAGGGCACACTATGTGTCGATGAGCTTGTGTAACTAGGCACATTAGTCGCACTACAAAAAGGCGGTCCAAGGAGCAAATGTGTCAAGCCTTGAGGTCGTGGTGGTCGACAATGGACTTAGGAAGGAGGATTTGCAATCCTTTGATGGTGTTGGAGGTGACGAAACGCAAGAGGGGTACGATGTCAAGGCACTAGTAAACATCATTAGGGACATCAATTTGATGGAGGAGCCCATTCAATCTAGCTCACCTAAACAATTCTAGTTTGCAAGATCAAACAATCTAAGCAATTAGAACAAGAGCAAGCGCACCGGAGCTCCTACACATACTAGTGAGAAAGCGGAAAACACTAAATACTAGCTCAACAACACAAGCACAATATATTGCAATGAAGTAAACTTGTGTTGAGATATGCAAACTACAATGTAGAGGATGACACATGATGTTTTTCCCATGGATCAGTGACTTGCCAGTCAATTAGTCCACTGAAAGCATCTAGGCCCCTAGTTGGGTTTCGGTGATTAATGACAATACGTAATTACTATGACTAACGTGTGTTTTGTAGAGGCAATTAAGTTAGGTCATGGTAATGGAGATCGATTGGACTATCATGGTGGTCATGCCCCTACGATGGAAATTATTTCGGTTTTCAAAGGATGGACAACAACGTTAAGGATGGACTAGTTTTAAGTGTCATTTGGAGTTGAAGAGACACTTAGAGTAGTTTAGGACTTTGTTTTTCCTTTGGCCGTACTATTAAGGGGGGTATGGACGGGTAGCTTGATCTAGGTGAGTCTAGTAGGTTAGGTGTGGTGCACACTTGTTAAGGTAGCTCCTAAAAAGCCCTTGGATCCAATGGAGCAAACTTCATTCACGTATGATTGAGAGTTGGAAGTGAATGGAGGGTCAAATGCTGATCGGACGCTAGTTCCGAAGTGACCGGACGCTGGCGCAGAGTCCGATTAGTTCATTTGATCAAGGTGAAATCGTCTGGTGCAACCGAACGCTGAGAGGTGAGCGATCGAACGCTGGGTGCCAGCGTCCGGTCGACTCCAGTAAGGTTCCAGAGAGGGAAATCACGACCGGACGTGTCCGGTCAGTGCTGATCGGACGTTGTCCAGCGTCCGGTCACAACATTAACACTGGAGTTCGGTGAGAACTGATCGGAGCGTCCGATCACCCGCAGAGGCACATAACGGTTCGTTTTTCAACCAAGGTTATAAATACTTCCTCCATTCGTGTGAGGGGGTACTTTTGCTCATTCCAACAGCTAAGAAACACCTTTGAGAGTGACAAGAAGAGCAAGGTCCTAGTGAGGTGATTGAGATTTGAGAATCCCAAAGAGAGCCCTCATTAGTGAAATCAAGAGTAGCAAAGTGTGCATCCACCCTTCTCATTAGGCTTGTCGTGGTCAAGTGAGAGTTCGTGCTTGTTACTCTTAGTGATCGCCATCACCTAGATGGCTTGGTGGTGATTGGGAGCTTGGTGATCATCCGGCGGAGCTTGTGGATGACCCAACTCAAGTTGTGAGCTGTTGTGGGTGATTCACCGCGACGGAGTGTCGAAGAATCAACCCGTAGAGAGCACTTGATCCTTACGCGGATCAAGGGGGAGCTACACCCTTGCGCGGGTGCTCCAACGAGGACTAGTGAGGAGTGGCGACTCTCCGATACCTCAGCAAAACATCGCCGCTTTCTCCTTCTCTCTTTACTTTGAGCATTTACTTTGAGCAATTCAATTCTTATCATTTATATTCATAGAATTGCCATGCTAAAGTAGGATTGGAACATAGGTTGCTAAACTTTTATGCGGTAGATCAATAGAAACACATTCTAGGCACAAGGGGTTAATTGGGCTAACCATAGGGTTTAATTATTACAAAGAAATTTAGAATTAGCCCAATTCACCCCCCCCCCTCTTGGGCATCTTGATCCTTTCAATTGGTATCGGAGCCTCATGCTCACGTATTTAGGCTTAACCGCCTAGAGAAAGATATCTCACGGGGATGGTCCTCCTCCTATCTTTGAGGAGGTTGATTTTCCATATTGGAAAATCCGCATGGAGGCGTATTTAGAAGCTCTAGATGTTGGCATACTTAGAGCTGCCTCATAAGATTTCCCAAAACCTCAGGATGCCACACACCTACAAGGCGATGAGGTGAATTACGAAAAATGGAATACAAAGGCTCGAAACACCATATTTAGAGGCCTTGGTAAAGATGTGTTTAACCGGGTGAGGAACCACAAGGACGCCCATGCACTATGGTCGGACGTTTGTGCGCTCCATGAGAGAACAAAGAGTGAGCGTGAGGAACGCTATCATCTTGTCATGAAAAAGCTAAATTCTTTTGAGATGCTTCCTAAAGAATGTGCTAATGAGATGTACTCCCGTTTGAATGTTCTTGTAAAGGAAGTCAATGAGCTTGGACTCACTCAAATGCAACCATCCGACGTTGAAAGAAAAATCTTGAGTGTCCTTCCCATTGACAAATATGGGCATATTATGACCGTGCTTCATCAAGGTGATCTTTCCACCTCTAGACCAACACAAATCATGGGAAAGATCAATGCTCATGAGATGTACATGCACATCACACCTCAAGATGGCTCATCCTCTACAAAGAAGAAAGAAAAAGACTTAGCATTCAAAGCTAGCCAAGAGAAGGGCAAAGCAAGGCTTGAGTATGAGAGCTCAAGTGATGATGAAATTGATGATGCAAGTCTTGCTCTCATGGTAAGAAGAACCTCCAAGATGCTAAAGAAGCTTAACAAGAGTGGCATCAAGTTTGATGGCAAGAAAAAGAAGTTCTTCACTAGCTCTAGAAGGAAGCCAATCTCGAAGATGGATTGCTAAAATTGTGGAGAACTTATTCATCTAGCACACCAATGCACAAAGCCCAAGAAAGACAAGATCAAGAACAAGTACAAGGGCAAGAAAAATGATTCTAGCAATGAAGATGAAGATGAGAAGAAGAAGAAGAAGCCATACAAGAAGAAAGATGGCAAGAAGAAGGACTTCCACAAGAAGAAGAAGAATGGGAAGGCCTACATCGTCAGTGATTGGCTCACGGACATTGATTCATCTAGTGGCTCATTCGATGATGATAGTGACAACGAGAAGGTGGCCGCCATTGTTATTGACTCTTCATCATCTTCACCGCCACCACCGCCATCATCCTCTACACACCTATGCCTTATGGCCAAGGGTGATCGCAAGGTATCAAATGATGATAGTAGTGGTGATGAACATGTTAGCAATGATGATAGCGATAGTGATGAAGATGAATATGAATCACCTTCTTATGATGATCTTGTTAAATTGCTAAATCAATACACTAAGATCATTAGAAAGAGTAGAGCTAAGAATGAAAAACTAGAAGCTAAGAATGATTATCTTTTAGCTAAATGTGATATAGCCGAAAAGGCTAGTGTTGAGCTTAGAGAAGCAAATGATGCTATATCATCCAAACTCAAGAAGCTCAAATCTTATAAGAAAGAGCTTAAAGATAAACATGATAAACTTGAGAGGATACACAATGAGCTCATCACTAGCCACAACATGCTAAAAGAAGAATATACTACTCTTAAGATTAATCATGATAATCTTCTCGTTGCTCAAGAATATTTATCCAATGAGCCACATGATGCTACTAACAATGTTGTTAAGATTGATATAGCTACATCATGTGATGATTTGATCATTGAGAGCATTGAGCAAAGTTCTAGTAGCAAGGGCAAGCAAGTGGTTGAGACCGATAGTTATGATGAGTATGTCAAGATCAAGAATGACAATGAAAAGCTCAAGAAAAATCTTGAAGAGATCAAAAGCCACAACACTATTGTGCTAAAAACTCTTGATCATGATGGTGATTTGATTCTTGAGAATGAGAAGCTCAAAGAAGAAAACAAGAAGCTCAAGGAAGAGAAAAATAATGATGCACTCAAGGAAGAGAACAAGAAGCTCAAGTTGGAGAAAGAGCATCTCAAGATTGGATTGAGCAAGTTCACAAGAGGCAAGCATCTTCAAAGTGAGCTACTAATGAACACCGTCATAAAGATGGATAGAAGTGGCATTGGGTACATGGCAAACAAAGAGAAGAAGGCTCAAGCTCAACAACAACAAAAGCCAAATCCAAAGAAGTGTTTTGAGTGTGGACAAGAAGGCCACTTTGCCCATGAATGCCAAACTCCACCACCACAACCCTTGCCCAAGCATGCTAGACCTTTTGCTTTCAATGCTCATTACATGCTTAGAAAGGATTCTGGTGGAAAGATGAAAGTCATGTTCTTAGGACCTCCCAACAAGAATAGGCCTAAGAAAATTTGGGTAGAAAAGTCACATGTTGAGAAGGTGAAGGGCCCTCAACAAGTTTGGGTTCCTAAAGCTTAATCTCTTGTGTGTAGGTGAACTACAAGACCGGTGGAAGTCATTGGGTAATTAATAGTGGTTGCACACAATATATGACCGGTGATCCTCGTATGTTCACCTCACTAGATAAAGAAGTAGATGGACAAAAAAGAATAACATTTGGAGATAACTCAAAGGGCAAGGTTAAAGGATTGGGTAAAGTGGCAATATCAAATGATCATTCAATCTTAATTGTGTTATATGTTGCTTCATTGAGCTTCAACTTGCTATCCGTTGGACAATTATGTGATCTTGGCTTCCAATGCTTGTTTACCGAGAAGGAAGTTGTTGTATCTAAGAAGGATGATGATCAAGTGATATTCAAAGAATTTAGATACAACAACCTATATCTAGTGGACTTTACCTCCGAAGATGCTAATTTGAAGACTTGCCTATTCACCAAAACAACACTTGGGTGGCTATGGCATCTTGCTCATGTTGGGATGAGCTCACTTAAGAAGCTAATGAAGAATGATTTGGTGAGAGGATTGAAGGATGTGAAGTTTGAGAAGGACAAGCTTTGTAGTGCATGTCAAGCCGGCAAGCAAGTTGCAAATACTCATCTAACAAAAGCTTTCATGTCAACCACAAGAGTGCTAGAACTCCTTCACATGGACTTATTTGGACCAATAACATACAAGAGTTTAGGAGAAAATCTTTATTGTCTTGTGATTGTTGATGACTATTCAAGATACACATGGGTATTCTTCCTTCATGACAAATCCAAAGTTGCATCATGTTTCAAGAAGTTTGTCAAGAGAGCACAAAATGAATTTGAAGTGAAGCTAAAGAAGATAAGAAGCGACAATGGGAAAGAATTTGACAACATAAACATAGAAGCCTATTGTGATGAAGTTGGGATCAAGCATGAGGTCTCCGCAACATATACTCCTCAACAAAATGGTGTAGTTGAGAGAAAGAACCGAACATTGATCACTCTTGTAAGAACAATGCTTGATGAGTACAACACTCCTGAAGCTCTATGGGCAGAAGCTATCAACACCGCTTGTTATGCATCCAACCGCCTATTCCTTCAAAAGTTTCTTGGCAAGACACCTTATGAGTTGCTCAATGGAAAGAAGCCAGATGTCTCCTTATTTAGGGTGTTTGATTGCAAATGCTACATCTACAAAAAGCGGCAACACCTAGAGAAGTTTCAAAGATGTTGTGATATTGGTTTTCTTGTTGGTTACTCATCAAAGTCCAAAGCATATAGAGTATTTAATCATGCCACCGGCTTGGTTGAAAAAACATATGATGTGGAATTTGATGAATCTAATGGCTCCCAAGGAACACATGAGAATCTTGATTATGTAAGTGATGAACCATTGAGGGAGCCTATAAAGAACATTTTGGTTGGAGACATCAAGCCTAATAATGATGAAGATGATGTACAAGTGATCAATCCACCTTCTTCATCAAATGTGCCATAAGATGGTGATAAAGATGGGAGAATACAAAATAAAGATACGCATGTCTCCCATGAGCAAATGGTGACACAAGCACATGATGTTGATGCTCCACAACTTCCCCCTCAAGTGGTTGATACAACAAATACACATCTACTACAAGCTCATCCACAAGATCTTATCATAGGGAGTCCATCAAAGGGAGTAATGACTCGCTCTCAAAAGCTTGCTCCTTTTATTGAACATCACTCTTTTGTCTCTTGCTTTAAGCCTACTAAGGTAGAAGAAGCTCTTTAAGATCCGTATTGGATCAATGCCATGCATGAAGAGTTGAACAACTTCACCCGCAATGAAGTTTAGACTCTTGAAGAGCGACCAAAAGGTGCAAGAGTCATTAGAACAAAGTAGGTGTTTTGCAACAAGCAAGATGATCAAGGCGTTGTTGTGAGGAACAAGGCAAGACTAGTTGCAAAGGGGTTCTCTCAAGTTGAAGGTTTAGATTTTGGAGAGACCTTTGCACCGGTTGCAAGACTAGAAGCCATTCGTATCCTCCTTGCATATGCATCACATCATGAAATGAAACTATATCAAATGGATGTGAAAAGTGTATTTTTAAATGGCTTTATTAATGAACTAGTCTATGTTGATCAACCTCCCGGGTTTGAAGACCCTAGATATCCTAATCATGTTTATAGGTTGTCCAAGGCGTTATATGGGCTTAAGCAAGCCCCAAGAGCTTGGTATGAGCGCCTTTGGGACTTCCTCATTAAGAAGGGCTTCACTATTGGGAAGGTCAACACCACACTATTCACCAAAAAGCTTAATGGATATATCTTCATTTGTCAAGTGTATGTTGATGATATAATCTTTGGATCATCAAATAAAGATTCTTGCAAAGAGTTTGGTGAATTGATGTCGAAGGAGTTCGAGATGTTAATGATTGGAGAGCTTACATTCTTTCTTGATTTTCAAATCAAGCAAATGAGAGAAGGGATTTTCATCTCTCAAGAGAAATATACTAATGATCTTCTCAAGAGATTTAAAATAGATGAATATAAGCCAATCAAGACACCAATGCCAACCAATGAACATCTTGACCTAGATAAGGGAGGTAACATAGGTTGATCAAACTCTCTATCGCTCTATGATTGATAGCTTGTTATATTTAACCGCATCTAGGCCCGACATCATCTTTAGTGTGTGTATGTGTGCTAGAATTCAAGCTAATCCTAAGGAAACTCATTTGATTGCCGTTAAAAGAATCCTTAGGTATCTTAAGCACACACCAAGCATTGGCCTTTGGTATCCCAAAGGAGCTATATTTGAATTAGTTGGCTATTCCGATTCAGATTATGCCGGTCACAAAGTTGATAGAAAAAACACATCCGGAGGGTGCCATTTGCTTGGTAGATCACTTGTGTCTTGGTCCTCCAAGAAACAAAATAGTGTGGCTTTGTCCACCGCCGAAGCGGAATACATTGCCGCGGGTGCTTGTTGTGCACAAATACTTTATATGAAACAAACTTTGATAGACTATGGTGTAGTTCTAGAAAAGGTACCTCTTTTGTGCGACACTGAAAGTGTGGTAAAACTTGCAAATAATCCGGTTCAACACTCTCGCACCAAGCACATAGATATCCGTCATCACTTTCTTAGAGATTATATTGCAAAGAATGATATATCATTAGAAGGTGTAAGGACCGAGGATCAATTGGCGGATATCTTTACTAAACCGCTAGATGAGGCAACTTTTTGTCGATTGTGGAATGAACTCAATGTTCTTGATTTTAGCAACTTCACAAAAAAATGAGCTTGTGTTGTCCTTTGCATTGCATTGTAATATACAACATGTTTACTTTATTGTAATGCACCTAGGGTTCGTCTAACATGGTTAAGATAACCGCCGTAAAGCGTGTGAAGAAGCTTAACCATGGATCAAACTTGACAAGCAACTAGATTTACTTTCAAGTATTGCATAACATATGCATGAATGTTGCTTTGTCGTTTATCTTCAATTGCCCTCTTATTGCCTATTTTCTTAAAAAATTATAGCCTAAGGCAAAATATTTTGAAAATTTTGAGGGTTTGAGAGAGGTCACTCACATCAATCCCAATTGGTGTTTATTTGGATCTTATTGAAGTTGGGACCTGATTGGGAACAGGCAGCACGAAGGACTTTGAAGATTTGCTAAAAAAAGAGTGACCGGACGCTGCACCGGACTCAGAAGTCTAGCGTCCGGTCAATTCATAGGAGGTGAACCTGCTGCGATGGAGTGACCAGACTCTGCTATTCAGCGTCCGGTCAGATGGTGGTTCAGCGTCCAATCAATCGAAGGCGATCAAGGCAATGAGGACCGGACTCTAGCTGCGTCCAGTCGGTGTTCACCGGACACGTCCGGTCGCGTTTCCAGGGGTTTTGACCTCTCTGGAATCGACTGGACTCTGGGTGGCAGCGTCCGGTCGTTGCCATCGGAGCGTCCGATCAGTTGAAAATGTGCGGGTTCAGGACTTCTTCTCCGTTTCCTTTTCTGCCTCGTCGGGGGACCCCTTATAACCCAATCCTTTGCGCCGTGACCCTTATCCCGCATCTCGCATCGTGCCGACAACGCCACAGCGCCCTAGTCGCCGAGTCCACCAGCTTCACCCATGCCATCCTGCTCCCATGCCTGCGCTGCCGTGACCTCGCCCCACCCTCATGCCCGATGACCGCGCCCACGCCTTCACGCTGCCGCACCATCGCACCCCGAGCCGCCACGCCCAGCTCATGCTGTGCCCGTGCCGCTGCTCACCCACACAGTGCCCTAGCGCCGCCATGCCTATGCCCTGCGCTAGCGCCCACAGCTTCACCAGCGCCGCCACCAGAGCCCTACCTGAACCCTAGCCGTCGATTCACTGTGCATTGCAAACCCTAGCTTCACAGTGCCTCCTAGTGGTTCCCCGATTGTCGTTCCTCTTCTTTTTGGATCGCCGGTTCGTCAGGTAGCAAGCCCTCATTTGCAATTTCGTATCTATTGCTTGCTCTCTTAGGGTTTCGTATCTTTAGATATATTGTAAATTATTTATAAATCCAATCTATTCTAACATGCAGCGTGTCGGTGTTTCTGAGGTCTCAGTGGCAGCTGTCAGTCAACTCGAGACCAAGCTTGCGAGTACGGATCGAGGCCAAGCCTCGAAAGTGACAGTTGGTAGTTGATCTTTGTCAGCGGCAGTTGTTCTTTTTAGCTCCATCAGATGGCTTGTGTCAAGAATGTTGGAGGAGGTCCCGGTGATGAGGATCCGAGGCCCCCGCCTCGCTAGCCTATAGATACAAAAGGCAAGGCAACGAAGAAGCTGGCAACAAAGAAGCGGAAGTATCCAGATGTAGATACAGCTAGAGCAGCCGCAGTTGCAGCAACCGTAGAGCATGTAGAGGCAGGAGGTGCTAGGAGTGGAGTCCAGATCGTAGATCAGCTTTCACCAGTACAGAGGGCTACACTTGAGCAAGTTGAGCGCCGTCATGGTGGTCCAGCTGGGACTGTCATGGTTGGAGGACGGCGTGTTGCTATTGATGAGATTCAGCCTCAGGGGGAGTCACAGCAGCAGCCACAGTTAGTAGAGCAGACTCAGGAGGGAGAGCAGGCCGAGGAGACAGAGCAGGCACCTCAGCCACAGCTACGCCGCTTTGGTCGTACCCGCGCTCCAATCACACCGAGGCTAGAGACACAGCGGAGGGGTTCTCGTCCACCTCCTAGACCATAGGGTTCGCCTCTAGTGACTCATCTAGATTTGAGGGCCGCCACGGCCAAGCAAGTGCAGCAGCTCAGATTTGTGGACTTTGATCAGTGGTTTCAGCCGAGGCGGGATGAGCGTGCATCAGAGGGCTTCTACACACCACTGCAGGAAGACTTCTATAATGCATATCTTAACAGTGGGGCAGTATTCAGGTCACAGAGGGTGTGCAACATTAAGTCCATTGTAGCAGCAGCTGGAGAGCATATTCGTCCTTACCTATCTTATGCAGCAGTTATGGCTACTAAACTCTCTGATGCAGCAGACTGTGTTTGACATTTGGGATCTCCTTCTATCAGAGATGAAGGATACTATTGCAGAGGGGTTTAGGGGTCACAGGCAGCTGTCATATGCTCACTGGATTACATTCCTGATCCACAGGGCAGTTACTGTGAGACCACCTGAGATGCTGGCAGAGTACAGTGGTGCTACTATAGAGTTCCCTGCATATAACATGACTCAGATGATCCACCATAGTGCAGTGAGGACACCTAGCCAGCCGCGCCATCGTCCAGAGGTGCCAGAGACTGCAACCTAATAGGATGAGACCATCAGGGGCATTGCAGCTACAGAGGAGGATCAGTTAGATGCTTAGCAGGAGGGGATGGTTGAGAGCGACCCCAGCGAGAGCTCAAATAATGACTACCAGGATATCCCTCAGATGCCTCCACGATGACATGACCATGAGGCCGGTAGCTCCAGTTCAGCTCCACCTGCACCACAGATAGACCCCGCTCTACTTGCTATACTTGAGCGGATGAGATAGGATCAGACTCGTCAGGCTTAGGAGACCGCTGCTACATTTGCACAGTTTCAGACCAGGCAGGATGAGTTCCAGCAACAGCAGCAGCAGCAAGCCATGCATCAGCAGCAACCTCTCATGCAGCAGCAGTTACTTGGGTTTATGCAGCATGTTGTGACAGCTATTGGGGCTCCACCGCCACAGCCTTCGCCCCAGCTTGGTCAGCCTACCACCACTTCTATGACTCCAGCTTTCCAGCCTAGTGGGCTTTAGAGCCAAGGACCGCCAGCGCCATAGTTTCCTTCACCTACAAAGCAGGTGTCCTAGTGGTTTGCTTCGCCAGTGCCAGCCCCGTAGTTCACTCCTCTTCATATGGGCTTCACTCCGCCTCAGAGTTCGTCAGTGCTCACCCTAGTCTCTAGGAGCCTTGGTGCTTCCTTTAGTGAGTTGACAGGGCAGCCTACACTGCCAGAGCTACATGTCCCTAGTCCTTCCATAGTTGCTCCTATTACTGGGACTACAGAGACTCTCCCATCCTTAGTTGCATCATCAGAGCAGGCTGTGCTAGTTCTAGATCCGACCTAGACCGCTTCAGCGTCGCTTCCAGCCACAGAGGGTCATACTGCATAGAGCTTAGGATCAGATGATGATGGCACACAGTTCTAGCTCGCTCCTCGCACCTTAGCGCCCGACTCGTCCGCTGTAGCCCCGCCGACCGACCCTTATGTTTTGGTGTTTGACGCCAAAGGGGGAGAGGGATCGAGTATGTTAGCCTTAGGGGGAGCGACACTTTTAGGGGGAGTTTTCTTATTAGCTTATCTATTATATTTGGTTTTTATGTGTGATACACTATTATGCATTCGTGTGTTTACTTTCATGCATCGAACCATATTTATGTGATAGTGATATCGTGATAGTTATGTGATATGTGACATGTGTGCTCTCTACTTTGAATTATTTATATGTCATATCACTTGTGTTATGCTCATTTGCTTTGCTTCCACGTTTTACTCCGATGCAAATGAGCTTTATTACTTGTACTCATGCTTATTTCATATCTTTGGAGTACATTATGTTGGCTTGGGTCATATAAGCTTACCTAACTCTTTTGTTCTTATTGCTAAAAACTTATATGAACCAAGCACATCAAAAACCTTATCTATTTCACATACTCGAGGTGGTATTGTCATCAATCACCAAAAGGGGGGAGATTGAAAGCATCTAGGCCCCTAGTTGAGTTTCGGTGATTAATGACAATACGTAATTACTATGACTAACGTGTGTTTTGTAGAGGCAATTAAGTTAGGTCATGGTAATGGAGATCGATTGGGCTATCATGGTGGTCATGCCCCTACGATGGAAATCGTTTTGGTTTTCAAAGGATGGACGACAAGGTTAAGGATGGACTAGTTCTAAGTGTTGTTTGGAGTTGAAGAGGCACTTAGAGTAGTTTAGGACTTGTTTTTCCTTTGGCCGTACTATTAAGGGGGGTATGGACGGGTAGCTTGACCTAGGTGAGTCTAGTGGGTTAGGTGTGGTGCACACTTGCTAAATCTAGCACTAGGTAGCTCCTAAAAAGTCCTTAGATCCAATGGAGCAAACTTCATTCACGTATGATTGAGAGTTAGAAGTGAATGGAGGGTCAAATGCTGATCGGATGCTAGTTCCGGAGTGACCGGACGCTGACGCAGAGTCCGATCAGTTCATTTGATCAAGGTGAAATCATCTGGTGCGACCGAACACTGAGAGGTGAGCGACCGAACGCTGGGTGCCAGCGTCCGGTCGACTCCAGTAAGGATCCAGAGAGGGAAAATCACGACCAGACGTGTTCGGTCAGTGCTGACCGGACGTGTTCGGTCAGTGCTGACCGGACGTTGTCCAGCGTCCAGTCACAACATTAACACTGGAGTTCGGGGAGAACTGACCAGAGCGTTCGGTCACCCCGTAGAGGCACATAACGGTTCATTTTTCAACCAAGGTTATAAATACTTCATTCGTGTGAGGGGGTACTTTTATTCATTCCAACAGCTAAAAACACCTTTGAGAGTGCCAAGAAGAGCAAGGTCCTAGTGAAGTGATTGAGATTTGAGAATCCCAAAGAGAGCCCTCATTAGTGAAATCAAGAGTAGCAAAGTGTGCATCCACCCTTCTCATTAGGCTTGTCGTGGTCAAGTGATAGTTCGTGCTTGTTACTCTTGGTGATCGCCATCACCTAGACGGCTTGGTGGTGATTGGGAGCTTGGTGATCATCCGGCGGAGCTTGTGGATGACCCAACTCAAGTTGTGAGCAGTTGTGAGTGATTCACCGCAACGGAGTGTCGAAGAATCAACCCATAGAGAGCACTTGATCCTTGTGCGGGTGCTCCAACGAGGACTAGTGGGGAGTGGTGACTCTCCGATACCTCGGTAAAACATCGTCGTGTTCCTCCTTCTCTCTTTACTTTGAGCATTTACTTTGAGCAATTCAATTCTTGTCATTTACATTCATAGAATTGCCATGCTAAAGTAGGATTGGAACATAGGTTGCTAAACTTTTGTGCGGTAGATCAATAAAAACACTTTCTAGGCACAATGGGTTAATTGGGCTAACCGTAGGGTTTAATTATTGCAATGAAATTTAGAATTAGCCCAATTCACCCCCCTCCTCTTGGGCATCTTGATCCTTTCATCCACGTTGAGGCGAGTTCTAGGATAGCTGCTCCTCTTGTTATCTCCAAGCCTGCAAGTTTAGGACTACCCCTCGAGGTAGGCTCCAACTTGAGCACTAAACCTTGAGCCGGATAAATCAACTAGACACTCACCAAAGGCTCGATTCTACTAGAGATGCTCTTCGCCTTCCTCCGGCGGGGATGAGCTCAATAGCCCCTCACAAATCCTTCTCTAGAGCACCGTACAATCTTCTTGCGTGCTTCATGGAGACACAATCATCAAGCCATCTAGGGACCGGAAAGCACCAAGAGTAACAAACAACCACGCCCACATGACGACCACCTAGTGCCACAAACAATCTCTCACGCAAAGATTCACACTAGTGGCGCTCCAAATATTTCCCACCGGCAAGGAGTATGAGAGAAGGTGCAAGAGAGGAGCTCTCTCCAAGTATATGTTGTTAGAATGGCCAAGAGCCCCCTCTTCAACCAGGCACCCCACTATATATAGAGGAGCACCCAAAAACTAGTTGTTACTATGCTGAAACAGCATTCCCGGACAGCCCACCGTTCATAGCAACTAGCCGTTAGGTTCAAAACCCGACCAATGGACTATCCGCAACCAGGGGGTGGACTGTCCGCCATTGAACCACGGCACCCTGGACATAAAGTCCAGCAGCTCTGCTCGCTGGAAAATTTGGTCGGCGGACTGTCCACCACCAGGGCGTGGACTCTCCGCCATTGTCTCGACAGCCCAAGAACATATTGAATTCAATCTATTAGATTTCTTCAAGTTGACCGGCGGACTATCCACCGCCCAAGGGTTAGACTGTCCACGGTCACCCAGAAAACCCAATGTCAAGCGTTCCGCCTCCTTTGCTTCGTTCCACCACTCCACATCACAAAGGAGGGTTCCGTAGACTCCCAAAGTTAGTATCAACGTGCTCAAAACCTTTTTCAAAGAAAGCCAACACCAAGAAACGATCTCCTGCAAGACAATCGTTCAACTCGCCACCGGTTAGCTTTTTAACAAATTTTTCAAAGGCATCAACTTATCCGCCACTCACCACCAAAGATATTGCAACATTAGAGCTCACAAGTGGCACTAGATAACCGTAATGCAAAGCATGTTTGCCGATACAATAGAGACAGAAATACCAAACTCCTTTATCTCTATATAGGAATCCTGCTTCCAAAAGCGGGCTAACGGATAGGGCCACATCGCCTATTAGCCTGCGACGAACCAATAATGTTGACCGTCCGATCAGCATATTCATGGGTCTCCTACCCGTTAAGCCACAACCGGGCCGTCAAGAATGCTCCCGAACCCACTCAACTCGCCCGGTCGCACCCTCGGCACCTCCCACCTCCCGCCTCGGACTGCTGCCCCACTCATTCTCCAACCGCCGTTCGGCCACCGCCGCCCCCTGCGCCGCTGCTCCATCAGATTCCAGCTGCCACTCTTGCCCATCGCGGGTCTATGGACGATGAGCTTGGTACTAGCACGGCTCCCGAGCGGCGTCCCTGCTCAGTCCAATGCCTTCAGGGTCGAGATAGGAATCAGCGTTGCAGTTCCCTGTCTTCGCGGCGTCCAGCACCGCCCGTTCTCCATCTTCCTCCAGGCTCTAGCCTCCTCTTGCGGGAGTCGCGCCGCGGTCTTCTGTTCTCCTGCCCGAGGTTTGACGGCGCCCGGGTCGTTTTGCTTTGCCATAGGCCGCGAGGTCCGAGGAGGGCGGCGGCGGTGCGGCATGGTTAGTGGGCACACGAGGGAGGGTCGCGCAGCCTGTCCGTGGCTCCCCACGCAGCCGCCCGTCCGCGTGGCCCCCGCATCGCTACGCCGCATCCGCAGGCCTGCGAACCTGCGCGGCCCGTGCTCTGCCGCGCCGCAGCCCCGCGCGTCGTAGTGCACGTCCGTGCTGTCGCTCCACCGTGCAGCAACTTGTCCGAGCCTCCTAGCGCCGCCGCCCTCCTCGCTACAGTGGAGACCGATTGGGCTCTACCCCAAATCCGGCCAAACGCCGCCACCATGTGCTTCGGGGTCAGCAGTTCCAGCACCCTCCTGGTCCTGGGCCCGGCCAGGCGTGTGTGCAACTTCTGCGCCGCCTCTCCGGGCCGAGAGCTGGCCGAGCGCGGCTATGACGCGGCCGCCACGTCCTCTGCTCTGCCTCTACTGCTAGCTTGATGACGTCACCATGACACCATGACTATGCCATATACACATAGGAATTTCACAGAATATATACAATTAAAAAGATCATCCTAGTAGTTGCATAAAAATTGATACTCCTACGTTGCTGAACAATCGCAATGTGCAGATTGTCTCTCCTCGCCCGGCGGCCTGACAAAATTGAAACGAAAATGGTGGTGCTTCAGATGCGTTGATGCTAGCGTGGTGTCGCTCATGGTGACACCTGCATCTGCTTAATCCCAAGAAGGCACTAAAGCTTCTGCCATTGTGCACTAGAATTTTTTCACATTATTACTAATAGCTATATTGACTTCAGAGGAAAATGGACTTTTCCCATGCAACATTGTTGTGCAATATTACTAAAGCCATTTTACTAATGCTTCAGCAATCTAGCGCAAGTGAAGAATCAAAATAGTCACACTCCTGCAAGCTGCTTAACTAAAAAGACAAGCAATCAATAAACCGCCTCACAAGGTTAGCACCTCATTATGAAATGTCAAAGAGCATCAGATCAAACTCATACTGCCAACAGTTTTCTGATTGATCATATCATGTTCCCGCATGCAAGTACTGGTAATAGAAAAGACATATCAGTTTGGTAGTTCACTTAATTGCTTAATTCCAGGAATGGAAGACTCAAATTATGTAGGACTAATGTGGACATTAATCTGGTTTTACTCCGGTTAGTAGTCAGTACAATGCACAAAGGACAAAGGAGGTCCCCAGGTTACTGCTTTGAATCAAAAAAGACTAAGAACAACACCAATATTGGCTGCGTTCGCTAGTCTGGTTTACCAGACCAGCCGGCTGCTCCTCCTCACAACAACCAGCCAGTTTCAGTCGTTATAGTGTTTCTCTCTCACAACAACCAGTCAGTTTTAGCCAAGTTTCAGACCAGCGAACGGGGCCATTCCTTCATCGAGCATACATAGATTTAGCCAAAAACCTCAATAGTGACTACATGTTGCCTCATCATGTTTCAGTCCCAGGTGGGCATTTGTTCGAAGGCATAAGGCATTCTCTATTCATTTGAGACAGATTTGTAGAGCTAAAGACATATCTTTCAATTCCCATGTTGGTTTCTTACTAATTCATCAGGAGCATTGGTCCATCTAACCACGTATGTATGAACCCTCAAGCACTGACCACTAAAATATATTTAGTTTGTGTTGTCACATATTGGGAGCAAAATTTAACTCTAGTCCTGGTAACCGTTACCTCAGCCGTGACATTTATTTATTCTTCACGGTAAGTCATGAGAAGAAGTCTTGTTAAATTTCACCAAATATTTAATTTTAGATGAACTGCATTTTAATTACTATAAGTACACCAAATCATACTAAAGCTCATGGATTCACGTCTTCTTCAATATTGTATTACTCCTTCATTTTTGTAAACAACTCGACAAGATATCTAACACCCTACAGCTTTTTATTGAGCTCCAGTACTTTATCGTTTACCCATAGCGAAAAAAAAGTATGGGTCATCAAAGATGGCGCGGCAAACGCCACGCCCAGGTTTTCTAGTAAATAAATAAAAGAACTTTGTGTAGCAAGTGCTACTATGTTCTGTGGTCATGGCATAAAAATATATAATGTACCTTGGACACTGAGTTTATGTAATGGTGGCTAAAGCTTTTGTTCCGGTGTGACAGCTAGCAAACCTAAGTGACAAGGTTGTCTTTAATAGGAGACCTATTGCGGAACCCAAATTCAAAATGGATCTCCAACACAATATATATAGCCTCCAACAGAGTACATATATAGAAGACCTATTTTAAGTGCCAAGAGATGCATAACCCAAATCTGAGTATCCTCTCTCCTGGAGACCCATTTGCATAAAGGGTTGTCTTTTGGATCGTGCTGTTGGAGAAGACAAAAATAGATATTGAACTCTTTGCCTGTAGCGCTACCCAAAGTACGAATAGGTCTTGCATTTTAGGTCCCGATTGTTGGAGACAGTCTAATGTGTGTCTTTTTGCACGACTTGTAGAATTCTTATGGTTGGTTGATCCTGTTGAGTTCTTATTACTTAAGCAACTGTGGGGCTCTATTTGGCGAAGCTCTAGTCACTCTAGCTCCTCCGAGTACTATAGCAAAAAAAAACTTTGAAGTAAACTAGGTGTCAATAAAACCACTATTTTTTGCTTTACTATGAATTTTAGCTTCTACGTATAGTGTAACAAAAAAACCAGATAAACCCGTGCCAAATAGGCGTTGTGATCTGGCTACCAACCAGAATTCTTAGCGGTAAAGCTAAGTACATAACGACAAATGATGTTGCTTTCGACAAGGAAATCCCTTCTGAACGCGCATGCCAATAGAATTCGAGGGCTCCCTTTGAGTGGCAGAATTTTCACAGGATTTAATTCGATTTATGTAAGATTAGAGATAAACAGCCTGTTCGCTTGCTCGTATATGATCGTGGATTATAAGCTGGGAACAGTATTTTTCTCTCACACCAAACCAGCCAGCAGTAAATAATCCACGATCGTTTACGACAAAACGAACAGGCTAAAAATCATGTGTTTCAAACTGTGTCAGAAGCACGATGGACTGAGAGAACTTGGAGTTTTGGACAAAAAGAAATATATAGAGGTATTGGAGAGCAAAATTACGTGGCACAATACCTCGTCCAACTCGCTAAACGACCTAAGCATGGTGTATGGAGATTGCAAGCATATATGGGTCCAACTCGTTGCCTATATTATCGTGTATTCAGGCTTGTATAGTGCAGCTTACCTATATTTAGTCAGTATTGCTGCGCTAAGGACGTTCGTCCGTTCGAATGCTGTCGTTGATGGGCCAAGGACGCCAGACAAACGGCCCAAATCTCCACTTGTGTATCTGCTCGCCACCAACCAGCGCGTCATCTGTTCCTCTCCATTCACCGCACCACCGTAGTGTCCGCACCGCCGCACGCGTGCTCCAGCGCGACAACGCCACCGTGAAGCTCTCCACCGTGCATGCTCTAGCGCGACCACACCGCCGCGCCACCGCGCCCGACCAACCGCCGTCCTCTCTCTCTACCACGCTCCAACGCCGCCACCCACCATCCTTCCTCTCCACCGGGCCATCTTTCCGACGCGGCATTATCAACGGCGCCGGCCTCCTTCTCCATCGGAGTGTCCTTCTCAACCGGAGTTGTGCGCCACTTCGCGGCATTGAGCTCCGCGTCGACGAGCCTCCAATTGTCCAAGTAGCAAGTAGATGTTGCACTGAAAACACAAGTGTTTCATATGGATGTTGTAAAAGTAGATCATGATATTGCATATGTTGGAATGGTTGTACACGTATGTTACAAACTTCTGTTCCCAATGTTTTATCTATTTTTCAGACGTATGTTGCAAGTGTGTTTATCTGCATGTTGCATATGTTTCACACATATGTTGCAAGTGTTTTATCTGGATGTTGCATATGTTTGCAATGGTCTTCAAGTGTTTTCATGTGTTTTTGCAATTGTTTTAGACTCATGTTTCAAGTGTTTCATTGATCTTCAGACATATATTGCAAGTGTTGCATCTGGATATTTTAAAAGTAAATCGTGTATTGCATATGTTATAATGTGACCTGCCTGTTGTAGCTGCTGGAGGGGGCGCGAGGGGTCGGGCTGGACGCAGACGCCGCGTGGGGTCAGGCAGGGGCGTAGACAATGTGTGGGGTCGGGTGGGCGTAGACGCCGCGTCGGATCGGTCGCGGTGCAGGCGCGGGCGTCCGTCCGAACGTCCGCGGCGCTACAACGCCGATATTTAGTTGCCTGCATAAGTCTTAAGCATGTTTTCATAGTGTTCAGAGTAAGCCAATGTAATATTAGCTTAATATGCTAGATTTTATGTATTAACCAATGCATATTTGAATAAGCTGGTGGACACTCTAAATAAAATACTTTTATATTCTCTGGTTTTTACAAGAAACATGAGACCTCTAATATTTGGTGACTATATACAATAAAATATAGATAAACAAATATAATTTTATCAAATATGACTTGCCTATGCAGGACAACTAAACATGAAGACACTGCATATGTTTATGTTCGCTTATGTTGTGTTGTGTAAGGCCTAATGCAAACTAATCAGATCCTATATGTGAGTGTTGAGCAAGGTTTTAAATCACGAACTATGACATTTAGTGGTAGCCTGTTCTAGAACATAAGTTATGAAAAGCTATAGCGAGATATAGAGAAAAGTATTTCATTTAGCGATTTTTAAAAAAACGTGAACATTCGTAATTAATATATACAAAAACATGTCACCAAGGAAATTTTCAAATACTCAAATAAATATATAAAGATATGGGGAACATATTTCTAGGCCCATTACTTTGTATTCATTAAAACAATCAACATACTCATGGCTATAATCAGTATTTTTCATATTTCTTCAATGCTCAAAATCAAATAATTCAAAAATTATTCAATAGTTCATTACATCATTTATTAATTAAAAATCACAACAAAAATGCATAGGTTATAATCATCAAGAGCAAAGGAATGAATATTTGCCTTGGTCAATGGTGTTACATATTTCATCGCTAATAGTGGAGCTACAGTGTTACCAGAGGCAGTAGAAAACCAATTGACAATTTAGAACATTCTGCTGAGTATCGCAATCGTATTTCCGAGTGATGAATGAAGAACGGTCTTTTCTTGGTGAAAAAGAAGCCCATGAATCGAGTAGAGCGCTAAATGGTGAGCTGCAAATTCACCTAGAGAGAAATTTTAGATCTAACACAATCATCAATATAGCAGCAGGAGAATAGATTCAGACAACCAATGACTGTTTGAAGAGGCCTCGCTTTCAATGCGAACCTCCAGCAACAGCTCCCCCTTCCCTACCAAATTTGCCTACACACATCACCTGAACCTCGAAAGGGAGAACTTCAACACACATTTCCGCTGTTCATGTAATGGTGACGATTCATGCCGGCTACACTAGAATTCTGGATCAACACACCCTCCTAGAATGAACCATTGAGAGACAGAAGACAGTGGAATTTACATGCTTCGCAGCTAATAATTTCGGGTAACTAACTGGTGGTGCCTAGTCCACGTAATCGACATCTTTGAAGGTCACACGCACATGGCTGGCATTGATGTCCTCCCGCTGCGATGAGATGCCGGTTACATTCCTGAGCAATCTGATTACTTCACTGGTGTCGTCCACGTAATACTTCGCCTTGCTGGGCTTCTGACCAACTGAACAGGCAAACACCTCCGGTACTGTGGGTGATAAGACATCATTGGAGGTCATACCGTTGATGCATTCAAACATGTCCTCATCAGATCTGTCATTGCCGACGCACATCAGGAAATCCGGTGCCTTCCCGTTGTTGACCAGTGTGTGAATCAGCTTGTTGACAGCACGACCCTTGCTAACACCCTGCATGAGTAAAGTTGTTTAGTACGAGATGTAACCAATAGGGAAGTGAAATGATACTGTTTATGACTTCAAAGGGAATATACCTGCGGTTTCACTTCTACAATATAATGACCGCACTTTACAACAACAGGCTCATTTGATAGCACCCTCTCAAGATGATCCTGTAGCTCCTTTGCTTGGAAGGAACCGAAATCAAGGTCTGCGTCCAAATAGTGCCATACTAGAGCACTTTCCTTTGACTCGATTGAAGATCCATCTGTTGTCTCTGTGTATACCTGCATGATAGGTTCAGCAATGTGCTTCCATTCTTGCTGCGGACTTGAATAGCTTGACTCCCATGCAGCTTCCTTGCTCCATCTGAAAACACATACATAGTTCATCACATCCTGAGAAAAGGATACAATGGTGTGTCCGTGTAAACAATAATGAGATAGCTTTTGCCTGGCATACCTGATAAAATAGCCATGTTCTGCAGCTACACCAAGCTTCTCACATGGAGAAAACCACTCGTCAAGGGAATCACGTCCTCGTCCACTTACTATAAATACAACGTTCTTTGGGTCATTACATAAGGTGTTAAGAATGGAAATGACTTCTTCACTTGGAGCTTTGTTGATTGATGACTGGGCCACAAGTGTGCCATCGTAATCAAGAAATATTGCTCTTCTTGAAGCCTTGTTATAAGAAGAAACAAAGTGCTCCGAAGACAGCTTTCTGAAGCCAGGAGAAAGAGCAATAACTCTAAAATTCAGACCGAACCCAATAGCCCAACACCTTCGGCTGTAATGATCTTTGCATGCTCTTTCCAGATCTTGAGCAAAGCTGCGTGCCCAGTAAGCAACATCATGAGTACTGACATAGCGATAATGCTTTTCATGCCGCAGCCGTTTCTCAGATTCAGTCAAATCAGTTGCACGGCACAAGGCATTCGCCACATCATCAACACTCCAGGGATTTACCCTGAAAGCACCACTAAGAGATGGGGAGCAACCCACAAACTCCGAAACAATAAGTGTGCTTGTGTGATGGGTGTCTTTGTCAAGACCTCTGAGTTTATCAATCTCCTCATTTCCCTGTCGGCAAACAGTATACTCATATGGTACTAAGTTCATGCCATCCCTCACAGCATTTACGATACAACAATCAGACGCAGCATAGAATGCAATCTTTTCATAAAATGGTATGCGGTGATCAATTAGGACGACAGGCTTGTAACTTGAAGAACCATACTTTGTATTAATCCTTTCAGCCACAGATACAGCTTCTGTAATAGCTTCTTGCACATCCTTCCCTGTGCTTCTTGCTGGATTGATGATTTGTACAAGGACAACCTTCCCTCTAAGCTTTGGGTTTCCGTCCAGAAGAAGCTCCAGTCCAAGCAATTTCAGACTTATTCCTTTGAAGATGTCCATGTCATCTACACCTAACATGAGTATCTTGCCCTTATAACTTTGTTCAATTTCTTGAACCTTACTAATTGTAGCAGGCAACTTTAAGACAGATTCAAGCTGACCAACATGGACACCTACAGAAAGGATCTTCAGACTCACTGTTCGGCCAAAATACTCTATTCCAATGTAACCACGTTTCGACTCATAATGCAGGCCTAGCAATCTGCTACAGCAAGATAGGAAGTGGCGAGCATAGTCAAATGTTTGGAAACCAATGAGATCAGCATTAAGCAGTGACTTCAAGATTTCATCCCTTACAGGCAGAGTCCTGTAGATTTCTGAGGAGGGAAAAGGGCTGTGAAGAAAGAAACCAATCTTTATTCGGTGTAACCTCTTCCTCAAGAATGTAGGGAGCAGCATGAGATGATAATCATGAACCCAAACACAATCATCATCTGTATTGATTGCTTCCATAACTTTATCTGCAAAAAGTTTGTTAGCTCGGACATAGGCTTGAAACAGGTTGCGATCAAATAGCTCACCCTTGTCTAGGCAAATTGGAAGCATATAATGAAAAAGTGGCCATAATTGTTGTTTACAGAAGCCATGATAGAACTGCTGCTGCAGGTCAGATGGGAGAAAAGTAGGTATGCATCGATATTCTCTAAGAAGCTTCTGTGCAACTTGGTCCTGCTCACTGGGATCTACCTGAACTTTCAAACTGCCCACATACACAGCATCAGTCTCATTTGAAAAACCATCTTTAAGTTGCATGAGTAGTGCATCATGATCCAATGAGAAGGACAGCTTCCCAGTTTCATCTCTTGTACAGTTCAGAGGAAGGAAGTTGGCAACAATTATTTTCCTCTCGGTAGAAGATGCTGAATCACCATCACTTATTGTATCCCAATCAGGATCAGATATAATGCCAGGAGAAGTTACAACACGAGGAAGAGACTTAAAAGGTTGTCGAAAGTCAAATCCATCTCCAGAGGTCATGTCTAGCAGATTTGAATATGATTTTGAAACCATGGTTCCAGTATTCTTGTCTCAGGTTAACTTGTTGAGGCCTTTGTATCAAAGTAGCTAGCACTGTACAAAATGAATTCCTCTGAAAGAATAAACAGAGTACATCAGCCAACCTTGATGTCCACTATCAAAGATAATGCATTAATCTTAGAACACTCGTAATATACCTACTATAAACAACCATATAAAAGGAGAAATGGATATATGTCAAGTCAATGAAGTCATTCATTAACAATCCAATTTCATGGAAGTGTCTTTGCAATAATCGTATCAAATAGTTTTGTTTATGACGAATAAAACACAAAAATGTTCACAAAATTGCCCACTACATTGTAACAAATTGAAATAGTTTAATTACATACATTGAGTGGACTGACTAAGTTCATCAATTCTTGCATTAGGAATCTGAACTCTGAAGCGAGTAAAATATGGATAATATCGACAAAGAAGCTTAGGTGATGAAAGACAGACTGCACACAGAGTAGTAAAAAACAGATGCAATATTTATAACCCAGTTGATTGTATTGACAAGGAGAAGGAATAAACCACTTCATATCAACCACAGTAACACTTCATTCCAGCACAACAGTGTCAACAAGAAAAAGATGATAGGCAAGCAACTGTTAGACTACACCCTTGCAGACACCTTATTGAGGTATGAGAAACAAGGATGCTTTTCTACAACTACAACTAAAGTCTTGAACACAAGTCCTCAAGTCCAGCTCATCCCATCTCCAAAGATCCAAAACACAAGCATATTTACTTCGGTTGAGGCCCACAATATCCATTCCAAAAGGAACTAATCAAACAACAGGATGGTCCACTCGCCCTTCCACGAAAACATAAGAATGGAAATACCAGGACCAGCACTACAGTACCACTACCACACTCCATCAGCATGATGCAACCACTCCCTCAGTTCAGTCCTCCCCCGTTCTTATCAACCAGACGCATATAGTACTTGGCATCCCAATCCTGGCAATCCACCACTCCAGGAAAAAAAAATTGCGAGACCAATTCAGCCAGAGATGACCTACACAAGATACTATCATACTGCTGAAGACTCTATCACAAAGCAGACATGGGAACATGATCCGTGACCCCATGCAAACCGTGCTGGCTGCTGAACTGCTGCTGCCAGTTGCAACATGGTGTTAAGCACAGCTTGTTAATTTCGAGCAATTTATATCAAAAAAACAAATCTACTTGCATCCACCAGCGCCAGAGCTTACACTTGTAACAACTCCATAGCTGCTCTGCAGAAGTGTAACTGCTTGGCATGGTCAGTTAATTGGGGCCAAAGCTTGGGCTTTATGATCACAATCAGTGAATCAGACACATCACACACTGTAACCTTGCAAAAAATAGAATGTTCTAACCAGTGGGAAAAAAGCTGATGGCTATAGGTATACAGTAGATGGCTACAGTAATCACCTTTTCTGGATTTCCATCGCTAGAAAAGTAGAAATGCAGAGGAAGAATAGTACACATCTGGCATGCAAAAATCACAGCGAAAATAGCAAGTAACGTGCCCAAAGATGAACTGAATGTCTGAATCTAAACCGGTAGCTGATTTATTGCGTGAAACGAACAGAGCAACGGCGAAAGAACACATCCTAAAATTGATCAAACTGAGACGAAATAGCACGATGTGCGTATAGATAGAACAATGTAACAGAGAATACCAACAGCCCCAGTCCTTGGTTGGAGGAAACAAAAAGGACCGAACAGGCCCTACGGGAATGCAGCAACTACAGATCAGAATGTTTACGGCAAATGAGTGAATGGGAATGTAAGATTGGAAAGTTCTGAAGAAGATTGCAAAAGCAGCACCAAATTTTGTTTATCAAAAGAAGAAGAAGAAATCCCTTTTCACATTAGATTTCATTTGAAACGAACGATAGCCAAAACCAAATCAACTTCCTCCTACACAAGACGAGACAGGGAAGCAGATTGCGGCCACGTGCGACGAACGAAACGAAAAAAAAAAGAATTCGAAAAAAATCCCTAAACCTGGAGGTCAAAACCTCCCAAAATCGAACTTTCCGCGTCTCTGCGCCGCCACAACCAACCGGAAACCCAAAAGAAACAGCGACGCGAATAAAAGCACGGAGCAAGCCGGTGCTCACCCAGATCAAACGTGACGCGCTCGCTCTTCGCTGCCCTCCCCTTCTTTCTCCTCTCCTGCGCCCCCGCTTCGGCACCGAATTCTTGGTCCACCGGCTTGTTCTCTGCTCCAGTTTCTCGCTCGGCCGCTTGCTTGCTTCTCTCGCTCTCTTATGAGAACACTACTAGACCGGAGTAGGGAGCGAGGGACGGAGACGGAGGGGCGAGGTCGCAAGTAATGTCGAGACAGGAAGGGGAGAAATTGCTCTGCGCCTCGTTTATTTTAGGCAAAGGTTTTTGAAGGTGACTCGAGCTCCCCCACGGGTTTCCCGGATTTACCCTTGTGCCATCGTCAAGGATAAGGATAAGGCCCTGTTCGGCTAAGTTCCACTTCATCCATGAAGCTTTTTTTTTTAAAAGCTTCAGCTCCATGAACAGTTTTATGGGTAGAGCTGTAGCCGTTTGGATAAATCGTTTGGCAAAACAGCTTCACATGTCGTTTTTCTTAAAATATGCTCTCAGAGAACGGCATATAGAATGAGATGAAGCCGAGAGAAGCCACTATTTTCGGCTCCTTCCCACCCCAAAGCTCTATGAGAGCATGTTTTTAGAGGCTTCATCGGTGGAGTCGTTTTATTTTACCCCATTTGACAGAAAATGGCTCTAAGCGGTTCCGGAAGCCGCTAGAGAAGCCCTGCCAAACGGGGCCTAAGATTGCCTTTTGGCTGTTTATTTTATTCTCAGTTTGTACAATGGACCAAGGGCAGGATTGACCATTTATTTTTGGCTGTTTTTATTGTGACCAAACCAAAATATAAGCAAATTTAAGAAATTTGGCAGGCAATTGGCTTAGTGCTAAAATTTTAGAAAATACCTTCCAAAAAATTGGCCCGCTTGGTTGGCTATCAAAAACTGCCATACCAAAAATTTGGCAATAAAAAATTACCAAAACTAAGGCAAGAATGTTCACCATAAATTTGGCATGCTAATTACGAGATGTTGGCTGATTTTATTAGCCAACCAAATATTGCCAAATTTTTGCTTGCGCGAGTTTTGGTAACTATAAATTTCAATCATAAACTAATCAGGCCCAAGATCTCGGTTCTCTTACCAAAATATTGGTTACCCTAATATTGGTATAACCACATCTTAGAGCAACTCCAAGAGATGGGCTATTTGTACTGTCTAATCTAAATTTAGATATTTTGGTAAGAAATAGAGGTCCAACAGTCGTGCTCCTCGCAAGCCGCAAGCGCTCTATCCCGTGCTCCTCGCTAGCTAGAAATAGCACACCGCAGCGGCTTGCCATCCGCCTCCCCGGACCTATTCCCGCGCGGCGCCCGTGTCCTCCCACGTGCGTGGATCATTTTTCTCGCGAGTTCCTGCCGTGCACCCGCGCTCCAATAGCTCGCCACCATGCTGCTAGGAAACAAGATGATCTCACTCTGCACTTGATTTCGCGGAATCCAATCTCGCACCCCCGTCGCGGCACTTGTGTTGCTGCTGCTGCTGGTAACAAGCTGCTGCTGCCGCCCCCGCCACGCTTGATCTCGCCGCCCCATCTCGACACTTTGTGCTGTTGCTGCCGCTATTATGGCAAAATTAATGGAGAGCTCGGTGGGGAAGTGACGAGAAGCGAGGAGTAGAGATGGCAGTCGCTGGTAACTGAAAGGATAATGAGCGATCTAATCCGATGACGTGTAGTAGTTTTAAAAATAGAGAACCGAAAATTTAGACAGGTTGTTGGGTTACTCTAGTTTTTTTGTGGGTATTTTATTTTAGACAATGGTTAAATTATGGATTTTAGCATCTAATTTTACATGATCTCTTGGAGTTGCTCTTATAGCTTACCCTAAAACTGGTATTGTAAAATTGACTTTCAACCAAGCAAACTCTTGCTTTTGGATGTTTTTGTTTTAAATTGGGATTTTTCTTTGTTTATTTATAGTAGATCTGGCGACAGCAGGGGTCTTTAAGACTAAGAATATTAATATTAATCAATAACGGTTTGTTGTAATGTTTGTCTATCTATTTGCGCGCAAAAGTTATTGTTGTCTCATGAAACAGTTAATGTTTTAGGATCCTTGCCACGGTATGTTTCAGTTCGTATCCATAATTTCGTTTCGGTTTCTAAGGATCGTGTTTCTTTTAAATTTTGAAGGCTTCAGTTCCCTTTTAAGAAAAATACCGTGACAACATTACTGGTCTTGTTAGTTTTTTCCCTTTTGGCGAGGTACTAGTCTTGTTAGGATCGTGGAGGTAACCAAGAACACACGGTTGATGGTTTGTTCATACTTGCAGATACAAAAAGAAAAACATTTTAAATTGATCAGAGATATTATAGATTTAGATATCTATTTGCAAATAGAGTTATTACTCAGCAGAGTTATTCTCTCTAGAAACATAAGTCATGGGTCATAACAATTGAGGAAATTTTATTTACAATCTTGACATAGGATTTCTTTCAAGTGTCTAGGTTGATCGATATAAGAACATCCATGAAAAGGAGCGTTCATAATACTTTATTTATCGGATTTTACATGTACTGTTGAAACTAATGGTTTAAGGGTCAATTTGGTAGAGCTCCTCTTCCTGATTTTTTAGCTTCACTTCTTGATTCTCCGGCGGAGTAATTTTGGTGGTGGAGTAAGGTGAAGAGCAGGTGACAATCACGATTGAACGAGCAGCCAACTGATGTAAATGAAGAAGTGATTCTCGTCAGCTTCCTACTAAAATCCAATTACATTTTAAGAATTTGGTACTTTGGTACGAAGAAGCTAGTGGAGCTCTGCCAAACTAGTGCTAAGTTATCTTTTTAGAAGCATCATCATGCCTATAAAATGTAACAATAGCAGGGGCTATTTAGCTGTCTATGATATTTAGCGGTGTTATCTTCTAAAAGCTATAAAAAATATAACAAGTTATAGCAGGGGCTTTTTAAATTACGTTTTTTTTATAGAAAACATGACATTCATAACTAACTATGTACGAACACATTTAGCTAAGGAAAAATTATGATCACTTAGATATATTTACATGTTTTTAGGAGAACATGCACCATGTCAATTACTTAACATTCACTAAATCAGTCAATATATTACGACTACGATGAACATTCATATTCACTCAACACTCAATATTCAATGATTTAATAGTTTATTAAGTAATGAACGTGATGGATATGCATAAATTATACTCCTCTAGGACTAAAGTAAGTAATGAATATTTGACTTGATCACGATTAGTGGTGCTAAAAATTTTTGCGACTAAGCCAAATAACTTCATTTACCGGAGATAAAGTGCTTTAGCAACAATAGTAGAACATTTGGCAATATTGTAACAATAGACCCTTGAAAATTTACATACGTCAATGGTCGGGACCCACTACAGTGTGATATATCATGCTATTTACAACAATGGCTAGGACCCACCTAATAGTAGTTGTTAGTTGGAGTCTCAGCTAGTTCATTTAGTAGTGTCTTCATATTTGGATGGATTAGGACTATTCTTTAACTGTTAATTGTTAGTACCATGTTATCCAAAAGACCAAAACCTTTTCAAATCCTATTATGCCTACTAAAAACGATGATATTAGTAAGCTAGCAATAGGAGTACAGTATAATGAGAATCCAAGGTATAGTTTTCCTGGTGAACGGAGCATGGTTGGGTTTTTTTTACGATGGAAACTACTCATTCAGATTTAAGTTATCGATTTGGCTCTGATGCTATTATTTTCCTAGATTTATTCTAAAATTTAACAACATTATTCTTTCGGTAGAAGTGATGTGCCCATTAACAACGAGACGTTTGTATTGACTTTTCTCAAGATCAAGATCAAGATATGCCAACTTAGTCTTGATCTTTTGAAGGTGTTCGTAGTGTAAAGTGTGTATACGTGTCCATATATACGAGTGTCCGTGTCTCTACTTTGATTAAGAATAAAAAATAAGAAATTCATAGTCCTCGCACGAAAATCCTATCCACCACGGTCTACACTAAATATACTGTTATATATCTACATCATGCATCCAACCAAAAATTGCTTCGAGGACAAGCGAGAACCGAAAGTGCTAGCTTAGCGGCGTAGCCTCGGTTGGTCAAGAACCCAAGATCGAGTAATAATAACTTTGCTTTCATGCTAATATCTGATCTTTAGGATAATTAAGTACCACAGACCGGTAGGTGCATTGTTTATTTTATCCTTCGTTGGTTGATGGTTATCTAGTTGGACACTGCACTAGTATACTTATTCAGCCTGTTCGCTCGTTAGTTTCATCTATGATTTATCAGTCAGCCAACAATGTTTTTCTCTCACAACAAACCAGCACCAGCCGAATTTATCAGCTCAAAAACCAACCAGCGAACAGACTAATTAGAAGAAATCCCTGATGGGACAGTGACAGCTAAACATATTTGACCGAACAGCACGGCAAAACAGATACAGGCGAAGAATACATTATTCCAAAAAGGTTCAAAACTTGTGATGCCACGGTTCTAAACCCTTGATTTATCTTAAAATTACTAGGCTTATATGTAATTTTTTTTGAATCAAAAGTGCGCCCAATGAATAAACTGCAACTTGAATGAAAATGAGTTAAGTAGCATGAGTGAATTACGTGGCACGAAATCAACAGGATCAAATCTTTTTCTTGCATGGGCAAAGGTTGACAGATTAAAATGGTAAAAAAAAACTAAAAATGCACAAGATACTTATACTACGGAGTACAAGTCTAGCTACAATACACATGGAAACCGGCATCTGTTGTTCAGCTGAAAAAAAAAAAAAAGGCTCAGGATCTTTCTTTACCCATCTCGCTGCGACGACGGTCTTTTGACAAGTGGAGGGAGTACATACGCTTTCTCCTACTCACACTGTATATTCCAGGCATATACGTAGCCAATTTCACGGACAGTGGCAGGCCGCCGTAAATAATGGGGAAAACCCGGGGCCCTGTGGTGGAACCGCGAGTGGATAGCGTTAGTTAAAGCTGCGGTGGGCCCGTATCAAAGCGCTCCAGCTCAGCCGCGCCCCTGCACGCGCCGGGCGCTGCACCCGGGGTCACCGGCACGTGCTGCCTCGCCAGAACCCGGGCCCGCGCGTCGGCGACGGAGGCTAGCGACTCTGCCTGTGCGCTTCGGGTTTGACCAAATACAGCTGGAGCACGCTCCTGTGTCCTGTCCGTCCGGCCTGCCTGTCGCGTCTTTTCGAGAAGGCAGGGCGGGGGTTTCCCGCGTGATTCGGCGGTGATTAGGAGGGCAAAACCGGGATTAGCGGTGGTGGTTTTGTTTATACGTACTGTAATCCAATGACGCGACTGCGCGCCGCTACCCGACCACGCGACGTCCGAGCTGGCACCCGCCGGGTGGATGGATAAGGCCTCCCTCCCGGCATTTTACAGCCTTTTACCGCCATTTCGCATTTCGACCCTCACCAGCGCCGCGGCCCCCACCTGGAGAGCGTGAGACGGAGACGGTGGAGCGCAGGCGCGGTCTCCTAGACCGGGCTCGGGCCCGGGCCCCTGCAGCTGGCAGAGTGGCAGTATTGCCCAAGTAGTAGTAGGTGGGCCTCGCCCTAGCGCTCCGTAGGCCTGTCTACCTATCTGTCCAGCGCCCTCTAAACTCCCCGGCGCCGCGGTGCGTTCGTTGCCGCGTCCGGTCCGGCCTGTGTTTAGTTCCACCCAAAAGCTAAAAAATTTTTGTACAGTATCCATTACATCAAATCTTACGATACATGTATAGAATATTAAATATAGATAGAAAAAAAACTAATTATATAGTTGGATGAGAAATCGTTTGATGAAACTTTCGAACCTAATTAGTTTATAATTAGACACTAATTACCAAATACAAACGAAAATGCTACGATACCCAAAACCAAAAAAATTTGCCAACTCAACACGCCGGGGCGCCTGTTATGTCATTCAGTGACGCACCGAGTGTGCTGTACTGCCTTAGCACACGATCTGGGAAAATCTCGTTGCACGATCGAGCTAGCTTAACACAGACACGACAAGCAGCATGTTCGGCGGGGCTTATACGATTTGATTATAAACTGAAATAATATTTTTCTCTAACACCAAATCAGTTAAACCAGATAATAGTAAATAATCCACGATTGTTTTAGCCAAAACGAACATGCCGAAGGCTCGTGCATGACACATGACGCGCCGGGGGGTTGCGGCTCATTACAACAACAACAACAATGACAACTAAGCCTTTAACTCCCAAACAAATTGGATAGGCTGGAGTTAAAAACCAGTAGAAACCAATAAGGTTCATGCACATAAATAGCTGTTTTCCAAGCACTTCTATCTAATACTAAGTCTTTGGATATATTTCATCATTTTAAGTCTTCTTTTATTGTCTCTACCCAAGTCAACTTCGGTCTTCCTCTGCCTCTCTTCACGTTACTATCATAGCTTAGGATTCCACTATACGCCGGTGTCTCTAGAGGTCTCTGTTGGACATGTCCAAACCATTTCAACTGGTGTTGGACAAACTTTTCTTCAATTGGTGCTACCCCTAATCTATCACGTATATCATCGTTTCGAACTCGATCCCTTCTTGTATGACCGCAAATCCAACGCAACATCCGTATTTTCGTGACACTTATCTGTTGAACATGTCGTCTTTTCGTAGGCCAATATTCTGTACCATACAACATAGCAGGTCTAATCGTCGCCCTATAAAACCTGCCTTTTAGCTTCTGTGGTACCTTTTTGTCACATATGACACCAGATGATTGGCGCCACTTCATCTACCCTGCTTTGATTCTATGGCTAACATCTTTATTAATATCCCCGTCTCTCTGTAGCATTGATCATAAATATCGAAAGTTATCCTTGCTAGGCACTACTTGACCTTCCAAACAAATATCTTTCTCCTCCCGAGGAGTAGTGCCGAAGTCACATCTCATATACTCAGTTTTAGTTCTACTGAGTCTAAAATCTTTGGACTCCAAAGTCTCCCGCGCATAACTCCAGTTTATGATTCACTTATGTCCGGCTTTCATCAACTAATACTACATCGTCCACGAAAAGCATACATAAAAAAATGTCGCCTTATATATCCCTTATAACCTCATCCTATCTCTAAAACAAACAAACAAATAAGTGCTGCGGCTCATAAACCGCATTTTTTTTTGTTTGCAGCCGGTGCGTTTTCGCGAATCTGCTGCCGTACGCTGGAATTAAAAGGCCGACGCGTGACTGTCGGTAACGAACGACCGTGATCGGGCTGTGGCTGCTGATCGCTACTGCTGCATGCCATGCTCGGTAGACGGTGGTAGCCCAAGTTTGTTGCCGGAGAGCGAGTCGCCAACCAACCAACCAACCGGCCGTGATGATGCTTGCGACAACGTAACGGGAATGCTCATGCCTCATGCAACCGTCAACAATGGAGTCCAGAGATTTTTCAGACGTGAGCGACACTGATCGCATTGAGGTCAATGCAGTGATTCAGATAGCCTCAGAGGCTCGTTTTGCAAATCCTCCACCCAGATCCCAGGCCCACCTTAAACGGTCTGTTCGCTGGTTGGTTTCTGGGCTGGTTTGGATTGGCCGGTGCTGGTTTATTGTGAGAGAAAAATATTGTTTGCTGGCTAGTTTGGGCTGGCTGAAACCAACAAGCGAACAGGCAGAAAGCCTCCCCTAACCCTGATGGGGCCCACAGCCCTTTGCCCCACCCGCGGCCGTTTGATGCGTTCACTCTCCGACGAGACTTTGACATTTCACCCATCCTCAAAAACTGTTTTCGCACTTTTACCATCCCGTAAAGTGGTTTCGCTCGTTTGCCATTATGAAACTGGTGTAACTCGCTGAAATACACTTCGGGTAGTTTTAATTCGTGGAAAAAAAAAGAAGACACATCCTTCCGGTTCTACCCCTGCCTGCTTTCTCACCGCATGCCGTGTCCGGCCGCGTATGCTCGCAGCACTGCTCCGCACACCGCCAACGAGACACCGCAGGGAGGAGGCCCATACCAACAGCATGAAAAGCAGGATGTCGTCTCTGTGATGGGCGCTGTGGGGCGGGGAGCGGGGGCCGCTGCCGGCGCCGGGGGCGGAGGGCACGACGCCGGTGGAGGAGGCTACGCAAGGAGCAGACCCACGAGCGGCGCTGTGCGAGTCACCATCGGGCCGGGCTGTTCGAGCTGCCGTGCGCCTATGCGCGAGCAGTCGTCGAGCTTTTTGTCAGGATAGTAGGGTGGAACGATGAGCCTCAACGTGCTGCTCCTCCCTGCGCTAGGCTCCGGTCACCTCAGGTCGCTCATCGAAGCCGAGAACGTCCTGGTCGGCCATGGCACCGGCGGCGGAGACGACCACCTCGGCCGAGAGTTCACGGTGACCGTCCTCGTCGTGCAGCCGCCGACGCCACAGTCGGCATCCGAGGTGGGAGCGCACGTCCGGCGCGTGCGGCGTCGGGCATTGGTGTCCGGTTCAACCACCTCGCGGCCTTGGAGCCCCTCGTGGACTGCGCCAGCGTGCGTCCGTGGTTCGATGTGCAGCCGCGGACATCGGTGGTGTTCCTCTGCTTCGGGTCTGGGTCTCCAGGAGCCTGGGCTGATTCGACGCCGACAAGGCCCTCCCGTGGCCGGCTCGCGGCACGTCCTGTGGGCGCTGCGCGGCCCTCCCGCGGCCGGCTCGCGGCACCCGTCGCGGCGCTTGTATGGCCTAGGGCGGCGGCGGTGCTTGGATGGCCGGGCGGAGGCGGCACCTGTGCGTCCATCCGTTTTGACCACGAACAGGGAACGATGACCGTCGTACAAGGAGAAAGCAGGCAGGGGTAGAACCGGAAGAACGTGTCTTCTTTTTTCCATGAATTAAAACTACCCGAAGTGTATTTCAGCGGGTTACATCAATTTCATAACAGTAAATGAGCGAAACCATTTTACAGGATGATAAAAGTGCGAAAGCAGTTTTCGATGATGGATGATATACAAAGTCTCCTCTCCGACCACCACCCCCCCCCAAAAAAAGGATCCGTGGAGGGGGCCACGCAACGCTGCGAGTCACCGCGTTCTACGGCGCCGCCTCGGTGGCGGAGTCCACGACCGAAACCGCGGGGCCCGGCACGGAGCGAGGGCGACCGCCGGGGCGCCGGCCTTATCCGAACCGTCGCACGTGACCCGCGCCTCCGTCTCCACGGGGTTGGCGGTGGGCCAGTGGGCAGCAGGCAGGGCCCACGGCTAAATTGGCACGTCGTACTTAATTTATTTAGCCTTTGACCTTTTTCTGTCCTTTGATTTTAAACCGTGTCCTTTGAATTTTGTCCCCAACGTGTCCATGTGTCTATGGTTGGATGCCTATATTATGCTAAAAAAGATGCATGCCACGCTTTCTGAGTAAAAGCGATTTTAAATTTAACCAGGCTTAGGGCACCCGCGGGGCCGCGGTTGTTACGGCCAGCTCTAAGCCGTTTTTAACTGTACAGCTCTACGTGACACTCTCAGGCAACCTTTTAATATGTATAAGAGTTTAGCTCTTAGAGCTAGCTTTTCATGTCTTTTTTTATTAAAATATAAGAAAAATGCTTAGAGCTAGTTTAAAAGTTGATTGTTGGAGTTGTTGTCGATGAAATCTAGTCGGCAGTCTACCGAGGAGTATACCCACGGTAGTAGATGAATCGGTAGAGGTGCGCGTGATGCGGACCAGATGATAATAGAGGCACAAGACACAAGATTTATACAGGTTCAGGTCGTCAGCTTGACGTATACCCTACATCCTGTGCTCTGTTATTTTGTATTGATCGTGTATCAGATTCGATATATCTCGTCTAGGGGACCCCTGGTCCTCCTTATATACTCTGGAGGGGTAGGGTTACAAGAAAAATATCATATTTGGTATTATACAATAAATCACATCTTCATGTAGTCTTGCGGTGCACGCCTTGATCTTGTGGGCTGGACTACCTTTGATGGTGCGGCACATGTCTTGTCCTGTGGATATCGGGGGTATATCCCCCACAGCTAGTCCCCGAGCGCCTTATACCCTTTGAGCAATGCTGTCTTGAACAAGTCCGAGCAGTTTGACATGAAGCCGATCAGTTTAACTGGTGATCCGAGCGGTGGAAGTCAAAACCGACCAGTTTAACTGGTGACCTAGGCGGTGAAGTCGAAGCCGACCAGTTTAACTGGTGACTTGGGCGATGAAAGTCGAAGCCGACCATTTTAACTGGTTAGGAGACCTCAGACTTAGCCAAATAAGACTTGCCAAAAGGATGTAAGGGGCTCAAGATAAAAATTTAAAAATTCTCCACCTTAGGCGAAGTGTAACCACTGAGACTCCATTTGTGAGGAATCATCCATGATTTAGTCAATAAGGAGGGTAAATCAAGAAAAGAGCACTACATTCACCGCTAGGTGAAGTGTAGCCACTTAGTCCTCGAACCTGCTGGAAGATGAAGAAATAAATCTTGTAGCAGGGGCAAAGAAAATAAGCCTGAAAGCTTGCCAATGTCATCTGTCATGTGCGTATCAGGACCTCAGACGTGCTACCCAAGATCAGCACCCTGAACCGAATAGCATAGAGTAAGTTGATAGCACACCGATGAGATGTAGCAAGATCCAACCGCCAAGGGAGTCCCCAACTTAGGTGGCGACTCTTGCACCAAGAATCTGAACGTTGAGTCCCCAGCTTAGCTAGCGATGAAGCGACGAACAATCGAATCACGGAGGAGTCCCCAGCTTAGCTGACGAGCCACTAACGTAGCGGACGATGAAGCGACGAACGATCCGAACGCCGAGGAGTCCCCAGCTTAGCTGGCGAACCCCTGGCTTAGCGAACGATGAAGCGACGAACAATCCAAACGCCGAAGAGTCCCCAGCTTAGCTGGCGAGCCCCCAGCGTAGCTGACGATGAAGCGACGGACAATCCGATCAGTTGATTGGCAAAGAATCGAGCATCGAGCAGCCCAACCAACTGGTTGGCGGCGAAGTGAGTGCCGAGTAGAAGTGAACGCCAAACAGTCCGACCAACTGGTCAGCGACGTAGTCCATGACCCTAGCGGTCCGATCAATTGATCGGTGGAGAAGTCAGAAGGCCGGGTGGTGCGACCACCCGGATGATGATCCTGTAATAAATATGTAGAATGAGTAGTACATGATGTAAAAATAAATATATGAACTCGACGATGAAGGCAGCAGAGCGGAATAGATAGACATTATGTTTGTATGAAGTGTTCATATTCTAAATATGAGTAACTTCCTGCCAGTTGGTTCTGTATCGCATCACCAGCCCTGACTAGCCCATACTCCATAGCGTAGAGTTTTTAGCACCCGTTTACACGTAAGAACACAGGCGTCGCCGAGGAGCCACTGCCGACCACCCATAACGCAGAGGGCTGACGCTCGTGCATGTGTAGGAGTGAGATCGAGAACATGGTTGTTTCTGGTAACTCAAGTGCGAACGTGGTTGGTCGGCGAGTTGATGAAGAATATCTTAAATATATTGTAAATATTAAGTTTTCTTTTAGAGATGTGTTTATATTTAATATAAACTGCCCCGAGCTGTTAGTTTGTTGGTTGAGCCCCCAGCCCTGGCTAGACCGTAAACCATAACGCAGAGCGCTGGAGCTCGTGTACGTGTAGGAAGACAAGCATCACCGAGGAGCCACTACCGACCACCCATAACGCAGAGGGCAGGCGCTCGTGCATGTATAGGGAGAAGCCAGAGATAGGGCCGTCTCTGGAGAGCACACACGTAAACATGGCTGTTCAGGGAGCCATTGAGGCGAAAGCGTATGTCATCTTTAAGATGGTATACATGGAGAAAAGTCATTTGAAGAATAATTATGTACAGAATAGTATGAAGAAACATCATGGCAAAAACTTTATTAAATATTCATATATAAAAAAGGTACTTATCTTTAGACATAACGTCTGGTCGGCGGCGATGAAATTGCCCGGACCTCGAGCTTTCTGGCCTATCGTCATGGCAGCGGTCGTGGTCATTATAACGCTGTTCTGCACAACATGGCAGGCGATCGGAACGAGTAGTCCGGTCGGCTCGCTTAACGGCTCGGACGGTTCGTTTGACAGCTTGAACGGGTACGTGGAGTCATAGGTGAACGGACATAATCGAAGCATAATGGGGTCAATCCGCGTGGGGAGGCGAAGTCCTTGAGCGTGTCCGACCGAGGCGAGGGCGCAATCCAATATCTTACTTGCATGCCTAAGATACGTGAGGTTGCCAGCATCTTTGGTGGAAATACTGCTCACGTCTCATTATCGCCGGCCGCCTTTCCTGATTGTTGGTTGTCGTGATCCACGGAAACGATCTTGCGTATCTGATCAGAAATCACGAGCAACAACAAGATGTGATTAGGTTTCTCCCAACCGAAATTATGCAGACATACGAATATATCTGGAAGTATAATAAGAATGATTAATTAGGAAGCGACTTGACTTAGCTTTCTTGGATTGCTTGACTTCGATCTTGTTGTCGTGTGTTGTGTCTGTTCGAGGCACATGGCAAGGCGTTGGACTCCAGCATGTGCGGCCGTTCGCCAAGGAAAGTGATTCGCTGTGTGCCAGCGTCGAGTTGCCGCTGAATGCTGAGTTGCCAGTGACGTTGGTTGAAGAAAAGATTCCCATTTGGTTCACGGCAGAATCAGCACGCACATCCCCTACCTGGCACGCCACTGTCGACGAAATCTAGTCGGCAGTCTCCTGAGGGGTATACCTACGGTAGTAGACAAATCGGTGGAGGTGCGCGTGATGCGGACCAGATGGTAACAGAGACATAAGACACAAGATTTATACAAGTTTAGGCCGTTAGCTTGACGTAATACCCTACATCCTGTGCTCTGTTATTTTGTATTGATTGTGTATCAGATTCGATATATCTCATCTAGGGGACCCCTACTCATCCTTATATACTCTGGAGGGGTAGGGTTATAAGGAAAATATCTTATTTGGTATTATATAATAAATCACATCTTTATGTAGTCTTGCGGTGCACGCCTTGATCTTGTGGGCTGGGCCACTGTAATGGACCATGACGCCTAAGAGGGGGGGGGGGTGAATTAGGCAACTTAAAACTCTAACTCTAAACTATGACCTCTTTTTCTACCTAATCAAAACCTATGCAAGAAAGTAATCTAAATGTGCAATTATGATTTTGCTAGTGTGTTGCTATCTCTACCGCAAAAATGAGTTATGCAACCTAGGTTCCAAACCTATCAACTAGCCTATCACTAAGCTAGGAAAGTAAAGCACAAACCAAGATTGCAATGTAAATGTGGAAGCTAAAGAGTAAGGTGGAGATATGCAAACTCCCATCGATGACTCTGGTATTTTTACCGAGGTATCGAAAAGTACGCAAACTTCTCCCTAGTCTTCGTTGGAGCCCCTCGCAAGGAATCCCTTGTAAGGGCCAAGCTTTCGATCGGATAACTCCGTGGATAGCCCCGGGCCTTCCCCACGCACAAGTGGGTCTCCGGTGTGCCTTCCGACAAACCTCTCCCAAACCGCTCCCCGCCGTCTTCACTATCAAGCTTCTAGCCAAACCGTCGCGGGCCTTGTTCCCTTCGGTACACGATGACGGCCACACCACAAACACGGTTGGTGTGATCTCGCAAGACTATAATCCCCTCTGATATACAACAATGGTGCGCGTAAGCACCGAGTGATAAGAGGTATGCAAACCTCACTAAACACTATGCCTAAACCTAGAGCAAGCGCATAAAGCGATGGTTTAATCAACCTAAGCACTTCGCAAAGCACCTACGTTAATTACCTAATGAATCACTAAGCATATGCATGTGGAGACACTAAAATGGTGTATGAACACCCTTGATATGTTTCCTTAGCTCTCCACTCCTCAAATGGCCGGTTGGGGGGGTCTATTTATAGCCCCACAAGTGAGAACTAGCCGTTGGACCCGAGACCCAACTTTCTGCTAGTGACCGAACGCTGATCATGTCCCGATCGGTTGCGTCCGGTCCTATCAACCATTGGAGCACGCGCGTTGATCGGACTCTGGGCTGAGTCCGGTCTCACTCGATCGGACGCGTCCGATCGCGCTGGCGCCGCTCTAGAACCTTTCTAGACATGATCGGACGCTACTTCTTGGTGCGTTCGGTCGTCCTACCGTCACGTTCGGTCATGCGGAGAGCGTTGCCGTTGATGATGAACAGTAAAGTCTGTGTGTCCGGTCACTGCCTCGCTGTAAGGTCGAGATGGCGGACTAGAGGGGGGGTGAATAGTCTTTTCTAAAATTAATCGCGTCGGCTAACCGATATAAATGCGGAATTAAAACAATCGGTCTAGCCAAGACTACACCCCTCTATATATGTTCACTAGCACCTTGCAAAGATACTAATAAAGCAACTAAGGTGCCGGGCTAGCTAGAGCTCTCCTAAACAATTCTAGAAGCAAGGTCACACAAACCTATGCCACTAGTACTTTAAGTAACAAGGGAGCTCCTACACATGCTAGTAAGCAAAAGCACAAAGCTAACTAAGCTCACTAGCAATGCTCAATAACAAGGCAACCAACGCCTAATTAGAGAGCGCAAATACTTAGCTCCACAAACTAAACAGTGTGACTAACAAGGTTACTAAAACCAAATTAGCCACGCAAGGGAGCTACTTCTATGCTACACAAGCAAGAAGGTAATTAGCTAGCTACACAAGCTATCTAATTACAAGAGCAACTACACAAGCTTAAGATATATATATATATATAGTAATTGCAAGCTTGTGTAATGGGGATGCAAACCAACGGGAAGAACAAGGTTGACACGATGATTTTTCTCTCGAGGTTCACGTGTTTGCCAACACGCTAGTCCCTGTTGTGTCGACCGCTCACTTGGTGGTTCGGCGGCTAATTAGCATCACCCGCTAAGCCCGCACGTCGGGCACCGCAAGAACCTACCCCTTGAGTGAGGGTAGCTCAATGACACGCTTTACTAAAGTTGCTCTTCGTGACTCCCGCGGGGCGAGCACAAGTACCCCTCACAAGCACTTCTCCGGAGCGCCGCACAAGCTTCTTGCGCGCTTCGACGGAGACCACCACCAAGCCGTCTAGGAGGTGGCAACCTCCAAGAGTAACAAGCACCACCGGCTCGCAACTCGATCACCTAGTGCCACTCGATGCAACCTCACGATGCAATCGCACTAGAATCGCTCACTCACACAATCGAATGATCACTATCAAGTATATGTGTGATGGAGGGCTCCCAAGCACTCACAAGCATGGACACTAAGTCCCTTGAGGTGCTCAGCACTAGCCATGGCCGAGGGCCACTTCTATTTATAGCCACAAGGGCTAAACTAGCCGTTACCCCTTCACTGGGCAACGGTCGGGCCGACCAGACTCTCCGGTCGTGTTGACCGGACGCTGGACCTCAGCGTCCGGTCGCCCACAGACGGCCATGTGTCCTGATTCCAACGGTCACTTGACCTGACCGGACGCAGCAGCTTTCAACTGACCGAACGCCACCATGTGTATGTGTGTTAGCTTTTCATAATCATTTCCCAAAGGATGTTAGCCACTCAACTTGCCACGCCACTCGATCCTAGCGACGATACAAAGTTAGATCACTCGAGTGGTACTAGATGACCGATATGCAAACAAGTTTGCCCCTCTTGATAGTACGGCCATCTATCCTAAACCCGGTCATAAACTTCTCTACACACCTATGACCGGTGAAATGAAATGCCCTAGGTTATACCTTTGCCTTGCGCATTCCATTCCATCTCCTTCAATGTCGATGCAACACATGCACCAACACGATCAACAATGATATGATCCACTTCATATCATCACATGATCATATTGGTTCATCGATCTTGACTCTACTTGCTCTTCACCGTTGCTATCGTCCATCGGCGCCAAGTCTTGCTCAAGCTTCACCGCCACGCGGTCCATCACTCCAAAGCCTTTGACTTGCCCTTCACGCTTGCAACCGGTCCATCAAGCCAAGTCTTGTCTTGATCTTCTCCACCTTGATCACATGACTCAATGTCATGTCTCATGTGCAATAAGCTCCTTCATCATCACATGTGTGAGCTTTGCAACATCTCCAAGCCATTTTCACCTCCATGGCATATGTTGTTCATACACATGTACCTGTGGACTAATCACCTGTGTATCTCACATAAACACAATTAGTCCACCTAGGTTGTCACTCAATTACCAAAACCAACAAGGACCTTTCACTCGCTCAGCGTCCGGTCATTGCTGCTGATGCCTGCTGTTGCCGAGCAACTGATCAGACGCGTCCGGTCCTCATAGGGCCACGTCCGGTCGCCTCTGTCGAACTCGTTTCTTCATGATCTTGCGTCAGGCTTGGTTTCCATCTTCGTGCTTGGATTTTGCTTGATATCTTGGGTCTTCTCTTATGCTTCTAGGGTCTTGCTTATAGTGTTAATCGTGGGATCATCATGTCGCCTTCGTCCAAGTCACGTCTTGCACCCTATTGAACTATAAAATAATTACTTGCAAATTCATTAGTCTAATTTGGTTGTGTTGGTCATCAAACACCAAAATCCAAAGTAAATGGGCCTAGGGTCTATTTTCCTTATAATCTCCCCATTTTTGGTGATTGATAACTGAAAGCTCTAGTTTGGTTTTGGTAAATTGATGAAACCCTAAGTGCTAACCTAGTTCATCAAGTGATCATGAGATAGGTAGCACACTTCAAGTAGAGAAGCAAATGAAGATCATAACATGACAATGGTGATAGCATGGAGATGATCAAGGGCTTAAACTTGAAGAGAAGAAAGAGAAAAACAAAAAGCTCAAGGCAAAGGTATAACTTGTAGGAGCTATTTTATTTTGGTGATCAAGACACTTAGAGAGTGTGATCACATTTAGGTTTGATAGCTGTACTATTAAGAGGGGTGAAACTCGTATCGGAATGCGGTTATCAAAGTGCCACTAGATGCTCTAACTCATTGCATATGCATTTAGCATCTAGTGGATTGCTAACACCCTTGATAATATTTGTGTAAATATGCTACCACATGTGCACAAGGTGTTTGTAGGGTTGAGATGGGTTTGGGTCCCTCTTTCCCTCCCGCCGAGCTTGCTCGGCGGGATTCGGCGCTTTTGGGAAAATGAAATGTCTATTTTCTATTACGCCGGATGCAAAATTCTTGGTGGTTGGCACACTTGAGCAAGGGTGAAGAAGTAAGAGTTGAAATGGAGTTGATTGAAATGATGCTGGCGTCAGTCTACTGACCGGACGCTGGGTCACTCAGCGACCGGACGCTGAAAGGATGCGTCCGGTCGAGCAGTCAGACGGCTCAGTGGCTAGGGTTGAGCACCGGACGCTGGCTGCGTCCGGTCAAGGTGGACCTGACGCGTCCGGTCGAAAAAACATGCCTCGGGGAGCTTACTGGAAATGACCGGACGCTGGGGCTTCAGCGTCCGGTCAGTTTTATCGGAGCATCCGGTCAGCTTCGCAACCGTTGAAATCTGACGAACAGCATTTGAAGCAGGGGACACGTGGCTTGAATCACGTGACCGGACGCTGAGGGCCAGCGTCCGGTCGATCGGACCGGAGCGTCCGGTCACCCCGCGTTGTGCCCAGTGAAGGGGTACAACGGCTCTATTTCATTGGGGCTCTATTTATAGCCCCATGGCCGGCTCAAGGGAGCTCTCTTGCACATTTTTATTGACATAGCAACCTTGTGAGCCTAGCCAAAGTTCTCCCACTCATTTCCATCATAGATTAAACATCTTTGTGAGATTGGGAGAGAATCCAAGTGCATTGCTTGAGTGATTGCATCTAGAGGCACTTGGTGATTGTGTTTCGCTGCGGATTTCGCTTGTTACTCTTGGTGGTTGCCGCCACCTAGACGGCTTGGAGCAGCAAGGATCGTTGAGTGGAGGAGGTGATTGTCTCCGACTCCGATCGTGATGATTGTGAGGGGTTCTTGACCTTTCCCCGGCGGAGCGCCAAAAGGTACTCTAATAAATTGCTTGTGGCTTGTGTGATCCTCATCTTGTGTTGGTTGTGCGGCACCCTATTGAGGGTTTGGCGAGTGATGCCAATCAGCGCGTGAACCTCCAAGTGAGTGAATCGCCACAACGAGGACTAGCTTGCCGGCAAGCAAGTGAACCTCGATAAAAATCATTGTGTTCATCATTGATTCCGAGGTGATTGGTCATCATTGTTATTCATCTTCGTGATTGATTGGTTCATTCATCTACACGGCGGTATAACCCTCTTGATCACTCTCTTTACTTTACCGCAAACTAGTTGACAAGCTCTTTAGTGTAGCTAGTTGTGAGAGCTTGCATGCTTGGTTGGTGTGGCTCTTTAGTTAGCCTTTGAGAGCACACTAACATAGGGTAGTGTCATTGCTCTTGTGTGAATTGACACTATCTAAACTAGAATTGTGGCAGGTGGCTTGCATTTTTGAGTATGCTAGCGCAACACTCGCTTCGCCTCATAATTGTCTAACCATTTGGTTAAGTGTTGTTGTAGAAATTCTTATTAGGCTATTCACCCCCCTCTAGCCATTAGGACCTTTCAATAACAACATGACCAAAGTAAGCAAATAATAAAAATTTTGGAATTTAAAAACTATTTACCTGCTAGGATGCAATGCAAAGGGCAAGGTTATATGATGCTAAAAGATACCACATGTAAACATCTTTGGAAACTTATCTTGCCCTTTCAAATGTCCCCATGTGGCATTATGGATTTAAGCCTCTCCCTAACTCCATAATCTACTATCCTCCTTTTCTCGGACTATTACCACTTGTAAATTATTATGACCGGACTAGCTTTTGGTCCTACAAATTTTCTTCATTTGGAACCAAACACCGAAAAGAAAGACATTAATAGCATAAGGAAGGATAAAACTTTGTGATCCTTTGTGTGTGGAGTGGAATAGGTCATAAAAATTAACTTTCACATTTCATAGACTAAGCTCCCCCTAAATATATGCATACAAATGATGAAGAATGTAGTTTATGCATAATTGGCAAATTAATGCTCGAGGGAGTTTAATCTATATAATGCATGGAGAAAGCATATAAATACCAAAGTGAAATCAACATGATGATATCGGTTTAGAAATACTACATATGGAAACCAATTTGATTTATACCACTCGCAATAGGTGGTGGATATTTTAAGTATGATGCTTAACTCCGAGGACTCCATTTTCCTTGCAATGAGACTACTACACAGATGATAAGCTTGAAAAAGTGTTAGTCTCAAAACATCCAACTTGTAGAGTAACATCCCCCTAAATTTGTGCACATAAGTATGGAATACTTGTAGGAGACATGCACATTGATTTTAGAATAAAAATACCACTTGAAAGATGACATCACATGAATGTGAGAATCATTTTCAAAGGTGATATTCAGGAGAAATTATCTACAATTTATACTTTGACACATATTAGATGAACAATTGTAAAACAAGCTATGTGTCGTGCTCCTAAATAATTTAAACCATATAGGTTTGCTCCAAGAGTTAAGAGTGAGACCGAGCAAGCCTACCATAAGATATACCTAGTGTATGCAAGATAAAAGATTAAACATGCAAATACAAACCTAGGCATGAAAAAGAACTAGATGCTAATTGAGATTACAAGAAATTAAATCAAGTTACCTAACATGGGAAGGGGAATTTGGGTCCATAGTATTAACTAACTCACTTGGTAATTACCTTGTCCATAATGATGCACCCCATGAAATGCACCCATACTTTGCTAAGTCTCCAAATTCTCCAAAGTCCATCGGACTTCTCACTTCCCTTTTGGGATCCAAACCTTCTTGGTGCTCTTCATGTTGGAAATGATCTCCTTTGGCACCCAAATGTGTTTGACCCCATTGTTGGCTTGCTTGTTCACCTTGATGGCCACCACCTTGTCATTTTTCTTCTTCTTCAAGAGATAAGGTGTGGATGCCTTTTTGTACACATTATTGGTGTAGGTGTTGGAGAGCTGCTTGTTTTCCTTTTTGTTTTTCTCTTTCTTCTTAACTCCTCCCCCATTCTTCACCTTATACTCATAGGACTTGTGGACTTCCTTGTGGCACACGTAGCAAACCACGATTTGTTCTTCATCAAGCTTCTTTACTCCCTTAATGGTGTTATCTTGATGATGTTGGGCTTGCTTTGTTTTGCCTTTTACTTGAGTCAAGTTCTTGGTAAGGCGAGCCACTTCTTGCTTGAGTTGCTCATTCTCCATTGCGACCTCTTGTGTGTATGTATCTACAACAACTTTCTCAACATAAACTTGGTTGCACAAGGATGAGTCTAAACATAAATCATTGCAAGAAGTAGAAGCATCCTTTTTAGGCATGTCAAAGATGGAACTTTTCTTTTTAGGTGCCTTGGTGAGGGTTGTACCGACGGCTTCAAGATTAGCAACTTTATTAGTTAGCTCATCACAATGTTTGCACATGGTTTCTATTTTAGCAAGCAAACTTTTATAAGCATCTTGTGAGCTATCTAGCTTTTCTTGCAACATTTTGAGCTTCTTTTGTTGGCTAGTGCAAGCCTTAGCATATTTAAGATTTTTTTGCACAAGTTCATTAAGAGAAGGCATTTCATCATCACTATCACTCTCACTAGAGGATGAGCTTTCGTTACCTCGTACCACAAGGCACACACGAGAAGAGCTTGATAATGAGTGCTTGTGACCTCGCTTATTGTGATGGTCTCCTTCTTCACTTGAAGAATCATCCCATGACCTTATTGATGTGAGGGCTTTGTCCTTGCACGCCTTCTTCTTTGTCTTGGGTGTGGGCTTGTTTGGACAAACTTCCACAAAGTGTCCTAACTCGTCGCATCCATAGCATCATTTCTTTCTTTGCTCATTTCTTTGATTGGTGAAGATGAAATCTTGAATTTGAATGAGCACACCCTTGACATTGAGCCTTTAGATCATCTTCTCTACCTTGTTGATAAGTTTGATTGATTCTTCATTAAGGTCAGAGGTGGAGGAGGAAGATTGATCATCATCACTTGAATCATCATCATCATCATCATCTTCTTCTTCTTCTACATCTTCACTTGAAGAGCTTGAGCTTGAGCTTGTCTCAACTTGCTTACCCTTTACCTTCTTTTTCTCACTACATGCGAGAGCTTTGCCTTTGCTTGATGATGAGACTTTTTCTTGACCCATCTTCCGTGATATTTCAAATGCTACTATCTTGCCAATGACTATGGCCGGGGTCATGGTGCTCAAGTTCTCCATGTTGTGAAGGATGGTGATGATGCTTGCATATTTGTTTTGTGGTAGCACGGAGATGATCTTTCTCATGATGTCCGCATCATCTAGCTCGTTAATCCTATTGAATGGAGCTCATTGATAATTAGATTTAAACGAGAATACATATCACAAACAAGCTCATCATTATTCATTTTAAAGGAATCATAATTTTGTTTAGCTAGACAATGTTTTTGCTCACGGATATTAGTTGTGCCGTCATGGAGCTCTTGGAATTTTAACCAAATTTCATGTGCCGTATTTAAAGTGAACACTTGGTTAAACACATCTATGCTAAAAGATTCAAACAAGCAATTTTTAGCTCTAGCATTGAAATGAATTCCTTTTTCTTCACTCTTTGTGGGTTTATCGGGATTCTTAATGGGTTTTATCCCGTCACGAGTGACTCTCTAAACACCCAAATCTACCGCCTCAAGGTGACAAACCATTCTAGCTTTATAGTAGGGGAAGTTAGTGCCGTCAAAGTGTGGAGGCCTAGAGATATCTATCCCAACCACTCTAAACAGCGGCGGCTCAACGGCGGTAAAGCCAAAGGTCTAAATTTAGCCAACCGGCTCTAATACCATTTGTAATGGACCGTGATGCCTAAGAGGGGGGGGGGTGAATTAGGCAACTTAAAACTCTAACTCTAAACTATGGCATCCTTTTCTACCTAGTCAAAACCTATGCAAAAAAGTAATCTAAATGTGCAATTATGATTTTGCTAGTGTGTTGCTATCTCTGCCGCAAAAGGAGTTATGCAACCTAGGTTCCAAACCTATCAACTAGCCTATCACTAAGCTAGGAAAGTAAAGCACAAACTAAGATTGCAATGTAAATATGGAAGCTAAAGAGTAAGGTAGAGATATGCAAACTCCCATCGATGACTCTGGTATTTTTACCGAGGTATCGAGAAGCGCACAAGCTTCCCCCTAGTCCTCGTTGGAGCCCCTCGCAAGGGCCAAGCTCCCGATCGGGTAACTCCGTGGATAGCCGCAGGCCTTTCCCACGCGCAAGTGGGTCTCCGGTGTGCCTTCCGGCAAGCCTCTCCTGGACCGCTCCCCGCTGTCTTCACTATCAAGCTTCTGGCCAAACTGCGTGGGCCTTGTTCCCTTCGGTACACGCTGGCGACCACACCACAAAAAGCGGTTGGCGAGATCTCGCAAGACTATAAGTCCCTCCGATGTACAACAATGGTGCGCGCAAGCACCGAGTGATAAGAGGTATGCGAACCTCACTAAACACTAGGCCTAAACCTAGAGCAAGCGCATAAGCGGTGGTCTAATCAACCTAAGCACTTCGCGAAGCACCTACGCTAATCACCTAATAAATCACTAAGCACTATGCAAGTGTAGATCACTAAAATGGTGTATCAACACTCTTGGTATATTTCCTCAGCTTTCCACTCCTTAAATAGCCGGTTGGGGGTCTATTTATATCCCCACAATTGCGAACTAGCCGTTGGACCTGAGACCCAACTTTTTGCTAGTGACCGGACGCTGATCACGTCCTGATCGGACACGCCCGGTCCTGGCGACCGTTGGAGCGCGCGCGTTGATCGGACTCTGGGCCGAGTCCGGTCTCACTCGATCGGACGCGTCCGGTCGCGCTGGCGCCACTCTGGAACCTTTCTGGACATGATCGGATACTACTTCTTGGTGCATCCGGTCGTCCTGCCATCACGCCCGGTCACGCTGAGAGCGTTGCTGTTGACGATGAACAGTGAAGTCCGTGCGTCCGGTCACTGCCTCGCTCAGCGTCCGGTCGCTGCTGCTGACGCCTGCTGTTGCCGAGCAACTGATCGGACGCGTCCGGTCCTCTTAGGGCCGCGTCCGGTCACCTCTGCCGAGCTCGTTTCTTCGCGATCTTGCGTCCGGCTTGGTTCCCATCTTCGTACTTGGACTTTGATTGATATCTTAGGTCTTCTTTTGTGCTTCTAGGGTCTTGCTTATGGTGTTGATCGTGGGATCATCACGTCGCCTTCGTTCAAGTCACGTCTTGCACCCTATTGAACTACAAAACAATTACTTACAAATTCATTAGTCCAATTTAGTTGTGTTGGTCATCAAACACCAAAATCCAAAGTAAATGGGCCTAATGTCTATTTTCCTTACAACCACCTTTGATGATGCGGCCCATGTCTTGTCCTGTAAATACCGGGGGTATATCCCCCACAACTGCCCTTAAAAAATAGCTTCAAAATGTGTACCTCCGTATAGTAGTACACATGTATACAAATTACCCATTAAATAGTTCGGCTTTAACATATAATAAGTCATACAAAGTTCCAATATCAATGACCAAAGCCGAAGTTCCCATAGATAGTGTCATTCTCGCTTTCAAAAAAATCAAATATTTTTAGCTTTGATAAAATAAATAAATAAATAATTATATATATAATACTATTAATATTTGATAAGGTGTATAATAAATATAAAAAGATTAATCATTGAATATGTTATAATAAGCTTATTTGAATGTACAAATATTATTAATATGTTCAATAACCTAGTCAAACTAAAAAAAGATTAACATGCGTAAAGGCATAGACAAAATTTTATAACAGGGCTCAGATACTGTCCAGACTTGAACCTGCACAACCCCCTCCTTTTTTAATTGCCACAAAAAAAAATAGTCAATCTAGACTTGGACACAAGAATTGGATTAAGCTAAGGTGAGGTTTACAATTACCCTTTTCTATTGCGCATCAATTACTGGTAGAGTAAATAGCAATGACAAGTTTATTGTATTGATTAGGGTTTACAAAGCACCACCTGAAAGCAAAAGTCATAGTATGCCGACTTAATGGTCATGACAAGTGTGAAAGAGTCAGTTTCCACATACAGACGTGAGATCCCGTGCATGCCCAATTGTTGCTTGTAAACCCACGAGATAGGCTTTTGCCTCTACATATAGGGGCATCGTGTACTGATGGCAGATTACCGGCTCATGTAATGAGGCCAGTTTCATATTGATTACGAATTATAAAACCCCAACCAGCAGATTCCCAGAAACTGTCACATGAATAGGTACGATAGCACGTGACAGCGCAATGCACGGAGACAAGCTAAGGCCTTGTTTAGATTCTAAGTTTTTTCACTCTCTCTCCATGACATTAAATCTTTAGACACATACATGGAGTATTAAATGTAGATAAAAAAATAACTAATTACACAGTTTGATTGTAAATTACGAGACAAATCTTTTGAACCTAGTTAGGCCATGATTGAACAATAATTATCAAATACAAATAAAAGTGCTGTAATACCAAATTCTAATTCCTAACAGCTATCTAAACAAGGCCTAATCCAACGAAGCATCGAAGAAGGCTATGATTCTCGAGAGGTGTAGGCTTTGTGGCGAAAAGGAGAAAAGGGGTTAATGGAAACGGATACGTACTAGTACTGGGCAACGCATTTGCGTGGTTCAAGGGGAGCTACTCCCGTCCAGTCGAGCATCGTCCTTGTCCCTCTCTCCCTCTCGCGTCTAGAAAATCGAATCGGGCCATGACACCGGTGATGTACGCCATGGCGTACATCACCGGTACAGTATGGGCATCCGCAGCCGTACCCATGTACCGGCATCGGCGGACGGCAGCGCAGAGTGCAGTCAACTCAGGCCTAGCCGGCTATAACCCATTGCATCGTCTAGCTAGCAGCTGCTGCTGCAGCAGTATTCCATCCCAGTCCCAGCACATGAGGTGCACGTGACACAGTATGGCGCCAGGCCAGGGGACGTATGCGTAAGCAGTGTCAAGTTAAAAGCTAGGGTCATGTTTAGGTTGGGGATACGAATCTGTATTTAACACTATAACATTTTTGATTGTAACATTTATAAATTACGAGACGAATCTTTTGAGCCTAGTTAGATCATAATTAGACAATAATTATCAAATACAAACGAAAATACTACAATATCAAATACTGATTTCTAACCCATATAAACAAGGCCAGGCCTAGAGTTGTTTTTTTCTTGACGGACGGAGCAGGAGCTACTCGTAGCTAGGCAGTGCAGGCAGCCCATTGCAGCCAGCTAGCATGACTGTGTTGACTCGAGGCGACCAGGCCGCGTTTAGTTCGGCGCCGGATTTGGCGCCGCCGGAATCCTAATACTGTAGCGACACTGTTGTGCATTGTAGTATTTTTATTTTTATTTGGTAATAATTGTTCCATCGTTGATTAATTAGACTCAAAACGTTTATCTCGTAAAGTACAACCAAACTATGCAATTAGTTTTTGATTTCGTCAACATTTAGTACTTCATACATGTACCGTAAATTTGATGTGACGAGAAATCTTCTTTTTGCATAAGGACAAATTCTGAAATTTGAAGCAATTAAACATGGCCCAAGCCGGATCCGGACCGGAGCGTCGTGCCGCAGCCACTGACTGGGCACTGCAATGCAGCTGCGCGAACCGATGCGCAGCGAATGCCTGTCCCGTCCGTCTGCGTCCCAGCAGCCGTGCCTGCCTCTGGGCTCTGACCTCTGAGGAGATGACTCCGAGCACCTGCACACGGCGGCCGGAACCCCAACGGTGAAACGAAGGCTCCGTTCGCCTGAGCTTTAGAATCGGTCCTACTTTTCCAACTATAAAACTACATTTTTCTCTCATAATAAATTAGTCTTATAAATCAATCGTATCAGCAATAAGTTCTGCCTAACAGAGCTGAAACCTCATCTCCATCCTTGGATGCGCTACGCCGTATTAAATAGTGTCGAGGACCAATACTAGGGTACCCGAAAAGGACAAGCTAATGGTCATCAGTATTGATTCATCCGAGCAGGCAAGATCGTGACTATGGCTCCACCCCCAGGTGCGCGGGCTCCGCCTCGCCCAACCTCTGGAGGCGGGCTCCGCCTCGCCCGACCTCTGGAGGCAGGCTCCACCTCATCTGACCTCGAGGCCGTGATCTTCGTCTCGCCCGACCTCGGGGGCAGGCTCCGCCTCATCCGACCTCGAGGCCGCGATCTCCGTCTCACCTGACCTCTCAGGGCGGGCTTCGCCTCGCCCGATCCATTGGGTACAGGCTCTGCCTCGCCCGACCCTCAGGTGCGCGGGCTCCGCCTCGTCCGACCTTTAGGTGAGGGCTACGCCTCGCCCGACCTCGACGCCGTAGGCTTCTCCTCGTCCGACTCCTTAGGTTCATACTCCGTCTCGCCCGACGGGGACCTATACCACCGTCAACCACTCCAAGTCCAAGCGTATAAGTCTGGATCAAAACTCTGACACTAGGGAAGAGACTTGGCACGTCTCGATGTAACCCGTGGCCATGACGGGCCATACCTGAGGGTTCACATCAAGAACAGTGTCGGGCGTGCCGGTGCTGTTCTGCCTAACCCTCGTACGAATGATGACAGGCGCGTCAGTTCACCACGACGTCCGCCAGGACGGAATGGAACTCCATGATCGGCTGACGACGCCTGCGCATGGCGCCAGTGACGAACAGGGCCGCGACGTGGAGCCGTCCTGTTGACATCTACAGGATCGACAGGACCCGCGTGAAAAAGAAGAAGGACCCGACGATCGTGAAGGCATTCTTCTCTCTCTCGTTTTTCTCTTTTCCTCCGCTGTAACATGCGCTTTCGCTTGGTCTATAAAAGAAAAAGCAGGACGTCCCGTGAAAGGGTCCGGAGCCGATCTGATCGACCCATCGAGATCCGATCCAGATCAACACAAGAGCAGTACACGAACACGTGGTTGAGCAGCAATCTCTCAGTATCCGTTCACTTCTTTCACCAGAGACTTGGGATCATTTCCCTCTCTCGCCCGTTTGTAACCCTACTATAAATTTTCAGTGCTAGTAACACGAGCAGCAGCGACGAATTGGACGTATGGACTTTCTGTCCGAACCAGTATAAATCTCGTGTTCTCTAAGCACATAATCCAAGCCAGACGCGTAATACTAAAAATTTAGTTATCGGTGGTAACTCAAAACACATGTAAATAGATTTCGATAGACATTATTGCTATTCTCTTTCGTGAACGGAGACCCGGCCGGGCACGCGATGCAGCGGCGGCGGGCTGGCCATCAATCCGATGCGGATGCGCCAAGCTCTGATGATGGGATCGGAGTGCGACACCATTTCATCAGAGGAGACGGAGAGGAAAGGGCTACTACTATTACAGTACTACCCAGTGGATGTGTGTGGATGAGCGTTCGGCGCACCATCCCGCCCAGCACTGGTAGCCTAGCCATCGACGGATTTGTGATGCTGGCATGCTGCCCATGCCATAGGAATTTAGGATGAGCTGCCCCTGCCCTCACGCGTGGCGGCGTGGGTGCTTATCTCTGGACTGGAGTAAAGGACGATGATCTATCCTGACATACGTGTGCGTGACAGTGTGAGAGGAGGAGATGTATCATCATCATGGACGAGGACGATCGAATGAAGCACGGTCGGTCATGCTGCCTGCGTCAGGCCCGCCCGCAGGGAGGCCGCAACTTTGAAAAAGAAGAGAGGGGACAAATGCTCGAGCTACTGGCATGGCCTTCGTGTGAACGATGTGGCGTCCACACACACACGCTGACTGACGCACACACGAGGCCTCGGGTTAGGATAAGCTAGTTTTTCTTCTTTCCAATCTTAGCTGTACAATCAAAATTATACTATATCTCCTGGAAAAACGTTCTCCACTGATCCTTGTACACCTAAAAAATACACATATAAATTCGTCTCCGTTAAAATTAAGAGCTAATAAAATAGCTAAACCAAATCCGATGGGACGATTCGACTTGGGATGCATGGCTTCTCACCCACCGTTCGCCGCGCGCCCCCACACGACCGCACCCCACGACGCTCGGGCGGCCAGGTTCGATTCCCATGGCCCGCGTCCTATTTTTTCTTTTCTATACGTCGATCTGCCTGCCGGTCGCATCTCCGCCCGTGGGGGAGGCCGTGGCCGCTACCGCCCTGCGCGGCCCCACGCTGGAGGAGCTCGCGACGGCGGCGTGGCCATGGAGGACAAGGAGCCCGCAGCCTCACCGGCCGTCGCCGGGGGCCTCCCAATCCCTCCAGATCCGCCGCTGGGGAGACCGTTGAGGCGCTGACCATGGAGGCCATGGAGGAGGTGTCGGAGCTCGACGAGTCCATGCGCCAGGCTGTGTCGCTCCTCGCCGCCGCTGACGCTGTGCCGAGCCGCCCCACCACCTTCCTCAACGAGGCGCCATGCCGGGCTGTGTCGTGAGTATTGGTCCTCCGCCGCCCCTACCCCACGAGACCCTTCGCGATCTTCTCCTGCTGCTAACGTCCATGATTTCTGAAGCAAAGTTGTTATTTGCATGCTTGCTCATCAAGTTTATAGGATTAATGATGGTGATACGGTTGTGATCCTGACATGAAGACGGTTGCTTCTAATAATAACGTGGCTGGCTAGATGTATGTAACATGGATATATAGATCTAGATAAAGTTTGTTTCTTTCATCTGCCTATAGATCTTCTTGATTTCTTTTGTATCTTATTATAATGCTGTGCACAACGTTATAGGGCTCGTCCACTCCCTGCATTTGGTTCTTCCTCCAATGTAGAGGCCCACGGGCTCGAAACAAATGAGGGTGATGTAAGGAGCACCAATGATACTGATCACAGTGTACATCTTATTTTCAGGTAAACAATTTCCTATGCGATGCTTGATTTTTGTTTTTTTTCTTTCCTATGCAATGCATGTGATCCCAGATGTTGGTGAACAACGGCGAAACTATCCCTAGGTGTCCAAATTTATTCATAGTGGTTGCAAATTAAATTAACTACAATGCTTAAAAATATCCAGCTAATTACAACCTATGTCTCCAGCACGCGAGCTTCCTAATAAATACTGATTTTGACACATGACTATTTTACTTGTTGGGAAGAAAATTTCTGACCTGAAGTGAACATCTAAATGTGAATTTTGTGAAGGAAATTGTGCTTCCTATAATACAGCCTTTTCCTGTTGCTTATACTAGAAATGGATGAATTGTCGGTATTATACTATTTCTATAATATACTGAAAATGATGTAATGAATTGGAAGCTCTCTTATTCATGTTACAAATATTTTAGTTATTTGATTTGTCGGTATTATACTATTTCTATAATATACTAAAAATGATATAATGAATTGGAAGCTCTCTTAATTGTCTTCACTACCGGAAACAGTAGAATTACCGAGTGCCTGAGGGTTTGCCGAGTGCATTCCATCGGGCAATCGGCAAACATCCTATTTACCGAGTGTTTTTAATTCAACACTCGGCAAATAGATAGCACTCGGCAAAACTCAACTTTGCCAAGTGCCTAATAAAAAATACTCAGCAAACTACAATAAAACACTCGGCAAACACGAACACTCGGCAAAGTAGAGGCACGTGCGCTGGGCGTGCGGCGACCATGTGAGGTCGTTGGGTGCGCCGCCCTGCCGTTATAACTTTACCGAGTGTCCATTTGAGACACTCGACAAAGACAAGGTTTGCCGAGTGTTTTTTATTGACACTCGGCAAAATAATGTTGTTGCCGAGTGTTTTTTATTGGCACTCAGCAAAATAATATATTTTTTGCTCTTCTGCCCTCCAAACTTTTTCTACTCTCCACATACAACATGTGGTACTACATTTTAAAATTTGGTATATTTATCGATCTGTTTGCTATATTTAATTAATTTATTGCATTTAGAGAAATTTTTTGGTTTAAGTCAAATTTGAACCGCAAGTGATTCAAATAATAGAATAAATTGAGTAGAAAAATCATATTCATGTTATTGAATCCATTTTGGGGCCTTACCCGAGAAATGAAAAGAAATTCCGAATATTTTGTTCAGGAAACACGACCACGAACGTGTGGCCGAATGGTTTTTAAATTCTAAAAAAACAAACGAAGTCTGAAAATCATGAGATTTATCAAGATCTCATGATATCATAAGTGGAGACTGGAAAAAAATTGAGAAGATTTCGCACAATTTGTCACGTATGACCTTTACAAACCGAAGCATCTCCGAAGAAGAATCAAGGAGTTGAGAAGAATCTGGTAAGATTTGGAGTCAAAGTGACGGTCGAATTGGGGTTTGACTTCAAAACTTTTTGTATAGGCAATAGATAACATAGATTGGTTCACGTCAAATTTTTGTAATTTTTCGGATCTGTTTGATAATTTTAATTTATTAACTGCAATTATAGAATTTTAATTGATATAAATTGAATTTGAGCTATAACTGCATGAAATAATGGATTAATATTCGTAGAAAAATCAAATACGCATTGTTGAGTGAATTTGACAAGGTATTTTCAAATTACATCGTAACAAATTTAGTAAAACACGTTACGAAGGAGGATGGGTGGGCATGAAATATCAATTTATTTTGCTGAGTGTTAACTGTACGACACTCGGCAAACAATATAGTTGTCGAGTGTCATATAGTGGACACTTGGCAACATACCCAAGCCGGCCCCACTTACCAGTACTGTACCGGTTGGAAATTTGAAAAAACAATGCCGAGTGTTTTGAATCTGGCACTCGGCATATCTTTACTTTGCCGAGTGCTAAATCGCGGGCGCTCGGCAAAGCCCTTTGGTTTTTACCCGATCCGGCCACACACTTACTCACACACAGTCACACACTCACCCGCACACACACGCACGCCGGACCGCCCTTCGCGCCGCCGGAGCGCCACCCACCACCTCGCGCCGCCGGACCACCCTCCGCCGCCGGGCCACCACCCCCCGCAGTCGGGCCGCCACCCTCCGCCGCTGGACGGTCGCCCCCCGCTGCCAGGCCCCCGCCTTCCCTTGCCGTCGCCGGCGGCCCCCGCCTTCCCGACACGCCGGCACGACTCCCGCCCCCCGGCGCGACTCCTGGCCTGGCCCCCGGCGCGATGCCCCTCCCGCCGCCGCACGGCGGCCCAGCCACCCAGCGCCCCTGCCTCCCAGCGGCCGTCGTCGGGTTGTCCCCCTCGCCTGGCCGCCCCCTCGTCGGGTAGCCACCTGTTCGATCTCCACCCCTGCTCCGTGACTGCCCCCACCTGGCCGCCTTGCCTCGTCCCAAGAACCGGTGAGCCCTTCCTCTCTCCTCCTTGTCCTCCCCAGATCTCCCCAGATCGAGCTCCTGCAACTTGGATGTGTAATTTTTACTCATTGGATGTGCTTGTAGTAGTATATTGAGAATATCATATTTTGTCTCATGGTTAAAGAACTGCCTTGTAGTAGTATATTGAGAATTTCGGCAGCTACAGATTTAGACAAAAGAGAGAGCATAAGGCATTCCATGAAATCTGTCTGCCCAGCATAAATGGTTTTGAGCTACCATATCTGAAACCAGAGCTTGAACTCTTGCATACTTGTGGAGATGACCTGACCTTCAGACTTTGTCCTAGAGAACCTAGAATGCATTTGGGTTCCTGTTATCAGTTGAATATGAATGAATTATAAATGGAACAGTGTGGCGTCCTTTCTTAGTTTTTAGAACTTTAAACAAATACCTGGCTAAAAAAATCAAAGAGTAAGAGAAAAGACACAATCGATACTGCAAATAGGTCAACTAGTCCACACCACACAAAGTGCTTACCCAGTAGCATGGAATATGAGACAGAACATGGAAGAGAGGAGAGAAATGTGTGTTTGACTAGAGATACTCAATAGAAATGTTAACTTTCTCTAAATTCAAATTTTAGTTCAGTAAAAACATTGAAGATACTCAATCGAAATGTTAACTTTGTCTGTTTCAAAGGCAAATACATACTTCTCAAGTGACAATAGCAGCTATATTATGAACTTTAGTAAACCAAAATTACACAAATAATCTGCACAGCATTTCTTTGCACAATAGCAATGCAAATCCGTGACTAAGGAAAATGAAACACAAGCAAAGGATGAAGTCTAAAATCATGCAAAACAACTGTACAGAAAAAGGTTTCCAACAATAGATTAGCCAATTGGTCTTGGTTATCCATGCTTGGCTTCTTATGTTGATGCTCAATTTGATTACACTCCTTATCATATGAGTCCCACACAAAGTTGATAATAAAACTCCAGAGTTTTTCTAAACACTTCTTGCTTGAATCTTACAACCACATATCAACTTGTAGGTTTTTGCCGCCGCTCCCTGCCCCGCCCTGTCGCCTGGTTCCGCCTTGCCCTCCCGCCGCCCCATAACTTGCCGTCGTTTTGCAAGGTATAAGATGTGTATGTGGTTGTCGGCCATCGTGCCGTTTGTTGCCGAGTGTATGTGGTTGTCGGCCATCGTGCCGTTTTATTTGTTGCAGGTTTTGGAAACCTCCCCGTGCAGGGGAGGTGCTGTCGAAATTTAGATTTGACACTATTATGTTCCTTTTATTGTAGGAGAGGATATTGCAACATCCTCGACTCGTCACTTTGGAGGACAACAAGGTGAGGCATAAAAGACCCTTCTTTTCATATCATGTTCGTATATCACGTAATCTAGCTAGGTGTCTCCCGTTCGAAAGAGATACGGTTGGAAATATGTAGATCTTTGCATATCTATAACCGTATCTGTTTCGAATTGTCCATGTTTTTTGGACAGCCCAAGGATGTGTAGATGCGGTTAGTTTCCATGCTCTACTCCAATCCGTGATAGAGTTTCGGCAGCATCTCCCTGTTGTTCTCCGGATACACAATCTCCCTTCTAGGACATGTATTTGGAGAACAGCGGGGAGGTGCTGTTAAAATTCTGTCTCGGATTAGAGTAGAGCATGGAAACTAACCCCATCTATACATCCTCGGGTGGGATTATGACCTATCTTCACCTATTAGATAGTATAGGAACGTGTAGATGTAACGTGATTTTTTATATTACTCGCTGATATGCTAGAGAATGGATGACCGTGAGTGGATGTACACGGGCCGCTCTAGTCAGACTTCGTTGACCGAAGAATGGATTGACAAGACTGATGCTTTCTTGGAACGGGCATTTGCAAGGGTTAAAGGAGCTAGTGTCACTTGGTGTCCCTGCAGCAAATGTGCAAACATGCGTCGGCAAACCAAGGTGGTCATGGGTAAACATCTTTGCAAGAATGGATTTATGGCAGACTATACCAGGTGGATCTACCATGGTGAAGCCGATCGTGGGAGAGACGAGGTCATGAGACAACGCATCGAGGAATATGATGGGGATGCCGGGGTAGGAGACATGTTAAATGACAACCATGAAGCACACTTCGATGAAGGATGTAGGGAGGAGGAGCCAGAGGCTACCGCAAAGGCGTATTACTACATGTTGTATGCGGCACAACAACCCCTTCACGGGCATTCCAAGGTTTCTCAACTGGATGCCATTGCACGTCTAATGGCCGTGAAGTCCTAGTTTAGCTTGAGTCGAGACGCCTTCGATGTTATGCTCATAGTTGTTGGCAGCCTGCTCCTGGATGGTCACATCTTGCCAAAGAGCATGTATAAGGCATAGAAACTCCTTCGTGCACTTAAGATGCCATACGAGCAGATACATGCTTGTCCGAAGGGATGCATCTTATTTAGGAAAGAGTATGCGGAAGAAAAGTACTGCGTGAAGTGCGAATCATCTAGGTTCCTAGAGGTAGACTCTGGTGATGGTTAGAAGAGGCAGCTCGCAATCCCCATGAAGATCCTACGGTACCTTCCTTTCATACCGAGGATCCAACGTCTTTACATGACTGAGGAATCCACAAAACAAATGACATGGCACAAAAATAGACATCGATACAATCCTGAGAAGATGGTACACCCATCCGATGGTGAAGCCTGGACAAGGTTTGATGAGATTCATCGTGAGAAAGATCTAGAGGCTCGTAATGTACGTGTTGCGCTAGCAACAGATGGGTTCAATCCTTATGGAATGGCGGCTGCCCCGTACACCTGTTGGCCCATGTTCGTTATCCCCCTCAATCTCCCCCCTGGCGTCCTCTTTCAACGATAGAACATATTCTTGTCGTTGATAATTCTAGAACACCCAGGGAATAATATGAGTGTGTACATGGAGCCTCTAATTGATGATTTGGTCCGTGCTTGGGAGGAAGGGGTATGGACATACGACCGAGCTACAAAAACAAACTTCAAAATGCATGTTTGGAACCAGTACTCCCTGCATGACTTGCTGGCATATGAGATTTTCTGCTGCTGGTGTGTTCACGGGAGGTTCCCATGCCTAGTATGCAAGGCTTCTTTGATGTTCATTTGGTTGATGAAGGGTGACAAGTATTCTTCGTTTGACAAACATCGACAATTCCTCCCTCCTGACCATCCATTCAGACTAGACATCAAGAACTTTATGAAAGATGTCGTAGTTAAAGACCCTGCACCGCAGATGATGACAGGAGCCACGGTTCGTGCTCAGTTAGACGCTCTCAAGGTCAATAAACAAGAAGGTGGTATTGTGGGATATGGCGAGCAACATGCCTGGACTCAGAAGTCGTGCTTGTGGAACCTCCCCTATTTTGATGATCTTCTTCTTCCACATAACATTGATGTAATGCACACTGAAAAGAATATCGCCGAGACAATTTTTGGTACAATCATGGATATTCCTGATAAGACAAAGGATAACGTTAAGGCTAGAGTGGATCAAGCGAGGTTATGCGACAGACCAAAGCTAGACATGGCGCCTCCCAGAGCCGGCAAGTCATGGAGAAAACCTAAGGCCGATTTTGTTCTGACGAGGGCCCAAAGGAGGGAGGTACTAGAATGGTTCCAAATGTTAATGTTCTCTAATGGGTCTGCAGCGAATCTAAAGAGGGGAGTGAACTTAGCTACTATGCGAATCAACAGGCTCAAGAGTCATGATTACCACATATGGCTTGAGCGCCTACTTCCGGTGATAGTTCAAGGCTATGTCCCTGAGCATGTCTGGCAGGTGCTAGCGGAGTTGAGCATTTTCTTCTACCAGCTTTGTGCCAAGGAGTTATCTCATACCGTGGTTGCAGAAATGGAAAGAATGGCACATGTGTTGCTCTGTAAGTTGGAGAAGATTTTTCCACCCGGCTTCTTCAATTCGATGCAGCATATGATTCTGCACCTCCCGTATGAAGCACGAATGGGGGGGCCTGTGTAGGGCCGTTGATGCTATTCAATTGAGACATGTCAAAAGGTTCTTCGAACGAAATGTAAAAATAAATTCAAAATTGAAGCATCCATTGTAGAGGCATACATTCTGGAGGAGGTGTTAAACTTCACAACAAAATACTATATTGACAACCTTTCTAGCGTGCATAATCCACCCCCTCGTTACAATGCCGACGAAGATGAATCCAGCCTTAGCATTTTCCAAGGGCAACTCGGAAGTGCAAGTGGTGCGACCCACAAGACCTTAAAACATGAAGAGTGGCACACTATCATGCTGTATGTGTTGACCAACCTATCCGAAGTGGAGCCGTACATATTGTAAGTTCTTAATAAACTGGTTCTCAAGTAGTCACTATTCTATATCTAACTCCCATGTTTCTCGTTGGTATAGGGAATTTCATCGTCAATTCTGGCGTGAATCAAGGGAACCTACCCCGCAGGAAGCTGAGACCCTTCTCAGAGAGGGTGCGGGAAATGGAATGCCCGATTTTATTTCTTGGTTCAAACAGAAGGTACAGTCTAATTTAGCTCGTACTTAGTTTGACATTACAAGTTACTCGTACATGCGAATAATATAACGAACCACTCTGCTTGAACTTGTAGGGCCAAACTGATGCGTCTATGAGTGCCGAGTTGAGACAGGTTGCCGATGGCTGTGCCTATAGGGTCAGGTCATTTATCGGGTATGACGTGAATGGCTATCACTTTCACACAACAAGCCACGAATAGAGTCGGCCCAATCGAAGAACCACAAATACCAGAGTTTTTACTCTAGGCTTTGATGGGGTCGAGTACTACGGAAGAATTAAATAAATGTACGAACTCATGTTTCATGGTTGCAAACCTCTTAATCTAGTCATATTCAAATGCCATTGGTTTGATCTATCAGTAGTGAGACGGACCTCTAATCATGGGCTAGTCGAAATTCGACAATCATCCGTCTTACCAGGAGACGATGTCTATATTGTGTCTCAATAGGCCACTCAAGTTTATTATCTCTCATACCCATGCCAAACCGAGGACCATCTTAAGGGTTGGGATGTTGTGTACAAGGTATCGCCATGTAACACCCTAAATTTTGCATAATTTTAAAAATAGGAGAATTTGATTTATTATGTATTTTTGTGGGCATTTGAAATTAGAACAACAATAATTTTGTTCAAATTAAAATCAAATATAAGGTTACCTATATGTATGTGCATTCATGCTGCTGCATATTGTTTTCTTGTATTGTGTGGTTTGAAATTACATTTCAAAATGATTTGAATTTGCATTCAAAAATTTGGGTGGAAATTAGGAAAAAAAGGAATTCTTCTTCTTTCTTTCTATTTGGCCTATTGGCCCGTTTCCTTCCGTCGTCCCACCCACGCCCACCCTTTCCGTGCGGCCTGTCTGCTCCCTTCCTCGAAATTGGCCCGCCGGCCTGCTGCTCCGCGCCGACCCACTCTCGTCCCGCACCGTTTTTTCTCTGCACGACCTAGCCCTTCCCTCCGCGGCAGTCGGCCCAGCAGCGCGCCAGCCCAGCCAGATGCCGCGCCGCGCTTTCTCTCCCCTCTCAGGCCGAAGCCCCGGTCGCCCGCACCTACGCCTGTGGCCTTTTCTTCGTGCGGCCCAGCATCAGCGCTGGCCCATCTTTGCCGCCAGCCCATCTCCGAATGCCGCAGTCGCCGCGCCTCCTACCCGCTGACGCGCCGGGCCTGCCCGTCAGGCGTATCCTCTACCTCCGTCTCGTGTTCGGCATGGACACCATTACTGCCAAGTCTGCCTTCGCTACTCCCTCATGGTGGCGTGTCCCCATGTCGCCCCGCCTTATAAAGGCTGCGCCCGAGCCTGTGCCGCTTCCAATCCCAAGCCCTAGAGCAAGTTTCCACCCCGCCTAGAGCTCGCCGAGCCACAGCTGTAGCCCTAAGCACCGCCATCGGGATCGTGCACCCGCCTCGCGCCGTCATCGGAACCCCGCTCGAGTTTTTGGGTTCGGTGAGTCCGCATTGAGCTCCTCTCTCCCCCCATGCTCTTGCTTCACTCAATGATGCTCTATAGGTCGAGAACCGATAGCGCCGCCCGCACTGGCCATGGCGCCACCATGTTGGTACTGTTCTGGTGGCCGGCGTCATCTCTCCCTCACCCGATCCAATCTCGGCCACCCGTGTCTAATCCAACGGCCGGAATCAGCCGATACCCTTTCGTTGGCCAATTTGCAGAAAGGCCATTATAAATATTCGAGTCTCAACCCGCCATCCCCGTAATCTTTCAAAAGAGACGCTCGGATTTTTGTTTATAGAACCCGTAGTCCATAGCACCTTTCAGGAGTACGTTTTCTTCTTTGGAAAGCGTAGTCTCATCGGTTTAGATCTAAAATATGTTTTCACCTATTTACAGTTTTGCCACTAATTTTGTTTTAGCCATAAAATCTCCGTTTTAACTCCGATTTGATCCGTTCAAATTGCGTTAGGTTTGTATTTACGTTGTCTACATGTTCATACTACTATTAAGTATGTTTTTAACTTTTAAAATTCGAGGTTAGATTTAATCTATTATTTTACTAAGGAAAATCTTGTTTAATTCATAACTTCTTCGTTTTAGCTCTGAATTTTGTGATTTTCGCGTCTTCGTTTTAGCTCCGAATTTTGTGATTTTCGCGTCTGTGTGATAGTAGCGAGACATAGATTCGTTTTACAAACTTTTTATCTTGATTTTATATTGATTGGTGTACTGTTTTAATCTATAGCTTTTGTTTGTCATGCATGATTGTATGGATGCCTGTGTGGTGCTGTTTGATCTCGAGTAGACAGTGAGTTTTGGGTTGGTGATCTAGAGCAACTCTTTGAAGATCAAGACCAGCAGCGATACTTTGAATTAAGGCAAGTATAATATGAGGCTCCTTGTTACCTATTCACTTTAATGCAATCTCACTTCATGTGCATTTGTTAATAAACTGCTTGGAGTCTACCTACCTTGATATTGATTATCCTGTCCTTGATATACCTATGGGTTTTGCATGTGGGTAGTATGCTCAGTTTGTTCCAACTAATATTGATTAAAGAATACACTTAAAGATATATGCAACATAGTATTAAAAGATGCTTTTTAGCAACATGGAACCAAGGGGCTAGAGCATTGGGCCTTTTCTTAGGGTGCTCTAGTTTCTCTCTATAAAGACTCATCTTTAAGTGACAACCTAGGACTTACAGTACAACCATGAGGACTACATGGCTCTGGTCTTAGTCTAGTACCTTACTCTTTCTAGTTTGTAGCAGTTTACTAAAAGGGCAAGAGGGGCATACCGGGCTGGGTATGGGCCTCATCCCCAGGGTGTGTACTATGCTGCGTGTATCAGTGCCACTTTTGGAGATGACTCCATAACACTTGGGAGATGGAATCCTTAGCGACTGCTCCTTATTAGAATGACTGGGGAAAAGCTTCGTAGTGTACCCTGCCTGCTCACCTTAGAAGTGTTTTGGGAGTTGCAAACCCGGGCATATGGGTAACACGACTCGTGGTGAAAGTGTACAACCTCTGCAGAGTGTAAAGCTGATATATCAGCCGTACTCACGGTCACAAGCGACCTGGATCATTACTGAATAGTGGTTACTCGGATGGTTTGGGTTATGATTAAAATTGCTGATATCTTTAATTATTCATACTTGGGAGCCTAAGCATAACTTAGCAACCTATGATTAATAATAAAATATGACCAACTAAAAGTGCTTACCGTAGTTCAGCCGTGTCAAGCCTTTTGAGCCTGCATCCCCTCATGTTACGCTTGCTAAGCGGTAGTAGCTTACGCTTGTTTTATTTCAATACTTTGGCAAAATCCCGGATGGGTACCAGATGGAGGTTCTTCAGTGGAGTTTCCCAAGAGGTGTTAGGCTTGTGATCAACCAGTTGACGATTCCTGTGGCGTTGGAGGCTTCGCTAGAAGAATAGAGTTATAGTATATACTGTAAAGTAAGACTATGTCTTTTGTAATAAACACTTATGCGCTATGTAATAAAGGCATTGTCTTTGATATTACCCCTTCATTTGTAACTATCTGTGTGAATTGAATTCCTGGACACACATATGGTGTGTATCTGGTTTTATCCTTAAAACCAGGTGCTACACGCCACACGGTAAACTACCTGTACCAAACAATGAAGATTACAACATAGACCCCAACACATATGACGGAGAGTTCTTCCAAGAAGATGGGCTCGAAGGGAGTTTTGAGATAGACTTAACCAAAGCGATCGGAATGGAAGTAGACAATGAAAGGGTTGCTGACGAGGACGCTGGATATGAGGTTCAGAATGTGAAGGACTTAGAATTACTTCAGCGATTACATTTAGGCAATGACAGTGATGACGACATTCCCGATGATGATGATTATATCGACACGCGTGATAGTAATGATGAGACTTATGATCCAGTTAATCCCGATCATGATGATTATTTCTAATACATGTATGAGCCGTACTAATTTATTTATTATTTGTCATACCATGTTATTTTTGAAGTATATTTAGTGTATTTTGCATATCTTTCTAAGTATGTTTTGTTTATCTGTGCTGATTGGTTTACTCTTTTTAATTACAGGTGATTAAACAATGGTGGGCAGAACGAGAAAGATCACGATGCTTTACGGAAAGATCGCAGCTTCAGGGTCAGCTTCAGGGAAAGGTTAAGGGAGGGGTCGAGGTAGGGGTGGAGGGAAGGGTAAAGGGAAGGGTAAAGGGGCAAGGCCCCCCGTCATCTATAGCTCCCTCGTCGTCGTCTGAGGAGGAGGAGGTACCATCCGCGCACGCCTCTGGTGACGAGGAGGAGGTACCTTCCGTGCACGCCTCTGGTGTCAAGGAGGAGGTACAGGAGGAGCAGGAGCAGGTGGAGGAGGTGGCAGTTGGTTCCTAGGTCTGGTTGCGAGGTACCTCGACCCTCTCAAGGCAACCGATACCTCTTGAGAGGCGCCTGATGATTCGACCCTCTGGGAAAAAGTAAGTAACTTTAGATGTTCTCAATAATTTTTCGTTTGATATGTTGAAAATTACAATAGAAACTAATAATTTATCTTAATCACTTGGGCAGGGGTTGGATTAAGGTCAGTGGGGGTGATCACAACCGCAAGGTCAACGGCATCCTTTGCCTTTTGTGCAGGCTACACTTCCCTGGCTTAGTGCAGTTCGGTGAAGAGTTGCAGCCGGCCTACACGTGGGACCACTACGTCACCGCCCGCGACGCCGCTGATCGTGACGGCAGGGTATTCCCCAACAAGGTGGAGCGGGTGAAGGGCGAGTTGTGGGTAAGTATTCCTCGCACTACATTGCTCAATACATCACATTCACTGGACATTCTTTAAGTAATGACTGTATACATCGCGTCTATATGCAGGACTTCTACAGATGCCAGGAGGGGTACGAGGCCAAGGCGGCCTCCATCTCTGAAGAAGCCGCCAAGAAGCTCGTGAAGGACATGCACTACGAGGCGCGCGTCCAGGCCATCATCGACTACTATGCTCAACACAGAGGGATGAAGGTTAAAAAAGAAGAGGCAAGAACAATGAACCTGACCCGAGAACAATTCTTGAAGGTAAATATAGAACATTAATACTTACTTTTTATGAGATTAATTACGCTTAATTTCATTTTTTCATATGTCATACACTTGATGACACAGGTGCCTCTGTACTGGTGCGCCCAGCATACCCAGTGCTGGGAATACATGATGGACAAGTGGTTGGAGCCTAGGTGGGCGGAGACGCACAACGCTTGCCGGGACCAGCGTTTGCTGATGCCACGTGCATCACACCATCAAGATAGCCCGAGCCTCGACGAATACAGGGAAAAATGGGTACGCAAATTCATTTCTTTATTCTAACGCTCAATTCTGCATAATTTCTAATCATTTTACATTTTTGCCACAGTCGTCGTCACATGATGGTCAGCCTTGCTCCCAGTTCAAGACATGGGGTTTGTCCAAAAAGGGCAAGGTGACAGCAAACATTGACTTCAACCCGGAGGACCCGTCCGAGGCGTACAGCGATCCCAGCATCCACAGCCACATTAGTGAGTACACAGCGATGGCAAGGCAGGTTCATAGGCCATAGTTCGATCCGAGCACCCAGGATTTTGATGGAGAAATCGTGATGAGGGTGGGAGGAGGCAAAAAGCATGGCCGGTACTGGATTGGCGACAGTACAATCGACACGGCCTCTACTCCCACTCTCTCCTAGATCCGAGCAAGGAGCACGAGCTCGAGCCCGGCGATACGCCCACGACCAACCGCTACACGGTTCCAGATGGAGGCTCTCCAGGTTATTTCTGTTTTATTCATCGTTCGTTGATTGTTACGTACTTTAGCTTTGCATTGTAACATTGGGATGAAATGTTATAGGCCCGGGTGGAAGCAGAAACAAAGCAACGGGAGGAGATGGGGCGAGGATGGAGGAGATGATTCAGCAGAGGATAGAGGCCGAGCAGCAAAGGATGGAGGAAGAAAATCGGTTGAGGATGGACCAAATGTTCCAATACATGCAGAATTTTGCATCGACTATGGGTCAACTTTTGCCACCATCACCGATGCTATTCCCTCCACCTCAGCCACCCATAACTACTCCTGTGAGTCACTTAATACCTTATACTGCAGATTGAATAATTTGACTTAGAGAACTTTAAATGTTAGGGGAAAATGATTCAGCAGGAGGAGAGACACTAGATGAAGCCTTCTGCTACTGCTAATGTTATTGGCAGACTGAAAAAAATGTAAATTAAACACGTAGGTCCATAATTAATTAACTATGTAGCGTGTTAATTTAGTGCTCCCTGTTGATGCGACACATCTGAGAGCCTATTTGGTTTTTATCTGCAGTTTTTTGCTTTTCGCTTAGAAGCTGACTTTCTAGATTTTGACTTTTTTGATCTGCGGTTAGAAATTAAGCTAGTTAATGAAATTCCCCGCAGTCATACCAAACCTTATTACAAATATATACGGTTCTGTCACTGGCAGCTAAGGGTAGCTGATGGTCCATGACTATGTACGTGACAGCAAATCGCTTTCAGAGATAGTGCAGTGAATCAATGTCATAGCAGCCTATTTTGGTTGAAAGCAACGTTAGAGCTACTTACAGAATGAAGATAGCAAGCCATGGCTACCTCCTGCAACTTTTATTTTGTTTTTGAACATAGCTTGCGAATTTCTTGCTCCATTTTGTCAAGTAATTTAAAAGATTATTATCAACAAGAACATCAGAAATAGTCTAAATACTGTTGTCATTGACCACCTACGCGTGGACGACTGTCCTTTGTCAGTCTAGTGGACAAATGGACAAAACTGGTTTTGAATACACAGTTAGCAAAAATAATTGGCCAGCAGCTAGTTGTCTTTCTTTGATAGTGAAACAAAGCTGCCAAGTTAAAACATGTTTCACATTCTGTTTATAGCTTTTATATTTATAGTTGACCCGGACACTAGATGAAGCTAAAGTATGGGTCAAATTGAATCTATTATCATGTTGAATTTAACAAAAATATATATGTTTTATTGTCAGTAAACATTGCTAGAGTTGTTAGTACTAACCTACATATAATTTTCATGCAACTTAAAAAGGAAGCTAACACTATTTCGAATACTTCTCTTTTATGCAGAATCAATCGGCGGCATCAAATAATCAGTCTCAAGACCCGAATTTGTCGCAGTGGTTCCAAGGGCCTCCGCAGTGATTGCATTTGCATTTGTGGCTTATTGTGACTTAGTTGTGACTTGTGATGATGGTTTATTGTGAATTGTGATGATGGTTTATTGTGAATTGTGAAGATGGTTTATTGTGAATTATGATGATGGTTTATTATGCCTGTGACATATAATTATGCCTGTGATGATGGTTTATTGTGAATTGAGAGGGGTCCGTTATACGTGACAGATTAGTAAAAAGGGGGGGGGGTTCTTGGTTGCTTTGCTGAAGGTAACACTCCGCAAAGAGCGGAGTTGCCGAGTGTCAAGGCAAAACACTCGGCGAAGAGGCCATTTTCTGTTATTATGGGAATCTTCTTTGCTGAGTGTTTTTGTTTTGCCGAGTGTATTTTAATGGACACTCGGCAAAGTAACCATAAAATCTGGTCGTTGAGCAAGTGTTTGCCGAGTGTTTTGGGAGTGACACTCGGCAAAGTGTCTAAACTTTACCGAGTGTTTTGGGTTGGACACTCGGCAAACTTTAGAAACTGTGCCGAGTGTTTTGGGTTTGACACTCGTGCACTCGGCAAAAGCGCCGTCATCGTGCCATCCCGTTAACTTTTTTTTGCCGAGAGTTTCTTTTTGCTGAGTGTTTATTGACACTCGGCAAACTATTTGCCAAGCGCGCGATAAAAAAACACTAGGCAAATAGCTGTTTGCCGATACTGTAGATGTCATGTTCTCTATGCCAAGTGTTACACTCGGCAAAGCCTTTGCCGAGTGTTTTTGAGCCTTTGCCGAGTGTCGGCTACTGTATTCCGTAGTGCTTGTTGTACTCTATTTATGTGACGAAGTACAACCATAATTTGGTTGTTTTCATGTATATCTCTGAAATGAAGCTGTGGCGTTAGCACGGACACTATACTAGTCTCTACTGTAATGGACCAATCAAAATTATACTACGTCTCTCCAGGAAAACGTCTCCCGCTAAGAGCCTCCAACCATTATACACCTAGAAAAATATACACATGAATTCGTCTCCATTAAAATCAAGGGCTAATAAAACACCTAGACAAATTGGATTGCCGCAATTCGATGTGGGAAGCTAGGCTTCTCACCCCGCGCCCTCCATCCCCCGCACGCAGGCTTCAACGTGCCCCATGCACGTCGCGACCAGAGATCGAAGCCTGGGAACACCGAAAAAATGAAACGCCGCGTTCGATTCCCACCTCCCCCGATCTTATTCCTTTTTTTCCGAAAAAACACAAGGCACGCGCGGACAGGCTACGGCGCCTGGCTGCGGGGCTCTAGGGTTGCACGCGGCGGCGGTGGCGCTAGGCTCCCGCGGTGGCCGCCCTCCGACGCGGACGTGCCCCGGAGGCTGCTAGCCCTTTACCCGCGCCCCGAGCGCATCTCTGTCTCCCTCTCTCCCGATGCGAGCCGACCGGGGGCCACGGCGGACGCGGGCAAGGAGCTGGGCGCCCTGGGCGAAGTGCTGGCTCGACTGAGCTGTGGAGGAGCAACCGCCGGTGTCGGAGAGGCGCAGCCACAGGGCGGCATGACGTGGAAGGGAGTGGAGCGCGACGAGGAGGAAGAGAAGGTCCTTGATGCGAATTTGCCATAGCTTTTCGATTTTTGGCACATGTTGTGGTTCCTAGATGAGATCTGTGGCTGGGGCTGCAACAATCCCACCTGAATTTTAGCTTTTCGGAGAGGTAGTTTAATTGCTATGGTTTCTCGAATCTTGGGGATTTTTTTTCTCACCATTTTCTATCACAATTTCTCTGTCCAGATTGGGTGAGCACGCCAATGGCATCATGGCGAACGCGAGGCTACAGAAGCAGGCGTTGCTTCGCCACGGATCCTGTTCGTGGTAGCGGCGCTAGCGCCACACGCCTAGCTCAGCCTGATCGTGCGGCCGTGAGACGCGCACCACCGGCACGGCTACCAGCGCACGTCGTCCAAGAGCTTCCTCGCCGACGAGTAGCCATCGTCGCCGGACGACTTTCTCAACGAGCCCAAGATGTCGTCGTGGCTGGACGACCTGCTCCAGTATATTGCATACCTCGAGAGAAGAGTTCAGCTTACAGGTAATCCTTTTTTCCCAAAACCAACCATATTAGTTGTTTGTTGCATGAGTTAAAAACCTTAAACATCCTATATAATTCTTAAATTTTTATGGTTGCAGACAGATGGGATAGAAGTAACTGCTTAAATGGATTTTCTCGGACAACAAAATATCGTGTTAGACTTGGAAAATAAAGCCTTGAAGCAACTTCTTGAGATCGGTCTCACGAGCATTTCATTAAACACTGTAAGTATTCCTCTTTCTTTCCCGAAGTTTCTTTGGTGACATATGTCTTCTGTATTTAGGAATTATGATAGCAGTCAGGTTTCTGATCTCTGAGTTTGGTGAGTGGATGTTATATGTTAAAATTTTATTTTGAAAATGATTCTTGTGATGGGGCTGAAGATATGTTAGGAACCTGTAAAAAAATGATTTTTTGTTGTAAACTAAGTGCCAACTATATGCCTACAGTTGACATGTTCTTATAATGTTTTAGTTCTAGCTAAAAATAGAGAGGATTACCATATTTCATCATTTTCATGTTTCTGTCATAGGTTGTCAATCTTTTTTAATTTTCTGAAGTTATGATAAAATATACAGGGGACCTATTCAAACAATATAGCTGTTAACTACCTAATATATTTTTAATGACAAATTATAGTACAGATGTAGCATATAAAAAATAGAATATATTCAGCAGGCGTAGCATCAATGAGATTATCTGGACCGTCCCTTTAAATTATCTACACTACAGAGGACCAATTGAAATTATACAAGGTCCACTCATAATTTAGGTCACCCACAGTCACGACGTTCCCTCCGTACACTCCAAAATGTGCATCTAAAAATACATAAATATTGAAATCATGGTAATAAAACCCTTATCAATTGGCTTCAATATGGAACAGCTACATGAATATCCTACTCTGCCCCTGGTGTTATTTAATTCTGCTTAAATAGAAAATTACAAAATCTGTCATGCTTTCCAAGATGCCTGTCCAGACATTCATATTATATCAAAACTGCAGTTACCTAAATTAGATATATGAAACAAGATGTAATTTCTAAACCAAATTTTGTTTCTTTCTGCAGGTATGGATTACGAGTACAAGGCAGTGAACCTTCTCAAGGGTGAGCAGTCTCATCCAGGTGTGCTGGTGCTACTACTTGTGATACCTACCTTATAATACACTTGCTTGAATAAGTAGTATTAGGTACATGATCTTGCCCCTGCGATTGGAAATGTCATTTTTGCTCCCTTTTCACGTATGAGTGTGGTTCGGCTGTGTTAACACTGATTAAATTATTCTGGATGATTTTGTAGGATAAAGCTCGTTGCAATTAGATTTTGCAGGGAGTTTTATTTGGAAAGTCGCTAATACGTTGATCTTTATGAGATGCATTGGTTGATGGCAATTCTGTAATCGGTGACTCTACGCGATAGCTTTGCCCAGAATCAAGATTTTTGTTTTATTGTCTCAGTATTGATTATCAGTTATCACTTGAGTTATTTGTTCCTTTGTGGCTATGCTATATTTAGAGGACAAGTACCCAGAGCCTCCTCTTCTACCTCAAGACCTTCAAAAGAAGGCTTTAAATCTCCAGGTAATTGTAGGTTCTGCAACCCCTTTTTTCATGATTGCGACCACATAACTATTCAAACTAGCTGATGGAAATTCAGGACAGAACATTGTTACTGTGATTGAATAACTAGCTGATGACCGCACCCTTCCATAAGCAGACTAATAGGAGGCGAAGCCACTAAATAAGTAGCACAACAAAGGGGGCAAAAGGGGAATAATTCAGCAGCTTAATTCAATTGCAGATATGGATAAATCAGTAAATATGGTTCATCTTGGGCCTATATGTTGGGTTTGTCAACAACAATGACTGGAAGCAAGTATTGACTCAAAGAGAGAGAGGAAGAGAGAGAGAATTTTAATTGAATTTCCATAATCTTGTGCTAAACTTTCCACCTATGTGGAAAAGCAGGCATGACAGTTCAATTGGAAGAAAATAGCAGTGGCTTGATATTGATCTGCCATGGGTGAAATGAAAGCAGCACCAACTGTTGGATTGTTCAGATGAGCAAGGAAAATGGTTGGGTTCAGGCTTAACTTATGACTATGTCGCCGGTTATTTATGCATTCCATTGGACATCAATGATTCATTCGTGATTTATTGCCTGTTGATGTAAAATAACAATCATACTAATAGCTATTGTTTTAATATTTCTCTGATCTTTTCATGTTTAAATGGTGGAATTTTCATTCCTTTTTTCTTTGAGAAGGGATATTTTTGTTCCTAAAGATACACATAGGCTTGCTACTGTGCTTCAGAGTGCACAGTGCAGATCAGCCCCCACTCTAGAGTCCTAGACATGGCAGGCCATTGACTGCAATTTCTTAAAACATAGAGCTGACCTGCTTATTGAGGCCTCTCTTATCTAGGTAGAGAAGAAGATTGGCAGAAAGTGTGCTATCTCTTGATGTCAACTTTCATAGATCAAGACATTTAGTTACGATGATTAATTTGTGTTGTAACTTGGAAAAGTTACTCTTTAAGCTTTGATTGGTACAATAATAACTTTATTGTGTCACGAACATTATTTTGTCTCTTTACTATGCTTGGTCAAGAAATGTCGATGGAGGGTTTGCTCAATTGTGGTTCCAGCTCTTTGACTGTGCTGTGTGAACAATCAATTCAACTTTGTATGATTTTTTATTGTTTGATTTGTACTACCAAATATCACTCTAACGTTAGCATGGGCAATATTAAGATGTGTCATTTAGCTTAAAGAATTTTGAGGTAATTGCCTTGAAGCATTCATGATGTGTAATTTCTTTTGTACGGTAAATTTCTCTTTGAAATATCTTTGAATATGTTCACATTAACTTCAAGATGCTACTTTAATATTTTCATGCAGGTTTCAAGGGCTAATTCTCTGCAGCAAATTGGGGAACTTGAAAGTAAGAATCAAGTGCCTTGTTCGTTTCAACTTATCAGCCGTACCCTTCTATCAAAATAACAGTGTTTTCTCTCACAATAAATTAGCACCAGCTATTTTTTCAGCCAGCCGAATAGGGTAAATGATGTCAATACTATAGGCAATTAGTATAGTTGCATGAATGACTCAATTAGCAACAAATAATATTTTTGTATGTTGTAGTTTCCAAAAGCTAGGCAACGAGTACCTTTGTATGAGTATTTTGTGGAATATATATAAATATATATATATATATATATATACACACACAATTGCGTCAAACTTACGGTCTGTTCGTTTGAACTTATCAGCCGGCTTATCAGCTAGAATTTACAGTATTTTTCTCTCACAACAAAACAGCTTCAGCCGGTTTATCAGCCGGCTTTAATACCAACTGAACAGGCCTTTAAACTATAGAAAAAAATATCGTCATTTGATTATTTTTATGTATATCTCTAAAATAAAGCTATGACGTTAGTATGGATACTTGTTTATAGAGTACTCCCGGTCTCTCACACAAGAAAGAAGAGTGCCTGTGCACACACAGGACTAGCCTGCTTTTATCAGCTGGATGGATGAGGCTGAAACGATCATGAGGATATCACGATGCAAGCATGGGCTATAGGTAGGGTAGGAACCAAGATCTATAGCTAGCTACGTGCACTGTGACAGATAGGGTAGTACTAGATGCTTCTTCACGCACAAGCAAGTTGCGCGGATGTATGCATGCACTTTCGGGCGTGTTATTTTCTCTGGTACCAGGACGGAAGACTAAAACACAAACTAAAATAATATTTATTTTCAAGGACTAAAGGAGAAGAGATAGACTACGAGGAAGGAGAGAGAGATACGGACGGTAAAGGGTCTATTAGTCTCAATTAGCAGTCTTTAAAGGAACCATTATATTTTAATCTCTAGCTCCTGGTGTTTGATTCAAAGAACTAATTAAGATTAAAATTTAGTTTTTAATCCCTTCTTCCATTGAAAAGAACTAGTCCTTCCATGGCTCCCGTATACAGTATCTCAAGTCCTAGCTGCTGCCGTATACAACTGATAATCTGTCTCGGGTGATAGACGCGTCGGTGGATTAATTTTGTCTCCAATACAATCAGGTGGTGTTTAGATTCAGGTGTAAAGTTTTAGAGTGTCACATCGAATATTATATGGGGTGTCGTATGAGGTGTTCGGATACTAATAAAAAAACAAATTATAGAATCCGTCAATAAATCACGAGACGAATTTATTAAGCCTAACTAATCCATCATTAGCACATGTGTTGCTGTAGCACTTTGTTGTCAAATCATGGACTAATTAGGCTTAAAAGATTCGTCTCGCAAAATAGTCGTAATTTGTACAATTAGTTATTTTTTAATCTATATTTAATACTCTATGCATGCGTCAAACATTCCATGTGATAGGGTGTAAAGTTTTGACGGAGGAACTAAACAAGGGATCAGTAAGGGAGGAACAATGATTGAGAGGGAGTGAAAGCATCTAGGCCCCTAGATGGGTTTCGATGATTAATGATAATACGTGATTATTATGACTAACGTGTGTTTTGTAGAGGCAATTAAGTTAGGTCATGGTAATGGCAATTGATTGGGCAGTCATGGTTGTCATGCACCTACGATAGAAATCGTTTCGGTTTTCAAAGGATGGACGACAAGATTAAGGATGGACTAGTTCTAAGTGTCGTTTGGTGTTGAAGAGACATTTAGAGTAGTTTAGAAATTTATTTTTTCTTTGACCGTACTATTAAGGAGGGTATGAACTACTAGCTTGACCTAGGTGAGTCTAGTGGGTTAGGTGTGGTGCACACTTGTCAAATCTAGCACTAGGTAGCTCCGAAGTAGCCCTAAGATCAATTGGAGCAAAGTTCATTCACATATGATTTCGAGTTGGAAGTGAATAGAGGGTCAAATGCTGATCGAACGCTGATCCGGTTGTGACCGGACGCTGGCAGTAGAGTCCGGTCAGTTCATTTGATCAAGGAAAAGTCGTTTGGTTGCGACTAGACGCTGAGTGAAAAGTGATCGAACGCTGGGTGCCAGAGTCCGGTCAACTCCTGTAAGGTTCCAGAGAGAGAGAATCCTGATCGAACGCGTCCAGTCAGTGCTGACCGGATGCTGGTCTGGTTCCGGTTACAAACCGGATGCTAAACAACAAAGTGACCGGACTCTGGGCGCTAGCGTCCGGTCAACATCAGTAAGGGTCCAGAGAGTAGTTTTCATGACCGGACGCGTCCGGTCAGTGCTGACCGAACGTAGATCAGAGTCCGGTCACAACTTAACGGCTCTATGGCGGGGATAACTGACCAGAGCATTCAGTAACCTTGACCGGAGCGTCCGATCACCGCACAGAACGCTGACGCAACGTCCTAACGATTCATTTTGAATGAGGAGGTATAAATACTTTCTCTATTCATCCAAGGGAGGTCTCTTGCCTATTTGATCAGCTGAGAAACACCCTTGAGAGTGCTTTGGAGAGCAAGAGCCTAATGAGGTGATTGAGATTTGAGAATCCAATATTAAGGCCTCATTAGTGCAAGGAGAGTAGCAAGTGTGCATCCACCCTTCTCATTAGGCTTGTTGTGGTCAAGTGAGAGTTCATGCTTGTTACTCTTCGTGATCGCCATCACCTAGACAGCTTGGTGGTGATCGAAAGTTTGGTGATCATCCGGCGGAGCTTGTGGATGACCTAACTCAAGTTGTGAGCGGTTGTGGGTGATTCACTGCGACTAAGTATCGAAGAATCAACCCAGAGAGAGCACTTGATCCTTACGCGGATCAAGGGGGAGCTACACCCTTGCGCAGGTGCTCCAACGAGGACTAGTGGGGAGTGGCGACTCTCCGATACCTCGGCAAAACATCGCCGCGTTCCTTCTCCTCTCTTTACTTTGAGCATTTAGTTTTGAGCAATTCAATTCTTGTCTTTACATTCTTAGAATTACCATGCTAGAGTAGGATTGGAACTTAAGATGCTAAACTTTTGTGCGGTAGATCATTAGAATCACATTCTAGGCACAAGGGGTGAAGTAGGCTAAGTGTAGGGTTTAATTATTGCAAAGAATTTTAGAATTAGCCCAATTCACCCCCTCTTGGGCATCTTGATCCTTTCAATTGGTATTGGAGCCTCATGCTCACGTATTTAGGCTTAACCGCCTAGTGAAAGATGTCCCACGGAGATGGACCTTCTTCTATCTTTGAGGGAGATGATTTTCCTTATTGGAAAATCTACATGGAAGCGTATTTAGAAGCTCTAGATGTTGGAATTCTTAGAGCCGCCTCTCAAGGTTTTCCAAAACCTAGGGATCCCACACATCTTCAAGGCGATGAAGTAAATTACGAAAATAGAATGCAAAGGCTAGAAATACTATCTTTAGAGGCCTTTACAAAGATGTGTTTAACCGTGTGAGAAACCACAAGGACGCCCATATACTATGGTCAGACATTTGTGCGCTCTATGAGGGAACAAAGAGCGAGCATGGGAAACGCTATCATTATATCATGAAAAAGCTTAATTCTTTCGAGATGCTTCCTAAAGAAAGTGTAAATGAAATGTACTCACGCTTAAATGTTCTTGTAGAGGAAGTCAATAGGCTTGGACTTACACAAATGCAACCATCCGATGTTGTAAGAAAGATCTTGAGTGTCCTCCCCATTGACAAATATAGACACATTGTGACCGTGCTTCATTAAGGTGATCTTTCCACCGCTACATCAACTCAAATCTTGGGAAAGATCAACGCTCATGAGATGTATGTGCACATCACACCACAAGGTGGCTCTTCCTTTAACAAGAAGAAAGACAAAGACTTGGCATTCAAGGCTAGCCAAGAGAAGGGCAAAGCAAGAATTGAATATGAGAGCTCAAGTGATGATGCAAGTCTTGCTCTCATGGTGAGAAGAACCGCCAAGATGCTAAAGAAACTCAACAAGAATGGTGTCATCTCAGAGATGGATTGCTATAATTGTGGAGAACTTGGTCATCTCGCACATCAATGCCCCAAGCCTAAGAAAGACAAGTACAAGAAGAAATACAAGGGCAAGAAAGATGACTCAAGTAATGAAGATGAAGATGAGAAGAAGAAAAACAAGCCATACAAGAAGATGGATGGCAAGAAGAAGAATGGCAAGGCATACATCGTCGGTGATTGGCTCACGGAGATTGATTCATCAAGTTGCTCATCCGATGATGATAGTGAGAATGAGAAGGTGGCCGCTATTGTGATTGACTCTTCATCATCTTCACCGACACCACTGCCATCATCCTCTACACACCTATGCCTTATGGCCAACGGTGAACGAAAGGTATCAAATGATGATGAAAGTAGTGGTGATGAACATGCTTGCAATGATGATAGTGATAGTGATGATGATGAATTTGAATCACCTTCATATGACGATCTTGTTAAATTGCTAAATCAATACACTAAGATCATTAGAAAGTCAAGAGCTAAGAATGAAAAGTTAGAACTTAAGAATGATTCTCTTTTAGCTAAATGTGACATAGCGGAAAAGGCTAGTGTTGAGCTTAGAGAAGCAAATGATGCTATGTCATCCAAACTCAAGGAGCTCAAATCTTCTAAGAAAGAGCATAAAGATAAATATAATAAACTTGAGGGGATACATAATGAGCTCATCACTAGCTACAAAATGCTAAAAGAAGAATATACAAATCTCAAGATCAATCATGATAATCTTGTTATCTCTCATAAGTTTTTATCTAATGAGCCACATGATGCTACTAACCATGTTGTTAAGATTGATATAACTACATCATGTGATGATTTGATTATTGAGAGCATTGAACAAGGTTCTAGTAGTAAAGGTAAGCAAGTGGTTGAGTCCGATAACTATGATAAGTATGTCAAGATCAAGAATGAGAATGAGAAGCTAAAGAAAGATCTTGAGAAGCTTTCAACCACCAACACCATTGTGATAGAGAACCTTGACCATGATAGTGATCTAGCTCTTAAGAATGAGAAGCTTGAAAAAGAGAACAAGATGCTCAAGAAGGAGAAAAATCATGATGAGCTGAAAGAAGAGAAAAAGAAGCTCAAGCTAGAAAAAGAACAACTCAAGACCGGGTTGAGCAAATTCACAAGAGGTCAACATCATCAAAGTGAGCTATTCATGAACACCGTCATGAAGATGGATAGAAGTGGAATTGGATACTTGGCACATCAAGAGAAGAAGGCTCAAGCTCAACACCAACAACAACACAAGTCAAAGCCAAAGCCAAAGAGATGTTTTGAGTGTGGACAAGAAGGTCACTTTGCCCATAAGTGTCAAACTCCACCACCACAACCCTTGCCCAAACATGTTAGACCTTTTGGTTTCAATGCTCATTACATGCTTAGAAAGGATTCTAGTGGTAAAATAAAAGTCATATTCTTAGGACCTCCCTACAAGAATAGGCCTAAGAAAATTTGGGTTGTAAAATCACCTACACACAAAATTTTGGTCCCTAAACAAGCTTGATCTTTTGTGTGTAGGTGAACTACAAGACCGGTGGAAGTCATTGGGTAATTGATAGTGGTTGCACTCAACATATGACCGGTGATCTTCATATGTTCACCTCACTAGATGAAAAAGTTGATGGCCAAGAAAGAATAACATTTGGTATAACTCAAAGGGAAAAGTCAAAGGATTGGGCAAAGTGGCAATATCAAATGATCATTCAATCTCAAATATCCTATATATTGCTTCATTGAGCTTCAACTTGCTATCCGTTGGACAATTGTGTGATATTGGCTTCCAATGCTTGTTTACCGAGAAGGAAGTGGTTGTATCTAAGAAAGATGATGATCAAGTTATATTCAAGGGATTTAGATACAATAACCTATATCTAGTTGATTTTACCTCCGAAGATGCTAACTTGAAGATATGTTATTCACTAAAACATCACTTGGGTGGCTATGGCATAGAAGACTTGCTCATATTGGGATGAGTTCACTCAAGAAACTTATGAAGAATGAATTGGTGAGAGGGTTGAAGGATGTGGAATTTGAGAAGGACAAGCTTTGTAATGCATGTCAAGCCGGCAAGCAAGTTGCAAACACTCATCCTGTTGGTGTTTCGGACCGGGGGTCCTCAACCAACCAGTAAATGTGAACTGCGTGCCCCTAATCCTGGATGGTGATGCAAAGAGACACAAGGTTTATACTGGTTTAGGCAATCGGTGCCCTACGTCCAGTTTAGGTGGTCGATCTTGTATTCTTTGCACCGAAGTGCTTGTAGTAGGGGGTTACAAGCTGGGTGAGAGAGGGAGCTAGTCCTAGGTCTCGGCGTGGAGTGGTGCGGGCTGCTTGAGTTGTTGCTCTCAGACAGCGTGGGAGCGTGCGTGAATTGAGTGAGTGCGTTTTGCACATGAGGGCCGGCGTGGTCTCGATCCACAGAAACGGCCTTGGCTGCTTCCTTTTGTAGCCACAAGGAGGGAGCCAGGAGTACATGAGAGAGCTACACGTGGAGCCTTAGTGAGGAAGAAAGATCTAGTACTGTGGCCTATTCCTGTAGCAGCACAGTGTTGGGAATGGCAATTGGTACTTGACCACTGGTGCGTCATGCCGGCCATGCCTGAGGGGCAGTTGAGGTGGAGATGATGAGGATGCGGGACGAGCCCGGCCTCGGCCGAGGCAGAGAAGGAACAGTACGTCTGAGACCCTACCGAGGGGTCTCGGACGAGGCGTAGAACGAGCAGTTGGGCTCTCCTGCGGTTTCTGAGACTACATGGACATGGACTTAACCTTCCATGCTGCTTTGTGCTTGGCACAGGGGTTAGATAGCATAGTGACAGGTAACCCCTGTTGCGCCCGGTCCCCTGTCCCGTCGGTTGTTCTGCCCGTACTGTACCTAAGTGCGACTGACGTTTGCGGGAGTAGTTGGGGGCATTAATCTGGACGTGACGTTTCGTGAGAGGAGTTTGGTCGGGACGGAGGTTATGAGTATGTTTGCCGAGCCTGGCCTCGAGCGAATCAGAGAATTGACATCCCATCCGAGGCCTTTCGGGGTGAGGCCTCGGTGAGAGGGCCTCGGCGGGGCGCTTTTGGCCTTTCGTATGAGGCCTCGGCGCAAGGCCTCGAGCGAATCGGAGAATTCTGCAGAGACCTGGTGGTAGTCTTTTGGCTTTGATTTTTGCAAGGTTTAAGCAACATTTTTGGTTCTTGCTTAGGGTACCCCTTCTTGTGGTATCCGACAGTAGCCCCCGAGCCTCGGGAGGAGTGCGGGCACTCTCCTGAGGTTTTGACGAGACTTGGTTCACAATAGCTCCTGTCGGGATCGTGTTTTGTACTTGGTGGTTCCGGTGGCTGTGCGCGAGCGCACCCGCCGGGTGTAGCCCCTGAGGCCCTGGAGGAGTGGGTTTACTCCTCCAGGGGCTTTTTTCTCCGTTTGAGCAAGGAGTTTTATCGTGCTTGCTGGGCCTGTGAATGCGAGTTCGGGTCGCTGGGTCTCGGCAAACTTGCAGGAAGAGCCCCCTGGCCTCTACACAGAGTGAGAGGGCCGTCAGGTGCTCTCCTGGCTTTTTATACACCTCTCGCGCGTGAGGGTTTGTTTGCTGAGACCCCCTCGGGTGCGAGCCTGGGTCGCGGGGCCTCAGCATATCTGTAGGAAGAGCTCCCTAGCCTCTGCCCGGAGCAAGACGGCCATCAGGAGTACCCCTGGCTTTTTGTACGACCCTCGTGCAACCTTTTCGTTCGGAAGGAGGGGTTTGCTTGCCGAGCCCCCTCGAGTGCGAACCTGGGTCACTGGGTCTCAGCAAAGTTGCAGGGAGGCCCCCTTAGCCCCTGCGGGGAGGTCCGTCAGGGGTTCCCCCTGGCTTTTTTATACGACCCTCGCACTTCCTTTTCGTTTGGAAGGAGGGGTGGAATATGCCAGGCTACCCTCGGTGGGCGCGAGCGGTGACACTTCCGGTGAGCTGCTATCGGGTAAGTCCGAGTGGAGGCCCGTGCCCCATTCGATAAGGGTCGGCTAGCGGTCCAGAGACGCACTCCAAAAGTACCAGAGGGCTTCTCTATTGGGTCCCAGGGCCGTTCGATTAGCCCTGGGGTCTCGGCGCCTCCCTTGGTGGGATCCCATTCCGAGAACTCCCTGCTAGGTCTCGGACACGACTTAGGGCATCCCGAGCGATCGCTTGCTCGGACCACGGCCATGTATGGGCTCGTCCATAGTTGTCCCTGACTCTGTTGTCCTAGGGCGGCTGTCGAAACCCTCGGTGGTCTAGCCTTCGAACCCTTGGACCGTAACGGGCTCGGCGCCCTTTTTGTTGCTTTTTTCCGAATGTATGAGTGCGGGCTTGGGTCGCTTATCCTTGTCTTGGGTGCAGAAGGAGCCCCCGAGCCTTCGCATGAAGCGAGAGGGGGGTCAGGGGTCCCCCTGACTTTTTTGTTCAGCCCTCGTGCATCCTTTTCATTCGGACGAGGGGTTATTTGTCGAGCCCACTCGTGTGCGAACCCGGGTCGCTAGGTTTTGGCAAACCTGCAGGAAGTGCCCCCAAGCCTCTGCATGGAGAGAGAGGGCCATCAGGTGCTCTCCTGGCTTTTTATACGCCTCTTGCGCGTGAGGGTTTGTTGGCTGAGACCCCCTTGGGTGTGAGCCTAGGTTGCAGGGCCTCAGCATATCTGCAGGAAGAGCTCCCTAGGCTCTGCCCGGAGCAAGAGGGCCGTCAGGAGTTCCCCTTGCTTTTTGCACGACCTTCGCGCAACCTTTTCGTTCAGAAGGAGGGGTTTGTTTGCCGAGCCCCCTCGAGTGCGAACCTAGGTCGCTGGGTCTCGGCAAAGTTGCAGGGAGGGCCCCTTAGCCCCTACGGGGAGGTACGTCAGGGGTTCCCCCTGGCTTTTTTATACGACCCTCATGCTTCTTTTTCGTTCGGAAGGAGGGGTGGAATATTCCAGGCTACCCTTGGTGGGTGCGAGCGGTGACACTTCAGGGGAGCTGCTATCGGGTAAGTCCGAGTAGAGGCCCATGCCCCATTCGATAAGGGTCGGCTAGCGGTCCAGAGACGCACTCCAAAAGTACCAGAGGGCTTCTCTATTGGGTCCCAGGGCCGTTCGATTGGCCCTAGGGGCTCGGTGCCTCCCTACGGTGGGATCCCATTCAAGGAACTCCCTACTGGTCTCAGACGCGACTTTGGGCATCCCAAGCGTTCCGCTTGCTTGGGTCTCGGCCATGTACGGGCTCGCCTGCGGTCGCCCCTAACTCTGTTGCCCTGGGGCGGCTGTCGAAACCCTCAGGGGCCCAGCCTTCGAACCCCTGGACCATAACGGGCTCGGCGCCCGGTTCCTTCACCTAAAAGGAATAGGGTGGGGGGGGGATATTTCCCCCATCGGTTTGACAACAGTCGGCGCGCCTTTTTAGGCAATTTCCTAGGGGAGGCGGAACGACGCCTGCTACTGCAGCGGTCGGATGTGACATGGCCTCAGCGGATGGGACGTAATTGTTCCCGTGATTAATGAGGAAAAGGTGGACACACGGGAGGTAAAATCAGATCAGGATTAACCGCGCCGGATCTGAGGGAAACTTCCCCGATTTCATCACCCGTCTGTTTCGCCTTCACCCTGCATAAATACGCAACGATCCTCGCTCCTCCCCTCCTTACCTTGCCCGCATTAGCTTTGCCATCTTTGAGCCGTCGCCAGAGCAGAGAGCCCTAGGAGGAAGAAAGAAAAGAGGCGAGGTAGAGAGAGAGAGAGAGAGAGACTCACCGTCGTAGTCGAGCCCTCCACCGCACTCATGGCCGGCGACATTGTTGTCATCGAGGCGGACCCTTGGGATCCATCCGACGTCACTGTGGAGATGCTTCAGTCACTCGTCGACGGTGGGCTCCTTCGCCTGGTGACCGACCCCAACAGGCCGGAGTGGATCGCTCTGTTGGGCGAGCCGAAGCCAAGGCCTCGTGATGGTTACGTCGTGAGCTTCGTGTCCTTTCACGAGCGCGGCCTTGGCATTCCTGTAGACTGATTCATGCGGGCGCTCCCGCACTAATATGGCGTGGAGCTCCACAACTTCAACCCCAATTCTATCGCGCAGGCGGCTATCTTCGTCGCTGTCTGCGAGGGGTACCTGGGGATTGCTCCCCACTGGGAGTTGTGGCTCCATCTCTTCCGGGTGGGGCATACCACCAAGCCGGTGGGCACGTCGGGCACGAGGAAGGTGGTGAGGGCTGGCGGCTGCACTCTCCAAGTGCGCCAGGATCGTCAGCACCTCTACATCCTGGCCCAGCTCGCGTCATCCAACCATCGATGGTACACGAACTGGTTCTACCTTCGCAACAACGATGGCGGACTTCCCCCCTACACTGGGCGGATTGTGGGGAGCAGCCCGGAGCAGTGGAAGTATGGCGTCCCGAGGGAGGATTAGCCCAAGCTGCAACCCTCCTAGAGGGGCTACAGAGGCTACGGGACCACCACCTTACAGCGGCTGTGGTTGTGGCCGCCTTCCACAGCCGGAGGGTGCTGCCGCTGATGGCTCGGCGACGGCGCCTGTTCGAGATGAGGCCAGACGATTCGATCGTGGGTATCCGGCTATCTGCCTTCGCCCTCTCTGACGAGGAAATTCTCCGTCGGGTGAGGGAGGCGATGGACGCGAAGCTGCGGAGTGGTGGTCTGACCACCCTCACAATGCGTCCGTCGCGGGGGTATCTCTCGCTGGTAAGTCACGCGCCGCTGCATCCCCCAAGCCCTCCCCGTTTCTCATTATTTCTCGTTCCCTTATGCGCGTTCATCGTTCCTGTAGGGGATGAGGGACGTGCGAGCCTCCCCGCCGCCCGTTCCCGAGGACGTGAGGCGGCGGGCGATCAACCGGGCGCACGCCGAGGCACAGAAAAAACAGAAGGATGCCAAGGCGGCCAAGCGTACGAAGCAGATTCTTGCGCGCGCGAGGCTAGATGAGCGTCACCGGCAGCAAAGGAGGGACGGCCTTCCGCTGGAGGAGTCCCCGTCGCCATCACTATCGATGGACGCCTCGGACGGAGATGACGAGGGCGAGAGGGGGCAGGATCCCCTGGATCGTCTTCCTGATGTTGAGGAGACGGCGCCCGGGGCGTTGGCAAGTAGCCCGGCGCTCCTAGGAGGAGGAGGAGGCGCCACCTCGGGGTCGGCAATTGCCCGCCCCGGGGTTGAGGCCGACACGCCCGAGGAGCGGGCATTGGGCAAGCGTGCCGTCAGCTCGGTGGGCTCGACGACAGCGGTGGTGCCAGTGGCGGCGGAGCTGACGCAACTGCTCCCGCAGAGCACCGAGGGGGCGTCGGGGTCCGTCGAGGACCGGCTGGCGCCGACGGATACGGCGGTCGTGCTTCAGCCGCCGTCGCTGCCTTTGCTGACGAGGGTCGCCGTGCCGACGCGGTTGCTGCCCCGGTCGAGGTAAGCGTACTTTAGGTGGCGCCGTAGCATTTTTTGTTCGTTCCTTCATCTCGTGCTGACCCTGCAAGTATTATGTTTTTAGATGAAAGCGACCTGCGGAGGTGCCTTCCTTGGCGCCGCTTAAGGCGCTCAAGGTGACCCCTGGCTCCACCGCCCATTGGGTGGCGGGGGCACAAGCCGCCATACGGCGTGGCATGGCGTCGGCGAGAGCCGGCCTGACAGAGTCGGTCTCCCAAGGAGGGGCTGTCGAGGCTACCCTGACACCGACGGGGGACGGGGCGCCTCTGCCCCATGAAGGCGATGGCCGTGAGGCGGATGCGGCCGGGGTGTCCTCGGTTGCCGAGGACATCGAGGTCGAGGCCCGCAGGGTTTCCGAGGCCGAGGCAACCGACGAGGCCGCAGCAGCGGAGGTCGAAGCCCCCGCGCCCATCGAGGCCACGATGGCGGGGGCCGGAGCCCATGGGACCACTGAGGCCCAGGAAGTGGAGATGAAGGCAGCGGAAGCCTCGGTGGCACCCCTGGTTCAAGGTCCGCCGTTGCTATCGGGGAGCGCCCGAGAGGTAGAGGTCCTTCCGATCTCCTCCGACGATGTTTCCCGAGCGCGGGAGATGGCCGACGGTGAGGTGGCCGGTGCCATGGAACAGCTGGTTCCAACCCCGGGCGAGTGAAGCTCGGCTCTCACGCGGGTATGACCCGAGCCCTGCGGGTGGGACCACCCGCGTGTGGTGTGGCAGGGCCGGGACGGCCCTAAGGCGGAGCCTCTATTTGCCCTCGAGGACGCGGCCAAGGGCGGGCACTGGGACATGTTCGAGCAGTACCGCCAGCTGGTGGAAAGGTCACTTCTGACGGCACTGTCCGTGGTGGCCGACGATCTGCCCGGAGTCGCCCAGGTTCACACTTTCTTTCCTTACGCGGTGGTCTTCTTCCGAGTTTTCTTTGTTGGGATTGACCCCTGTTCTGTTTCCCCCAGGAGCTCGAGACCCGATCCCTCGGGAAGTCGGTCTTTCTCCGGGGGGAGAGGGACGTCTGGGACCAGCTTCAGTGGCAAAAGGGGCTTCTTGCCGGCGCCAACGAGCTCCTGTCAGCATGGAGCGCAGAAGTGGAGGACCTCCGCCTTCGTTGTGCCGATGCGACGGTCGAGGCGGTTACGGCCCGGGAGCGGGTCGCCCCTTTGGCGGCGCGGGTCAAGGAGTTGGAGGAGGAGCTGATCCACGTGGCCGGTGAGCGGGACGCCTTCAGGTCCTAGGCTAGAGAAGCCACGACCTTGAGCAAGGTCCTTGCTGGGCAGCTGGGGGCGGAACAAAGTGCGCACCAGCTGACGAAAGGCACCTTGGATGAGGCCCTTATGGTGGCTAAGGCCTCCCGGACCGAGGCTGTGATCTGGAGGGGAAATGCCGAAGGTGAGTCTTGTTCCCTTTATTTAATTCATTTTTCTTGTGTTCAGCCCCTAACTCCTTGGTGCGATATAGAGCTGGCGGAGGAGGTTTCTAGGGCGGCCGAGGCTGCTCGGGTCGAGGCTCAGCACCTGAAGGAGTTAGCCGAGGCATCTCAGGTCGAGGCCCAGTGTTGGAAGGAGAAAGCTGAGACCTCTCAGGTCGAGGCCCGACGCTGGGGGCAGAAGGCCGTGGGTGAGTTCCGTAGACTTTCCGCCCTTGCTCTGGCTTGTAGTTTTTTGCGCTCAACCTTGTTCCGTTGCGTTTGGCGCAGAGCTGGAGAAAGAGGTCACCCAGGTAGCCGAGGCCTCCACCGCAGTGCAGGCGGTGCTTGAAACCGAGATCGGGGAGCATGACGCGCTGAAGAGCGCCACCCGTACTACCTGTGAGGCCCTAGAAGTCGAGGGGGTCTAGTCAGGAAGCTCTCTCGGGAGCCGCCTGGTTGCGTTGAGCGGCCAGATGCGCGAGCGACTCCGAGGGGCGCTGCATACGGGCGTCAAGCGTGCACTAGCCGTCATCGCCTCGCACTACGTCGGCGTTGACCTCCAAGCCATCAGCGATGGCTACGTCCTGCCTGATGATGACAAGGAGGCCGACGAGGCGGTGACGAAGCTGATGGAGGCGGCGGAGGGTCCCGGCGCGGCGCTGGCTGGGCTGTTCGAAGAGGAGGTTGTCCCTCCTCTGCCGTCCGCCGATGCTGGAGACCCTGCGCCGTGACCTGGGCCCAAGAGGCCATGTAATTAGATTAGGGATTATGTTGTCCTATCATAACGTTGGCGGCTGTTGAGGCCTTTTTAAAGTGATCATGCGCCGATGCTGTTTCAATCGTTTTTCCTTATTGTATTTCCGAGCCTCTGCCCTCTGTCTTGTTTCTGAACGTATCTCTTGTGAAAAACTTCCTCGGAGCCTAAGTTGCCCCTTGGGCAGAAGGTGGTGAGGGAGTGCCGTAGCCCGGAGGCGTAGGCCATCTCGTAACTCAGCCGGCATTCTGACCTTGAGACAGTCTTTTGGTCCTTAGGTTCTTTCACAATCGATTTGTCAGAACACGCTAGAGAGTTCGGCGTAGGAATTTTTTTCGAAAAAATGACTTAAGAACAGTGCGTGGGACTTAGGGGGGGAGTCCCCCCTTCTATCCCCCCGAGGGAGGCTCGGTTCTGCAGAGACAGAGCAGAGCCTTCCTCGTGGTGTTATCGTAATGCCGAGCCCCGCGATGGGCTCGGCGGGTTTCTAGAAAATTTAGAACAACTAAAGAACGCCTCTTAATTGTATTCCGAGAAACAGTTTGTACATTGCTTGGAAATTCTAAGGGTAGAAACGACGTAGTTGTTCTATGTTCCAAGCGTTGGTGAAGATTTCGCCTTTCTCGTTGGCCAGCTTGTAGGTCCCGGGTTTTAGTACTTGGGCGATGATGTACGGTCCTTCCCATGGCGGGGTCAGCTTGTGGCCGCCCTTGTTGCTCTGCCTTAGTCTCAGCACCAGGTCGCCCACCTTTAGGTCTCGGCTTCATATGCACTAGGCTTGATAGCGTCGTAGGGCTTGCTGGTACTTGGCTGAATGTAGCAGTGCAATGTCTTGGGCTTCCTCCAGTTGGTCGAGAGCGTCCTCGCGGGTAGTGCGGTTGCTTTGCTCGTTGTAAGCCTACAGCCTTGGGGAGCCATACTCTAAGTCAGTGGGGAGGATGGCCTCGGCTCCATAGACCAGGAAGAACGGCGTGAACCCCGTGGCTCGGCTTGGTGTATTCCTTAGGCTCTAGATGACCGATGGAAGTTCGACCAGCCATTTCTTGCCGAATTTCTTCGGCCGGTTGTATATCCTTGGCTTGAGGCCCTGAAGAATCATGTCGTTTCCATGTTCTACTTGGCCGTTCGTCCTAGGGTGTCCTACGGCCGACCAGACCACGCGGGTGTGGTGGTCATCACAGAACGTCAGAAATTTATGTCCGGTGAATTGTGTCCCATTGTCGGTGATGATGGTGTTTGGAACTCCGAACCCGTGGACGATGTCCATGAAGAACAATACTGCTTGCTCGGATTTGATTTGAGTGATCGGTCGAGCCTTGATCTACTTGGATAACTTGTCAATAGCTACCAACAAGTGGGTATAGCCCCTGGGGGCTTTCTGCAGAGGCCCAACCATGTCCAGTCCCCATACGGTGAACGGCCATGTGATGGGGATGGTTTGGAGGGCTTGAGCCGGGAGGTGTGTCTATCGCGCATAATACTGACATCCTTCGTAGGAGCGTACCAGCTTGGTGGCGTCGGCAACCGCCATTGGCCAGTAGAACCCTTGGCGGAAAGCGTTTCCGACGAGCGTCCGAGGCGTAGCATGGTGTCCGCAGGCTCCCGCGTGCAAGTCCCAAAGTAGGGCTTGACCTTCCCCTGTGGTGATGCATCGTTGGAGGACGCCAGATGGGCTTCGTTTGTACAACTCGCCGTTGTTGACGACGTAAGTTTTGGCTCATCACGCCAGCCATTGGGTGTCAGTTCTGTCTGCAGGAAGCACTCCTCAAGTGAGGCGATCAAGGAGGGGGACTCGCCAGTCCGCCCCTCGGTCGGCCTTGGGAGGCCCTGCATCGACTTCCATGGTCTCAGGCTCTGCTGCTGGGGTCTCGGTAACAGAGGGGGCCTTGGGCCCTGTGGGTGGCTCGGCCAGTGGGCCTTCTTGTGTTGCCGAGACGTAGTCCACCGAGGGCCGGTGCAGGTCTCTGGCGAATATGTTTGGGGGGACCGAGGCCCGTGCCGATGCCATCTTTGCTAGTTCGTCCGCGGCCTCGTTGAACTTCCGCACAATGTAATTGAGTTCGAGACCGTCAAATTTATCTTCAAGGCGACATACCAGTTTGCAGTATGCCTCCATTTTGGGGTCATGACAATTCGAGTCCTTCATGACTTGGTCGATGATGAGCTGTGAATCGCCCCGCACGTCGAGACGCCGCACTCCAAGCTCGATAGCGATCTGCAAGCCGTTGACGAGAGCTTCGTACTCGGCTGCGTTGTTGGAGGCGGCGAAGTGAAGCCGAATTATGTAACGCACATGCACTCCGAGGGGGGAGATGAAAAGCAGGCCCGCGCCTGCCTCGGTCTTCATTAGAGACCCATCAAAGTACATGGTCTAGCATTCTTGTTGGATTTGAGCAGGTGGTAGCTGGGTGTCGGTCCACTCAGCCACAAAATCGACTAAGACCTGGGATTTAATTGCTTTCCGAGGCACAAAAGACAGGGCCTCCCCCATGTGTTCGACCGCCCACTTGGCTATTCTACCCAAGGCCTCCCGGTTCTGGATTATCTCCCCCAGAGGGAAGGATCACACCATGGTCACCGGGTGGGATTCGAAGTAGTGACGCAGCTTGCGCCAAGCCAAGACTATGGCGAAGACCAGCTTCTGGATATGGGGGTAGCGTGTCTTAGTTTCGGAGAGTACTTCGCTAATGAAGTAAACGGGTCGTTGGACAGATAGAGCATGCTCCTCCTCTTGCCTCTCGACTACTACTGCAGCGCTGACCACCTGGGTCGTTGCGGCGACGTAGAGCAAGAGGGCCTCGTCATCGGTTGGCGGTACCAGGACGGGGGGTTGGTGAGTAATGCCTTGAGCTTGGTGAGGGCCTCTTCGGCCTCGGGGGTCCAGGAAAAGCGTTCGGATTTTCTCAAGAGACGGTACAGAGGTAAACCTTTTTCGCCAAGGCGCGAGATGAAGCGACTCAGGGCCGCAAGACATCCCATAACTCTCTGTACTCCCTTGAGGTCTCGGATCGGCCCCATGTTGGTTACAGCCGAGACCTTCTCTAGGTTGGCCTCGATGTCGCGTTTTGAGACTATGAATCCCAAGAGCATGCCTCGGGGGACCCCGAAGATGCACTTCTCAGGGTTAAGCTTGATACCCTTCTCCCTGAGGCATTTGAAGGCGATCTCCAGGTCATCGACGAGGTTACTGGCCTTTCTAGACTTGACTACGATGTCGTCCACATAGGCCTCAATAGTTTGCCCGATGTGCTTGCCGAAGACCTGGGTCATGCACCGTTGGTATGTGGCCCCTGCGTTTCTGAGACCAAATGGCATAGTCCTATAGCAGTACATGCCAAATGGAGTGATGAAAGAAGTCGCGAGCTGGTCGGACTCTTTCATCTTGATTTGATGGTAACCAGAATACGCATCAAGGAAGGATAAGGTTTCGCATCCTGCAGTGGAGTCAACGATTTGATCGATTCGAGGCAACGGGAATGGAACCTTTGGACATGCTTTATTTAACCCGGTGTAGTCTACGCACATCCTCCATTTTCCGTTTTTCTTCCTTACTAATACAGGATTGGCTAACCACTCGGGATGGGATACTTCCTTGATGAACCCGGCCGCCAAGAGCTTCTGCACCTCCTCGCCGATGGCCCTGCGCTTCTCCTCGTCAAATTGGCGCAAGCGCTGCTTCACTGGTCTAGAGCCGGCCCGAACATCCAAGGCGTGCTCGGCGACCTCCCTCGGTATGCCCGGCATGTCCGAGGGACTCCATGCGAACATATCGGCATTTGCGCGGAGGAAGTCGACGAGCACGGCTTCCTATTTGCTGTCGAGGGTGGCGCTGACCCTCAACGTTCGGCCGTTGGAGCAGTTGGGGTTGACTAAGACGAGCTTGACAGTCTCTGTGGGCTCGAAAGTCCCGGCGCGGCGGTTGGAGTCGGGTACTTCGCTACCGAGTTGGTCGAGGTTGACGATGAGTGCCTCGGCCTCCATGATAGCCTCTGCGTATTCGATGCATTCGACGTCGCAGTCGTATGCATGCTCGTACGTGGACTCGACGGTGATGACGCCGTTGGGGCCGGGCATTTTGACCTTGAGGTAGGTGTAGTTCGGGACCGCCATGAACTTGGCGTAACACGGGCGCCCTAGAATGGCATGGTAGGTTCCCTTGAACCCAACCACTTCGAAGGTAAGGATCTCTTTGCGGTAGTTGGAGGGAGTGCCGAAGCAAACTGGCAAATCAATGCGTCTGAGGGGTCATGCGCGCTTCCCTGGCATGATGCCGTGGAAAGGTGCGGCTCCCCCTCGGAGCATCGACTGGTCGAGCTCTAGGAGCTCCATGGTGTTGGCGTAGAGGATGTTGAGGCCGCTACCTCCGTCCATCAGCACTTTGGTGAGCCGGGTGTTGCCGATAATCGGGTCGACGACGAGCGGGTATTGCCCGGGGTTTGGGACATAATTGGGGTGGTCCTCCCGATCGAAGGTGATCGCCTCCTGTCGGTGTTTCGTACAAGCACCGGCAAGTAAATTTATAGTAATGCGCGTTAGGCTCGGATGGTGCACTAAAGGACACAAGATTTATACTGGTTCGGGCCGAAAGTCCCTACGTCCAGTTTGTTGCTGCTCATGTTATTAGCACCGTGAACGGTTTGTAGTATGGGGTACAAACGATCGAGAGAGGGACTGGTCCCAAATCTCAGATGGAGGGGTTGAAGGGATGTCAAGATGTTCGAGACAACTTGACTGTGTGTATCTGTGTGTCGTATTGTTCGGTCTCCCGAGTCCCCCCTCTTGATGGAGGAAGCGCATCCCCTTTTATAGAGGAAGGGGGTCGCTTTTACAAGGGCGAGTTTTTAGGATGTATATGCTACTTAGCCTTGTGGCTCACATCTACCTGACTTCGTTCTTCATTTTGATGAGTACGAAGGAAGATAAGCGCCTACAATACTGTTGATGTTTCTGTAGAATGTTAGGTTGATTATAGAATGCTGCCCTGCGCAGGATGTGGGCTATGGTACAGTGGTTTTGACTTATCGGCCTCTCCCAGCCTTGCTCCGCACGCCTTCTGGTTCCTGTGAGTCTTTATCAGAGGGACGAGGGGTCAGAGTCTGGAGCGACGACATGGTCAAGGCCTTCTGACTTGGTGGACCTGAGGGGTCGGGAAGCGGCTGCCGCTCCCTCAGGTCCATAGCGTGGTGACAGAAAGTCCGTCGTGCTTGGAGATATTAATTCCTTTTCTAGAGCGTAGCGATTGTCGTATATCTTCATCGGGTTCCGTGTCCCAGGGCTGAAGGCAGCGCCTACAACTCTACAGGGCGAGGAGCACGCACCTGTACAACCTTTCGAGCTCTACGGCGCTCGGAAGGGTCTAAAGCACCTGTCCTGTCATCCCCTGGCAGTACTTTTCATGCCAGGGTGTAGGGTATGGTCCTTGGAGCCATCGTTGACCCAAACGTCTTGTCTTGCCTTGTACTTATCATCTTGAGGGAATGGAGAGAAGTTGTCAGGTAAGATGAATCCAATCTTTAGATATGTAGCAGTGTGAGACTCGTTCGTTGCCGTCGGGTGAAACAGAGACCAATTCCTGTCTCCCGGGTGAGACCGACCTCGCCCCTCCGGGGTCGGGCGAGGCGGATTCTATCCCTTAGCCCTCGGGCGAGACCGAGCCCGCCCTAAAGGCATCGGGCGAGACGGAGTTCATCCCTCGGCCCTCGGGCGAGACCGAGCCCGCCCCAAAGGCGTCGAGTGAGACCGAGATTAACCCTGAGCCCTCGGGCGAGGTAGAGTTATCCCACAAAGGCATCGGGCGAGGCGGAACCGAACTCCTGTCGCTCGAACAAGGGATGAAACGGCGCCCTTATGCATCCAGAAGTTTTTCACGTTCGGTGGTTATTGGTTCCACCTTCTGCGGTACCCCGGTATTAGGTCCCCGACAGTAGCCCCCGAGCCTCCAGGTGATTCGAGTAGAACCGCCTGGAGGGTGTTTTTTGACTTCGTCGAAGTTACTTTGCCAGAGGGTGCGCGCGAGCGCACCCGATGGGTGTAGCCCCCGAGCCCCTGGGTGATTCGAGTAGAGTCGCCCGGGGGGTTGCATCGGTCCCTTCACGGGTAAGGCTAAGGGGCTTAATTTTTGTCAACTGGATGTTTTCCGGGTGGGTCGTGGCATCCCGTTCGCTGGGAACTGATTCAGGGCTGACCTAACTGGTGCTTCAGCCCTTGATTTCGAATCGTTCGTGGATCCTTCCTTAGTTGGGCCAGCCACTGAGCTTCTAGGCCCTAGGCGGGCTAAAGAGAAAAGAAAAGGCCTTCGTAGCTTGTGTTTCCCAGGTGGGTAGAGAGTCCAGATTCGCCTGGGGAAGGCGAACCATCCGCCAAGATTTTTTGGGGTGAGAGGATAAGGACTGCGGACGCGTGTCCCGCGACGTGACGCGGTGGCACGCGTGGCAGGCCCGGAGATCGAGGCGGACGGTTGCCCTTCTCGCGTCCGTCGCCCCCTATAAAACCACGGGGTTCACCCCCAAGGTTCTGTATTTCGCTCCCCTGCCTTTGCGTTCAGAAACATCCGCCGCCAATCGTCCCAGCCTCCCGCGACTGCATCGCCACCGTCGACCGGCTTGTGCTCGTGTTGCAGCCGCCGTCAAGCTCGCGCCTGCCCTCCTCCCCTATTGCTTTAATGGAGTTGTGGGGCAGATCTAGCATCACCTCCCGGCGTCTGGAGGGCCTCGTCCACCGTGGCCTTCTCCGCCCACTGTCCGCCATCTAGGAGTGGCTGCTACCTGGCGATGAGGGTGAGCCGGTGCTGCCTGAAGGGTATGTCGTCTCTTTTGCCATCTTCCATGAGCAGGGATTTGGGGTACCCATGCATAGATTCCTTCGGGGGCTGCTGGATTACTATGAGGTAGAGCTGCAGCATCTAACTCCCAATGGGATTCAACACATGGCAGCGTTTGTTGCCCTGTGTGAGGGTTTCCTGGAGATCGATCCCCATTTTGATCTGTGGCGATATTTCTTCAACATTAGTTTATCGAAGAGGAAGATTGGGGGAAAAGATATGAACACGCCGATGGGATGTGCCATCATCCATCTGCGCCATACCCGGTCGAGGGGTTGCCCATACATTCGTCTGGCGACATCCAACAAGGGATGGCATTCGCAGTGGTTTTATGTTAGGGATGATATGAGTGCCACCCTACCGAGGTACACTGGACGCCTTATTGTGGATGCTCCGGAGTCGTGGAGCTGGGGCATCCAGTCCAAAGACAAGAAACACATCTCCGACCTTCTTTCCGCCCTCCAAGCCCTGAAGGATCGGGGTGTAAAGGGGACAGGGATTATCGGCGCCTACCATGCGAGGAGGGTGGCGCCACTGATGGCGCGCGTGCTTCCCCTGCATCGGATGATGCCCGGGATGTCGCTTGAAGGGACGGTGCTTGTTGACGAGGCGCTCCCTTATTCGGAAGTGGCGCAGCGCATCAAGGAGGCGACGAAGCCGACGAAGGATTCCGTCGGCAGGGTCCTCGACATCGTGTATCCGGTGCCCGGACATCCCCCAATGCGGCCGGAGCCTGGTGTTCTTTGAATTCGTAAGCCCTCTTCTCCCGGGCTCTTTTCTCTCCTGAATCTCCCTTTTTTAATACTTGCTTTTGTGACATTTGGATCAGCCGAGGGGGCTAGTCTTCAAGAATAGTCCTGTTCCGCTGTCGAAGGACAAGGCCGTGGCGGCGGCGAATCGACTCATGGCCGAGTGGGATAGGAAAGCAAGGGAGGAGATGAAGAAGGCAAAGCGATTGAAGCAGGAGGCACGGGATCGGGGGGAGGATGTGACTAGTGAGGATGAAGACGACGACGACGATGATGACGACGAGGTAGCCGTCGGCATGGATTGGGACGTCCTGGAGGACGAGGACACGCTGACGAGTGGCCACCCATCCGTGCAGGGACCCTTCCCTTTCCACATGGAGGGAAGTGAATCGATGAGGTCGGTGGAGGCCGGCGAGTCCGCCGCTTCGCACGGCGTGCCGGCCAAGGACCGGTGGGTGGAGGAAAGCGGGCCTGCCGCTGTCGACCCCGAAGTGACGGGGGATGGGAGTGGCTCTGGTGCCGCGCCCCGTGAGACGATGGAGGGGAGCTGCTCTGGTACCGCGCCCCATGAGATGATGGAGGGGAGCGGCTCCGGTGCCGCGCCCCATGAGGTAAGCCTCCTTGCCCCAGAGCAGGGAGTGGGCTCGAAACGATCCCGCCCAGATGAGTCGGGGCAGGGATCTGCGAATCCGTCCTCAAAACGCTTCCACCGGCCAAGGACGTCAACGTGAGCTGCTGATTCCCCTGTTTCTACCCTCTTTCCATTTCTATTTTGATCTAATGATTAATACCTTTGTGCAGGTTCTTGCGGACAGGTCACCCCCTGGGGCTGGCACCTAAGAAGAGTCTCGCCATTCAAGCGGGACAGATGGCGTCGCCTGGAGTCACCCCTGCTTCGGGCAGGAGTGGTGCCGACATCGGGGCCGCGTTGGCCGACCCGACAGCGTCCGTGGTGGCTCCCACGCCCGCAGAGGTTACTGAGCGAGCGACCTCCTCCATGGCAGACGTGGAACAGCCGGCCGAGGGCCGCATACCGCCGGTGGAAGCGGTCGTGACCACGCCAAGCCAGGATCAGCGGGGCACGGTCGTGGTGGCGCTCGAGGGCGTAGTGCAATCCGTGCCACCAGGGGCCTAGATGGATCCGCCCGTGGCACTTGAAGCGGCCCAGACGGAGGTGGGTCCAGCCGGAGGGTCCTCGAGTGCGGCAGTGGTGCTGCACAGGGTCAGGAGGGAGCCGCCCCCGGCCCCTTTGTCAGGAGGAAGCCGCTCCCCCACGTGGGGGAAGCCGCCACTTCAGTGGATGGCCGCCCAGGACCCGACGTCAGCTCTGTTCTCGCTCGATGATCATTCTGAGAGCATGGAGCGGGAGGGTCTTGACATCGGAATTTCGACCATGCTGGAGGCCCTGGACCAGGCCAGAGGAGCCCTGAGTGAAATTGGCGTTCCTACTACCCAGGTATTCACTTGATTTTCTTCTTTCTCTGCATGTTTTTGTGTTTTCGCATTTCTGATTCCAGTCCTCTTCCTCTTCAGGTTCTTGTTGCTCGTAGCCAGAATAAATCCCAATTCCTCCGCGAGCAGAAGGCAGAGTGGGATCGCCTCTCCGAGGAGGCCCGGCTGCGAGCGGACATGGCCGCACAGCTTGCTACTGCCCAGGAGCGGGAGGCCCAGGCGCGTCAAGACGCGGAGGAGGCCCACGGGATGTTCCAAGATTTGTCGACGAGGTCCAAGCTGGACGGGGAGGAGATCGCTAGGCTCAAAAAGGAGCGAGACGAGCTGCTACAGAGGAATGCCGCGGCCAACGAGAAGGCCGGCGAAGTCCTGAAGGAGCTAGAGATGGAGCGGGACCTCCGGCGGAAGGCCGAGAGTAGGGCCATGGCCCTTCAGCAGAAGGTGGACGAGGACGTCGAGGTGGTCCGCTCTCTCTGGGCGGAGCTCGGTGACGCGGTGAACCAAAGGTTGAGCGCTGAAAACGTCTTCGTCAAGCTGGAAAAGGAGGCTGCCCTTGCGCGAAGGGCCCTTCAAGTTGAGAGCGATGAGCACGATCTTCTGCAAGCTACGGTCGGGGTGGTCCTTAATGCTCGGAATGTGACGAAGCCGGTGGAGACCAGCCCGCTCACGGCTCGTGTCGCAGGTATCACAGCTCGGGTGGGCCAGCTTGAGGAGAGTGCCTTTCACGCCGGGATCAACCAGGCCTTCACCGTCGCCCATGCTCATTACGAGACGGAAATCAACCTGAAGGTGATGAGCGAAGGCTTCCCGTCCACCTATGAGGATGAAGAGCTGGAGAAAATGGAGGAGATGGTTGCTCCCCTTGCGAAAAACCTGGCAGATAATCTGAAAGAGATGGTTCTCCCTCCGCGGGAGTAATTAGTCGAACAATTTTGAGAATAACTTATATGTAATATGTGGACAAGTGTCGGTATTTTTCGAGTCTGGACGCGGTTTCGTGATTTTGCGCCGTAATTTCGTTTTGTTTAATTTTTTGCGATCTTACCAATCTGTTCCCCTAAATTATGCTGCTGGTCATGATGCGAGGAGATTGTTTCGAAAGGAAGAAAGGAGGTAGCCGTACCTTAACCAGCCCCCGAGTAAGGTCCGACCCCCAGCATTTGCTGGGGTCGGGGGTTACTGGAGATCGGAACTGTTGTTTTGGTGACAGGGTCGACGAAGTTCATGGATGGTATTGCAATATTGCCCGCCCTGTCTTCCAACAGAAATCCCCAACTAAGGACTCTATGGGCTTGTCAAGGTGGGGCCTTCGAACCTTTGTCCCTGTATTGATTGGCTCGAGCCCTCGGGCCTTGTTAGGGTCTAACGGGGGTCGGCCATAATTTGTGTGTTACCCCGTCCTCGATTTTCGTAATAGGAGGGGCTGAGTAAACGACACTTGCCTCGACGGCTCGAGTATCGCGCTCAATGAGCTCACTAACGGGTACATTCGTGTGGAATCCGGGTCCATCATTTGCTGATGGGTTTGGCAGAGCCCTCTGGTGGCACTCCACAATTTCTTAACCCGCCTCCCGGTAGATGCCCGTGCTGTTCGATAGGCTTAGGGGGCCCGATGGCCTCTCATCGATGGAGATTCTGTGGGTTTGGCTCGGGGTTAGAATCGAATGAGAAAAGTTTGAGACGTCCCTGTCCGCTTCTGAGCGGGGTCGGGCAGGTCCGCTGGGGCTTGTCTCGGTTATTTCTCCCTGGCTCTGTTTGGCATGAGGCGGCCTCGAGCCCTTCGTGGACCGACCTTCGAACCTCGGCCTGTGGTCGCCTATATCGAATGAGGCGACGGCCGTTTCGTGATGTGACATGAAGCGTTGGGATGTTTTGCATATGTATAATATAATCGAAATGAACGTGGGGTCGGTAATGTTACCTTGGCGGTATGAGTGACGAAAAGCTCCTACCAGATGTGTCCGTGTGCGGTTCGGACCCTGACGTTTGCGATGAGGTTGGAGTAACCTGCATAAGAATCGATATTCTTTGTTTTTCGTACCTCGGTGGCGATCCGAGCTATTTAATTAACTCGGACAGCCTGACAGCTTCTCCTTTGGGAGAGACTCTGTAGGCGGACCCCTCCGAACCCTTTTTTGAAAAGGCAGACATTGAAGCTGGAGATGCGAGAGGCGTTTGAGCATGATTTTTCTGGCGAAAAGAAACCCCGTAGCTACTGAGGTGTAGGGTCTGCTAGTTCGTCCAGTTTTTATTCAAAGTTTTATGCCCGTATTTCGCATCCTTAGTTTCAAGTGTACGGAGGGGGTCGGCAGCCCCTGAGTGATGTTCGTGTTCCCGCTTTTTGACGGGGTCGGAAGCTTGAGAATGAATTTTAACGCATGAAGTAAGAAGGCAGAGATGCTTATCTTTCTTTGGTCGTTCGTTCGTCGTGTCTTCTAAGCCGAACGGCCGGCCCAGGAGATCTGAAAGGTCCTGTCGTTGGATCGTCCATGGTCCTGCATGGAGAGGTGAAGGGCTGTCTGCCTATGTGGGCGCCTTAATTGCCACGTCCGGAGTGGGTCAGTGGTGGGCCATACCCAGGCAATGCTCAGTTTGACCAAAGAGGGACGCCTCGTCGATCGGGGTGCGTCCCGTCAGTTCCGACGCGTCCCCCCAGATATCAATCAGCATTGATTGCGTATTTAACGAGGGGAAGGGAGAGGGTTTTTCGTCCAACCTTTCGCCTTTCCTTAGCTACAGTGCCTCCTCTTTAAATAGGGAGGGGGAGAGGAGTTCTCATCCCACCTCCTCCTCTGCCTCCGAGCCGCTATCTCTCCTCCTTCTTCCTTTCCGCCGAACGCGTCCGTGCGTCGTGGCAATTCCTGAGTGAGGAAGAGTAATGCCAGAGAGAGAGAACTCACAAATTTGCTCATGAGTCTGGTGAGTGATATCGAGCCGGAGGTTATCCAACGTAGATGAGATGGTGCGTGCTGCCCTTGCTGAAGAGTCTCTGCTGCCGAAGGAGAAGAGGCGCCGGTGGGCGTCGTACGTCGTCGACTGCGCCGTCATCCGCTATGCTCCTCCTTTGGTGGGTGGCGTTTCCTGCTCATACGTCGTTGTCAGGGTTATGGCCGGGGATGATGGCATAGTCCCCGGATGCTCCGGCGGAGGCATCGCTGTCGGGGTTGCGGCTGACGACGATGGTGTAGTCCCCGGACGCTCCGGCGAAGGCGTCGCAGATGGTGGCACCTTCGAGGATCCAGTGAAGCGGCGGGATATCGGGAGGTCGCCGATGGAGAGCGTGGCACGGCGACCGCAGTAGTACTTGTAGTAGAGTTAAGCAGAGACTGTAATTGAATAATGTTGTGGGGAAGCCCCCGAGTAAACAGTCCTCTGAATTTACAAGTATATTGTTTCCTTTTGTAATGAAATCGCTTTGCAAGTGATGAATTTGTGCAAAAAATGAACAAATTTACATCTTTTGCCTATGGCAAGCAATTTTTTATTTTTCATCTTTTGTAGAAAAGATTTTAGTGCTTACCGACCCCTCTCAGGGTCCAAGTCATAAGAAACTAGGAATGTGGGTGAACTAATTCTGATTGAACTGGTGAGCAAAGAGGTTGTAGCTGCTGGGGCGTGGGTGTCCCACAGTCCTACCAGTCGTATTTAGAATTGGTTCTCAAAATCTTAGTCCTTAGGACTTGTTTATGAGAGGAATGGAAAACTTAGAGAATATTTATAAATATAACACAGGAGGTTTTTTGCAAGCGCAATACTTGTATTTACATATGTCATATGTTAAGATCATATGCCAGCCCCCAAGTGAGGTCTAACCCCTTGCCACTTGCTGGGGTCGGAAGTCACTAAGGATCGGGGTTCTGTTAAGACAAAAAACAATAAGGAAGAGTGTAAACTTATTTTAAGGATAGAAACGACGTAGCTGCTCAATGTTCCAGGCGTTGGTGAAGACCTCGCCGTCGATGGTTTTCAACCGGTAGGCGCCTAGGTGAAGTACTTCCGCGACGACGTAGGGCCCTTCCTAGGGCGGGGAGAGTTTGTGGTGGTCCTTGTTGCTCTGCACAAGACGGAGGACGAGGTCTCCGACGTTGAAGGCTCAACCCCGCACTCATCGGCTGTGGTACCGTCGCAACGCCTACTTGTACTTCGCCGAACGGAGGAGGGCGATGTCACGGGCTTCATTTAGCTGGTCCATGGCGTCTTGGTGGGATGCCTCGGCTCCTTGTTCATCGTATGCTCTGATTCTTGGCGCTCCATAGTCAAGATCCGTTGGAAGAACGGCCTCGGAACCATAAACCATGAAGAAGGGTGTATAGCCGGTGGCCCGGCTAGGAGTTGTCCTTAGGCTCCAGAGTACGGCCTTGAGCTCAGCGAGCAAGCGCGTGCCGAACTTGTTCAACCGGTTGAAAATTCTAGGTTTGAGGCCTTGAAGGAGCATGTTGTTTGCGCGTTCAACCTGCCTGTTCGTCCGGGGGTGTGCGACGGCTGCCCAATCGATCCGGATGTGTTGTTCATCACAGAATCGAACGAATTTCCTACCAGTGAACTGTGTGCCATTGTCTGTGATGATGGAGTTCGGTACTCCAAAGCGATGGACGATGTCGAGGAAGAACAGCACGGCTTGCTCGGATTTGATCGTGGATATTGGTTGAGCTTCAATCCATTTTGTAAACTTGTCTATGGTGACAAGCAGGTGGGTAAAGCCCCCGGGCGCCTTTTTGAGTGGCCCAACCAGGTCGAGCCCCCAGACCGCGAAGGGCCACGTGATGGGGATCATCTGGAGACCCTGGGGCGGGAGGTGTGTTTGCCGAGCGTAGTACTAGCACCCTTCGCAGGTGCGTACAATTTGCTCGGCATCGGCTACTGCGGTGGGCCAGTAGAAACCTTGTCGGAATGCATTCCCAACCAAGGTTCTTGGTACGGCATGATGACCGCATACTCCACTGTGGATGTCGCCCAGCAGGAGTTTTCCCTGTTCGCCAGGGATACATAGTTGTAGAATTCTGATGTGACTTCACTTGTAGAGTTCGCTCTCTATAAGAACGAAGGATTTGGCGCGTCGTGCGAGCCATCAGGCTTCCGTCTTGTCTGCCGGTACTATGTTGTGGAGGAGGTAATCGAGGACAAGTGTTCTCCAGTCATCGGAGGGGTCGGACTCCGCTGCTGGGTCCTCTTCGAGCTCCATGACCTCGGGGTCGGGCGGAGCGGTTGGAGGATCGGCCCCTAGGGTCGGACCAGATGGGCCATTGTCGGCTTGTTTCGACCCCGTGTAGCGTATCGAGGGTTTGTGTTGGTCACTGGCAAAGACGCCTGCCGAGACTGGTTCTCGGCTAGATGCTGCTTTCGCAAGCGTGTCGGCTGCTTCGTTGAGGCGCCTTGGGATGTGATTGAGTTCGAGGCCATCGAACTTGTCCTCTAGCCATCGGACCTCTTGACAGTATGCCTCCATCTTGGCGTCGTGGCAGCTTGACTCCTTCATGACTTGGTTGACGACCAGCTGGGAGTCGCGTCTAACGTCGAGGCGTCGGATGCCCAGCTCGATGGCGATTCGCAGGCCGTTGACGAGCGCTTCATATTCTACAGTATTGTTTGATGAGAGGAAATGGAACCGAACCATGTACCTCATGTGGACCCCGAGGGGAGATATAAAGAGTAGTCCTGCTCCGGCGCCCTTCTTCATCAGCGATCCGTCGAAGTACATTGTCCAGTACTCTTGATCGATGGGTGCTGGTGGCCTCTGGACCTCAGTCCACTCCGCGATGAAGTCAACCAGTACCTGAGATTTGATCGCTGTTCGGGGGGCGTAAGAAATGCCCTGATCCATCAGCTCGAGTGCCCACTTTGCGGTTCTTCCCGTAGCGTCATGGCTATGGACGACCTCGCCGAGGGGGAACGATGTCATTACTGTCATGGGGTGTGACTCGAAGTAGTGGCGTAGCTTCCTTTTGGTGATGAGGACGGTGTAGAGGAGTTTCTGGATTTGGGAGTAGCGGGACTTGGAGTCGGATAACACTTCGCTGATGAAATATACAGGGCGCTGCACCTTGAAGGCATGCCCCTCTTCCTCTCGCTCTACTACTAAGGCGGAGCTAACCACTTGGGTGGTGGCCAATATATATAGTAGGAGAGATTCTCCATTGCATGGAGGAACTAAGACCGACGGTTTAGTTAGAAATCGCTTAACCATGTCAAGCGCCTCCTGAGCCTCGGCCGTCCACTCGAAGCGGTCAGCTTTCTTTAGGAGTCGATAAAGGGGGAGTCCTCGTTCGCCGAGGCGCAAAATGAATCGACTAAGGGCGGCGAGGCACCCTGTGATCCGCTGAACCCCCTTTATGTTTTGGATCGGGCCCATCCTTGTGATGGCTGATATCTTCTCCGGGTTGGCTTCGATGCCACGCTCGGAGACGATGAAGCCGAGCAGCATGCCTCTCGGGACCCCGAAAACACATTTTTCGGGATTGAGTTTGATGCCGTTTGCCCGAAGTTTCGCAAAGATTTGCTCAAGGTTGGTGACCAGGTGGTTAGGTCGTTTGGTTTTGACTACGATGTCGTCGACATAGGCCTCAACGGTTCGCCCGATGAGGTCTCCGAAGCAACTGAGCATACAACGCTGGTATGTTGCCCCAGCATTCTTCAGACCAAAAGGCATCGAAATGTAACAAAATGATCCGAAGGGGGTGATAAAAGATGTCGTGAGCTGGTCGGACTCTTTCATCGTGATTTGGTGGTAACCGGAGTATACGTCAAGGAAGCAGAGGGTTTCGCACCCTGAGGTGGAATCGACTATTTGGTCTATTCGTGGCAAAGGAAACGGATCCTTTGGACATGCTTTGTTGAGACCGGTATAATCGACACGCATTCTCCATTTCCCGCTCTTTTTTTGCACAAGAACGGGATTTGCTAACCACTCTGGGTGGTATACTTCCTTAATGAATCCTGCAGCCAGCAGTTTGGCTATCTCCTCGCCGATGGCCCTACGTTTTTCTTTGTCGAAGCGGCGTAGGCGTTGCTTTATCGGCTTGGAGCCCGGGAGGATCTGGAGAGTATGCTCGGCGACCTCCCTCGAGATGCCCGGCATATCCGAGGGTTTCCACGCAAAGATGTTTTTGTTGTCGCGGAGGAAGTCGACGAGCGCGCTTTCCTATTCGGAGGAGAGCGCGGTCCCGATACGGACCTTTTTACCCTCGGAGCTGCTAGGATCCAAAAGGACCTCCCTGGAGCCTTCCGCTGATTCGAACGACCCGGTCGATTTCTTCGCGTCGAGTGCCTCTTCAACGACCTCTTCCCTGAGGGTGGTGAGTTCTTCGGAGGCGATGACCGCGGATGCGTGTCCGCAGCATTCGACCTCGCACTCATAAGCGTGCTGGAAAGAGGCGCCTATGGTGATGACCCCGCGGGGGCCCGGCATCTTCAGCTTAAGGTATGTATAATTGGGTACAGCCATGAACTTCGTGTAGCATGGTCGTCCTAGAATGGCGTGGAAAGTCCCGGGGAACCCCACTACGTCGAAGGTGTGGGTCTCAGTCCGGTAATTGGACCGATCCCCAAAAGTGACAGGTAGGTCGATTTGCCCTAGTGGCACGGCTTGCCTGCCGGGCATGACACCATGGAAGGGTGCTCGGATGGGACGGAGGTTCGTTCGGTCGACGCCCATCTCGTCGAGCATCTTGGCGTACATGATGTTGAGGCCGCTGCCTCCATCCATCAGTACTTTGGTAAGCCACTTTGGACTGATGATTGGATCGACGACAAGCGGGTACCTCCCCGGGTGTGGGACGGCATCCGGATGGTCGGTCCGGTCGAAGGTGATGGCGGATTCCGACCACCGGAGGAAAGCTGGCGTGGCCGGTCCGGCGGTATAGACCTCGCGATGCGCGACCTTCTGGCAGCGCCTGGAGTCGTAGGCCGTTGATCCTCCGAAGATCATAAGGGCGCCGGTCGGCGTTGGGAAGGCATCGTCTTTCTCCTCTGTGTAGTCTGTGGCGGGAACAGGTTCCTTCCCCTGCTCCCCTTTGTTAAGTCCCCCGGCCAAGTATTTGCGCATGAGGCCGCACTCCTTGTATAGATGCTTGGCTGGGAAGGCGTGGTTTGGGCATGGCCCCTCAAGCATTTTCTCGAAGTGGTTCGGAGTGCCCTCCGTGGGCTTCCGGCTACCTTTGCGGTCAGCAGCGGCCATGAGCGAGTTGTCACGTCGTTGCTTCTTATTTTTCTTTTTGGCGAAACGGTTGGAAGCGCCTTCGCCGGCGTCCTCGTCCCACCTTATCTTTCCGTCGGAGCGATCAAAGACGGCTCCGACCACCTCCTCTCCAGAGGCATGACTAGTAGCGATGTCCAGGAGTTCCTTGGTAGTCTGCGGGCCCCTGCGTCCTAGCTTGTGGACCAGGGACTCGCAGGTTGTTCCGGACAGAAAGGCTCCTATCACGTCGGCGCTGGCGACGTTAGGGAGCTCGTTGCACTGCTGAGAGAAGCGTCGAATGTACCCGCGAAGGGTTTCATCGGCCCTCTAGCGACAGTTCTTGAGGTCCCATGGGTTTCTAGGGCGTTTGTACATGCCCTGGAAGTTGCCCACGAAGATCTCCGTCAGATCCGCCCAACTCTGAATAGCATTGGATGGCAGGTGCTCCAACCATGCTCGTGCTGAATCGGCCAAGAACAGTGGGAGATTGCAAATAATGAAATTGTCATCACTCGCCCCACCGGCCTGACATGCAAGCCGATAGTCTTCGAGCCAAAGCCCAGGATTTGTTTCGCCAGAATATTTAGGGATGTTGGTAGGAGGTCGATACCTTAGGGGGAACGCGGCGTTGAGGATGTGCCGTCCGAAGGCCTGAGGACCTGGCAGGCCGGGGCTCGGGCTTCGGTCTTCGTTGCTGTCGTAGCGTCCATCACGTCAGGGATGGTAGCCGCGGCGTGCGGCTTCTCCGTCATTGCCATGGGCGCGCTTCTGAGCGTCGATGATGTCGCGTACGTCGCGGCCATGGCCTAGGCATTGATGTACTGGGACGGCGGAGGGCTGCCAGCCGGCTGGCGGGGTTTGGTGAACGGTCGCATCCCTAGTGGGATGTACTGAGAGTGAGCGCTGGCTGGTGTCGGGTTCGTGTCGTCGAGACAATGAACTTTCCGCCTGCTGCGCCGCCGCGCGCTCAAGCAACGTGCGAATCTCCCTGTGGGCCCGGCGATCTTCGGCCATCGTGGCCTCCGGGAGGCCATGCAGCAAGGTGGTTGCTGCGGCGATGTTCTGGCTGGCTCGGGCGAAGTGAGGAAGGTTCCCATCGTCGGTGAGGATCCTTTGGTGTACGGTACGGGCCGTGGCGCGCGCGCGCCCCCCGTCTTTGCGGCGTTCAATCTCGCGATTGATGTCCGCGTACTCCCGGACGAGCCCTTGCCCAGCCTCATCGATCTCCTGCTGACGGGCCTTCAGCTGCTCCATCCTTAGGCGAGATGGGGCTGTCATCTCTTCCCCAGATCTGCTGTCAGGGTTGTTTGTAGGAGTGACCTCTTCCCTGGAGGCGCTTTCGACCTGACCCTCGGGGGTCTGCGTCATGAAGCATTCCTGGGAAGGGTGGTGGCTCCCCCTACTAGAATCCGAGCTAGAGAATGATCCTGGCTCCTCGTTGAGGAGCCCGTAGAGGGTCTCCGTATCATGCTCGATCACCCCCACGAACTCGATGTTCGTGGGTGACTGAACCATTCGTGGCACCAGAAGGTGGCTAGCGGTCGCCGCAGCGTTGCGGAGACCGAATGGAAACACTGTCGGGGCGCTCCGTACAGGACCTTCTGGACACAGGGTGACGTTGTGCGAGACCTCACTTGATGACTGGGGTCCAAGGGAGTTGCCCGGCGGGCCCTCAAGCCTAAGACGGCTGAGGTTGATGGAAGGGAGAGACGGGGCGGCTGTGTGAGTTAGCGCCAGCTCTCCTCCTAGTGTGATGACGAAATCTAGGCCACTGAAATGCACGTGTGCGCCCGGGGCCTAGATGATTGCGTGGGTGGCCATCCGAGGCCTGATTTGGAACGCGCAAAGGCCCCTACCTGGCGCGCCAACTGTCGGTGTTTCGTACAAGCACCGGCAAGTAAATTTATAGTAATGCGCGTTAGGCTCGGATGGTGCGCTAAAGGACACAAGATTTATACTGGTTCGGGCCGAAAGTCCCTACGTCCAGTTTGTTGCTGCTCGTGTTATTAGCACCGTGAACGGTTTGTAGTAAGGGGTACAAACGATCGAGAGAGGGACTGGTCTCAAGTCTCAGATGGAGGGGTTGAAGGGATGTCAAGAGGCTCGAGACAACTTGACTATGTGTATCTGTGTGTCGTATTGTTTGGTCTCCCGAGTCCCCCCTCTTGATGGAGGAAGCGCATCCCCTTTTATAGAGGAAGGGGGTCGCTTTTACAAGGGCGAGTTTTTAGGATGTATATGCTACTTAGCCTTGTGGCTCACGTCTACCTGACTTCGTTCTTCATTTTGATGAGTACGAAGGAAGATAAGCGCCTACAATATTGTTGATGTTTCTGTAGAATGTCAGGTTGATTATAGAATGCTGCCCTGCGCAGGATGTGGGCTATGGTACAGTGGTTTTGACTTATCGGCCTCTCCCAGCCTTGCTCCGCACGCCTTCTGGTTCCTATGAGTCTTTGTCAGAGGGACGAGGGGTCAGAGTCTGGAGCGACGACGTGGTCAAGGCCTTCTGACTTGGTGGACCTGAGGGGTCGAGAAGCGGGTGCCGCTCCCTCGGGTCCATAGCGTAGTGACGGAAAGTCCATCGTGCGTGGAGATATTAATTCCTTTTCTAGAGCATAGCGATTGTCGTATATGTTCATCGGGTTCTGTGTCTCAGGGCTGAAGGCGGTGCCTACAACTCTACAGGGCGAGGAGCACGCACCTGTACAACCTTTCGAGCTCTGCGGCGCCCGGAAGGGTCTAAAGCACCTGTCCTGTCATCCCCTGGTAGTACTTTTCCTACCAGGGTGCAGGGTATGGTCCTTAGAGCCATGGTTGACCCAAACGTCTTTGTCTTGCCTTGTACTTATCATCTTGAGGGAATGGAGAGAAGTTGTCAGGTAAGATGAATCCAATCTTTAGATATGTAGCAGGGTGAGACTCGTTCGTTGCCGTCGGGCGAAACGGAGACCAATTCCTATCTCCCGGGCGAGACCGACCTCGCCCCTCCGGGGTCGGGCGAGGCGGATTCTATCCCTCAGCCCTCGGGCGAGACCGAGCCTGCCCTAAAGGCGTCGGGCGAGACGAAGTTCATCCCTCGGCCCTCGGGTGAGACCGAGCCCACCCCAAAGGCGTCGGGTGAGATGGAGATTAACCCTAAGCCCTCGGGCGAGGTAGAGTTATCCCACAAAGGCATCGGGCGAGGCGGAACCGAACTCCTGTCGCTCGAACAAGGGATGAAACGGCGCCCTTATGCGTCCAGAAGTTTTTCACGTTCGGTGGTTATTGGTTCCACCTTCTGGGGTACCCCGGTATTAGGTCCCCGACACCTCCCGAGACCAGTTAAGGTACTGGGGAGTAGCTACCTCAACCGAGAAGACTTCCCGGCGTTCCCTCTTTCGTTGACGCATCGTGAGGCACGCTGAAGGCCCGCCAAAGATCATGAAGGCATTGTGCACCTCAGGGAACCCGTCGTCCTTGTCGTTGTCTCTGTCGCCGGCGCCCTTCGTCCTGGCGTCGTCGTTGGGAAGTCCAAGCTTGGCGTAGTAGTGTTGGAGCATGGTGCACTCTTCGAGGGTGTGCTTTACCGGGCCTTGATGGTAAGGGCACGGCTTCTTGAGCATGTCGTCGAATAGTCCGGGGCCTCTGGCGGGGCCTCAGGGATTCCTGCGATCCGCGGCTGCGACAAAATCGGCCTCGAGGGCCTCTTGCTTCCGCTGGCGCCCCTTTTTCTTTTTCTTGGAGAAATGGGAGGGCGAGGCCCCAGAGGTCTCGTCCCTCCGCTTCCCCTTTGCTTCGCCGTCGGGGAAGATGGCCCCGACAGCTTCTTCGCCCGAGGCGAAGTTGGTGGCAACATCGAGGAGCACGGCCGCCGAAGTAGGTACGTTCCAGCCTAACTCTCGGACCAGGTCTTGGCAGGAGGTGCCGGAGAGAAAAGCCTAGACAACTTCCGAGTCACCGACACTGGGCAACTCGGTGCGCTGCTTGGAAAAGCGCCGGATGAAGTCTCGGAGAGACTCGTCCGGCTTCTAGCGACAACTCTTGAGGTCCTAGGAGTTCCCGGGGCGCACGTATGTGCCCTGGAAATTCCCGACGAAGACCTTGACCAAGTCGCGCCAGTTGTGAATTTGTGAGGGAGGGAGGTGTTCGAGCCAGGCTCGCGTCGAGTTTGACAGGAACAAAGGGAGGTTACGGATGATGAGCAGGTCATCGTTCGCACCAACTAGCTGACAAGCCAGGCGGTAATCGGCCAGCCATAGCTCGGGGTTGGTCTCGCCACTATACTTTGCGAGATTGGCCGGTTGTCGGAATCGGGCAGGGAATGGAGCACCGCGGATGGCCTTGCTGAAGACTCTAGGGCCAGGCGGCCTAGGAGAAGGACTGCGGTCCTCGCCGCTATCGTAGCAGCCACCTCGGTGTGGGTGGTAACCTCGGGCGAGCCCGTCGTTGTCGTGGCGCCGTCGCCTGCTGACCACGTCGTGGTCCTCTTGCGCCTCGCGTCGGTTGTTGAGGCGGTGGTGGACTGAGGGGGCCTTGAGGCGATCGTGCATCGAGGGCCACTTCGAGGTGTTCTCACATCGCCGAGACGCGGAGCTCTCGGCCTGCTGTACTGTGGCGGTCTCGAGAAGGTCTCGGAGTTCGCTGTGGACCCGTCGCCCCTCCATGGTAGAGTGCTCGGGCATCGCTCAGACTAGCATCGCCGCCGCCGCGATGTTCTGGCTAGCGCGATTGAAGATTGGGGGTTGCTCACTTCCTTCGTCATTGTTGATGCGGCGGTGTACGTCGTGGGCCCTCTGTCGGGCCCCTCTGCCATCACCGCGGCCTTGCTGCTCCTGCTCGAGAGGGTCTCGGAGCTGCTGCAGCAGGAGTCGATCTTGGTCGACTTTTGCCTGGAGCTCACGGAGCTGTTCCAAGTCTAGGCGTCGGATATCCCCGGGGGCGATGTTCACGTTCCACGCCGCCCGGAACTCGACGAGCGGGGGTGTGGCGTCGCCCGCCCCTTGGCGGAGTGGGGAGCGGTTGCCTGCCCTCTCACCCTCATCACTTGCCCCTGGCATTCTGAGCCCGACGTGGAAACACTATCGAGTGGGATCGTAAGTGCTTTCGTCATCGGAGTCGGAGTGGCCGAAGCAGTAGTCGCTTGCGGCCAAGAAGCGGCGCATAGCCTCGGGGTCACGAAGCCCGAAGAAGTCCACTCCGGCCCATACCTCATCCTCCTCCGAGGATTTAGTGTGGGTGTGGGCCGAGATTGTGGTGGAGAAGTCGAGGGCGAATCGTTGGTGGTGTCCCGAGGGCTCCACGCGCGTGGAGGCATAAGCGAAAGCGTAGGCGGCGGCGATGTTTTTTAGCCCGAAGGGGTACGGGGATGGTGCCACCGCAGGGCTCCGCTCCGCCTGAGTTGATTCCTCAGGAAGCGGTGGGGTAGAGCTTGACGACGGGACGTCGCTGCGCGCTGCTGGTGTCTCTCCCTTGCCCAGGCTTAGGCTAGACAGGTCCCCAGCCAGGGACTCTATACTGACAGCCGGGCAAGGGATGTCGGCGGAGTGTGGCGCGCAGCCCTGAGTTCACGTGGCGTCGGAGTAGTCCCGCTCGCGTCGTGCCTGGTGAGCGTGACGAGAGCGGTGGCCTGGGCGCCGCCTGCGTCCGGGCTGCCGATGCGCAATGTCGTCGTCGGTCGGTGGGGCTCTGGGTGTGAGGAGTACCATATCATACTCACATCCTAGAGCCATGAACTCTAGGCTCCCAAACCAGACCACCGTGCCGAGACGTAGTGGACGTATGGGGTCAGCCATCCGGAACTTGTTGGGACGATCACGCTAACACGCAGCGGCTCCTACCTGGCGCGTCAACTGTCGGTGGTTCGGACCGGGGGTCCTCAACCAACCAGTAAATGTGAACTGCGTGCCCCTAATCCCGGATGGTGATGCAAAGAGACACAAGGTTTATACTGGTTCAGGCAATCGGTGCCCTACGTCCAGTCTAGGAGGTCGATCTTGTATTCTTTACACCGAAGTGCTTGTAGTAGGGGGTTACAAGCTGGGTGAGAGAGGGAGCTAGTCCCAGGTCTCGGCGTGGAGTGGTGCGGGGTGCTTGAGTTGTTGCTCTTAGGCAGCGTGGGAGCGTGCGTGAATTGAGTGAGTGCGTTTTGCGCGTGAGGGCCGGCGTGGTCTCGATCCATAGAAACGGCCCTGGTTGCTTCCTTTTATAGCCACAAGGAGGGAGCCAGGAGTACATGAGAGAGCTACACGTGGAGCCTTAGTGAGGAAGGAAGATCTAGTACTGTGGCCTATTCCTGTAGCAGCATAGTGTCGGGAATGGCAATTAGTACTTGACCACTGGTGCGTCATGCCGGCCATGCTTGAGGGGCAGTTGAGGCGGACACGACGAGGATGCGGGACGAGCCCAGCCTCGGCCGAGGCGGAGAAGGAATAGTACGTCTGAGACCCTGCCGGGGGGTCTCGGACGAGGCGTAGAACGAGCAGTTGGGCTCTTCTGCGGTTTCTGAGACTACAGGGACATGGACTTGACCTTCCATGCTGCTTTGTCCTTGGCACAAGGGTTAGATAGCACAGTGATGAGCATAGTGATAGGTAACCCCTGTTGCGCCCGGTCCCCTGTCCCGTCGGTCGTTCTGCCCGTACTGTACCTGAGTGCGGCTGACGTTTGCGGGAGTAGTTGGGGGCATTAATCTGGACGTGATGTTTCGTCAGAGAAGTTTGGTTGGGATGGAGGTTACGAGTATGTTTGCCAAGCCCGGCCTCAAACGAATCGGAGAATTGGCATCCCATCCGAGGCCTTTCGGGGCGAGGCCTCGGCGAGAGGGCCTCGGCGGGGCACTTTTGGCCTTTCGTATGTGGCCTCGGCGCAAGGCCTCGAGCGAATCAGAGAATTCTATAGAGACCTGGCGGTAGTCTTCTGGCTTTGATTTTTGCAAGGTTTAAGCAACATTTTTGGTTCTTGCTTAGGGTACCCCTTCTTGTGGTATCCGACACATCCTACAAAAGCTTTCATGTCAACAACAAGAGTGCTAGAGCTCCCTCACATGGACTTATTTGGACCAACAACGTACAAGAGCTTGGGAGGCAATCTCTATTGTCTTGTGATTGTTGATGACTACTCTAGATATACATGGGTGTTCTTCCTTCATGACAAGACCGAGGTTGCTTTATGTTTCAAGCAGTTTGCCAAGAGAGCACAAAATGAGTTTGAAGTGAAGCTCAAGAAGATAAGAAGTGATAAAGAAAAGGAGTTTGACAATACAAACATTGAAGCCTATTGTGATGAAGTTGGGATCAAGCATGAGGTCTCCGCAATATATACTCCTCAACAAAATAGTGTAGTTGAGAGAAAGAACCGGACACTTATCACTCTTGCAAGAATAATGCTTGATGAGTATAACACCCCAGAAGCTCTATGGGCGGAAGCTATCAGCACCGCATGTTATGCATCCAACCGTCTATTCCTACAAAAGTTTCTTGGCAAGACACCTTATGAGTTGCTCAATGGGAAGAAGCCGGACGTCTCATTCTTCCGGGTGTTTGGTTGCAAATGCTACATCTACAAGAAGCGGCAACACCTAGGGAAGTTTCAAAGACGTTATGATATTGACTTTCTTGTTGGTTACTCATCAAAGTCCAAAGCATATTGAGTATTTAATCTTTCCATTGGCTTGGTTGAAGAAACATATGATGTGGAATTTGATGAATCTAACGGCTCCCAAGGAGCACATGAGAATCTTAATGATGTAGGTGATGAACCATTGAGTGAGGCTATGAAGAACATTCTGGTTGGAGACATCAAGTCTAAAGATGATGAAGATGATGTATAAGTGATTGATCCACCTTCTTCATCAAATGTGCCATAAGATGGTGATAAAGATGGGAGAGTAGAAAATGAAGATACATGTCTCTCATGATCAAATGGTGGCACAAGCACAAGATGTTGATGCTCCACAACCTCCCCCTCAAGTGGTTGATAGAAGAAACTCATCTCCACTACAAGGTCATCCACAAGATCTCATCATAGGGAGTCCTTCAAAGGGTGTAATGACTCGATCTAAAAAACTTGCTTCATTTATTGAACATCACTCTTTTTGTCTCTTGTGTTGAACCTAAGAATATAGAAGAAGCTCTTCAAGATTTGGATTAGATAAATGTCATGCATGAAGAGTTGAACAACTTCACTCGCAATGAAGTTTGGACTCTTGAAGAGCGACCACAAGGTGCAAGAGTCATTGGAACAAAGTGGGTGTTCTGCAACAAGCAAGATGATCAAGGCGTTGTAGTGAGGAACAAGGCAAGACTAGTTGCAAAGGGGTTATCTCAAGTTGAAGGGTCGGATTTTGGAGAGACCTTTGCACCAGTTGCAAGACTTGAAGCCATTCGTATCCTCCTTGCATATGCATCCCATCATGAAATGAAACTATATCAAATGGATGTTAAAAGTGCATTTTAAATGGCTTCATAAATGAACTAGTCTATGTTGATCAACCTCCCAGGTTTGAAGACCCTAGATATCCTAATCATGTTTATAGGTTGTCCAAGGCGATATATGGGCTTAAGCAAGCCCTAAGAGCTTGGTATGAATGCCTTCGGGATTTCCTCATTGAGAAGGGCTTCACCATTGGGAAGGTTGACACCACACTATTTATCAAGAAGCTTGATGGAAAAATCTTCATTTGTCAAGTATATATTGATGATATCATATTTGGATCATCAAATGAAGATTATTGCAAAGAGTTCGGTGAATTAATGTCGAAGTAGTTCGAGATGTCAATGATTGGAGAGCTTACCTTCTTTCTTGGTTTTCAAGTCAAGCAAGTGAGAGAAGGGATTTTCATCTCTCAAGAAAAGTATACCAAGGATCTTCTCAAGAGGTTCAATATGGATGAATCTAAGCCAATCAAGATACCAATGCCATCTAATGGACATCTCGGCCTAGATGAGGGAGGTAAAACGGTTGATCAAACTATCTACCACTCTATGATTGGTAGCTTGTTATATTTAACCGCATCTAGGCCCAACATCATATTTAGTGTGTGTATGTGTGCTAGATTTTAAGCCAATCCTAAGGAAGCTCATTTGGTTGCCGTTAAAAGAATCCTTAGGTACCTTAAGCACACACCAAGCATTGGCCTTTGGTATCTCAAAGGAGCTAGATTTGAATTAGTTGGCTATTCCGATTCGGATTATGCCGGTTGCAAAGTTGATAGGAAAAACACATCCGGACAGTGCCATTTGCTTGGTAGATCACTTATGTCTTGGTCCTCTAAGAAGCAAAATAGTGTGGCTTTGTCCACCGCCGAAGCCGAATACATTGCCGCGGGTGCTTGTTGTGCACAAATACTTTATATGAAGCAAACTGTACCTCTTTTGTGTGACAATGAGAGTGCGGTAAAGCTTGCTAATAATCTGGTTCAACACTCTCGCACCAAGCACATAGATATCCGCCACCACTTTCTTAAAGATAATATTTATAAAAATGATATTTCACTAGAAGGTGTAAGGACCGAGGATCAATTGACAGATATCTTCACTAAACCGCTAGATGAGGCTATATTTTGTCGGTTGAGGAATGAGCTCAATGTGCTTGATTTTAGTAACTTTACTAGAAAATGAGCTTGTGTTATCACTTGCATTGCATTATAATATACAACATGTTTAATTTTTGGTAATACATTTAGGGATTGTCTAACATGATTAAGATAACTGCCAAAAAACGTGTGAAGAAGCTTAACCTTGGATCAAACTTGACAAGCAACTAGAATTACTTTCAAGTATTGCATTGCATATGCATGAGTGTTGTTTTGTCGTTTCTCTTCAATCACCCTTGTATTGCCTATTTTCTTAAAAAGAATTATAGCCTAAGGCAAAATACTTTGAAACGCTTGAGGGTTTGAGAGAGGTCACTCACATCAGTCCCAATTGGTGTTTATTTGGGTCTTATTGAAGTTGGGACTTGATTGGGAACAGGCAGCGCGAAGGAACATTGAAGATTTGCTAAAAAAAGAGTGACCGGATGTTGCGCCGGACTCTGGAGTCCAGCGTCCGGTCAGTTCACAGGAGGTGAACAGAAGCGCAAAAGAGTGACCGGACGCTAAAATAGTATTCTTCGTATGTCCGGTCAGACGGTGGTCCTGCGTCCGGTCAATCGAAGAAGATGAACACAGTGTGGACCGGACTCTGGCTGCGTCCGGTCAGGGTTAACCGGACGTGTTCGGTCGTGACTTGGGAGGTTTTGGACCTCTCTGTTGTCGACTGGACTCCGGGTGGCAGCGTCTGATCGTTGCTACCGGAGCGTCCGGTTAGTAGAAGTCATGTGGGTCTCTAACTCTTTCTCCTTTCCTTATCCTTCAGGTGGGGGCCACCATATAACTGCGCCGGTGTTTGACCTATCCCGCATCCACCGCAACCACCGACGTCGACTTCGCCGTCCTCGCTCGTGCCACGTCTTCCTCACCGCATCCACGCCATGCCACCATCGCCGCCACCGCGCCGTATGTCGCGCCGCCTCCCACACCACCTACTCGTGCCTACGCCTCACAATCATGCCGCCACGCCCCACTATGTCATGCCAACATTGCAGCAGCACCACCAAGCACCATCGCAGCGCCGCCTGCAAGCGCCGCATGGCCTCAAAAAACCCTAACCCTAGGTGATTCCCGGTGGTTCCCCATGATTCGTTCCTCTGCTCTTCGGTTCGCCAGATCATCAGGTAGCAAGCCATCGCCTCTAATTTCATACCTATTGCTTACTTCTTAGGGTTTCGTATCTCTAGATGTATATTGTATTTATTCATATATCCGATCTATTCTATCGTGCAACGAGTCGGTGTTTTTGAGGTCAGTTTGGTAGTTGTCTATCAACTCGGGGCCAAGCCCACAAGTACGGATCGAGGCCAAGCCTCGGAAGTGATAGTTGGCAGTTGATTCTTGTCAGTGGTAGTTGTTCTTTTTAGCTCCAGCAATGGCACGTGTCAAGAATGCCGGAGGTGGTCCAGGTGATGAAGATCCGAGGCCTCCACCTCATTTGTCTACTGAGGTGAAAGGCAAGGCAAAGAAGCTAACGACAAAGAAGCGCAAGTTTGCAGATGCTGATACTGAGAGAGCAGTAGCAGTTGCAGCCGCCGTAGAGTGTGCAGAGAGAGGAGGAGCTCAGAGTGGTGTTTGCATTGCAGACCAGCTTTCACCAGCTCAGAGGGCCACCATCGAGTAGGTTGAGCGTCATCATGGTAGTCTAGTTGGGACTGTCATGCTTGAAGGACGGCGGATCGCTTTAGAGGAGAGTTAGCCTCAGGGGGAGCCACAGCAGCAGACTCAGCCAGCAGAGCCATCAGAGAGCACCCAGCAGATAGAGTAGACTCAGGAGGTAGAGTAGGTCGAGGAGACAGAGCAAGCACCTCAGCCACTGTTACGACGCTCTAGTCGTACTCGTGCTCAGGTGACACTGAGGCCAGAGACATAGCAGAGGGGTTCTCGTCCACCTCCCAGACCGTAGGGTCCACCTCCAGTGACACACCTTGATCTAAGGGCAGCCACAACAAAGCAGGTGCAGCAGCTCAGTTTTGTGCAGTTCGAGGACTGGTTTCCGTTGAGGCGGGATGAGCGTGCTTCAGAGGGTTTCTATACACCACAACAGGAGGACTTCTACAATGCTTATCTGAACAGTGGTGTGGCATTCAGATCTCAGAGGGTTTCCTCCATTGAGTCAGTTATTGCAGTAGCAGAAGAGTAGATCCACCCTCACCTATCTTATCTACCAAGGCTGACAAACTTACTTGGACGGACTGGCCGATATGTTCCATCATGGGTCTATGAGTTCTATGCTTCACTTTGGATTGACCCGGGCCACAGGTTTATACACTTTGCATTCAAAGGCCATGACTACAGGCTGATGAGCTATAGGGTCAGAGAGATCCTTAGGATTCCAGAGGCACCCATTCGCCTGCATGAGGTGTGCTACGGTCAGACAGAGCCTCCCAGACGCCCTCACAGTGGTCTTGTGCCTCCCATAGACTTGGTCCGACCCTGCTTCATAGAGCCTTTTGGCGAGGGGTCGAGTAGGACACCTAGGGATCTTACTCCTACAGCTAGGCTGCTTGATGTTATCATAAGAAGGACCCTGCTTCCATGGATGGGCTATCATGAGGGATTGACTCGCATTCAGCTATGGTTAGTGAACTCTCTAATTCAGCAGACAGTATTTGGCATTTGGGGTGTTATTTTATCAGAGATGGAGGACACTCTTGCAGAGAGGTTCAGAGGCCATCGTCAGCTACCTTATGCTCACTAGATTACATTCTTGATTCGCAAGGCAGTTATAGTGAAGTCCCCAGAGACTATGGCTGAGTACACAGGAGCTACTACAGAGTTTTCACCATATAACATGACTCAGATGCTCCGTCACAGTGCAGCAAGGACACCTAGCTAGCCGCACCATTGCCCAGAGGTGCCAGAGACTACAGCCCAGCAGGATGAGATCATCAGGGACAGCGACAGAGGAGGAGCAGCTAGATGCTCAGCAGGAGGGTATGGTCGAGAGAGACCCCAGTGACAGTTCAGATGATGACTACCAAGATATCCCTCAGGTGCCTCCTCGACGACATGACAGTGAGGCCAGTGGCTCTAGCTCAGCTCTACCACAGCCACCACAGACAGATCCTGCTCTCCTTGCTATACTTGAGCGGATGAGGCAGGATCAGGCACATCAAGCCTAGGAGACTGCAGCAGCCCTTGCACAGGTTCAGGCCCGACAGGACGAGTTCCAGCGACAGCAGCAGGCCATACAGCAGTAGCAGTAGGCCATGCAGCAGCAGCAGCAGCTCCTTATCTAGCAACAGTTACTCGGGTTCATGCAGCATGTCGTTACTGCTATTGGGCCTGCACCGCCATAGATTACACCTCAGCTCGGTCAGCCTATCAGCACTACAGTGACTCCATCTATATAGCCCAGTGGGCATCAGTCAGGGACAGCCAGCTACACAGTTTGCTTCACCTACAGAGCAGGTGTCCCAGTGGTTTGCTTCTCTAGTGCTAGTCTAGGGTCCTTCCCTCACACCTATTATCACGGGCTTCAGACCGGCTCAGAGCTCTTCAGTGCTTGTGACTGATATCCCAGTTTCCAGGAGCCTTAGTGCGACATTCAGCGAGATTATAGAGTAGCCTACCCCGCTAGAGCTACATGTTCCTGTACCTACCACCGTTGCTCCAGTCATTTGGACTACAAAGACGCTCCCTTCATCTGTTGCATCATCAGAGCCGCCTATTTCAGTGATACCTGTAGAGTCACAGGACACACCAGTCCCAGATCCGACCCAGACCGCTTTAGCGTCACTTCCAGTGATAGAGGGTCAGACAGCTTAGAGCTCGGGATCAGAGGATGATGCTACCCAGTTTCAGATCGCTCACCGCACCTCAGCGCCCGACTTGTCTACTCCAGCCTCGTCAATCGACCCTTAGGTTTTGGTGCTTGACGCCAAAGGGGGAGAGGGATCGAGAATGATTAGATCTAGGGGGAGCGATATATCTAGGGGGAGCTTATTTATCACGTTTGGCTTTTTATGTGTGATACATTACTATGCATTCATGTTTACTTTCATGCATTGAACTACATAAGTGTGATTGTGATATTTATGTGATATGTGTGATATTTATGTGATATGTGATATGTGTGCTCTCTACTTTGATCTATTTATATGTCATGTCACTTGGTTATGCTCATTTGCTTTGCTTCCGTGCTTTACTCCGATTCAAATGAGCTTTATTTCTTGTACTCAAGCTTATTTCATATCTATTGAGTACATCATGTTGGCTTGTGTCATATAAGCTTGCCTAACTCTTTTGTTCTTATTGTCAAAAGCTTATATGAACCAAGTATGTTGAAAATCTCATCTCTTTTACATACTCGAGGTTGTAAGTTAGGTCATGGTAATTGCCCCTAGTTGGGTTTCGGTGATTAATGACAATACGTGATTACTATGACTAACGTGTGTTTTGCAGAGACAATTAAGTTAGGTCATGGTAATGGCAATTGATTAGGCAATCATGGTTGTCATGCCCCTACGATGGAAATCGTTTTGGTTTTCAAAGGATGGACGACAAGGTTAAGGACGGACTAGTTCTAAGTGTCGTTTGATGTTGAAGAGACACTTAGAGTAGTTTAGGACTTTATTTTTCCTTTGGCCGTACTATTAAGGGGGGTATGAACTAGTAGCTTGACCTAGGTGAGTCTAATGGGTTAGGTGTGGTGCACACTTGTCAAATCTAGCACTAGGTAGCTCCGAAGTAGCCCTAAGATCAATTGGAGCAAACTTAATTCACATATGATTTCGAGTTAGAAGTGAATGGAGGGTCAAATGCTGACCGGACGCTGGTAGTAGAGTCCGGTCAGTTCATTTGATCAAGGAGAAGTCGTCTGGTTGCGATCGGATGCTGAGTGAAAAGTGATCGGACGCTGGGTGCCAGAGTCCGGTTAACTCTAGTAAGGTTCTAGAGAAGGAGAATCCTGATCGGACGCGTCCAGTCAGTGCTGACCAGACGCTGGTCAGGTTTCGGTTACTGACCGGACGCTGAACAGCAAAGTGACCGGACTCTGGGCGCCAGCGTTCGGTCAACATCAGTAAGGGTCCAGGGAGCAGTTTTCGTGACCGGACGCGTTCGGTCAGTGCGGACCGGACGCATGTCAGAGTCCGGTCACAACTTAACGGTTCTATGGCGGGGATAACTGACTGGAGCGTCCGATCACCCCGCAGAACTCTGACGCAACCTTCTAACGGTTTGTTTTGAATGAGGAGGTATAAATACTTCCTCTATTCATCCAAGGGAGGTCTCTTGCCCATTTAATCTACTGAGAAACACCCTTGAGAGTGCTTTGGAGAGCAAGAGGTGATTGAGATTAGAGAATCCAAGATTAAGGTCTCATTAGTGCAAGGAGAGTAGCAAGTGTGCATCCACCCTTCTCATTAGGCTTGTGGTCAAGTGAGAGTTCGTGCTTGTTACTCTTAGTGATCGCCATCACCTAGACGGTTTGGTGGTGATCGGGAGTTTGGTGATCATCCGACGAAGCTTGTGGATGACCCAACTCAAGTTGTGAGTGGTTGTGGGTGATTCACCGCGACGGAGTGTCGAAGAATCAACCCGTAGAGAGCACTTGATCCTTGCGCGGATCAAGGGGGAGCTGCACCCTTGCATGGGTGATCCAACGAGGACTAGTGGGGAGTGATGACTCTCCGATACCTCGGCAAAACATCGCCGCGTTTCGTTTGTATTTGGTAATGATTGTCCAATCGTTGACTAATTAGGCTCAAAACGTTCGTCTCGCAGAGTACAACCAAACTGTGCAATTAGTTTTTGATTTCGTCAACATTTAGTACTCCATGCATATACCATAAGTTTAATGTGACGAGAAATCTTTTTTTTTGTTTAGTGTCAAAGTTGGAAATTTAGAGTGAACTAAACATGGCTTAACCGTAAACAGGTCTGCAACTGCAAGCGATGGGGAGAGCGAGTCAGTTTGTTTGGTTTGCAATTGCGTGCACTGGCCTAGCCATAGCCAGCAGGTCGTTCTTGAGACGACGACGACGCTGCGTCAAACTGAGCTGTCCCTTTTGGGATAAGCTTGTGTTTTGTGTACTACTAGATCACATGTCGAGAAAAGGGAGGAGATACGCTTGTTGACTTTAGGTTGTATCCATCATCCATGCCTTCCTTTGGGAGAGATGGCATGAACCACCCTTTTCATCTTGTGGCTTCTATAGGTAAATACTCCTCCTATATGCTGCCAACCTTGCCTTACGTTATCTTTCTTACTAGATTAGATTCTCTGGACATTAGCTTATTTGGGGGGTAAAGAATATGATAGCTATTCATGCTACAGTATATAAGATATAAAGGTAGAATATACAGTATTGCCCAAAGGATAAAAAGGAATAAAAGTTTATCTATATCTATACCTATACCTATACCTAATAATAAAGAGGCAAAATTTCTTTCTAATTTTTTTACGGTCTTCTCTAACTAACTATGTGAACGTGGAATTGTTTACATGTCTCCCGTTTTATTAATGACATATGGACATACAACCTGTTCGCTTGTTGGTTTCAGTCAGGACTTATCAGCTAGCCAATAATATTTTCCTCTCACAACGAACCAGCACCAGCCGGGCAGCGAATAAACGGATAGGTTCATGAGGTAACATATATAGCTGAAATCCTAATCCGAATATATAGATCCCTTCGATCCAGAGTTAGGAATACGAATCCTAATCCATCCCAATAATAAAAAACATAAAAGTAGAAATCAATCTTATGGGTGCGTTCGGCTGGCTAGACAGCTGGACTAGGGCTGGGGCGCGCATTTACACAGGCACTGTTCCTATGAACAGTGTTCTCAAATAAAACAGTATTTTCCTCTCAGAACAATTAACTGGAACAGTATTTTGGTCCTTTCCATGCGTGTGTCCCAACTCCCAACGTCGTCTCACGTCTGCCTCTGGGACTCTGGTCACCGGAGTTATGGAAAGAAAAATTGGATCAGGAGGTTTCCTAATTCCTAAGTAGGGCATGTTTGGTTTGCAAAATTTTTGACGAAATGCTACTGTAGCATTTTTGTTGTTATTTGACAATTAGTGTTCAATCATAGTCTAATTAGGCTTAAAAGATTCGTCTCGTGGATTTCGTCTAAACTGTGTAATTAGTTTTATTTTTTATTTATATTTAATGCTTCATACATGCGTCCAAAGATTCGATGTGATAGAAAATCTTGAAAAATTTTGCAAAATGAAGTGAACTAAACTGGCCCGTAGACCATCTTTTCCCTCTTAGCTCTGATTTATTTTTGTTTCTTTATTAATGTCCGTCCGATTCCGTTAGAGTATCAGATAACCGTCTTTGTCTTTGTCTTTGTTTTAACGTTTGTACGTCTCTTGCTTTTCCGAATCGAAAGAGGTCAAGAGGTTTGTCCGTCGACCATCTTCTCCTTCCTATCTGCCATCAAATCAAATTTTCGTCTATCCGGTAAACAATATTTTGTGCGTGTTCTTTTTTTAGTTTTCCCTCTGTCTTCGTTTCTTCCTCTTTTTTTCTGTGGTTCGGAGGTGTTTTATAGTCGGTCCCGTCTCAAGGAAAGTGCTGCCCCTTCCACATTCCGTGCCTCTTTTCCATGATTTTTTAATTCTTTCTTTTATGATATGGACCTCTGTTTTTTCTTATAAAAAAATAGTGAACATAGTATTATGGGCCTTCGAAACTTCTACCAATGCGTAATAAATAAATGTTTTTATCACTAAGAGATTAATGTAATTTTGATTAGGAATAAATTATTATTATAACATAAATCAGTTGATGGTCTAACTAATCAAACTGTAAGTGAGCCGTGAGGGATAAGGCAGGATGCAGAGATGTAGAAGTGGGCCGGGTAGTTGGGCCAGAATATAATGGGCTGGACAAAAAAAAAATAGCCTGAAATTTTGGCTCTTTATTATTAGGGAGGATGGATAGATTTATTTCTACAAATAAAGAGTAAAAAAATAAAATAACACGTACCACGACATGAGATTGAGAGCAGTTCCAAGGGCCCAACTCCAATGTACCACGGCTACCGATCTGCACTCGGGGTGGGCGGTGGACCAGGCCATCCTCGCCGAGGAGGAGCGCCTCGTCATCATCCGCTTCGGCCACGACTGGGACGAGACCTGCATGCAGGTACCGAGCAACCTCCTAAGCCTAGATTCTAACCATCCTTGATCTGTGGCTGTGCGATTACCTTGCGTCTGATTTCTGTTTGCCCTACTTTGGGTTTGGGGTGGGGTGATGGGGGCTGTGAGGTTATTGAATTCGTGGAGGTCGGAGGCTGGGCGTAATTCAGGAAATTGGGGTAAGGCTTTGTTCCGTCGACGACGTTGCAGTAGGTTGTTTGAGTTCAGGAGAATCGAGTCAAGGGTTCTGGTTACTGATGCGATAGCTGAACTGTAACAGTTGCTGCTTTAGGCCTCGTTCGGTTGTAATGGAACCGATCCAGACGGATTGACCCAGGGTACGCGCAGAGCAATATAGACCATCGCGAGTCCTCCGATCCGCAGGCACGAGAGATCTTGCGCCGATGCCGTCGTGAGGAGTAGCGCCGCAGCAGTCGCGAGCGTTCCGCGGGGCTGTTCCTCCACTCCAGAGCTACGGTTTGATTCCAAGCGTTGTGCAACGATATTTCGGGCCGTATAGCGGAACAGTTCCGGGTATACGAATTTTGTAGGCTAAATGAACACGTATTTTAGGAAGGAATCGACCAGGCCGGGATTAATCCGTAACCGAACGAGGCCTTAGACTTTGCAATCCGTGCTGCCTTCAATTAACTAGAAAATACGGCGCAGCAAGATGTGCCAATTGCAGGTTGGTGTTGCTCCACAACATTTGCACGCTGATAATTGGACTATGATGAATAATTGAATTGAACGAGAATGTCGAAGAATTAATCACTAAACCAATTTTTTTACAATGCGTATAGAAGTTAGTGAGAACAATTACACCCACTTGGCTGTTGTGCTGGATTTAATTTTTGGATCAATCAAAACAATAAAAGGGAGAGAAAATGCATCATAGGATTGCATAATTATTTTTCGTCATAGTTCACCTGCTTTTTACTTAATAGAAACTCTATTTGTTTTGATAAGCACCAATCAATTTAATTAGTAAACATGTAAATGAGGCCAATATGCGGTAACATTTGATTCAAAGATAAATAGATTTTTCATGCTTGTTTAATCCAAATAAGGTGCACCAAAATGCATTACATGATTGTATGACAGCTTTGGGAAGTATGACCGTTTACAGGTCTGATAACAGTCAACTTTCTCAACATATTCATACATATTATCATTGTTGTTTTCTCCTTCTGTTGCTGATCCAAAGAGCTGCAACCTGTACAAAGTTAGCAACCTCCTGTCTCATTAATAATTGGATATATTGAGGACTCACATAGCACCAACGTACTATGGACTAATATGGTTAGATTAGAGTAGTAACTGTGAAATTCTAGCTTGCCATCTAAGACTAAAAATTTATGCTGCTGTACCTTAGGAACATATGGGGTTGAACATCTCAGGAAGATTACATGAATAGTTAGTAAGAAATTGTACATCAGTTTTCAATAGTTTAGCCTTACATAATGTAAATTAGACAGTACCAGATGTTTTCACTTGTCAGGAAAAAGGATCAAACCCTCCTATCATTAGCGCATAATAAGCTATCAAAATGAGGTTTACAAATGTTTAGAATTGACAGTTTTCATTAGCTCCTAGCACTCCGGTCAGATGGGGTAGGGACCTTAGGTTAGGTGCCTTGTAACACCCTAAAATTTGCATGATTTTAAAATAGGAGAAAATGATTTAATTATGTATTTTGTGAGCATTTAGATTTAGAAAAATAATAACTTTGTTACAAATAAAATCAAATATAGGTCTACATACATGTGTGTGTATCCATGCTGTTGCATATTTATTTCTGATGCTTTGGTTTGATTTAAAATTTGCAAAAGAATTTGAATTTGGTTGGAATTTGGATTCGAAAATGAAAAAAAGGGAATTTCTTCCTCTCCTTTTGGCCCGAGCGGCCCAGTTTTCCCGCGTGGCTCGTTTCCCTGCCGCCGCCTTCTCTCCCTCACTCCCCCGTATGGGCCTGCTGTTCTCGGCCTAGTGCTCTTCCCTTCCTCTCTTCTTACTCGGGCGTCGGCCCAGCTTCGTCCGTGGCCTGCTCGACAGCGCGCCCGTGCCGTTCCTTTCTCCCGCTGACACTGACAGGCAGACCCCACTGGTCAGACCTATCCTCTTCCTCCTCACGCGTGACCGGGTCGGTCACGACCGTCGTCGTCGCTCTGACTCCGTCGTGGTTACGCCCCGTCCTTGCCTTACGCCTCAAGCTGCTCCTGGCCATAAAAACCGGATGTCCGCATCGTGCCGCTCCCGTCCCAGGCTTCGAAGCCGCAGCTGCCCTCGCATTGCGCCGAGCCACGCTAACCCTAGCACCGCCACCATCTCCGCCCTCCTCGCCGAGCACCACGCCACTCTCGTTTGCTTCACGCCGAGGTAAGCTACCTAGCCGAGCTCGCTGTCATCTCCTCTCTCTTCTGGTGTCCTTGGTTTGTTGTTTCATGGTCCGTAGATCGTATTCTATGAGCGCCGCCCGTCTCCAGCCATGTCGCCGCCGTCAGGGCTCGTCATCGTCCTCGCCGGCTGTTTCCCCTCCCCTCTGATCCGAGCTGCACCGTCTGATTTCGATCCAATGGTCTAGATCTTAAGATACCTCTTCGCCTGTCGTTTTGCAAAAAGACACTTATAATTATTTGGATCTTAACCCGCAGTCCCTGCATTTATGCTAGAGTCCCTACATTTTTCTATATCATAACCCGTAGTCCAATGTGCAAATCTAGAATACGCCTTGTTCTTTTAAAAACATAGTTTTTTTGTTTAGATCCAAAATACGTTTTCATCTATTTACAGTTTTGCCACTAATCTTGTTTTAGCCATAAAATCTTCGTTTTAACTCCGATTTGATCCGTTCAAGTTGCGTTAGATTCGTAATTGAGTAATCTACTTGTTCATACTACTGTTAAGTATATTTTCAACTTTTGAAATTTGAGGTTAGATTTAATATATTATTTTACTAAAGGAAATCTTGTTTAATTCGTAACTTCTTCGTTTTAGCTCTGATTTTCGTGATCTTCGCGTCTGTGTGTTCATAGCGAGATGTAGATTCGTTTTACAAACTTTTCATCTTGACTTTATACTGATTGGTGTATTGTTCTAATATATAACTTTTATTTGCTATGCATGATTGCTTCTGGATGCTTATATGTTGCTGTGATTGTCGAGTATAGACGGTGAGCAATTCGTGGGTGATCAAGAGTACTACTTTGACGAGCAGGATCAACAGGAGCATTTTGTTCAAGGCAAGTATAGTATGGGATCATCCTTGTTTTTCTATCAACTTTAATATATTTAATTCATGTTGCATGTGTCACTTTGATAGAGATTCACTAGAATTGAACTTATACCTTGCTCTTATGGGATTTGCATTGGGTAGCTTTGCTAGTGCACAATTAAATCATGATCTTGTAACTTGACTAATGGTATATGCAATAAACATTAAAACATGACTTTTTAGCAACATAAAAACAGGGGGCTTGAGTGTTTAGTTACTTTCTAAATGCTCTAGATTCTTCTCCTTAAGGACTTATCAGTAAGTGATCATCCGGGACTTACAATACAGCTGTGAGGGCTACGTGGCTCTAGCTTTAGCTCATGTATAAGGACCTTTTGTAGCTTGTTAGAGGTTACCTTTATGGCGCAAGAGGGGTGTGTTTTGGGTTGTATATAGTGCGGCCTCTATTCGTCCATGTATAGACTACGCGTCATTGTGCCTGTTAGAAGGGGAGCCCTACATTCGCGGGGCACAGAAACCTAGCGGTCCTAACTTGTTAGACGAACCTTTGAAATGTTTCATAGTGAATCATACCTGCTCACCTTGGAAGTGTTTTGGGAGTTATAAATCCTGGCATATGGGTATCATGACTCAATAAAAGTGTACAACCTCTGCAGAGTGTAAAACTGGTGTATCAGCTGTGCTCACAATCACGAACGGTCTTGGAACATTTGTGGAATAGATGATCACTAAGAATTATTCGTTTATGCTATTCATTATTCATGTTTACATTGATCATGTGTTTTACATTGGGATTGAAACAACTTGTTGCTACTCTAATCCTAAAATTGTGACAACCAAAAGCTGAATGCTGTTAAACCTATGTCAAGCGTTTTGAGCCTCATGCTACACTTGTTGAGTACGACACGTACTTGCGTTTGTTTATTTTCATTATTTGGATAAAAAATCCTAGATGGGTAACAGATGGCATGGTAATGATGACTTTTCTGATGATTACTAGACTTGTGGTCAACCAATTGACGTCCCTGTGATATGGAGCTTTCGTGAAAGATTTTTACTTATGTGAAGACTATGTCTTATTTTTTGTGATGTAATAAACACTTGTGATGATACTATTTATAATTTGTCGGCTTATGTGTGTGACTGATCTCTGGGCGTACATAAGATTATGCATCTCATTTTATCCTTAAAATCAGGTGTGATAGATTGGTATTAGAGTCGTGTTAACTACAGGACGCAAGGCTAGTTAGCAATGGTCGTCTTAGCTTCTTTTTGCTTCACTTATTTTATGCTTCATATCTCACCTTTGTTATTTGCTAAAATTTTATGTTTCTTTTGTCTTACTCTGTTATGAAAATTATTGCTTCTAATGTGATTAAATCTGATTCTGTAGATGTCTCGTGCCAATAAGACCGCTCGAATCAGCACCGGAGGCTACTACCCGTCTCGTGGCTTGTATGAGTCCATGGAGCCACGTGAGGAGGAGGAATCCCAGGAGCAAGAAGTTGACTCGCCAGCACCTGCACCTACGCCTGAGCTATTACAGGAAGAGCCCGAAGAAGAAGAATCCGAAGAAATGGAGGTCGTTGTATTGTCTGATGATGATGAGAAGGAGGACGTCGTTCAAGGAGATCAGCCTACCCCTGCCATGGGATGGACTACAAAGGTCTGGTACAAGTCGGGGTGTGAATCCTCCGTTTCGCACCACCGACTTATGGGGATTCTTCAGACCTACTACGTTGATTGGGACGGAGCTGCGGAGTACGTCTGCAACGAGCGTACGTATCCTTTGGAGACACTTATTGGAAGACCATGGTGTGCATCTCCACCCGGGATGGAGAGAAGGAGGCATATCAGCTGGACTCGAACTATGCGCATCACGCTCACTGTGCCACCATGGAAGATAGCATATAATATGCAGCTGTTGTAATCTGTATGGGTCTCCGTGGTCGTCGCTTTGATGATATGAAGGTAGAGTATTTGTGTTGGATGTTAGATATTCAGATATTCAAAATTCAGATATTATGTAGCCGCTGTATTTGTATTGGATGTCAGATATTCAAAATTTAGATATCTGATATCCAACACAAATATCCAAAATTTAGAGATTTTTAAATTATAGATACTTATAGAGATCTAGAATGTATTCTGAAAATTCTCTGGACGAGTTTTAACATCAGCAGCTCGGTAAAACAGTTATATCTCGAGTTCCATATATTCAACAGAGGCATGTTTTACATGGTTGGAAGGCTTAAGAAATTACCTACAATTCTTATTCAGATCACATGCCCAGATTCTATCGTTAGGTTTATCAAAAATAGGACACAACCGAACTGTTCCACATTTCAGACTGTGCAGAAACTTAAACTTAAAATAGCTATCTCTCAAATCAGATCAAGTATTGGGGTGATTCCAGAGGCATTAGAAAGATACTTAAGTCTAGTTATTCCCATAAAAAATTTATAATTTTTGGTCGAGTAAATTTAGATGGACATTGAGATAGGGACAGACTGCTTTGAAAAATAGATCCGAGAGAATAAGATGTACCAAACTCAACTATTTATTTATTGACTCAAACTTTAATATTCTTAACTACAAAACTTGCGAACATGCCCATAAAGTTTCAGCACTCATTACAAAAATCCAACTCATATATAAACATAATAATAAATCAACTAGGCACACCAAAGTTCACACCGCACTACTAGACTCGATTTGACTCAACTTGACCCGTGCTACTAACATCTTATTACATAGAAAGGAACTTCAACACCTGTGGGCGAAATTTATGGGGAAGCTCCTCATAGATCCTTGGTAGGTTGAGGCACACCCTTTGCTCGTCTTTCACTTGTCGGTATCTCTTAAGGGTCGCCTCATGTGCCTTCAACTGATCTTCGAGTCGTCGATTCTTGTCTACTAATTCATAGGCATAGTTCACCATCATTTGAGTAGTGGGATCCATGCCGTCAGGGTCCATTATTGCCCATCCCAAGTCAGGGTGTTGGCGAGAGAGGAATCAGTCTTGGTCTTCCTTCATATCATTAAAGCGACGACCATGGAGACCCATGCAGGCTACAACGGCTGCATCTTCTATGCTATCATCCATGGTGGCACAGTGAGCGTGATGCGCATAGTTCGAGTCTAGCTGATATGCTTCCTTCCCTCTATACCGGATGGAGATGCACACCCTGATCTTCCAATAAGTGTCCTTCAAAGGGTGTCTACGCTCGTTGCAGACGTACTCCACAGCTGCGTCCCAATCAGCGTAGTAGGTCTAAAGAATCCCCATAAGTCGGTGGTACGAAACGGAGGATTCACACCCCGGCTTGTACCAGACCTTTATAGTCCATCCCATGGCAGGGGTAGGCAGATCTCCTTGAATGGTGTCCTCATCAGACAATACAACGACCTCCACTTCTTCGGATTCTTCTTCTTTGGGCTCTTTCTAGAATAGCTCAGGTGTAGGTGCAGGTGCTGGCGAGTCAACTTCTTGCTCCTGGGGTTCCTCCTCCTCACGTGGCTCCATGGACTCATACAAGTCACGAGGCGGGTAGTAGCCTTCGGTGTTGATGCGAGCGGTCTTATTGGCATGAGGCATCTAAAGAATTAGATTTAGTTAGATTAGAAGCAATAATTTTCATAATAGAGTGAGGCAAAAGAAGCATAAAATTTTAACAAATAACAAGGGTGAGATGGAAAGCATAAAATAAGTGAAGCAAAAAGAAGCTAAAACGATCATTCCTAACTAGGTTTGTGTCCTACAGTCAACACGGCTCTGATACTAATCTGTCACACCTGATTTTAAAGATAAAATGGGATGCATAATCTTATGTCTGTCCAGAGATCAGTCACACATAAGCCGATAAATTATAAATAGTATCGTCACAAGTGTTTATTACATCATGAAAAATAAGACATTCTTCACATAAATGTAGCGGAAGTATAAAGAAAAATCTTTCACGGAAACTTCATATCACAGGGACGTCAACCGGTTGACCACAAGTCTAGTCATCATTACCATAGCCATCTGTTATCCATCCAGGATTTTTATCCAAATAATGAAAATAAACAAGCGTAAGTACGTGTCATACTCAACAAGTGTAACATGAGACTCAAAAGGCTTGACACAGGTTTAACAACATTCAGCTTTTAGTTGTCACAATTTTAGCATAAGAGTAACAACAAGTTGTTTCAATCCCAATGTAAAACACATGATTAATGTAAACATGAATAATAAATAGCATAAACGGATAATTCTTAGTGATCATCTATTCCATAAATGTTCCAAGGCAGCTCGTGACAGTGAGCACGGCTGATATAACAGTTTTACACTCTGCAGAGGTTGTACACTTTCACTGTGAGTCGTGATACCCATATACCCGGGTTTATAACTCCCAAAACACTTCCAAGATGAGCAGGAAGGGTTGACTATGAAATCTTTTAAAGGTTCGTCTAACAAGTTAGGGCCGCTAGGTTTCTCTGCCCTGCGAATGTAGGGCTCCCCTTCCGGCAGGCACAATGACGCGCAGCCTATACACTGATAGATAGAGGCCGCACTATATCCAACTCGAAACACACCCCTCTTGCGCCATAAAGGTAACCTCTAACAAGCTAGAAAAGGTCCTTATACTGAGCTAAAGCCATAGCCATATAGCCCTCACAGCTATACTGTAAGTCCCGGATGATTAGTTATAGATAAGTCCTTAGGGAGAGGAATCTAGAGTATTTAGAAAGTAGCTAAACACTCAAGCCCCCTGTTTTCAAGTTGCTAAAAAGTTATATTTTAATCTTTATTGCATATACCATTAGTCAAGTTACAAGATTATGGTTTAATTGGGCACTAGCAAAGCTACCCAATGCAAATTCCATAGGAGACAAGGTATAAGTTCAATTCTAGTGAATCCCTATTAAGGTGACACATGTAACATGAATTAAATGTATTAAAGTTGATAGAAAAACAAGGATGATCCTATGCTATACTTGTCTTGAACAAAATGCTCCTGTTGATCCTGCTTGTCAAAGTAGTAGTCTTGATCACCCACGAATTGCTCACCGTCTATACTCGACAATCACAGCAACATACAAGCATCCAGAAGCAATCATGCATAGCAAACAAAAGCTATAGATTAGAACAGTATACCAATCATCATAAAGTCAAGATGAAAAGTTTGTAAAACGAATCTACGTCTCGCTATGAACACACAAACGCGAAGATCACGAAAATCAGAGCTAAAATGAAGAAGTTATGAATTAAACAAGATTTTCTTTAGTAAAATAATAGATTAAATCTAACCTCGAATTTCAAAAGTTAAAAATATACTTAACAGTAGTATGAACATGTAAATTACTCAATTATGAATCTAACACAATTTGAACGAATCAAATCAGAGTTAAAACGAAGATTTTATGGCTAAAGCAAGATTAGTGGCAAAACTGTAAATAGATAAAAATGTATTTTGGATCTAAACAAAAAAAAAACTACACTTTTGAAAGAACAAGGCGTATTCTGGATTTGCACATTGGACTGCGGATTATGATATAGAAAAGTGCAGGGACTCTTTAGCATAAATGCAGGGACTGCGAGTTAAGATCCAAATAATTATAAGGGCCTTTTTGCAAAATGATAGGCGAAGGGGTATCTTAAGATTTGGACCGTTGGATCAGAATCGGATGGCGCAGCTCAGATCAGAGGGGAGGGGAAACGGTCGGCGAGCCCTGACGGTGGCGCCATGGCCGGAGACGGGCGACGCTCATAGAATACAGTCTACGGACCATGAAACAACAAACCAAGGGCACCGGGAGAGAGAAGATGACGGCGAGCTCGGCTAGGTAGTTTACCTCGGCGTGAAGCGAATGAGAGCGGCGTGGTGCTCGGCGAGGCGGGCAGAGATGGCGGCGGTGCTAGGGTTAGCATGGCTCGGCGCAATGCGAGGGCAGCTGAGGCTCCGAAGCTTGGGACAGGAGCAGCACGATGCGGGCATCCGGTTTTTATGGCCAGGAGTAGCTTGAGGCGCAAGGCAAGGATGGGGCGTAACCACGGCAGTCCGAGCGGCGACGGTGGTCATGACCGACCTGGTCATGCGCGAGGAGGAAGAGGATAGGTCTGACCAGTGGGGTCCGCTTGTCAGCGTCAGCGGGAGAAAGGAATGGCGCGGGCGCGTTGCCGAGCGGGCCGCAGGCGAAGCTGGGCCGGCGCCCGAGTAAGAATAGAGGAAGGGGAGAGCACTGGGCCAAGAATAGCACGCCCATACGAGGGAGTGAGGGAGAGGAGAAGGCGGCGGTGGGGAAACGGACCACGCGGGAAACCTGGGCCTGTCGAGCCAAAAGGAGAGGAAGAAATTCCCTTTTTTCATTTTCGAATCCAAATTTCAACCAAATTCTTTTGCAAATTTTAAATCAAACCAAAGCATCACAAATAAATATGGAGAAGCATGGATGCACACACATGTATGTAGACCTATATTTGATTTTATTTTTAACAAAGTTATTATTTTTCTAAATCTAAATGCTCACAAAATACATAAATAAATCATTTTCTCATATTTTAAAATCATGCAAATTTTAGGATGTTACATGCCTGGTTGTCGGTCGTCATATACTCATGTCTCATAGGTGATAATGTTGTAAGTGTCCCAACCTTCTCATGTATGGTACCAGCATGAGTTGATAATGTACTTGGGCCTTTATTTCCTCTCTATAATTCAATGATACGCAGCTCTCCTGTGTTTTCGAAAAAAAGGAATACTACTCTTTTAAGCTTATCCTGTTACAGAAATAGTTATAAATTAGAGCAAAGGAACTATGATGAGAGTAGAATTGTACATGTGTGGCAATAGGGTGGAAAAGTATTGGTGTTAGTCCCAGTGAAAGAATTTCAGGACCATTTCCTGCGTGTTCCTTATCCTATAACAGATTGACATAGCCTGATAAGCAGACTGTTTCTAGAATCTAAAATAGCTTCATTTGATATGTCTGTTTAACACATGGATAATGTCAACAAGGTCTATGTAGCACCCGGTTTTAAGAACAAAACCAGATACATACTATATGTGAGCCCAAGAAGTCAAATCTCACATATAGCTATAAATAAGGGTAATATCAAAAGACAATATTTAAATACATAGCGTATTAGTATAAAGATTATAACCTCAGAGTATAGACAGCGGAAACACAACTCCGATCTTCAGGCGAGTACTCCAAATCCACAGGGACAACTGACTGGTTGATCACAAGCCTAATTCCTCTAAACTCTAGCAATCTGGTACTGATCCGGGATTTTCATCCAAATATTTGAAAAGTAAAGCAAGCGTAAGTACATGTCGTACTCAACAAATATAACATAGGATTCATGAGGCTCAAAAGGGTGACACTGATTAACTGCGATTAGCTTTTAATGAGTCATGATTTTAGCAATTGAGTAGCAACAAGTTTATCACAAGCCCATATAAACACATGTTCAGATAAACATGAATAATGAATAGCATAAACAGTAATCATTAATGAGCAGTGTTTATATGGGCTTGTGATAAACTTGTAGAGCCCCCCTTTCCGATGACATAATGATGTGCAGCCTATACACAAGGGGACAGAGGCCGCACTATACTCGATTCGGCAAGCCATTCTTACGCCAATAAAGGTAACCACTAACAAGCTAGAAAAAATCCTCATACTGAACTAAAGCTAGAGCCATATAGCCCTCACAGTTGTACTGTAAGTCCCGAATGATCATTTACAGATAAGTCGTTAGGGAGAGGAATTTAGAGCACCATAAAATAACCCAATGTTTTAGCCCCCTTGATCCATGTTGCTAAAAAGCATCTTTTAGTGTTTATTGCATATTTCATTAGTCAAGTTACAAGATCATGGTTATTCATCTTGAGCACTAGCATAAAACTACCCAATGCATAAGCACCCATGGTGTCAAGGTACAAGATATCAAATATCTAGGACATCCTTATTGGCAACAAGGTAGACACATGCAATATAAATTAAGTGATTAAAGGAGAATAGGTAATAAGGATGGTCCAATGCTATACTTGCCTTAAAACACCGATCCTTCGGTAAGCTTTAATTTTCAACGTCCTTCTTCTTCTTCTTGATCACCACGTATACCTCACCGACTGGACGTAATCGTAGAACACCACACAAACATCCATGCAAATACATGCATAGCATACAATTACATCTACATTAGAACAATACACCAAACATAAAATCAAAATGAAAAGTTTATAAAACGAATCTACATCTTACTACGAACACACAGACACGAAAAACACTCGAATCGGGGCTACGGTGAAAAAGATACATCTACCAAAAGATTAAAAAGAAAGCTATAGGCTTTATTTATTTTAATTATAAAACATATATAGGATTCTCCATAGAATTATCTAAATAGTTTTAAATCCAAATTTAGATTTGAATTATAGAACTAAAGTAAAACAAATTATCTTTTACTTATAAAATCCAGTTGCATAATTATTAATCAAGATATGATTTAAACCATGAAATTTTAGAAATAGTAATATGGTAAACACTATTACTAACAAGTAGATCTCGTCGCTATGAATCTAACGCAACTTGAACAAGTCAAATCAGAGCTAAAACGTAGAAGATATGATTTAAACAAGATTTCCTTTAATAAAATAATAGATTAAATATAACCTTAAATTTTAAAAGTTGAAAACATATCTAACAGTAGTATGAACTTGTAGATCATGAAATTACGAACCTAACGCAAGTTGAATGGATCAAATCGGAGTTAAAACGGAGAAGTTATGGCTAAAACAAAATCAGTGGCAAATCTGTAAATAAGTGAAAACGTATTTTGGATCTAAACCGAAGAAACTACGCTTTCCAAAGAAGAAAACGTAATCTGTGATTGCGCTTTGGACTGCGGGTTGAGACTTAAATACTTATAAGGGCTCTTTTGCAAAACTATAAGACGAAGGGGTACAAGCTAACTCGGGCCATTGGATCTTCACTGGTCGGCTTGGATTAGATCAGAGGGGAAGGGAGTGAGGAGAGCCGGCCGGAACAGTAGCTGGGCGCGGTGGACTCCATTGCCGACGGCGAGAGGCCTCACTGGCGCACCTAAATCTAAACCTAGAGGCCACAGGAGAGAAAACCGAGGCACAGGGGGCAAGCGGGGACCAAGGCAAACTCACCACGGTGGATCTCGGCGACGCGGAGCAAGTGGAGGCGGCGCTGTGCTCGGCGAAGCGGACGGCGGACGACGGCGCTAGGTTGCGGCGCGGCTGCGGGCGCTCGGCGAGGGTGGCTACGGCTCTCGAGATAGGAATTGGAAGTGGAGGGCACGGGCATCCGCTATTTAAGGCCCTGGAGCCTTGTGAGGCACGACAAATCAAGCGCCGTCAGGGCGAGCACGGACTCCCGGGCGGCGGCGGCGGAGTCCGGGCGGGATACAAGCTGGAGAAGGGGGACGGATCTGACAGGCGGGCCCGGGGTGGCAGCGGGGCAAGCTGAGAAAGGAGGGGCGCGGGCGCTGCCTGCTTGCTGAGCGGGCCGAGCGCATGGGGCTGAGCTACGGCATGGGCTAACCTGGGATGGCTTGCTGGGCCGCGCAGTGGAGAAGGGGAGCTGGGCCTGCACGCGGAGGAAACAGAGGCAGGCCGGGGAAGAGAGAGCGCCCGAGCTAGGCCGAAAGAGGGAGAAGGAGGAGAGCGGGAATGGGCCGACTAGTTCGCTGGGTTGCAGCCCGAGAAAGAGAGGGAAAGAGAAAAATTCCTTTTCTTTTATTTCGAAACCTATTTCAAATATGAACCAAACCAAATTTGAATAGAATTTCAAATACACTTTTCAACTTAATCAAAAATAAGAAATTTTGGTAAGTCCTCAAAAATAAAGTTTACAACCTTTTTAAATTCTTTTATTCTCTAATTCTCGTTTCTTTCTTTTCTTTTACTTCAAAGCCATTTTTAATTTTATTTACAAAAGAAATTTTGAATATTTCCAATTTGAATCAAATCCACACAATACAAAGAAACAAATGCACCGACATGTATGCACATCCATGTTGCTATACCTTATGATAAATTTTAATTTACAACAACAACAACAACAACAACAAAGCCTTTAAGTCCCAAACAAGTTGGGGTAGGCTAGAGTTGAAACCCATCAGAAGCAATCAAGGTTCAGGCACGTGAATAGCTATCTTCCAAGCACTCCTATCTAAGGCTAAGTCTTTGGGTATATTCCATCCTTTCAAGTCTCCTTTTATTATCTCTACCCAAGTCAACTTCGGTCTTCCTTTGCCTCTCTTCACGTTACTATCCTGGCTTAGGATTCCACTACGCACCGGTGCCTCTGGGGGTCTTCGTTGCACATGTCCAAACCATCTCAACCGGTGTCGGACAAGCTTTTCTTCAATTGGCGCTACCCCTAATCTATCACGTATATCATCGTTCCGAACTCGATCACTTCTTGTATGACCGCAAATCCAACGCAACATACGCATTTCCGCGACACTTAGCTGTTGAACATGTCATCTTTTCGTAGGCCAACATTCTGCACCATACAACATAGCAGGTCTAATCGTCGTCCTATAAAACTTGCTTTTTAGCTTCTGTGTTACCCTTTTGTCACATAGGACACCAGACGCTTGCCGCCACTTCATCCACCCTGCTTTGATTCTATGGCTAACATCTTCATCAATGTCCCCGTCCCTCTGTAGCATTGATCCTAAATATCGAAAGGTATCCTTCCTAGGCACTACTTGACCTTCTAAACTAACATCTTCCTCATCCCGAGTAGTAGTGCCGAAGTCACATCTCATATACTCAGTTTTAGTTCTGCTGAGTCTAAAACCTTTGGACTCCAAAGTCTTCCGCCATAACTCTAGTTTCTGATTCACTCCTGTTCGGCTTTCATCAACTAACACTACATCGTCCGTGAAAAGCATACACCAAGGGATGTCCCATTGTATGTCCCTTGTGACCTCATCCATCACTAAAGCAAACAAATAAGGGCTCAAAGCTGACCCTTGATGTAGTCCTATCCTAATCGGGAAGTCATCCGTGTCTCCATCACTTGTTCGAACTCTAGTCACAACATTGTTGTACATGTCCTTAATGAGCCCAACGTACTTCGTTGGGACTTTATATTTGTCCAAAGCCCACCACATAACATTCCTTGGTATTTTATCATAAGCCTTCTCCAAGTCAATAAAAACCATGTGTAGGTCCTTCTTCTTCTCCCTATACCGCTCCATAACTTGTCTTATTAAGAAAATGGCTTCCATGGTTGACCTTCCAGGCATGAAACCAAATTGGTTCACAGAGACCCGCGTTATTGCTCTCAAGCGATGCTCGATAACTCTCTCCCATAGCTTCATAGTATGGCACATCAACTTAATTCCCCGATAATTAGTACAACTTTGAATATCCCCTTTATTCTTGTAGATCGGTACCAATATACTTCTCCACTCATCAGGCATCTTGTTCGATCGAAAAATATGGTTGAACATTTTGGTTAGCCATACTATAGCTATGTCCTAGAGGCATCTCCACACCTCGATTGGGATACCATCTGGTCCCATCGCCTTACCTCCTTTCATCCTTTTCAACGCCTCTCTGACCTCAGATTCTTGGATTCTCCGCACAAAGCGCCTATTGGTGTCATCAAAAGAGTCATTCAACTGAAAGGTTGTGTCCATATTCTTACCATTGAACAATTTATCAAAATACTCTTGCCATCGATGTCGGATCTCATCCTCCTTCACCAAGAGATGCTCCCTTTCATCCTTAATACACTTAACTTGGTTGAAGTCCCGTGTCTTTCTCTCACGAACCCTAGCCATCCTATAAATGTCCTTCTCTCCTTCCTTCGTACTCAAATATTGGTAAAGATCCTCGTATTGCCACACTTATAGCTCGCTTTGCAGTCTTTTTTGCCACCTTGTACTTCTCTATGTTGTCCACACTCCTATCATGGTACAAGCGTCTATAGCATTCTTTCTTCTCCTTAATAGCCCTTTGGACTTCCTCGTTCCACCACCAAGTATCTTTAGCCTCACCTCCACTTCCTTTGGTTACTCCACACACCTCTGAGGCCACCTTCCGAATGTTGGTTGCCATCTTCTCTCACATGTTATTTATGTCGTCTTCTTCCTTCCAAGAGCCCTCTTTGATAATCCTTTCCCTGAATACCTCTGGCGTCTCCCCTTTCAGTTTCCACCACTTTGTTCTTTGAATCTTAGCTTGTTTATCCCTACGGGCACGCACCTGAAAACGAAAATCTGCCACCAAAAGCTTATGTTGAGAAACAACACACTCCCCTGGTATCACCTTGCAATCCAAGCATGCTCGTTTGTCCTTTCTTCTTGCCAGGACAAAGTCAATCTGGCTACAGTGTTGTCCGCTACTGAAGGTCACTAGATGAGATTCTCTCTTTCTAAAGAATGTGTTGGCTATCATCAGGTCAAAAGCTACCGCGAAGTCCAAAACTTCCTCCCCCTCCTGATTCCTACTACCATACCCAAAACCTCCATGAACTGTCTCGAAACCTGCGCTTGTAGTACCTACATGCCCATTAAGATCTCCTCTTATAAAAAGCTTCTCACTACTAGGTATAGCTCTAATCAGGCCATCTAAGTCTTCTCAGAACTGTCTCTTAGCACTCTCGTCGAGGCCTATCTGGGGGGCGTACGCACTAATTACGTTCAAGACCATATCACCAACGACAAGCTTGACTAAGATAATCCTATCTCCTTGCCTTCTCACTCCCACCACACCATTCTTGAGGCTCTTATCAATCAAAACTCCTACTCTATTTCTATTCGCGACTGTCCCTGTGTACCAAAGCTTGAAACATGTATTATCCACCTCATTCGCCTTCTGACCCTTCCATTTAGTCTCTTGAACGCATAATATATTTACACGCCTCCTAGTCGCGGTATCAACTAATTCTCTTAACTTACCTGTAAGTGACCCTACATTCCAACTACCTAAACGGATCCTAGTTGGTTCGACTAGCTTCCTTACCCTTCGCACCCGTCGACTCAGATGCGAAGACCCTTGCTCATTTTTCACTACACCTGGGAGCCGATGTAGCGCGCCACTAAGGAAGCGACGACCCGATCCTTGCTCACTTGACACCATGCCCAGATCACGACACGGCGCGTCACGGGGGTGACGACCCGGCCCTTGCCCATTTAAGACCATACCCGGGTTCCGATATGGCGCGTCGCTAAGAGGGTTACGTCCCAACGATTTTCTTTCGGATTTCATCTCCATTAAAGTGGCTAAGTTTTTACATTGGCTCGCCACGCCTAACACAACCCTCCTCCTTTACCAGGACTTGGGACCTGCTATGCTGGGACACCAAAGGCGCCCCACCATAGGCGGAGTTATGATAAATTTTAATTTAATGAAATTTTTTTATTTTCCTATATTTCATGTGCACAAAAATTCATAAATAAATTATTTTAGCTCTATTTCAAAAGAGGCAAATTTTAGGGTGTTACAGTCTAGATTTAATTTGATGGCATGCACTAAGCCACTAACACTTGATATAGTGATTTGCCTCCATGTACTCACCCTCTCCGGTCTCCAACTTGGTGACATTTACATGGGCAGTGCAAATGGGATTAGTATAAAAAAGACATTTACATGGGCAGTGCAAATGGGATTACTATAAAAAAATTTAGATGAAATGCAAGAGGTGATTTTCTAACTCGAAATGTATACCACTGAACAATAGAGGCAGACATGAATTGCCTTTAAGAAGCTACTTCTAAATTGTTTTCTGTAACAATGAGGTAACAAGATTGTATTTGAGAAATTAATTTGTGCAATATATTATACAGAGAATATGCACCTTTTGCCTCTCATGTAATGTTCCCCTGCTTAGTATATAGAGACTTTATTGGCCTTCTTTTCCATTTTTGTACTTTGACAAGATGGTGGAGGAAAAAAAATAAGTTGCGTATCCTGTGTACGTACAAAGTACAAACAATGCCCTACAAGTTATTAAGTCACATTACATATTAAGCTAGTTAACTCTTGAAGTCAGTTTAGCATTGAGCTTCTTGAGCAAATTGTGTCATAGATTTGAATTAGTTAGTATCCTGGTTTCTATACATCATTATTCTGATATATAATTAGGAGAGGTCATTTTCACTGAAAAGGAACAGTATCTTAGCTAGAATAATAACATGTATAACAGTCGCTGAGCTCTTGATCCCACAGAACATCATGCTGATACAGGAATTGGATCACTTGAAACTGAATGCAGCTTAACCATGGGTTTTGCTTAGAGAGTAGGATACCCTTTTCTAAGCATTATGCATCTCAGGGGCCAAACCCAAAGAAGAAATATTTGTCGAAGCATCCTGGTATGTTTTGAGCAAAACAGCATGATTTTCTAGTGGTTTGAATTCTCTAAAACAAAATAGTGGCATGAGACTGACTTTTTTTTCTGTTGTATATTCAGAATTTCCATTATATCGGATTGCTAAATTTCGAAACCACTTACTAAATAGGATAGTTAAAAGAGGAGTTTTGGACTTGATTCGTTTCTTGTTCTTTTATATACAGAAGAGTTATTAACGAAGGTTAAATAAAACAATGTGAAGGCTTGATATAGATGGACAACTAATGATAGCCACAACTCTGTAAGTTGTAATTTGCTGCTCTCCCCCTCTGATTCTGCGCAGCAGGGGTTGGCATTGTGGTCAGCTCTTGCTGCTGTAGAGGTATGGCAATAGGCCATCACCTTGTACTAGATTGTACAGTAGGTAGTAGTGGCTTATCTCAGCCATACCAAGTAGTTGAGGCTGATCTCAGCCATGTCCTAGAGGACATTGTAGTAGGTGTACTAGTGTACCTTGTAGAGGTACTAGACTTGTATACATACTAAGGCAATGGCAATGAAACAAGCCAGTTCAGAGCAGCAAGTTTCAGAGTTCAGACTTATGCAAGTGCTGTGCTCGTGTGCTCTGTTCTCACTCCCTTCTTCAACCTCTAGCCGTGGCGTGTGTGTGTTGGTGAGCTAGCTGCTCACCTGTGCAGGGAGATCGTAGGCCAACAACTCCATAACCTTGTTGCTTATATATTATCATGCATTTGTATATTTGTAAGAAACGTAAAAATCTATAAATTATTTTTTTTGTTTGTAGAAAAATATGGAACTTCTAAATTTTGGAATCTTATATAGCAATGTATAGTATTTCTAAATTTACAAATTCCTTACTAAACAAATCTAAATATCAGTGTTGATTTCAATTGGCATGGACCACGTGCACAGGCATTGAAATATCCAATTAAAAAGGGATTTTAGAATTGAAACTTGCAAAAGAAACTGCAATAGACATCAAACATGCCTCTCTGTTTTGTTTAAGTTACCTTGAACATGTATTGCATGTCTTTTTTCAACGTGCTGGATTGTCTCGTGAAGAGTTTAAAACATGTTGCCTGGGAGGACCATTGTTATGAATTATGATCTGTAAACTTGCCATTTAGCACCTGACATCACTAGCTCCCTGCTTGGCTGCCTATAGTATCAATAAAGTGTAAGATGGTACTATCTTCGGGTTTCCTGTTCTGAGGGTATAGATTGTAAGTCTCTCCTTTTTCCAGGTAAAACAAAGTTTTATTCCATATAGGGATTTAGATAAACTTGCAGCTAACTTAACCTTAGTTTTGAAGCCTTTTGTGATGAAACTGAAGTAAGTGCCAGTAAGGCAGTACCTTGCTAGTAAGTTATGGATTGGTGCAATTGTTTGTACTGGTTGCTTTCTTTCTTGTGGTAGCCTGTCCTTTTGGCTTGAGGTATGTGGAAACAATAGAGTTAGGTGTGTTTTAGGGGTATTGACTCCAGGATTCTACAATTCTGCTTACTTGTGTATTGTACTGCATAAGAGAACTATGAACTGCAGCATTTCAATTTGATTTACAGTCTGTAATGCTTTGGTCCTGATGTTGATTGGTGGGGAGACAGATAAGCACTTGAGGTTTGGGGATCTCATCACAACATTGCCCGTTTACTACTTGGCTGATTAAATTATGAGAACAAACTGTTGTTTAGTGGCCTGGGTTGTATTGTAGCATTGCATGTTACAGTTATGTTCACTTGATTCTTTTTTACTGCCATACGATATTTGTTATGTTCAAATTTGGAACAGAAGTGGCTAGGATGTTTTATTTGTTATAGGTAGCATAGCACATAATCTGTCCACTCATGTTGCGAGCCAAGCAACAATTTCGGTGCTTGATTTTTGCTATTCATGGCTCAATGAAATTGAAGTGAAGTAGCCATCTGATCTTTTCATCAATGCTTTCTGAAAATCATGTCCATGGCCCTTGCCCTTTTTAAAATTCTCACTTGGTCATATGATTTGGTTCCACTCTAACTTAGCACTGTTGTGTGTTGACTTTATTCTGACTCGCTCTTGTTAATGTTTTAGATGGATGAAGTGCTGGCAGCAGTAGCTGAGACCATAAAGAACTTTGCAGTCATCTACCTCGTTGACATCACAGAGGTCCCTGACTTCAACACCATGTACGAGCTGTACGACCCTTCGACGGTGATGTTCTTCTTCCGGAACAAGCACATCATGATCGATCTCGGGACAGGAAACAACAAGAAGATCAACTGGGCCCTGAAGGACAAGCAAGAGTTCATCGACATCGTGGAGACTGTTTACAGGGGCGCCCGGAAAGGCCGCGGTCTGGTGATTGCTCCAAAGGACTACTCCACCAAGTACCGTTACTAAGAAGGCAGACATTCACGCCGGGCAGCTGCTGCTGTTTGCTAGCCTACTAGTATGTCCCCCTCCCCCCCCCCTTATGCAATCTATTGGGGATGTTTACTCCGACAGTCAGTCTGATAGGTGATGCTTAACTGTATCTTGGCATGCCTAGTATATATTCAAGTTGCTGGCGAGCGGTGCTTAACTATATCTTGGCATGCCGTAGTGAACTTGTAAAGTTGTGATTTGTGGTGATTGATGATCGAGTGTCAAAAGAACAGGATTTGTGTTCTCCCTTAGTATGGCTATATGTGCTACTAATAATAAGAAACGGTTACTGGTTTGGAACATGGTAACTGAATATGGATGGCTTCCTTTGGTATTTTTATCATTGAGTACTCCTCATCAACCTGTAACTTTCATATCGATGGAGTTCTTTTTGATGGTGTCCTGGCTATGTTTTTTTTAGCTCTGAATTACGCAGAAGAAGCTTGTTTGGCCGCGTCCAGCTTTGTGATTCTAGGAACCATGCAACAGTCTTATTTGTGTGCTTTGTAAAAAGTACGTAGTATATATTCAAATCTTTTTTTTTTGCCAAGTTTTCACCCAAGCTGGATGGTAAGCGGGGGCTTTGGTGAGCTGAGAAATGGCAACAGTGTGTTCAGTTGTTCACGCTTCAACCTCTACTGGTGAAGATAAGAAGCCAAACGAAAACGGAAATGATAGGACGTGGGCGTCCATCCAGACCAGACGCCGCGCGTCTGGGCTTGCTGACCAGCCGGCCCAATAAATCTCGCGTCCATTTCCTTCCGTTGCTCCTGCCGCCCGCCTCGCGCTGCTTCTCCTTCTCCTCCGCCACCTGTGCCCCCTTCTGTTGTTCCTGCCGCTCGCCCCGCGCTGCTCCTGCTCCTCTGCCGCTCGCCCCACTGCTCCTATTGCTGCTCCGCGCGCTCGCCTCGCTGTTCCTGCTCCGCGCGCCCGTCTCGCTACTCCGATGCTGCGCGCCTGCTCCGCCACCCGCTTGGCCCGATGACACTGACGGACGCCGCCAGTGCAAGGAGAAGTGTCTGGCCCGGGCGCGGAAGCCCTCCGGCCTTGCCTGTTGCTACGGTAGCGGCTCCCTGATGTAGATGGCAGAGGATGCCGCATCGGGATATGATGCATGTTGCAAGCTCACATTTTTAATGTTTCAGATATTTAGAGGTATGTTGCAAACGTTTCATACGAATGTTGCAAAAGTAGATCGGGATGTTGCATATGTTGCACACGTATGTTGCAAGAGTTTGTCTCCAATGTTTCATCTGTTTTTCAGAATATGTTGCGAGCGTGTTTATTTGGATGTTGCATATGTTTTCACACATATGTTGCAAGTGTTTTATCTGAATGCTGTGTATGTTTGTAATGTTTTCAAGTGTTTCGTATGCATGTTTCTAGTGCTTCGTCTGTCTCTCTTTTTATGTTGCAAGTGTTGGAACCGAATGTTTCAAAAGTAGATCAGGTGTTACACATGGGATACGCGTGCGAAGCTGGAGGGGACGCGAGTGGTCGCACGGCGCGGGCCCCCGCGTGGCCGCGAGACGTAGGCGTGGGCCCATGCGTGGACGTGCAAAAACAAACTGCGGCCGCAAGCGTCCGCCAGACGTCCGGGCGCTAGCAATGCCACTAAAAACTTATGGCGTGGCTAGCGCCCAGACGTTTGGACGCTAGCCCCGTTCGGACGCCCGCATCTGTCCACCCACGTCTCGCCTGCTGCGCCCGCCCACAAGCACATGGGACCCGCCTGCGCTAGTGGGGACCGCCTCCACATGCGCTTGCTTCCCGCGCCTGCCACGGAAGCGAGACAGTAGAAAGATGAAACGGGAGATGCAACACCCAATATAGTTTTGAAACATCTAGTTGCAACAATTACAACGTAAGTCTAAAAACAAATGAAATATTTGAAACATGTGTCTGAAATACTTGTAAAAACATCTAAAAAACACTTAAAATATTGTAAACATAGCAACATCTAAATAAAAATCATGGTAAAGAGGTGGCCAGAGACGGAAAGGCACCTTGATGAGTGCCTATTTGGTGCGGCCTTGTTTATCTACTCCGCTGGAGCTTGGACGCAGAAGCCTCAAGTTCCTCCACATAAAAAATGACTACGGCTACTCTCCTTGTACGAAAAAAAAAAACATCTCTCAGACGTTTTGGTACGGCATCGAGCCAGTTAACTAGTGTACGTGTTCCATTACCGTACGTGCATTTAGGGGCTGTCTGCGTAGAGGCCTGGGGCTGGCTCGACGAGCGTGTTTGGTTCCTTCCGAGACCGACGTCTTGCTTGGGCAGCTCCGCGCCTCCGCCAGGCAATAGCATCCGTCGGACGCCTGGCGTTGATGCCTGGATCAAACAACGCCCGATATACCTGGACGAGGCTCCAAGCCAGGTCATGATGCAAACTCTCCGTCAGCCACTCGATCAGGAGGTCAGGTGATGGTCCGTGGGCGGAGCGGAGATTCGCATTCGCTGACTAATTAATGCCCGCGGCATCTGGCCGCCGGGAATTGGATCGTGATCGAGCAGGGTGATGGCCTGATGGCCTATCCCCGAGCAAAGATTCTCTAATCGCGAGTCCCTTGTCTTGCACGGCGTCGTCGGGCCGCTGCTCGGCTGCTCTGTCCTGTGTGTGTGTGTGTGTGTGTGTGTGTGTGTGTCTGCGTGTCAGTTTCAGCGTCTGGCCTGTCGGGAAGGGAACACGAGCGGAGACGGAACGCAGACCGACACCTATCTCTGTCTGCGGCCCAGTCGGTCTCGGTCATACATTGATTCATTACATTAGTATTAATTATAGTGATTATTTATTATTATAATCTGAACGCGTTTAGAAAACTAGTAGTAGTAGTGCAGTGTTGGTGGTACACACTACACACTGTAGAACGAAGCAAACGAGACGCTGACGCAGCATCGGCCGTCGGCCCTGGCTGTCTTGAGTGATGGGAGGAGCTGTTCGCGGTCGGCCCACGCATGCATGTCCCTACTCTTTTATTTTCTTTTCTGGGAGAAGCGTGGTCGGCTGATCTGACGCTGGACGGAGATCCTGTCCGCTGGTGGTGGAGTGGAGGCACAAGCCGCAGCCCCGCAGGGCACTGTCAATCATCAGCTGCCTGACTCTGATCGAGAGTACACTTGTGAATCGTGGAACGTTCCAAGCTTTGGAAACGTATACTGTAGTAACATAAAAGGCATGTCTTCCGATCACTTGATATTTTTTTCTGAATATGTACTACTTCGTTACTAGAAAAGTTGGGTTGCAGAGCCACCGCGATGTCCGGCTGCGCTCACGCCATCGCCTCGCCTTAATGACGCTGCAACCGCGCAAGCCATGCCCCCACTTGCCTCCCCACACGCGCACGTGGTCTGGTGCGTGTCGCGTAGTGAGTTCACGGGCATGGTCGCGAGTCCGGTTGACTGCTAGCTGCCAAGGTAAGGATGGCCAAAGCTCGAACCCGTCCCTCTTTTCCTCTGCTGCCGCCGTCAGAGCCGCGCCAGCACGTTAGACAACGAGAGGTCATCTCCAATCAATTCCGCCCGTCTATGGCCCCGCCAGTGAGTTCTCCAGCTGCCCAACCCCACCCAGCCATAAAGCACGCACTGCCAAGCTCCAATTTGAAGCTTTCCCCGCCGTCGAGCTGATAAGGCCGTGATCGGCAGATGCCGATTGCAGCCCTCCTACCGCCACCCCGAACCAATTCACCTGCACTACTAGCTTCGCCTTGCCAACTACTACCGCCTCCTCGTCGCTGCTGATGCGACCATGCCACCGCGGTGCGCCGCCGCACGGCTCAACCTCACGTGGCCACCCCTCCTCGACCATCCTCCACCCCAACCGTCACCTCGTCCTAGTCCACGGTAGTCTCCTGATGCTCACTCGCTAGCCAATTTGGTCCGTAGCAGCCCTAGCTCACCGGAGCGGGTGTGCCGCCAGCGTGGACGGCCGCATGGCGGTGCAGCTCGCTCCAGCGTGTCCCACCGCCCCGCGTTGCTGCTTGATGTAGGTGGTTGGACCGTAGTTGAAGGTTGGCCCGACCGATGGGCTAGCACGAGCCTCTGGTGGCCAGCGCGGTCGCGTCGCTGAAAGGTCCTTGTTGGTTTTGGTAATTGAGTGACAACCTAGGTGGACTAATTGTGTTTATGTGAGATACACAGGTAATTAGTTCATAGGTACATGTGTGTGAGCAACATATGCCATGAAGGTGAAAATGGCTTAGAGATGTTGCAAAGCTCAGACATGTGATGATGAAGGAGCTTAACGCACATGAGACATGACATTGAGTCATGTGATCAAGGTGGAGAAGATCAAGACAAGACTTGGCTTGATGGACCGGTTGCAAGCGTGAAGGGCAAGTCAAAGGCTTTGGAGTGATGGACCGCGTGGCGGTGAAGCTTGAGCAAGACTTGGCGCCGATGGACGATAGCAACGGTGAAGAGCAAGTAGAGTCAAGATCGATGAACCAATATGATCATGTGATGATATGAAGTGGATCATATCATTGTTGATCGTGTTGGTGCATGTGTTGCATCGACATTGAAGGAGATGGAATGGAATGCGCAAGGCAAAGGTATAACCTAGGGCATTTCATTTCACCGGTCATAGGTGTGTAGAGAAGTTTATGACCGGGTTTAGGATAGATGGCCGTACTATCAAGAGGGGCAAACTTGTTTGCATATCGGTCATCTAGTGCCACTCGAGTGATCTAACTTTGCATTGTTGCTAGGATCGAGTGGCGTGGAAAGTTGAGTGGCTAACATCCTTTGGGAAATGATTGTGAAAATGCTAACACACATACACATGGTGGTGTACACTTGGTGGTGTTGGCACATTTACAAAGGAGGTGGTGTTTGCAGGGATGAGATGGGTTTGGGTCTCGGCGCTTTCGGGAAAATAGAATGCCTATTTTCTATTGCGCCGGATGCAAGTTCTTATGGTTAGCACATTGGAGCAAGGGTGATGAAGTTAGAACTGAAAACGAGTTAGTCGCGAAGATGCTGGCGTCGGTCAACTGACCGGACGCTGGATCTGAATGCACCGGACACTGGCAGGCTGCGTCCGGTCAGGCTAACGTACGATGACGCAGAAGCTGGAGTGTGACCGAACGCTGACTGCGTCCGATCAAGTGTGACCGGACGCGTCCGGTCGAGGTTGGTACCTTACTGGAAACGATCGGACGCTGGGGGTTCAGCGTCCGGTCAGTTGAAAGCTGCTGCGTCCGGTCAAGTCAAGTGACCGTTGGAATCAGGACACGTGGCCGTCTGCGGGCGACCGTACGCTGAGGTCCAGCGTCCGGTCAACACGACCGGAGCGTCCGGTCAGCCCGACCGTTGCCCAGTGAAGGGGTAACGGCTAGTTTAGCCCTTGGGGCTATAAATAGAAGTGGCCCTCGGCCATGGCTGGTGCTGAGCACCTCAAGGGACTTAGTGTCCATGCTTGTGAGTGCTTGGGAGCCCTCCATCACACATATACTTGATAGTGATCATCCGATTGTGTGAGTGAGCGATTCTAGTGCGATTGCATCGTGAGGTTGCATCGAGTGGCACTAGGTGGTCGTGTTGCAAGCCGGTGGTGCTTGTTACTCTTGGAGGTTGCCACCTCCTAGACGGCTTGGTGGTGGTCTCCGTCGAAGCCCGCAAGAAGCTTGTGCGGCGCTCCGGAGAAGTGCTTGTGAGGGGTACTTGTGCTCGCCCCGCGGAAGTCGCGAAGAGCAACTTTACTAAAGCGTGTCATTGAGCTACCCTCACTCAAGGGGTAGGTTCTTGTGGTGCCCGACGTGCGGGCTTAGCGGGTGATGCTAATTAGCCGCCGAACCACCAAGTGAGCGGTCGACACAACGGGGACTAGCATGTTGGCAAACACGTGAACCTCGGGAGAAAAATCATCGTGTCAACCTTGTTCTTCCCGTTGGTTTGCATCCCCATTACACAAGCTTGCAATTACTTATATATATATATATATCTTAAGCTTGTGTAGTTGCTCTTGTAATTAGATAGCTTGTGTAGCTAGCTAATTACCTTCTTGCTTGTGTAGCATAGAAGTAGCTCCCTTGCGTGGCTAATTTGGTTTTAGTAACCTTGTTAGTCACATTGCTTAGTTTGTGTAGCTAAGTATTTGCGCTCTCTAATTAGGCGTTGGTTGCCTTGTTATTGAGCATTGCTAGTGAGCTTAGTTAGCTTTGTGCTTTTGCTTACTAGCATGTGTAGGAGCTCCCTTGTTACTTAAAATACTAGTGGCATATGTTTGTGTGACCTTGCTCCTAGAATTGTTTAGGAGAGCTCTAGCTAGCCCGGCACCTTAGTTGCTTTATTAGTATCTTTGCAAGGTGCTAGTGAACATATATAGAGGGGTGTAGTCTTGGCTAGACCGATTGTTTTAATTCCGCATTTATATCGGTTAGCCGACGCGATTAATTTTAGAAAAGACTATTCACCCCCCTCTAGTCCGCCATCTCGACCTTACATCCGCGCCATCGCACGCTGAGTCGCTGGGGTACGTGTGGGTTAAGTGAGAAGGCCTATGAGAGGGGAAAATAGTGTTAGTACTTAGTTGTGATTTGAAAGAAGTTCGAGGCCTCTTTTGTATAAAGCGCCAGCACACGGGCGCCTCGCGCGTGGGTCGGCCTCGCGTGGGCCGCAGAAGCAGGCCACTGCTCGCGCGCGTTGTGTCACGCGGGCCGTGCATGTGGGCTGCGTGGGAGATTCACTTTTCATTTTACTAAGGAATTAGAAATATTTTTCTAATTTAATTTCTGAGATGATCTTTGATAATTAATATAAAATCATGTAGGTGTCCAAAAATTATGAAATAAATTTTGTTAGGTTCGTAAAATTGTGATCTATCTATTGGTATATTTATCTATTGATATATTTAGTTCATGTTTATATGCGTTGACACTAGGAGCTATTAAATAGTATGAGAATGCTTAATATTATTAAGTTGATTATTGTAGGATTTTTTGTGGTGAATTGGTGATAGTTTTGATCCTAAAATTTTTACAGTTGTTTCATTGTATTATTATGTGTTCACTGTAATTTTTGTAGCTTTAGAATAGACTAAGCACTAGGATAGTTAAATGCTCGTTGTTTCAATATATATTAAATCACTAGTAGAAATAAAGATATATTCTTAAATTGCCAAGCTAACGGTTTGTTAGTTGAACCCAACACTTTGCTTGATGAAGATGGTAGTTAGCTTAGTACCTTAGTCATTAGAGTTAGCTTAGTAGCTTAGTATGCGTATTCTTATTTTAAGGGTTGATATTGCCTAAATGCTAAGTGTTGCATCATCATCGCATCTATGTAGAGAACGAGTTGGTGGAGATAGAGACCACAGACGATCGTGAGTTCGAGGAGATCATCGAGGAGTACGAGGAGGAGATTCTCGTGCAGAAGGAGGCCCCGGAGCCATCAATGACTGATTCAGCTGACACCGCGCCTGCTCAAGGCAAGCCCCAGTGCATAACCCTTATTTTTTATAATCACTGAATATATATTTGTGATGTGCATTTATGTTACAGGAATTTTATTGTAACACCCTCGGTGTTATAGCCTAAATCATTTACTAAGACACGCCATGAGTGCATAGATGAAGCATTGCAATTAAAATGATCAATAAAAGTGTTAAACAAAAAGTTACTCCATAACTCATACGGTTAACAAGTAGGGTTGTAAATCAATTTTTATTGAAAAAAATACTATAGAACATGTATGTGGCACTTAAATAAAGTTTAGAGTATGAACTTTGTAGATGACAATGAAATACTTCCTATAGAAAAATAGCATTGCTAGCTAGTGTTTCCAATAGCTTAGAAATAGGACTTGAAATCAAAACTAGCTTAAAGACTTAAGAATGAGTTTAAAAATAGTTTGACAGCACCGGGTTTGCGAATTTATGCCGAGAAATCTAGTTAAATATTAGTACTATGTTTTAGTTCTTAGGGGTAGCCTAATATGCTCTCTTGAGCATGGTGAAGGTGGCTTGGTTCCAAGATCATTCGTTTAGTTTTTATGTGTGCTTTAAAATTTGTGCACGTCACAGTCTCGCGATGGTTAGTGTCGGTGTTTCGAACAAACACCGGCGAGTAAATTTGTAATTGATGCGCGTTAGGTCCGGATGGTGCGCTAAAGGACACAAGGGTTATACTGGTTCGGGCCGAATGTCCCTACGTCTAGTCTGTTGCTGCTCGTGTTATTAGCACCGAATGAGGTTCGTAGTAGGGGGTACAAACGGTTGGGAGAGGGAAAGACCCCAAGTCCCTGATGGAGTGATTGGAAGGATGCCCAGAGCTCTGCTGGAGCTTGGCCGTGTGGTGCGTGTGTGTGTGTGTTAACCTGTTCAGAATCGATCCCCCCCTTTAGTGGGGAGCCCTGCCCTCCCTTTTATAGGTCAAGGGGGAGCAGGGTTTACAGACAAAGGAAAAGAGCACTAAGGGCGTAGAAGGTCCTTCGAGGGACCCGGGCCTTCCTTCCTCCCCATGCCTGACCTATCCATCATGGCAGGCCATGTCGAGGAGTGAGGTGATCAGAGATCGTCGTGGGCCGCCGTGCCATGGCCACTTGCTTAGCAAGTGGGTATTGCGTCCCATCCCGCCCCTGCGGGCGGCGTGTCGGACAGGATTTGCTGAGCCTCGACCCCGAGGGGGTCGGGTGGCGTGGTGACTGTTGGTTTGCCCTTGGAACGTAGTGGTTGTCGTATGTCTGCGTCGGGTTCTTTGTCCAGAGGTTGCGGGCAGCGCCTACAATACTGTAGGATGGATAGCAGGCGCCCGCAACACTGTTCGGGCTCTGCCACGCCTAGAGAGGTCAGGTGCTTGGCTCTACCACATCCTAACGGTACCTCTCTGCAGGGGTGCAGGGCATGGCGTCTGTCGCGGTGGTTGACCCGAATGTCTTGTCTTACCCTGTAGTCGCCATCATGAGGATGCGGGGTACGTTTCGTCAGGTGAGCTGAACCAGCCTCCGGATATCGGTTTAAGACGAGGTCCGTCAGTGGTCGTTGGATGAGGTAAAACCTAGCTTTTACCATCGGGCAAAGCGGAGGTGTCCCCCGGCCGTCGGGCGGGGCCGAGCCCAGCCCTCGGGGGTCGGGCAAGGCGGAGTGTATCCCTTGGGGGTCGGGTGAGTTGTTATCCAGCCGTCGGGCGAGGCGGAGTGTATCCCTTGGGGGTCGGGTGAGTTGTTATCCAGCCGTCGGGCGAGGCGGAGTTGTCCTCCAGCCGTCGGGCGGGGCCGAGCCCAGCCCTCGGGGGTCGGGCGAGGCGGAGCAAGACTCCTGTTTGCTCGGGCAAGAGATACAGCCGCGCTATCGGGAGTTTTTACCGTTCAATGGTGCATTGATTCCTCCTCTTTGGGGTACCCCGGTATTAGGTCCCCGACAGTAGTCCCCGAGCCCTCGGGTGATTCGGGATGAATCATCCGGGGGGTTTCTTCGATCTCGTCGGAGTTACCTTTCCAGAGGGTGCGCGCGAGCGCACCCGGTGGGTGTAGTCCCCGAGCCCTCGGGTGATTCGGGGTGAATCATCCGGAGGTTTTCTTCGGTCTCTTCGCGGGTAAGGTTGAAGGACTTAATTTTTCGTCAACCGGACATTTTTCTGAATGGGTCATGGTATTCCGTTCGCTGGGAACTGATTCGAGGCTAACCTAACTGGTGCTTCTACCCTTGATTTCGGATCGTCCGCGGATCCTTTTTTAGTTGGGCCGGCCAGCGAGCCTTCGGGCCCTAGGTGGGCCAGAGAGAGAGAACAAACCTTTATGACCCGTGCTTCCCCGGTGGGAAGAGAGTCCGGATTTGCACAGAAGGCGATCCGTCCGCCGAGATTTTTTGGGGTGAAAGGATAGGGATCATGGGCGCGTGTCCCGCGATGTGACGCGCATGACGCATGGCGAGCCCAGAGATTGAGGCGGTTGACGGTTGCCCCATCTTCGCCCGAGGTCCGTCGCCCCCTATAAAACCATGGGGTTCGCCCCGCCACCGTCGACCGGCTCTGCGTTCCGTTCGCCCGTTCACTCCCCTACCTTTGCGTTATGGGGCGACGAAACATCCCTCCCGGCATCTAGAGGGCCTCGCTCGTCTCCGCCCACCGCCCGCCAGCCTCTTGCGCACCGCGACGCAGGTGCCACGTATATGTAACATCCTAATGGGCCAAAGTGGGCCCAATTAAAAATCGCGCCAAAAGCGGTTACTGCGTTATCGGCGTTCACGGTGGTTACTTGTAGCATCGCGAAAATCTTGTGCAACCAGGTTTAGTACCATCTTGGAAATCCTCGAATTATTTGGATCGACTTAAATACGATACGTCGTCGAGCTCGCCTGCCCTTCCCACTCTTCTTCATGTGATGGAGTTATGGGGCGCGAGAGTCAAGCATCACCTCCCGGCATCTAGAGGGCCTCGTTCGAGCCGACTCGTGGCCTTCTCATGTCGCGTGATCCGTCGTCCACACAAACGTGTTGAAGAGGCGGCGGATCCGGGATAAATGTCCCGTCCGGCATTCGACGAATCTTTAGTGGTAACATCCTAATGGGCCACTTAAAAATCCAGTATGGGCGCGACGAGGGTGAGCATCCGTGGGCGCCAAATTCGGATCACTGGGTATGTCATCTCTTTGCCATCTTCCATGAGCGGGGTAACCTTCGGTAACCCGAACAAGCGAGGACGAAAGTTCAAGCGGGTTGCTAGGTTCCTTCTTAGGGGCTGGATTATTATGAGGTGGAGCCCGCAGATAGGTTCCTCGACTCCTAATGGGGTTCAACACATGGCTCCTAGGCGGGGTTCAACACATGGCTGTTAAGCCTGCGGCGAGGGTTTCTGGGATCGATCCCCATTTCGATCTGTGGCGATATTTTTTCACCGTTAGTTTGTCGAAGAGGCGGGTCGGGGGGAAGGAGGTGAATGTGCCGATGGGATGTGCCAGCATTCATCTGCACCCTACTCGGTCGAAGGATTACCCGCTCATGCGTCTGGTGACCTCGAACAAGGGATGGCACTCCTAGTGGTTTTACGTCAGGGATGACCTGAGTGCTACCCTACCTAAGTACACCGGGCGCCTGATCGAAGAGGCCCCAGAGTCGTGGGGTTGGGGCGTCCAGCGAAAGGACAAGAAGCACCTTGACGACCTTCTCACCACCCTTCGAGCTCTGATGGATCGGGGCATAAAGGGGGTGGGGATTATTGGCGACTATCATGTGAGGAGGGTGGTGCCGTTGATGGCGCGTGCGCTTCCCCTATATCGGATGATGCCCGGGATGTCGTTCGAGGGGACGGTGCTCGTTGACGAGGCGCTCCCTTATTCCGAAGTGTCGCAGCGCGTTAAGGAGGCGACGGAGCCGACGAAGGATTCTGCTGGTGACGTCCTAGACATTGTATATCCGGTGCCCAAACATCCCCCAATGCGGCCGGAACCTGGGTTCTTTGAATTCGTAAGCCTTCTTTTCCCTTGCTCCTTCTTTTGCCAATATCTCCGTATTTCTGATTTTTTATTTTTGGGGTGTTCGGGACCAGCCGAGGAGGCTTTCCTTCAAAGACTATCCTGCTCCGATGCCGAGGGATCCGGCCGTGGCGGCTGCGAATCGTCTTGCGGCTGAATGGGACAAGAAGGCAAGGGAGCAGAAGAAGAAGGAGAGGCAGCTGAAGCAAGAAGCACGGGATCGAGGGGAAGACGTGAGCGGCGATGATGATGATGATGATGATGACGATGACGGCAAGGTAGCCGTCGATGTGGATTGGGGAGTCCTGGAGGATGAGGACATGCTGACCAGTGCCAATCCGCCCCTGCAGGGACCCTTCGCGTTCCACGTGGAGGGAAGCGAGTTGGTGGAAGCCGGGGAGTCCGCCGCTTCGCACGGCGTTCCGGCCGGGGATCGGTGGGAGGAGGAAGGCGGGCCTGCCGCCGCCGATCCTGCGGTGATGGTGGAGAGGAGCGGCTCTGGCGCCATGCCCCCTGTGGTAAGGGAGATGAGCCCCCCTGCCTCGGAGCAGGGGGCAGGCTCGAAAAGGCCCCGTCCAGACGAGTTGGGGCAAGGACCTGGGGGTTCGTCCCCAAAGCACTTCCGACGGCCAAAGGCGTCCGCGTAAGCCGCTGATTCCCGTGTTTTTTCATCCTTTTTACCTTTCTATCTTTGACCTGACGCCTCTTACCTTTGTGTAGGTTTTTGCGGACGGGCCACTCCCTAGGGCTGGCGCCCAAGAAGAGTCTCGCCATTCAGGCGGGACGGTTGGTGCTGCCCGACGTCGCCTGCTTTGGCGAGAACGGTGCTGATGTTGAGGCCGTCTTGGCTGATCCGACGCGCTGTGGGGAGCCCAGCGCCCTCGGCGGTTGTCGAGCCGGCGGTATCTTCCGCGGTGGGTGCGGTACAGCCGGTCGTGGATCCTACGCCGCCGACGGGGGTGGTGTCGGAGGGCGGAGCAGAATTCGTGCCACCGGAGACCCAAGTGGAGATGGCCGCGACCACTCCAAGCCCGGTGGGGTTGGATGTTGCCACATTGGCATCCGAGGGTGAGGAGCAGTCGGTGCCACCAGAGACCCAGGCAGCGGCGGACGAGGCGGGCCAGACGGAGGCGGGCACCGCCGGAGGGTCGTCAGACGTCGTGGTGGTGGCGCATAGGAGGAGGAGGAGTCGCCCCCGGCCCCTTGTCGGGAGGCGTGCGCTCCCCCGCGTGGGGGGAGCCGCCGCTCCAGTGGATGTCCCCTCGGGATCCCTCGTCGGTTGCCCTCTCGCTTGACGATCATGCCGAGAGCATGGAGCGGGAGAGCCTTGACCTCGGGATCTCGAGCATGATGGAGGCTCTGAACCAGGCCGGAGAAGTTCTGCGCGAGGTCTTTGTTCCCACGACCCGGGTATCGGTTTGATCTTCCTCGTTGTTTTCTTCTTTCTTCATATGCTTTTGTGTTTTTCGAACTTCTGATATTGGTTTCCTTTTGCAGATTATCGCTGCTCGTAGCCGGGATAAGTCCCGTTTCCTCCGTGAGCAAAAAGTGGAGTGGGACCGCCTTACCGAAGAGGCCCGGCTACGAGCAGATATGGCCACGCAGCTTGTTGCTGCCAAGGAGCGGGAGGCCGAGGCGTGTCGGGACGCGGAGGAGATCCACGGGATGTTCGAGGACCTGAAGGCGAGGTCGAAGCTTGAAGAGGAAGAAGCCACCAGGATTCTGAAGGAGCGAGACGAGCTGCTCGAGAAGGATGCCTAGGCCAGCAGGCGGGCTGTCGAGACCTACAGCGAGCTGGAGGCGGAGCGGGATCTCAGGCGGAAGGCCGAGGGCGGAGCCGTGGCCCTTCAGAAGAAGGTGGACGAGGGCGCTGTGCTGATTGATCGTCTGCGCGGGGAGCGGGACGAGGCGCGACCGGGTCATCAGGGAGCGCGACGAGGCGCGCCGGGTGGTGGACTCCCTTCGTGTGGATCTCGAAACCGCGATGGCCCAGAAGCAGGCTGCCGAGAATGTCTCCGCTGGACTAAAAAGGGAGCTCGCCCAGGTGCGAGGGGTGCTTCAGGCTGAAAGCGACGGGCACGACCTTCTGCAGATCGCCGTCGGGGGAGTCCTTGACTCCCTGCAGGTGGTGGAGCCGGTGGAGACCAGCCCGCTTGCGGCCCATGTTGCGGGTATCACGGCACGGGTGAGCCAACTTGAGGAACATGCTTTTCGCGCCGGGATCACCCAAGCCTTTGCCGTCGCCCACTCTCAGTATGATAAGGAGATTGACTTGAAGGTGATGAGCGAGGGCTTCGCGCCTGTTTATGAAGATCCTGAGCTGGATGAGATGGAGAAGGTGGTGGTACCTTTTGCGCGGGGCCTGGCGGACAGACTGAAAGAGATGGTTCTTCCTCCGCGGAAGTAATTAGTTGAAAAAACTTGATGAGTAGTTATATGTAATATGCGAACTTGATGTTGGTACTGTCGTGTTCGGACACAGTTTTATGATTTTGTTTCGTGATTTCGTTTCGTTTGATCTTTACCTTCTTTCCTTTTGGCAAAAAAGAGACTTATTTCGGTAAAAGAGAGGAGGTATTCGTACCTTTACCAGCCCCCGAGTGAGATCTGGCCCCTTATTTTTGCTGGGGTCGGATGTTATTGGAGACGGGTCGGCTCGTTTTGTGGTGTTCGTTCCATCCATCTTTCTTCATGTTTGGAGGGATTGGGGCGGCGTTATTTGCCTCGGTGGCTCGAATGACGTGCCCGATGAGCTTACTATCGGGGGTGTTCGGCTAGAAAAAACCTATTCCGGCTGCTTTGCGACGGGGTCGGCAAAGCCCCCGGGCGGGGTTTCGTTACCCCTTGGCCTGCCTTCCAACAGATTCCCCCTCTGACGGGGATTCTATGGGCTCGGCAGGGGGTTGGGTCGAACTTTTTAGAAGGTTGAGATGACCCTGTCCGCCTTAATGCGGGATGGGTGAAGGCCGTTGAGGCTCATCTACATTTTCTCCCCTGGCTCTTGTTTGATGCGAGGCGGTCTCGTATCCTTTGCGGGCCGACCTTCGAACCTCGGTCTCTCGATGTCGGATCGAGCGGCTTGAGTCCCCGAGCCCTGTTGGGGTCTGATAGGGGTCGGCCATTTTTTGTGCGTTACCCCGTCCTCGGTTTTCGCAACCGGAGGGGTTGAGTTGACGACACTTGCCTCGATGGCTCGAGTGTTGCGCTCGATGAGCTCGCTAACGGGTACGTTCGTGTGAAATCCGGGTCCATCATTTGCTGATGGGATCGGTAGAGCCTGCTGGTGGCATTTCGCCTTTTTCCAACCTGCCTCCCGGCAGATGCCTTAGCCGTTTCGATGGGCTCAGGGGGCCCGTTGGCCTCTCCTCGGTGGAGATTCTGTGGGTTTGGCTCGGGGTTAGATTCGAACGAGAAAAGGTCGAGACGCCCCTGCCCGCTTCTGAGCGGGGTCGGGCAGGGCCGCTGGGGGCTCGTCTCGGTTATTTCTCCCTGGCTCTGTTTGATGCGAGGCGGCCTCGAACCCTTCGTGGGCCGGCCTATGAACCTCGGTCGTTCGTTGCTCGTATAGAACGAGGTGACTGCCACTTCATGACGCGACATGAAGTGTTGCGATGCAGCGATTGCATGAGTTTAATATCTGATAAATTTGAAACAAAAACAGGGTTCGTTAATGTTACCTCGGTGGTGTGAGCGACGGGAAGCTCCTATCAGATGTGTCCGCGCGATTTCGAGTCCGTTGTTTACGACGGGGTCGGTCGTGACCTGCATGAGCATCGCAATTTTTCGTTTCTGCCTCTCGGTGGCGATTCGAGCCGTCCGATTGGCTTTAGTCGTCCTGACAGACTCTCCGCGAAGGAGGCCTGCAGGGGGACCCCTCCGAACCCCTCTCGGGAAGGTGAGAGCCGAGGCTAGTGGTGCGGGGAACTATGAGTTCGTTTTATGCTGGTGAACAAAAAACACCATAGACGTCGAGGCGTGGGGTCTGGTGGTTCGTCTAGTTCTATTCAAAGTTTTTATACCCACACACCGTGTTCCTGGCTTTTAGACGTAAGGAGGGGTCGGGCAAAGAGAGTGTCTAAACAAATAGGCGCCCTCAACAGCCCCTGAGCAATGTCCGTGCCCACGCCGTTGCTGGGGTCGGTGGCTCGGTGAAGAAATTATTGCTTAAAGTAAGTAGGCAGAGGTACTTATCTTTTGGCGGTTGTTTCTCCGTTGTTTACCTGGGCCGTTCGATCGGCCCGTGAGGCCTGCTGGGCCCCCTCTGGATGGAGGTTTCGTTGTTGGGTCGTCTCACGGTCCTGCCTGGGGGAACGGAGAGTCGCTTGTGCGGGTGCGCCCCGGTCTTCGCGCCCGGTGGGTGGTGGTGGGTCATGCCCACTTGGTCAGGTGGCGTCTCATTAATTGCACGGCGTCCCGTTGGTCCAGGCGCGTCCTGTCCGTCGGGTTCCTGTCAGCATTGATTTGCCACCTGTATTGAATAGGGGGAAGGCAGAGAGTTTTTCGGTCCCGTCCTTCGCCTTTCCTTATCTGTTGGTCCTCTTCCTTAAATAGGGAGAGGGAGGGGGGTTCTCGTCCGCTTCTCATTCTACCCCTGAGCCGCTACCTCTTCTCCCTTTTCTTCTCCACCGAATACGCTCGTGCGTCGCGGCGGATCCTGGGTGAGAGAGGGGGTAATGCTAGAGGGAGATACTCACAGTTTCGTCGGTGAGTCAGGAGCGTGATGTCGAGCTGGAGGTCATCCAACGTAGATGAGATGGTGCGGGCCGCCTTCGCCGAGGAGAGGTTGCCACCGCCGCCGAAGGAGGGGGAGCACCGGAGGGTGTCGAGCGGTGTTGTCCTCGCCATGGTTCGTTGTGGCCTTCCTCCGGCGGGGGGCGCCCCTCGTTTGGGCGCGGTTGTCGGTGTTGTGGCTGATGACGATGGCGTAGTCCCTGGGTGCCTCGGTGGAGGGACACCACAGTCGTCGGTCGTGATGCTCGACGTTGCAGACGACGGCGTCCTCGAGGATCCTGCGGCACGGTAGGACGTCGCCGGTGGAGAGCGTGGCGCGGCGGCCGCAGTAGACGTACTGGCCCATGTACATGCCCTCGACGGCGACGAAGAGCTCCTTCTGGTGCTTGTGCCTGACGAGATTGGCATGGAGACCGCAGTAGTAGTTGTGGTCGATCTAAGCAGAGGTTGTAATTGAATAAGTTTGTGGGGGAGTCCCTGAGCGGGTAGCTTTTGGTCTTGGGAGCTCATTTAGCCATTTTTGTGATGAAATTACTTTGTAAGTGGTGAATTTGTGCAAAGAATGAACAAATTTTTCATCTTTTGTCGCGGCAAACATTTTTTCAGTTTCTTCCTCTTCGGAGGAGGTTTCGGTGTCCTTTGATCCTTCCCATGGTTCAAGTTCGCGAAAAGACTAGGGGTGCAGGTGATTTAGTCCTGATTTATGCTGGTGAGCAAGGAGATTGTAACCGCCGGGGTGTGGTTCCCCCGCAGTCCTACCAGTTTATACTCAGGACGTATTTTTGCAATCCTGGTTTTTAGGACTTGTTCATGGGATGAATAAAAAAACTTAGAAAGAGTTTGCAATTTGTAATACGAAATGTACCAGTTGTATCAGCCCCCGAGTGAGGTCGGACCCTTTGTGATTTGGGGGTCGGACGTCACTTAAAGTTTGGGGATTTTGTAAAGACAGAAAACTAATAAGGAAAAGTATGTGTTTATTTAGGGGTAAAAGCGACGTAGCTGTTCAATGTTCCAGGCGTTGGTGAAGACCTTGCCGTCGATGGTTTTCAGCTTGTAGGCGCCTGGCCAGAGTTTTTCCTCGATGACATACAGCCCTTCCCAGGGCAGGGAGAGCTTGTGGCAGTCCTTGTTGCTCTGTACGAGGCGGAGGACAAGGTCCCCAACGTTGAAGGCTCGGTCCCATACCCGTCGTCCATGGTACCGTCGCAACGCCTGCTGGTACTTGGCCGAATGGAGGAGGGCGATGTCGCGGGCTTCGTCCAGTTGGTCCATGGCATCTTGGTGGGATGCCTCGGCTCCTTCTTCGTTGTTTGCTTTGACCCTTGGTGCTCCGTAGTCAAGGTCCGTCGGGAGGACGGCCTCGGCACCGTAGACCATAAAAAAGGGCATGTAGCCGGTGGCCCAGCCGGGAGTTGTTCTCAGGCTCCAGAGCACAGCGGGGAGCTCGGTGACCCATCGTGCGCCGAATTTGTTCAACCGGTTGAAGATCCTGGGTTTGAGGCCCTGTAGGAGCATGCCATTAGCGCGCTCGACCTGCCCATTCGTCCGGGGGTGTGCGACGGCTGCCTAATCGATCCGGATGTGTTGCTCATCGCAGAATCGGATGAATTTCCTACCGGTGAATTGCGTGCCGTTGTCCGTGATGATGGAGTTTGGTACTCCAAAACGATGGATGATGTCGAGGAAGAACAGCACGGCTTGCTCGGATTTGATCGTAGAGATCGGCCGAGCTTCGATCCATTTGGTGAACTTGTCTATGGTGACAAGTAGGTGGGTGAAGCCCCCGGGTGCCTTTTTAAGAGGTCCAACTTGATCGAGCCCCCAGACCGCGAAGGGCCACATGATGGGGATCATCTGGAGTGCCTGGGCCGGGAGGTGAGTCTGTCGAGCGTAGTACTGGCACCCTTCGCAGGTGCGTACGATTTGCTCGGCGTCGGCTACTGCAGTGGGCCAGTAGAAGCCCTGTCGGAATGCGTTTCCGACCAGAGTTCTTGGTGTGGCGTGGTGACCGCAGACCCCACCGTGGATGTCGCTCAACAGAAGCTTGCCCTGTTCGGCGGGAATGCATTGCTGCAAGATCCCGGTGTGGCCTCGTTTGTAGAGTTCGCCTTCTACAAGGACGAAGGACTTGGCGCGGCGTGCGAGCCGTCGGCCTGCCGTCTTATCCGCTGGTAAAATGTCGTGGAGAAGATAATCGAGGTAGAGCGTTCTCCAGTCGTTCGGAGGGTCGGGTGTTGTGCCTTCTTCAAGCTCCATGACCTCGGGGTCGGGCGGAGCTGCTGGCTGGTCAGCCCCCGAGGTAGGATCGGATGGGCCGTCGTCGGCCCGCCCCGACCCTTTGTGGCGTACCGAGGGTTTGTGCTGGTCGCTGGTGAAAACTCCCGTGGGGACCGGCTCTCGGCCAGATGCCGCTTTCGCAAGCGTGTCGGCTGCCTCGTTGAGGCGTCTCGGGATGTGATTGAGTTCCAAGCCGTCGAACTTGTCCTCCAGCCATCGGACCTCTTGGCAGTACGCGGCCATCTTGGCGTCGTGGTAGCTTGATTCCTTCATGACTTGATTGATGATCAACTGGGAGTCACCCCGAACGTCGAGGCGTCGGATGCCCAACTCGATGGCGATTCGTAGGCCATTGACGAGAGCTTCATACTCAGCAACATTATTCGACGAGGGGAAATGGAGACGGACCATATACCTCATTTGGACCCCGAGGGGTGATACGAAGACCAGCCCCGCGCCGGCGCCTTTCTTCATTAGTGACCCGTCGAAGTACATTGTCCAGTACTCCTGATCGACAATCGCCGGTGGCGTTTGGATCTCAGTCCATTCTACGATGAAGTCAGCCAATACTTGGGATTTGATCGCCGTTCGTGGGGCATATGTTATGCCTTGATCCATCAGCTCGAGTGCCCACTTCGCGGTTCTTCCTGTGGCGTCCTGGCTCCGGATGACTTCACCGAGGGGAAACGATGTTACGACTGTCACGGGGTGTGACTCGAAGTAGTGACGTAGTTTCCTTTTGGTGATGAGGACGGCGTACAAGAGTTTCTAGATCTAGGAGTAGCGGGTTTTGGAGTCGGATAGTACTTCGCTGATGAAATACATGGGACGCTGTACCTTGAGTGCGTACCCTTCTTCTTCCCGCTCTACTACCAGGGCGGTACTAACCACCTGTGTGGTGGCTGCTACGTATAGCAGGAGTGCCTCTCCGTTGCTTGGGGGGACGAGGATCGAGGCCTTTGTCAGAAGTTGCTTGACCATGTCAAGTGCCTCCTGGGCCTCGGGTGTCCACTTGAAGCGGTCGGCTTTTTTCAAAAGGCGGTAAAGGGGGAGACCTCGTTCGCCGAGGCGTGAGAAGAATCGGCTGAGGGCGGCAAGGCACCCAGTGATCCGCTGTACCCCCTTTACGTTCTGGATTGGGCCCATGCTTGTGATGGCCGAAATCTTGTCCGGGTTGGCCTCAATGCCGCGCTCGAAGACGATGAAGCCGAGCAGCATGCCCCTCGGGACCCCGAAAACGCATTTCTCGGGGTTGAGCTTGATACTGTTTGTTCGGAGTTTCGCAAAGATTTGCTTGAGATCAGCAACGAGGTTGTCAGCCCGTTTGGATTTTACCACGATGTCGTCGACGTAGGCCTCAACGGTTCGCCCGATGAGGTCTCCGAAGCATCTGAGCATACATCGCTGGTATGTTGCCCCAGCGTTTTTCAAGCCAAACGGCATTGAAACATAGCAGAACGGCCCGAAGGGAGTGATGAAAGAGGTCACGAGTTGGTCGGATTCCTTCATCGCAATTTGATGGTAGCCGGAGTACGCATCCAGGAAGCAGAGGGTTTCGCACCCCGCGGTGGAATCGATTATTTGATCTATGCGTGGTAAAGGAAACGGATCCTTTGGGCACGCTTTGTTGAGACCGGTGTAATCAACACACATCCTCCATTTTGCGTTTTTCTTTCGAACAAGGACGGGGTTTGCCAGCCACTCCGGGTGGTGTACCTCCTTGATGAATCCGGTGGTCAATAGTTTGGCTATCTCTTCGCCGATGGCCCTGCGCTTTTCCTCGTCGAAGCGGCGTAGGCGTTGTTTCACCGGCTTGGAGCCTGGATGGATTTTTAGGGTGTGCTCGGCGACTTCCCTCGGAATGCCTGGCATATCCGAGGGTTTCCACGCAAAGACATCTCTATTGTCGCGGAGGAAGTCGACGAGCACGCTTTCCTATTCGGGGGAGAGCGTGGTGCCGATGCGTACCGTTTTTTCTTCGGAGCTGCCGGGGTCTATGATGACCTCTTTGGAGCCCTCTGCTAATTTAAACGACCCGGTTACTTTCTCGGCGTCGGGAGCCTCTTCGGTGACCTTTTCCCTGAGGGCGGTGAGTTCCCCGGAGGCGACGATTACTGTTGCATGGCCGCAGCATTCGACCTCGCATTCGTAGGCCCGCTGGAAGGAGGCGCCGACGGTGATAATCCCGTGGGGTCCCGGTAGTTTTAGTTTGAGGTACGTGTAGTTGGGAATGGCCATGAACTTTGCATAGCATGGTCGTCCTAAGATGGCATGGAAAGTTCCGGGGAACCCTACCACGTCAAAGGTGAGGGTTTCAGTCCTGTAATTGGACCGATCCCCAAAAGTGATGGACAGATCGATCTGCCCGAGTGGTATGGCCTGTTTGCCAGGTACGACGCCATGGAAGGGCGCTCGGATGGGGCGGAGGTTCATCCGGTCGACACCCATCTCGTCGAGTATTTTGGCGTACATGATGTTGAGGCCGCTAGCCCCGTCCATCAGTACCTTTGTGAGTCGCTTTGGACCGATGATCGGGTCGACCACAAGCGGGTACCTTCCCGGGTGTGGGACGGTATCCAGATGGTCGGTCCGGTCAAAGGTTATGGCGGATTCCGACCACCGGAGGAAGGCCGGCGTGGCCGGTCTGGCTGTATAGACCTCGCGGCGCGCGACCTTCTGACGCCGCTTGGAGTCATATTCCGTTGATCCTCCGAAGATCATAAGGGCGCCGTTCGGAGTTGGGAAGGTTTCGTCCTTCTCCTCCTCATCGTCTGCGGCGGGGGCAGGCGCCTTCCCCGGCTCCCCCTTGTTGGTGCTCCCAAGTAAGAACTTGCGCATGAGACCGCAGTCTTTGAGCAGGTGCTTCACAGGGAAGGCGTGGTTCGGACACAGCCCCTTGAGCATTTTTTCGAAGTGGTTCGGAGTGCCCTCCGTGGGCTTCCGACTACCCTTGCGGTCGGCAGCGGCTGTGAGCGAATCGTCGCGCCGTTGCTTCTTGTTCTTCTTTTTGGCGGAACGGTTGGAGGCGCCTTCGCCGGCATCCTCGTCCCGCTTGGCCTTGCCGTCGAGGCGATCGAAGATCGCTCCGACTGCCTCCTCCCCTGAGGCGTGACTGGTCGCGATGTCCAGGAGTTCCTTGGTTGTTCGTGGGCTCCTGCGTCCTAGTTTGTGAACTAAAGACTCGTAGGTTGTCCCTGATAGGAAGGCTCCTATCACGTCGGCATCGGCGATGTTGGGAAGCTCATTGCACTGCCGTGAGAAGCGCCGGATGTACTCGTGGAGAGTCTCACCGGCCTTTTGACGGCAGTTCTTAAGGTCCCATGGGTTCCTGGGGTGTTTGTATGTGCCCTGGAAATTTCCCACAAAGATTTCCCTCAAATCCGCCCAACTGTGTATGGTGTTGGACGGTAGGTGCTCCAACCATGCTCGCGCCGAATTGGCTAAGAACAGTGGGAGGTTGCGAATAATGAAGTGGTCATCATTTGCGCCACCGGCTTGACAGGCAAGCCGATAGTCTTCGAGCCAGAGCCCGGGGTTAGTTTCACTGGAATATTTAGGAACGTTGGTGGGCGGTCGATACCTTGATGGGAAAGCGGCATTGAGGATGTGTCGGCCGAAGGCTTGAGGTCCCGGGAGGCCGGGGCTCGGACTCTGGTCCTCGCCGCTGTCGTAGCGTCCGCCGTACCGAGGGTGGTAGCCATGTCTGGCTCCTTCTCTTGAGTCGTTGTAGGCGCGCCTACGGGCGTCGATGGTGCTGCGCGCGTCGTGGTTGTGGCCGAGGTGTTCATGCACCGGGACTGTAGCGTCTCGCCTGTCGCCTAGTGGCGTTTGGTGAACTGACGCATCTTTGGCGGGACGGACCGAGGGCGTGCGTTGGGTGGTGTCGAGCTCGCGTCGCCGAGACAACGAGCTCTCTGCCTGCTGTGCCGCCGCACGTTCGAGCAATGTGCGGATTTCTCGGTGGGCCCGACGATCCTCGGATGTCGCGGCCTGTGGGAGACCGTGAAGTAAGGCCATTGTGGCGGCGATGTTTTGGCTCGCCCGAGCGAAGTGTGGGAGAGCCCCGTCGTCGGTGAGGATCCTTTGGTGTACAGCCTGGGCAGTGGTGCATGCGCGCCCACCATCTCCATGGCGTCTGATCTCTTTATTGACTTTCTCGTATTCTCGGGCAAGCTGTTGCCCGGCTTCAGCGATCTCCTCCCTTCGGGCTCTTAGCTGCTCCACCCCCACGTGGGGCGGGGTGGCTGCTCCTCTCTAGGTTGCCCCGGCGGGGTCGAATGCGGGGGTAGTCTCCTCCCCGGAGACGCTTTCGACGTGTCCCTCGGGGGTTTGCGTCACAAAGCATCCTCGGGAAGGACGATGGCTCCCGCTGCTGGAGTCAGAGCTAGAGGATGACTCTGGCTCTTCGGCGAGGAGTTTGTGGAGAGACTCCGTGTCGTGTTCAATCACCCCCACGAACTCGTTGTCCGCGGGCGTTAGAACCATGCGTAGTGCCAGAAGATGGCTCGCGGTCGCCGCGGCGTTGCGGAGACCGAACAGAAGCGCCGTCGGGGCGCTCCGTACGTGTCGTTCCGGAGAGAGGTGTCTCTCACCAGAAGGTCGCGCCATGCTGTCGCCGTTGGCGATGGCGAGGTGATGTTGCTTCTCCCTGGACTCCCATGGTCCGTGGGAGATGTCGAGCTGACGCCCAAGCCTCTCATGGTAATGGCCGTTGGAGGGAAGAGATTGGATGGCGGCGTGCGACCATGCCAAATCTCCTCTCCCCGTGATGATGAAATCCAGGCTCTGAAACACATGTGTGCGCTGGGACCCGACTAATCTTTGTGGTTAGCCATCCGCGATGCGGTTTGGAACAGCGCAAAGGCCCCTACCGCGCTGCTAACCGGTGTTTCAACAAACACCGGCGAGTAAATTTGTAATTGATGCGCGTTAGGCCTTGATGGTGCGCTAAAGGACACAAGGGTTATCTTGTTTGGGGCGAATGTCCCTCGTCCGCCCACCAATTTCGCTCGTGTTATTAGCACCGAATGAGGTTCGTAGTAGGGGGTACAAACGGTTGGGAGAGGGAAAGACCCCAAGTCCCTGATGGAGTGATTGGAAGGATGCCTAGAGCTCTGCTGGAGCTTGGTCGTGCGGTGCGTGTGTGTGTGTGTGTGTTAACCTGTTCAGAATCGATCCCCCCCTTAGTGGGGAGCCCTGCCCTCCCTTTTATAGGTCAAGGGGGAGCAGGGTTTACAGACAAAGGAAAAGAGCACTAAGGGCGTAGAAGGTCCTTCGAGGGACCCGGGCCTTCCTTCTTCCCCACACCTGACCTATCCATCATGGCAGGCCGTGTCAGGAGTGAGGTGACTGTAGATCGTCGTGGGCCGTGCCATGGCCACTGTTTAGCAAGTGGGTACGTCCCATCCCGCCCCTGCGGGCGGCGTGTCGGACAGGATTTGCTGAGCCCCGACCCCGAGGGGGTCGGGTGACGTGGTGACTGTTGGTTTGCCCTTGGAACGTAGTGGTTATCGTATGTCTGTGTCGGGTTCTTCATCCAGAGGTTGCGGGCGGCGCCTACAATACTGTAGGATGGATAGCAGGCGCCCACAACACTGTTCGGGCTCTGCCACACCTGGAGAGGTCAGGTGTTTGGCTCTGCCACATCCTGACGGTACCTCTCTGCAGCGGTGCAGGGCATGGCGTCTGTCATGGTGGTTGACCCGAATGTCTTGTCTTACCCTGTAGTCGCCATCATGAGGATGCGGGGTGCGTTTCGTCAGGTGAGCTGAACCAGCCTCCGGATATCGGTTTAAGACGAGGTCCGTCAGTGGTCGTTGGATGAGGTAAAACCTAGCTTTTACCGTTGGGCGAAGCGGAGGTGTCCCCTGGCCGTCGGGCGGGGCCGAGCCCAGCCCTCGGGGGTCGGGCGAGGCAGAGTGTTTCCCTTGGGGGTTGGGTGAGTTGTTATCCAGCCGTCGGGCGAGGCGGAGTTGTACTCCAGCCGTCGGGCGGGGCCGAGCCCAGCCCTCGGGGGTCGGGCGAGGCGAAGCAAGACTCTTGTTTGCTCGGGCAAGAGATACAGCCGCGCTCTCGAGAGTTTTTACCGTTCGATGGTGCATTGATTCCTCCTCTTTGGGGTACCCCGGTATTAGGTCCCCGACAGTTAGCGTCGTGCGCACGGTCACCGCGTGGCCACCCCACGCCGCGCACATGGTCGCATCCCGCGCAGTCACCCCATGCCACCACGCTGGGTTGGTCAAGCCCACCTGGGCTTGGCCGAGGCCGGCCACAGCGAGCTGCTGGCCCTGCGCTGCCGCCAATGGTGCCACCATGGCCGCATTGCGCCGCCGTCGCTTTGACGTCGCATCTGCACACCCCTGTGGCTCTACACCGTTGTCCGCCCTATCGGTAGCCCTGCCACTGCTGCGCGCACTTGGCGTATCCGTGGCATCGGCACATGGCCGTACCTGCTGTCGCCTCTCCTATAAAGGCACAACAGTTGCTCATGCCGTGTCGGTCGTGGACGCGCGCATGCCTTGTCCGTAGCGCCTGCGCATGTGCGTCCTGATCGCACCGCTCGCATCCCGCCAAGGTGAGGACGAGCTGAGCTCTAACCTATACCCTCCCCTCTCTCTTCGCTACTGCCATGGTGGACTAAGCCGCACCATTAAAACAAGCAGGGTGAAGTCACCATCGCTCGATTTGTCATGTCGCTGGCTTTGTCACCCAGCTGCCTAGCTACCTGCCCCCACCCCACCTTGAATGGCACCCGGTCGAGCTTCAATTTGGAGCTTTTCCCCACCACCGTGCCGATAAGGCCAAGTCCACCCATCACCGTGGGCAGCTTTCATCTGACCACCTCGGGCCAAATTGGCTGCACCGCTAGACTCGTCTTGAACCCCTCCTCGCCATGCGCACCTAAGCCGTACCCCTACTGCTGTTCCAACGCTACTAACGCGGTCATGTCTGCCATGGCTCATCGTTGAGCTTGCCGCACATACACGGCCAGCCCTGCTCGGGGAGTCTCCGGCCAAACCATCACCTCGGTCGGGTCCTTGGTGAGTCGCTGATGCTCACCCGCTACCTCTACTACTCCCTTAGCACCGTGGCTCACTAGAACGTTGTCGTCGCCACCGCAGGTTGCAGCCAACGTGGAGAAGTTGCCCTACTTCATCTTCGGTCTCTGCATCGCTGCCCATTGTTGCGTGTTGGCCTGTAGGTGAGCATCGGTCCTCTAAATGGGTCGAGGGAGTCCCCAGTTGGTCGGCATAGCGGCCTAGTGCCGGTCAATGCCGTGTCGGCGAGCGCGGAGGCATCGGGGACCTCCCCGATGCAAAGACGGGTTAATACGAGGGCCTTCTTGCATAAACACTGTCTGTAGAAATAGTGCGCATACTCGTCGTGTTAATAGAGGATAGCGCGGGGGTGTTTCTGCAAAAGCGCTAGCACGCGCGGGTTTCTCCACCGTGGGCCGGCCTCGCGTGGGCCGCACCGCGGACCGTCGTGCGCTCGCGCGCGTGCTGCATCGCGTGGGCCGCGTCTGGGCCATGCGGGAGAATTCATTTTTCTTTTTCATAATGAATTAGAAATAGTTTTCTAATTTGATTTCTGAGCTGATCTTTGGCAATTAATATCAAATCATGTCGGTGTCCAAAAATTATGAAACAAATTTTTTTAGGTTCATAAAATTGTGCTCTATCCGTTGGTGTATTTAGTTCATATCTATACATGTTGATACTAGGAGCTATTAAATCGTTTGAAAGTGCTTCATATTATTAAAATGAATCATTGTAGGAATTTTCGTGGTAAATTGGTGATAGCTTTAGTCCTAAAATTTTTAAGGTAGCTTCATTATATTATTATGTGCTCACCATAATTTTTGTAGCCTTAGAATATACTAACATTAGGGTAGTTAAATGCTCTTTTTTCAATATACATTAAATCATTAGTAGAAATAAAGATATATCATTCATTTGTAAAGCTAGGTGTTTGTTAGTTGTACCCAACACTTTGCTTGGTAAAGATGATAGTTAGCTTAGTATCTTAGTCATTAGAGCTAGCTTAGTAGCTTAGTATGCGTATTCTTAATCTAAGAGTTGTTGTTGCCAAAATGCTAAGTGTTGCATCATCATCGCATGCATATAGAGAACGAGTTGGTGGAGATCGTGACCACCAATGATCACGAGTTCGAGGAGATCGTTGAGGTGTACGAGGAGGAGATTCTCATGCAGGAGGAGGTCATGGAGCCACCACTGACTAACTCAGCTAACACCGCGCCTGCCCAAGGCAAGCCCCGGTGCGTAACGCTTATTTTTTATAATCACTGAATATATATGTGTGATGTGCATTTACGTTATAGGAATTTTATGGAAACCACATGCATAGATATACCTGTCCTAATAGTCTTACTAGTGCAGGTTCGAGTAGCGGCTATGCTTAGGTTTTCGGTAGCGTGAGTAACCTGCCGTTACTCATAATAAGTGATTATTATATTATTACTCTCATAATAAAACGATGAAAAGAAAATGGAGACCGGACTGGGATATGGTATGGATATTGGTGGGTGTGACGAGTTGTGTCCCGCGACCAATGAGGCTTAGCTTGGTTACACGGTTTTCCCTGTTCGTGTCGATTAAGGACCGTCCATTGCTGTGGATGGTATTTAGGTCACAGACTTTTTATTCTGAGCACATACTTGCTTATGGAAGCGGGAAGGCTCGTTACGCTCTTGTCACGGGTTCCGGCTCTTTCCGGACCGACTGAGTGGAGGCGGGGAATGGTGAAGGTCTAAGCACCATAATGAGACCGAGTCTCAAGTGTGGGGGCTTGGAGTCTAAGTTTGGATGGGGACTTGGAATGGGTTGGTCTTCTTTGTACCTAGGGTACAATAGGGCATGTGTTTCAGGGTACCCAGCTGGGATACATTGGTTCGCGAATCACCGTTTCCATGAGATGGTACGACTTGGCTATGGACTAGCACCGTAGTAAGAACTGGAGGATGAAAGATGGTGAAATGGTTCTGATTGCTCAACCCTTGCTTGAAAGTAGAACATGTGCTTACCTAGAATGGTTAGCTAATGAAGAATCATGACTGCTAATAAAACTTGAATGTAAGGATGAATTATTAGTAATGCTTTCCGTAAACAAAAAGAAAACAATAAACCCATATTGCCTATCATATCTTTGAGAGTCAGGAAACTATTCCCACTAGTCGGGTAACTCTTACGAGTACATTGTGTACTCAGGGTTCATTTTACCCCTATTGCTGGTGCAGCTTGAGGAGTAGCACTTGTGTAGATGATTCTTCTGGTGGGCATAGATGGATCCTTGTATCGTTTCTGCTAGTTGTTTATTTTCATTCTGATGTTTAATTATCGCACTCTGAACTCTGGTATTGTAATAAATAATTTCCAAGAACTCTTGTTGCATGAAATGGAGTAAGTATTGTAAGCTCGTACTCATTATTGGATTCTGGATGCAAAACGTGGATTGTTTAGAGTTCTGCCGTGGGGTGTGCTCGATGGAACTGTCCGGCGTAGGTCACTTTCGAGGTGCTTAGTATCTAGTAGAAGACGAGTGCCTCTGAAAGCGTGTTATTTCAGGCAGTTCTACCACATTTATGGAAACCACATGCATAGATATATCTATCCTATGAGTCTTACTAGTGCATGTTTGAGTAGCTGCTATGCTTAGGTTTTCGATAGCGTGAGTAATCTGTCGTTACTCACAATAGGTGATTATTATAATTATTCTCATGATAAAAATGATGAAAGGAAAATAGAGATCGGGCAAGGATATGGTATGGGTTATGGTGGATGTGATGAGTTGTATCCCGTGGCCATGGGGCTTAGCTTGGTGACACTATTTTCCCTGTTCGTGTCGATTGAGGACCACCCGTTTCTCTAGATGGTAGTTAGGTCACAGACTTATTATCCTGAGCACATACTTGCTTATGGGAGCGGGAAGGCTCATTACGCTCTTATCGTGGGTTCCGACTCTTTCCAGATCGACTGATTGGAGGCGGGGAAAGGTGGAGGTCTAAGCACCATATTTAGACTGGGTCTCAAGTGTGGGGGCTTGGAGTCCAAGTTTGGATGGGGACCTAGACCTTGTGATAGGAGTGGAATGGGTTGGTCTTGTTTGTGCCTGGGGTACAAACAGGGTGTGTGTTTCGGGGTACCCAACTAGGATACATTGGTTCATGAATCGCCATTTCCATGAGATGGTATGACTTGGCTATGGTCTAGCACCGTAGTAAGAACTGGAAGATGAAAGATGGTGAAATGGTTCTGATTGCTCAACCCTTGCTCGAAAGTGGAACAGGTGCTTACCTAAAATAGTTAGTTAATGAAGTAATCATGTCTGCTAATTAAACTTGATCTTAAGGATGTACTTCTAGTAATGCTTTTCGTAAACAAAAGAAAACAGCAAACCCATATTTCCTATCATACCCCTTGGAGTCGGGAAACTATTCCCACTAGTCGTGTAAGTCTTGCGAGTACATTGCGTACTCTGGGTTTATTTTACCCTATTGCAGGTGCGGCTTGAGGAGTAGCTCTTGTGTGGAGGATTCTTCGGATGGGCACAGACGGATCCTTGTATCGTTTCCGCTAGATGTTATTTTAAATTCTGATGTTTAATTATTGCACTCTGAACTCTGATATTGTAATAAATAATTTTCAAGAACTCTTGTTGTATGAAATGGACTAATTATTGTAAGCTCATACTCATTACTGGGTTCTAGATGTAAAACGTGGATTGTTTCAAGTTCTCCCATGTGGTGTGCTCAATGGAACTCAATGGAACTGTCCGATGTAGCTAACTTTCGGGGTGCTTAGATTCTAGTGGAAGACGAGCGCCTCCGAAAGCGTGTTACTTCGGGTGATTCTACCACACCTGCTCCCTCTCTCACCTGTTTGTAACCCCTACTACAAACTAGTGCCGATAACATGAGCAACAGCAGACTGGATGTAGGGACATTCTGCCTGAACCAGAATAAATTCTTGTGTTCTCGGAGCACACCATCCAGGCTAGACACGCAAATCACAAATTTACTGGTCAGTGTTCGGAAACACCGATAATGTGCATCACCAATCACCATGCATGAGCATGACTGGGCAGCGTACGTCGCTCCTAAAAAAGCCCGACTCCGTGTAGGACCCCCATGTTGATGTCATGTTCTAGTCAGCACACGTGCAAGTATGGGAGTAGTATATACCTCCCTAAATTTTTTGTTTTTTAGCCCTTTTTTTGAATTTTTTTCACAAATATGCCCCTGGAGGTATGTTTTCAAAATTGGGACCCTTAGCTCGGCGCCATCGTTGGTGGCGCCAAGCTTACACATCTCGGCGCCATAAATTTTGGCACCTAGGTCTTGGGCTTGGCGTAGACGTGACGGTGACTTGGCAGGCACCTTGGCGCTATAGATCTTAGCGCCGAGCTTGGCGCCGTGGTTATTGGTGCCAAGCCATGTCTTACATATGGGTCCACCATTCCTCTCTCTTACTCTCTCTCTCTGCCGCACCCCTCGCTCGCTGTCGCGTGTAGCCCTGGCCGTCTGTGGCCCCAGCCCGCACCCGCGCCCACATCGGCCCTCGCAACCGCGCCCACGTCCCCGCCGACCCCCGCCGTGCTGGCCACCCGTGGCCCTAGCCTGCTCACACCACCTCGCCGCATGGAGCACCAGCCGTCCCGCACCCACCACGCGCCGCCCCTCCCGGCCCGTGCCCGCACCGACCCCTGCCGCCTCGTCTGTCCTGGCTCACCGCATCCACCGCGCACATAGGCGCTTCCTTCGATGACCCCAGCAGCGACATGGCCCCTGCTCCCAGCACGCTACGACCTCGCTGTCGATCCCATCCTTCGTGTCCCTGTCCTGCTCCGGTCTCAGCGTCCGCGTCCGCGTCACATCGTTGCATTGACTTGGACAGGTAAAATTTTTGAATATGCAATGTAGGTACTTAGCTTGAATTGTAGTGCTACTTTGATTATTTGGTAGTTTGTAGTAAATTTGACTGCTTAGTGCAGATGTTCTCCGAGGGGATCGACGGAGGTCGTCGCTTCTTCAAATGCCTGCGAGCATGGGTAATTGCTATTATATTTTGTTTATTAAATATGTTTCTCGAATACCCTTATAACTCATAGGACATACTTATTGTAGTCTTCCGAGTCTGAAGAAAACTATGGGTTCACTAGGTGGGTCGATCCTCGACCAATTTATCCGCATCAGCAGTACATCTACTACCTACGGGACTAAATCTTTGATCTACAAAGGGAAGTTAGCAGTGGGTACAAGGAAGACAAAGACAACGACAACAACAATGGTGCAAGTTCATAGTAGGCACTCTGCAATGATCCATATTGCACCTGCCCTAATCACAAGAACAAGAGGCCTCCGCCGTTACCCCAGCCACCACCACCACCAACAATGGGAGGCTATTGTGGAGAAGGTGCAACACAATTTGCTATATGGCCACACTACTAGGACGACTCTATCTTATTCACATGGCACATACATGTGTTTGTTGTTTGATTTAATTACCCAAGGCATGTTAGGTTTAGTCGAAGGAACTATGTACCCTTATTTGGTGCATGTTCTCACATGTCATTTCTTGTGCTTGTTGTTCGCTTCAATTACCTAAGGCATGTTAGGTTTAGTTTAGGACCTCTATACCCTAGTTCGGTACATGTTCTCACATGGCATTTCATATGTTTTGTGTGTTGAATTATATAATGCCCTACTTCGTTAGGTTTTGTTTGTAGCACGTGATCACATTTCACTACGTCCACAATATTAAACTAAATATTATGACTACAAATAATGAAAACAACTACATAATGAAAAGTCCAATACCATGACACATTAAACAACACAATAATACTAGAAGTACGTGCCGACAAACATTTCACTACGTCTACAATATTAAACTGAATATTATGACTACAAATAATGAAAACAACTACATAATGAAAAGTCCAATACCATGACACATTAAACAACACAATAATACTAGAAGTACGTGCCGACAAACTAAATAACGCAGTACATGACCTAAGCGTGCCCATACTTTATGTGTTACGAGCTCGCTTAGCACCAAGATTTAGACCTAAGAGGATTTACCGAACGATTTTCTCGGATTTTAAAATTTTAACTTATGTTTAAAAGTGTCATTTTTTCTGAATTATATTGAACAACGGGTTAATTAGTTCCTAGAGGTTTTGTTCTATGAGTTAGTTTGACATATGGACTAGTGCTTAAAAATGCCTAAGGGCAAATGAATAGCGAATGGCTTCTTTATTTGATTAAGCATGAAAAACAATTTTTCTAAATGAAAATAAAGTATGACTTGTAATTGGTACTTCAGTAAAAATTGAAGTACAAGTTGTGTATAGGAAAATGTAACTTTGGTTTTGGAGAATGAGTATTGTTAACTAGGGTTTTTTCTAGCTCAAAAATCGAATTTAAAATTTAAAAACCAACTTCTCGCGTCAACGGTAAAAATCAGAAATTATATTTAAAAGCGTTGTTTGTGGCGATTTGTTTTGCGCAAAATAATTTCATAACACCCTAATATTTTGTTCCATGGCTTGGTATGGAGTATGAGTTATCGCGTGAAATGTTACTGGTGGAAATCAATAGGGTTTAGATCTTTTGGAGTTGCCGACAACGTATCGCCGTTCACATTCGCGTCGCGTTGTCTCACGCGCAGGCACGCAGCCAGCAGAACCACGCGACGCCCATGTGTTCAGCTGCTGCATGATCTCTCGCATCCTTGCTGCTATCCTTGCCTCACTGCCTTCTGGCCGCTTGAATAAGGTGGTGCGTTCCCCTGCTCTGAATCAATCGGTCATCCAATTTATTAGCATCGCGTCGCATTGTCGGGCCCGTCGCCGTGTACGCGGGCTTGCTAGACATCACCGATCGGACCCGAACCGTTGCCGCTCATTTCACCTACCGCTGCCGCAGCCCATGCGGTGTGGCCGTTGTCTTTTGCCTTAAAGAAAGATGGCCTTGCCTTCCCTTCTTTCCCTGGCCCCGCTGCGCCCCGTAGAGCACCAGACCGCCGTAGCAGGCTGCTGCCCCCACAGTCCTACGCTGCTGCCGTGTGCGCGCCGGTGCCGGTGTTGTGCCACCCGTGCTGTCGCACCCGGCTACTGTGCCACCCCTTGTTGGCGTCGCTCGTCCACCAAGGCACCGTCTCCCCTCGCCGCGCCTGCCATGGACGACCATGCCGGGGATTGAATCAAGGTCGTGCCCACCATCGCTCGACCGTCACGTGTGCGTGCCAGTGCTCATGGGTCCCCACGGCTACACTAAACCATAGCCCATGGCGCTGCCCCTCTCGAGCCCCACATTGCCCCATGCCTCATCCCCGTCGTGGCCCCACCACCGCCGACCCCGCCATCGTCGACGCCGGGTCGCCCTACTGCTGACGCCCGCATGAAGCACCGGCGTCCCCTCCTCTTCCTCCCCACAACACTGCTCCACCTCCGTGCCTCGACCGCCGCCACCGCGCGTGCGAGCGCGCCATGCCCGCCCGGTGCCGAGGAGCCGCCCTACCAGCGCCGCCTTTCCGCGCTACTTTTCCAGCTCCGCCGTTGCGTAGCCACCCATGCCCGGATGCGCCGTGCCGCCGCTCGCCTGGCCAGCGCCGCCGCAGCTGGCATGCCCACCACCACGGCTCATGCGAACATGCCCGGGTCCTGTCGTGTCCGTGCACCTCCCCGTGTCGCCCCGCGACAGCATCGTCGCCTGCGAGTCGCCCCTTGGCCGGCGGATGGCTTCCCCACCGCGTACTCTGCTCTGGAGGAGAAGGTGAGGACGTAGAAATGTAAATACAAGATTGTCTGAGGGGCTAGGTGTGAAAATTGTGACTCATATGAACAGTAGCGTACCAAATAGATAGAAGCTTGGGGGCATTTTTGCCAAACCGCCAGGCCGGTTTGGGCAGGCCGCGCGTGGGCCGGCTTGCTGGGCCGCTCGCGCTCGCGCGCTGGGCCAGCCTGTGGCCGCCGCGCCTAGGCCGCTCGAGCCGCGCGCGCGCCCGCCCCGTTTGGGCTGTATTGGCCCCTGGTCCAGGCGAGTTGAGCTGCTTTGGGCCCAAGGATCTTTTCCTCTTTTTCGGTATTTTGTTAATGCTAGTAATCGACTGAATGCTTGAAAATTCATAGTAAATAGTAGAAAAAATCATAAAAATGTCAAACTAATTTTGTTAGACTCCTAAAATCATGACTTATCTATTAACATAATTGGTTCATCTAGTTTTAAAATGTTTCAGGGTTGCTCTAATTATTTTAAAATGTTTAGTATTGATAAAATGTGAACTTATAGGAATTTCTGTGATAAATTGGTGATAGTGTTGACTCTAAAAATTTTACAGTAAATTACTAATATTATTAGCTGTTCACTGTAATTTTTGTAGCTCTAGAATAATTAGTTTGCTAGTTAGATAATGCTGCCCTATTTCGAATAAAGATTAAATCGATAGAATGGAATAAAGAAACACCTTGAAATTGTATAACTAAACGCTTATTTGGAAATGACACCTTTCTCGACGATGTTGATACATAGATTAGTACGTTAGTTATTAGAGCTAGCTTGTTAGTTCGTAGTATGTACTCTGTTTTAAGAGTTGTTGTTGCCTTATTAATTAATTTTTGCATCATCTCTGCATCGCATTGCATACATAATAGGGACGATGATGGATCGTGGAGTCATCGGGAGTTGCTGGTGAAATGGCACTTTTGAAGATCATGTCACCAAGATGAAATACTAACTTTTGGTTGTATTTTAGCCAGGCAAGCCCTGGTGCATAACCCCTACTTTTCTACTCTTTAAATTATATTTGTGCATTAAGTTTTAAGGAGTTGAATGAAACCCACTTGCATATATATATGTTTCTCCTATGAGTCTTACTAGTATGATAGGGTCATGTAGATTGCTATGCTATAGGACTTCGGTACAAGTCGAGTGATTGCCTATCACTCACGAGAGATAGGAAATATATTACTATATTATTATCACTTGGAATATATAATGGTGAAAGGAAAAATGGAGACCGGACAGGGATATAGTTTGGGTATTGGTGGGTGTAAGAGGTTGTGTCCTGCAGCCAACGGGACATAGCTTGGTTACACTGTTTTTCCTGTCTGTGCCGTTGTATTGGACTCTAGGCAAGTCACAGACTTATTATAACGAGCACATACTTGGGTATGGGCGCAGGGAAGACTTGTTACTCTCTTGTCATGGGTTTCGGCTCTTTCCGGACCGACTGTCAGGGTGGTTTTTGGGTGGAGGTCCTTGCACCGCACTGAGTTCGGGACTCAGGGGCAGGGGCTTGGAGTCCTAGTTTGGACGGGGACCTAGACCCCGTGACAGGAGGGTAGTGGGTTGGTCCTGCTTGTGCCTAGGGTACAAGCGGGGCGTGTATTTCGAGGTACCCAGCTGGGCTCATTGATTCACGAATCATCACCGTGTCGGTACGACTTGTCTACACTCTAGCACCATAGTAAGAACTAGAAGATGAAAGATAGTAAAATGATTCTGATTGCTTACCACCTGCTTGAAAGTAGCATAGGTGCTTACATAGAATGGTTAGTTAATGAACTAATGCTGACTGCGAATAAAATTGAATGTAAGGACGCACGCTTAGTAATGCTTCCTGCAGATGTAATAAACCCACAAGTCAGATAGCCTTGCATATCCTTGGAGTCTTTTCTCTCTCCTGTCGGGTAAGTCTTGCTGAGTATAATTGAGTACTCAGGGTTTTATTTCCCCTGTTGCAGGTGACAGACGGATGCAAGAGCTGACTCTTGTGTGTGGACTCCTCCTGGTGGGCTCAGACAGGATTCCTTTACGCTGTAATCATAGTTTTTATTTATAACTCTCACCAAATGTTTTTATAAATAGAAGATCTATAATCTGTTGTCCTAGTTTATATATCAATGCATCGTCATGTCATGAATAGATATTTCTTTCCGCTGTAATTATGATCACATATTTATATTTTCGCTGTTAAATTAAATTGTTTATAACTATGATAACAAGATCATATTTCGCTATTATAAACAATAAATATTATACTCGGACGTTGTATTAAAAGTGATGTAAGAAATGGTTAATAATGATGTAAGTTTTATTCTCTTATTTGTGATCCTGATGAAAAAATATGGATTTTTGGTTTCTTCCTTGGGGTGTGCTCGACGAAACTGCGTAATTTGGTGTCCTACCTTAAGTACTTAGTGTCTAATGGAAGACAACTACTCCTGAGAGGCATTAGATTAGACGGTTCTACCACATACTTAAAGTGCATTACATGATAACACAATAAAAAGTCCAACAATAGACAACATTGTTCATAAATAAACCAAAGAACAAGCAAGTAATGGAGACTACTGAGTGCAACGAGGTCACTTTCCCTTCCTCAGGGCATCGGGATTCTCCTCCATCGCTGCTTTCGCTCGGCGTGCACGCTCAAGCTTCTTCTCCCTCTCCTCGCTGCACGCAGCAACACGCCTCCTTCCCTCCTCTTCCTTGTGCTCTTTTTTGCAGCCTCCTCTCCGCATCTCTTCTCCATCATCACCTTGTCCTCTGCCTCCCACCGCAATAGTTTCTGCATCCATTCCTTGTCTTCAGGCTTGATCTCAGTGTCGATCCACTGCTCAAAATCACAAAGCGGTGGAGGGGTCTGCAAAAAAATGCAATTATTACAAAACAAAAAAATCATGCAAGATGTCAGATGACACAAACATCAATTCCTCACCATCTTGTTATGAGGCGCTGACGAAGTGTAGGCTCAAACACAAAATTGGAACACATCCAATACCTCTGCCTATACGTGTCCTCTTCAACGGACTTGGCTACCTTGCAAGGATCGCCGCAAAGGCATATGGGCACTGGAACACCACTAGGCAGAGGCAATGGGTCGAAGGCATTTCTGATCATCCGGCCATAACTACAATTTAGCCATTTTCGTTTTAAGAACCGAAAGCAATTAACATTAAATCCTACCCCTAGGGTTTCCCATTTGATCCACAACAATGAACCCATATCATAACAACATGCGCTGAGGTTACCCTGGTTCGGTAGCTTTTTCACGCCTTGGCATCCTACGGTTGTATAATATAAAAATTAAAATTGCATGAAACCCTAAGTAATTGTGGCAGAACTGCCTAATTTAATGCCTCATTGGTTCATTAACTAACCATTCTATGTAAGCACCTGTACTACTTTAAGCAGGTGGTAAGCGATCAGATTTCCTTTTTCCATCTTCCATCTTTCATCTTTCAGTTCTTACTACGATGCTAAACCATAGACAAGCCGTACCGGATTGCCCGGCGATTCGCGAATCAATGCCCCCAGCTGGGTACCCCGAAAACACATGCCCCGCTTGTACCCCGGGCACAAGCAGGACCAACCCATCACCCTCCTGTCCTGGGGTCCTAGGTCCTCGTCCAAACTAGGACTCCAAGCCCCCGCCCCTGAGTCCCGGACTCAATGCGGTGCAAGGACCTCTTCCACCAAAACAAAACCCTGATAGTCGGTCCGGAAAGAACCGGAACCCACGACAAGAGAGAAACAAGTCTTCCAAGCGCCCATACATAAGTATGTGCTCGGGATAATAAGTCTGTGACTTGCCTAGAGTCTTATACAACGGCCGGTCCTTAACCGACCAGATAGGGAAAGCAGTGTAACCAAGCTATGCCCCGCGTCCACGGCAACACAACCTCTTACACACCCACCAATACCCAAACTATATCCCTGCCCGGTCACCATTTTTCTTTACACCATTTCTATTTTCCAAGTGATAATAATACAGTAATATATTTTGTATCTCTCGCGAGTGACAGGCAATCACTCGACTTCTACCGGAGTCATATAGCATAGCAGTCTACATGATCCTGTCATACTAGTAAGACTCATAGGATAAAGATATATATGCAAGTGGGTTTCATCCAACTCCTTAAAACTTAATGCACAAATATAATTTAAACTGCAAAAAAGTAAGGGTTATGTACCGGGGCTTGTCTGGGTAAGATATATATTAAAAAACTTAGTATCTGCATCTTCAGATCATCCACAATCATCTGTATAGAAAGCCCATTGCATCATCTCCTAGAGAGAATACCATTACACCATCTTCAGGTTCCCAATCTTCCTTCAATTGATCCGTTGATCCATTATCGTACCTATATGATATGCATTGATGCAAATGCATAGATGTAAATAATCAATGATAGCAGAGATGCTTAGAAACACGATCACACCTCACAAGCTAACAAAATAGCTCTAACGCTGGTCTACATATCCATATGGTCAAATAAGACGTTACTTCCCAACAATTGTTTTAGTTATAAAATCCCAAGTTGTTTCTTTATCCCATTTTATCCCTTTAATCTTTATTCGGAATATAGCATCATTATCTATTAAATAAACTAATTATTCTGGAGCTACAAAAATTACAGTGAGTACCTAATATTGCTAGGAGCCTACTATAAAATTTTCAGATTCAACAATAATACCAATTTTGCATGGAAATTCCTATAAGTTTATATTTTACAATATTAAGTACCTTAAATTAATTATATATCTTCCAAGAATATTATCAAACTATGTGAACAAAATATACTAACAGGTAGATCATGATTTTAAGTGACTAACAAAACTAGTTTCACAATTTTGGACAACTACACAATCTTATATTGATTTTATAAGTTTATTCCCGAAACTAATTTAGCAATCGCTTTAGAACTAAAGGGCCAGTAGTTACCAAATCGGCTCACTCGGTCAGGGTAGCCCAGGCGGGGCGCGGCAGCCAGCGGTAGGTCGGCCCAGTACGCGGCGCAGGCGGCGGCCCAGCAGCTGCGCGCGGCCTAGTAGCCAGGCCGGCCCAGCGGCGCGGTAAGGGACGCGGTGGCCCAGGCGGACAGGCAATCGGCCCAGGCGCGGTCGGTGGCCACCGGCCAGCCCAGGGGCGGGCGAGGCGCGTGGACGGCCCAGCGAAGGTGGAACCAGTCGGCCCAGGCAGGCGCGAGTGGCCCAGCGCGACGCTGCACCGACCGGCCGGCCTAGCGGGAGGCAGGCCAACGGCCCACGCACGGCGCGGCGAGCAGGCCGACCCACACGGCCAGGGCCAGACAGCGGTGGTGTCAAATTGCATGGAGACCCTCACACTTTACTTAAATCAACCAGCAGGACATTGGCACTATTAACTCATGTCACGTATTTTGCACCGAGGACCCTGTACAAAGTTTTTCTTGGACTTCTCACCTCGGCTCCTTCCACAAAACAGAGCACCGGCAAGGAGGCCATCCACCGACGACGGGCAGCAGGCGGTGGCACGGACGGAGCGGGGTCACGCGCGTGGGCGCGCGAGGGAAAACCGGCGCTAGCAGGGCGGCCCCACGACAGCTCGGGCGCTCTCAGCAGCAGGCGATGGGGGCGGCCATGGAGGCGGAGGAGGACACGTTGGGATGCTCGATGCAGGGGAGGGTGATGTCGTCGTGCTCCAGCGAGCCGGCGGTGCCGAGGAAGGGCGGAGCCTACAGCGGTCACACGGGACAGCGGCGGGGTGCTGTGGGCAGACGGCCCTACGGTGGAGGCGCGGAAAATGGAACGACGCGGACGCCAGGGTGGAGGAGGCGAGCAGCGCTGCGGTTGCTGTGGATGAACGGGAGCAGCCGCAGAGAGGAAACGGCGCGGGATTCGCGTACTCGCGCACGGCGGCCGAGCAGCGGGAGTGAGAAGCTTCGGGCGGCGTGAGGTGCTTCGATGGCTGCGGCTCGGTAGAGACCGTTGAGAAGAGAAAAGAAGGGTGTGGGAAGCAAGGAGTGGCCAACGGACACGGCAGCAGAAATACAAAAAGAATGGGACAGCATCACGAGGGTGGTACACGTCGTACACACGCTAGCGCTGCAGAGTTGACCTTGGCACAGAGACAAACAGCCAGCGCAGCCAGGCCGGCAGACCCACGCGCGCGAAGTTGCAAGGAAGCAAACATACGTGGCCGACTGCGCTCGTCCAAGAAGAGACACGTAGAGACAGGCAATCAGAGAAACGGAGACAAGCAAGGCATTGATGGTGCCACAGCGATGATACAACGAAATGGATAGTCGAACGGTGACGTTTAGCGGGCGTGGACACGACAGGGCCAGGCAAACGGACACGACGTGGTGCAGGGATGTGACGGTAATAAATGCCAATCAACGAGTACGTTGTTCGTCAGGAAAAATAAACGAAGCTGCTGCGCTCTCTCACTCATCCGATCGTGCTTATCAAAATAAACCCGTGAGTATATATATATATACACACACCTTGTTCTATTTATTAAGAGACTTTATTTTATTTATAAAAGTTGCTTTTCATACTTAATTTAACAGAACAAACCGGTCGCTAGAATCGTCGTTCGACATTCCTAAATATATGTACGCACTGAGTAATTTGACTTGGCCGTTGATTTGAGTCTACGAAACTAAGTCACATGGGATTCACTCGTCATGTCGAGTACGTTTAAAAAAATCCGAGAAACTCATTTCGTAAATTTTTACTTAGGCCTAAAACACGGTGCTAAACGAGATCGTAACACCGGGGTGTTACAGTAATGACGATTCTTAAGTTAAAAAATCTGACTAATATATACCGAATCGATTTATAAAAAAACTAGGAGGGAGCGAGGATACCTTGCTCTCGAAGATGTATGGATCAAATCAAAGTTTCCAAGGTCCAATATACCAATTCGTTAGGTAGGGCGAAGTGGGAAGAGAAAAAAACTCGAGAGGGAGGAGAAAGAAGAGGAAGAAGGCTCGGACAGGAAGGTTGGGCGCCGGATTAAAACACCACCTCGGCGCCTTAGATCTTGGTGCCGTTCTCGGTGTCAATAACCACGGCACCAAGATCTACGGCGCCAAGCTCGGCGCCAAGATCTACGGCGTCAAGGTGCCTGCCAAGTCACCGCCACATCTGCGCCGAGCCCAAGACCTAGGCGCCAAAATCTATGGCGCCGAGACGTGTAAGCTCGGCGTCACCAACGATGGCGCCGAGCTAAGGGTCCAGATTTTGAAAGCATATCTGCAGAGGCATATTTGTGAAATTTTTTCAAAAATGGGCTAAAAAACAAAAAAAAAATCGGTATACCTCCGTACGGGACGAAGCGGGCCAAAGAAACCCATAGCCGAGTCAATAAAAAAGTTTTCTATAATGACAGATCATTTCGCCTGGACTCAATTGGAATCTACTTCGTGAACTAGACTATTTAACTTAAAATTTGATACTCTACCACTTTTTCAAATATTTAAATACTGGCCTGTGTCAAATTCAGAGAGTAAGAAAATGAAAACATAATAAATAATAAGAAATAGAAATTAAAGTGAGATTCATCGCCACCTCTGCATCCTCATCTCTTTCACTCGTCTCTCGTGAGTCCGGATACCAAAAAAAACTTCTTATGGGGGAACCCTCATTGCCTTTGTCAATATTTCACTGCCGGCAACACTTTAATCAAGATCTAAAATCAAATATGACTCTTACTTAAAATAAGATTCAATTCCACGAAAACAAACAAGCCAAGTTCTTTCATCTGTCTATATGTATGCTATGACCATTATTTTTCCCGCGAATGGGAATGGATTCTATTAAATTGAGAGTACAATTACATCCATGTTTGCACTTAAGAAAGATGCACTAGAGTAAGTTCAGAACCCCCTAATGACATTCTTCACTTTCAATCCATATCGTTGGCAATTACCTAGTTTCGATATTTTAGAACTTAATGGTCCCCGTCGGAGCATCACCTTCCAATCATCTACAACGACAAGCTTTGAACACGGGAAATGCCACATGATCCAATGCCATAGAAACTTCCTATGACCCATTTGACACATTGAAAGAGCATTAGCCACCTCGTCATGAAAGATGACCAAGGGAACTAAAAAGTCTAGATAACTTCTCGGCCATCACGAGATATGAATCCGATGAGCTGGTGATACAAAGATGCAAATGAGGAACACGATCATCTCCACTAATCACATCAACTCTGTAAAAAAACAAAACAATGTGAACAATGTCGGACTGAATGCCTAGATAGGCATTTACATCAGAGTTCACTGTAAGAAACAAGATCCAGGAAGGAATCGATAGAGGTGATACCCTTCAATAGCCCATAGGCTAAAACCTATTCAATGTAAACCTTGACAATGACTAGACCGAACGAGGGAGGGTCCTCGTGCCTCATACCACCGGTGAAACCGCTCCACGGGATGAGGAGCCGAGGAGGGGGGCGAAGATAATGGTGCAAGAGCGCCTAGGATGACAGTCATGGAGGAATTAATCTAAATGCTTACACATCATATTTGTTTTGGAGCCAATTTATCTTACTACTACTGATTAAGATAACCATCTTTTAGCCTCATGTCAATCCACCAGCACAATAAAAAACAATTTCTAAAAAATCTCACAATTTATTTCTTTTTAAGAAATTACCCAATGTTGTTGTTATGTTAAATAGTCTATAGTAGCAACTAGTTCCTGATCTAAATTATCCATCTATGCCAATATGAAAAATAATCTAAGGTAATAACTCAACCCAAATTTGCATCTTAATCACACATTTCTATCATTAAAGAAAACTAGCCTAATAAATCTGCATTTAAAAAAAATAAAAGTGGTCCTAAAGCATCCTTTTCTGTTGCTTCCAATTGCACGTGACATTTAGTGGATATGATCTGAAAAGTGAGGGCTTGTTCGGCTGGCATTAAAACCGGCTGATAAGCGCAACTGTTTTGTTATGAGAGAAAAATACTGTAGATTCTAGCTGAAAAACCAGCTGATAAGTTCAAACGAACAGGCCCTGTGCAAACTCGAAAAGATTTCACGATCGAGCCAATGCAAACTTGGTTTGACTTTTTTGCCCGAAAAAACTCTAGGCTATGTTTAGTTGCCCCAAATTCCAGAATTTGGCACTATGCAAAAAGAAGATTCCCCGTCACATCAAACTTACGGTAAATGTATAGAGTACTAAATGTTGATGAAATCAAAAACTAATTGCACAGTTTGGTTTTGCGAGACGAACGTTTTGAGCCTAATTAGTTAACGATTGGACAATTATTACCAAATAAAAACAAAACGCTACAGTGTAGCTACCGTGTCCGTTTTTCAGATGGCGCCGAATCAGGCAGCGAACTAAACGCGGCCCTAGCTTCTTTTGTCCTCGAGAAACGCTGAGAACTACTTGTGTACGTAACTTCTAAGTTACTCAATTTTTGCCATTAATAATGGTTCCGTTCGCGTGACTTTAGATTCAGCTTGATCCGTTTCTTTTTTCATCTGAAACAGTGTTTTCCTCTCGTAAATTTCTTCAGATTCATCCAGATTTCTCCAGATTTATCCCAACGAACGGGACCGATATATAAAAAAAACCTATACTGTAATAATATGGATGGATAACTAGCATTCGAGAGCGGAGTTGGGTCCGTAATCGGTACCGTAGCGTACGCTACAAAACGACGGCGGTCGGCAGGACATGGTCCGGCCGGCACAGCATCGCACCGCACGCGGGACGCGGCGGCCGGGATGGTGTTCCGGCCGGTGGCCGCCCACACGGCCACGCCTTCTCTGGTCGCACACTCGCAGCGTGGGCAGCATCTGTCAGCTGGGTCCGCGAGACCGCCGTCCTCGTGCAGCGCTGCGGGCGAGTCACGTGCACGGATCGGCGGCCCCGTGGCCGTGGGCCTCGTTCCCTTTTCGGGCAGGCGGTACAGGTACAGCAAGTGGGATAGCACGTGGTCGGCCCAGTCAGATTTGGCATCCGAGCGCCACTGCCTCGTGGGACCCGCTGCAATTATCAGTATGCCCCAGTCTCTGCGTTAGCACAACATTCAGATCAGCATTCATCGCAGGCCGTCAGAGACTGCTCCGTCTATCAGAGCGCGTGTTTAGTTCTGCAATTTGGAATTTAGGACTACTGTAGCACATTCGTTTTTATTTGACAATTATTGTTTAAATATGGACTAATTAGGCTTAAAACGTTCGTCTCGTAATTTCCCACCAGACTGTGCAATTAGTTTTTTTTTCATCTACATTTAATGCTCCATGCATAGGCCGCAAACATTCGATGTGACAGGTACTGTAGCACTTTTTAGGATTTTAGGGTGAAACTAAAAAAGGCAGAAGGTCGAAGCAACTATTCAAGCCAGCGTTGTGAGTTGGGGGCTGAAAAAATCTTCATCTGCCATGTACACTGAAAAGCTAAATTAAAAATACTCCCTCTATCATAAATTATAAGTCATTCTAAAGTTCCGTTGACCAAATTTATATAATAAAACAATAACATTATGATGCTAAATAAGTATCATTAGATTTTTCATTAAAAGATCCTAAATAGCTAGAGGGGGTGAATAACCTATAAAAATTATCTACAAATTCACTAAAGCAAAGGGTTAGTAACCTAAAAGACGAAATACAATTTTGCTCTAGCTATACAAAGGTTGCAAGCCACCTATACCATAATTCTAGTTCTTTATAATCTCTAGGCACACACCAAGGCTATGTCACTATTCTTACTCTAGTTGAGCTAACCAACAACTAACAAGAGGCTAAATAAGCTATTCAACTAACTAGCAAGAGAGCTACTTTACTCAAACTACAAGTATGAATCAAAGTAATACAAAAGTGAGTAAGGTGATTATACCACCGTGGCAAGGGATGATCAATCAACCAACAAGCTCCAAATAAATATTGGGAGAATACCAAGGAGACAATAAACACACGATTTTTCTCCCGAGGTTCACGTGCTTCTCGGCACGCTAGTCCCCATTGTGTCAACCACACACTTGGAAGTTCGGCGGCTAATAGGTGTTTCACAAACCTAGCTCAACACTTGGGCGTCACAAGAACCTACCCACAAGTGAGGGTAACTCAATGGCACTAGCAATTTACTAGAGTACCTTTAGGCTTTTCGCACAAATCACCAGGAGATGGCCACGAACAATCACCAACTCGTGCCAATGCTCCTCCGCTGCTCCAAGCTGTCTAGGTGGCGGCAACCACCAAGAGTAACAAACAATCCCACAACTCACACTATCACTAGTGTCGCTAGATGTTCAAACACTAAGCAAATGCACTAAGATCTCTTCCAATCTCAACTTGGATGAACAAATCAAGAGCTAGATGAGTGGAAGGTGTTGGAGTATGCTCACAAGGTGTATCAATGAGTTAGAGAGCCAAGAGAGTGGGCAAGAGCCGGCCAACCCCTTTTTATAGAGCCCCAATAACTCAAATAGTCGTTGGTCACTCACCCCAACTTTCTGCGTGAAGACCGGACGCACTGCTCGGGGTGATCGGAGGCGTCTGATCGTTGTTACAGCACCACATGTCCCAAGTGTTTGAATAGAACCGTTGGCGCCTAACGACTAGTCTCGCGCGCACAGTCAGCACATGATCGGACACGACGATCAAGTAACCGGACTCACCCAGGTCCAGCGTCCGGTCCAATACAGGGAGCTCCCAGAGCCGATATTATTTCAAGACCGTACGCGTCGTGATCGGACTCACCTGCAGTACGATGAATTGAGCGACCGAAAATCACACCGGACGAGTCCGACACCAGCGTCCGATCGATTAGCGTTCTCTGCTGTGCCTTGGGTCACTGACCGGACGCGTCCGGTCACACCCAGTGACCCCAACTCTTCTCCAAACTTCACCCCTGTGCAAATGTGTTCACTTCACCAAGTTCCATCATTTGTGCACGTGAGTTAGCATTTCACAAATGAGTTTTCCAAGGGATGTTAGCACACACTAGGTCCTAATGCAAATGCAAGTGTTAAATCACCTAGTGGCACTTAGATAACCGTAATTGCGTTGAGATCACCCCTCTTAATAGTATGGCTATCTATTTTAAATACACTCACACCCTCTATAGTGTCTTAAGTGCCAAAACAAAATCCTATTTATACCTTTACCTTGATCTCCATAGGATTTTTATTTTTCTCTTTCTTATTTTCCAAGTTGGAGATTGATCACCGTCATCACATGTCCATCTCCATCTCCATGGACTTCATCACAATGCTCCATCACTTAGTATGTACCAATTTTACTCACATCGCCACTCATAACAAATGTTAGTACTTAGGTTTTATCAATTAGTTAAAATCAAATTAGGGCTTTCAGCATATAGTATATACCTATTTAATGTCATAAATCTTTCTAATTTTCTCTATAATTTTGGTGAAACTTGAGATGTTTGGACTCTAAAAAAAATTAGAATGGCTTATAATTTGAAGTGGAGGGCGCCGTGGCCTCAGATGCTCTACCGGTACTTGATCTAGATGGATGTTACTTTTACGTGAGACTACTAGCCTTATCTTGCCTTGTTGCTGGCATCATTGCCTGAATCCAGAGGACCTATCAAATTCACACGAGCTATCGAAAGTTAGTTCACACAAGTGTTCTAGAGCTGCCATTGCAATGCAATAGCAACGTACTGGATACTAGAGGGTGTTTTTGGCAGTGCTCTTGAGAAAATCCATGAGAGTCAGTCATCAGTCAAACAACAAAACTCTACAACAACTCTATTGGAGAGTAAATAAAAATCACATCTTCATTTACCGTAGGAGTTGAGAGCTAAAAATAAATCCTGCCTCTCCTTGCAAAATGAGGTATGAAACGTCAATCAATTGCCACGTGAGAGCAGTGTTTCACCTTGCTTTAGGTTGCAATGTGCAGTGAGTGAGCATCGGTGATCAGGTGTAGCATGAAGCCTATATTGAATATGAATAAAATACAACAGTTCAACTCAAATGCCACGTAACAAACAAATAATATTCTACTTATTTGGCAATTAAAGCTTCGATGCTTGTATTTTTCAAATCAGCATCAGTAGTTTTGGTGGAGAAAACGATGCTCCAAAGAAGAAAGAGAAAAACCAAGCATCGGTTTTTAGTATTTGTTTGGTACGGCTCTGGTACCGGCCTCTCTAGGGCTTCGGCACCAAACGTAGCACCAGTGAGGAGCGCTTTTGGTGCTGAATAGGAGTTGCACTTCTGGTGCTGAATAGGAGTTGGAGTTAAAAAAATGGCTTTGTCTTGGGAGGGCTTTGACACTGGAGCCGTGTACAATAAGCCATTCCAAACAGGCCCTTAGGCTGTCCATGTCGTGTGCCTAGAGTGACGCCAAGAAAGGAGAGAGAAGATTTTGGCACCGCTCTTCTCATTGCGGTTGCTAATGCTAGTCTCCAGTGAAGCCAAGAAAATATAGAGCGATGAACGTTTTTGCTGTGATGCCCATTGCCCACCTATGCCCGGTTAATAAACAATGAATTCTTTATTTGTCATTTTGTGATCACGCGCAGCCACTGCCGAAGAGAGATAGTGATTTCTCTGTAGCCTGCCAATGCGGTGCTCTGTTTTTATTGTGAAACCTTCCATTTTCTAGGCAGCGGTTACACGTTGTGGAGGGCCTTACCTACTACGCTCTTAGAGGCGGCAATGATCTGGACGGTGAAGCAGCCTAGCTGGAGTAGTTAAAGGGAAAACAAGATGTTCGATCATATATGATGAACAACCCCAACATTGAACACGTTGTGTGGGATAAATTTTTTGAATGGACAAAATAACGTTCTCAAGAAATATGGAAGTTGCACACCGCATTGCTAAATTGGTACGGTGCGATGCCATATAGCCTTGAAAGGCTATAGCTGACAACAGTCTTTCACTGCCCACAGTTAGTGACATCCTCAGCGGTTCATCTGTTGGTGAATCTCCCTCTTGGTAAAGTTATCAACATTATAGATTCTAAATCAAATCTAGATATTCAAAAGCAATTACAATCATATTATCTTATCTTAGACATGAAATTAAAATACGGCGGCAACGAGATTTGACAACCATATGCATGCTCCGTGTAGCCCCTACGACTATCCTTGTTTGACACCTACTGAAAATAATCCTGCCATTTTGGCAACCTAGGCCAAGGAAGCGTGCAAAAATAACACGCCAAGTCTCCAACGGGCAAATCCAGCCTATCCCAAGTAAAAGAGACCATAATAGCCACTATTTGCCTAGCCTATGCAATAGAATGCAAACCCCCTATACAATTCTAGTTGCATGAACAAGAATTAAGCTCTTCACACAAACAAGCAACTAGAATTGAAGCTAGCAACAAGAGCAACTGGGCTAAACAACTAACAACAGAGCTAGAAATTAAAACAACTAGAGAGCTAGAGATAACAAAGCTACTAACAAGAAGACTAAGCTACACTAGCTAACACTAGGCAAGTAACAACACAAGAACAAGTTATGAATGTAATTGCAAGTGTTGAGAGAGCGAACCAACGAGGGCAAGTGACAATGAATTTTTTCCCCGGGGTTCGGTTACTTGCCGGCAACCTATGTCCCCATTGAGGTGGATCCTAAGTTCACCACTTCACTTAGAAGCCGGTAAGGACCTCTCCAAACATCATATGATTTCACTAGAGTTACTCTTTGCGATTCTCCCGCAGGGATGAGCACAAATCCCCTTACAATAGCCAAGACCGGAGACTTCAAACAATCACCAAGATCTTCTCAACGGTCACCACAAGCACCAAGCCGGCTTGGTGACGGCAATCACAAGAGTAACGAGAAATCCCGAGTCACAAAGACCACATAGTGCCACCAAATGCTGTCACCAAGATGCAATGCACTAAAATCACTCCAATTCTCTCACGAGCTCTTCTAGATACATAATTCTTGTTATGCATTTAGATATATACTGTGTAGATATATAGTAACATAATCTATCTAGAAAGCCAAAACGTCTTATAATTTGGACAGAAGAGACTGTATTTTACTTATTTGACAATTCTTCGAATTAGCATCGGTAGCTGCAATGGAGAAAACGATGCTCCAAACAAGAAAAATAACAACCAAGCTCGTTTTTTAGGGTGTCCATGTCGTGTGCCTAGAGTCACGTAAAAAAAAGGAGAGAGAAGGTTTTCGCACTACTCTTCTCACGGCGGTTGTGGAGCCAGGTAAACATAGAGCCATGAACGTTCTTGGTTCGATGCCATTACCCACCTGTGCCCAGTTAATAAACAATCAATTCTTTGCTGGTCCTTTTATGGTCACGCGCATCCAGCCAACCACGGGCAAAGAGAGATAGTGATTATTTTATTTTATCTGGGCTCCAGATTAATTAAAATTAAAAGCCAAAAAGATGGCCAGCTCCTCCGCCTGCTCCTCTATACACGTCAGCTTACATGTTTTACACCGCGCGATCTGTTGGTTGACGGCCACCGTTCAAGCGACCCTGATTTCTCAGAAGGGAAATCCACAGTGTCGAAGTGTAATAAGACCGTTGTAGATTATATTATCCAAATTTTAGTTGAATATCACATTCATACAACGATAATATCAGAGTACAAATAATACGGAATTACATAAATTTATTACATCGCCGCATTGGCGGAATCAAAAGTAGCATTCATTCAGAACAGCTTGAAGATAAGATCGCCAAATTCGAGCGTAGGAACGAACCCCTCAACCGTCCAACTCCTTGGAGCTATACTCCTCAGCAGAACCTGTGTGCCAAAATTTATCAGTACGATTTGTACTGGCCACTCCCACCCTATGAGCATTGCTTTGTGGAAATTGGATGCAAGTTGGATATAATCAAAAGAAACCTATAAGGCTAGGGTTTCCTATGTATTAGCATTTCAAGTATATATTAACAGTTGGTCAAGTTTTAACACCATTCCCATACCCATTCCACCCCATTCCCATTCCAGAGCCAGGTTTCGATCCTGGGATCGATATACCACCATCTCCACACCATCACCATACCACACCCATACCATCGCTCAGTCGACAGGCCACTCCCTCTCGGCACTATCTCAAGGCCCGTAGCCCCTGGCTACGTCCGAACACTTACTCCCAGGGGGAGAAAAGAAGGACTCATCTCACTATCTAGTTTAAGCGAAACCCAGGAAAGATCCATAGCCGACAAGTCGGCATATGTATCGATCGATCAACCATACACTCTGCAGAGGTTTTACATAACCACAAGATCCGCCTTCCTCGCTGACCGTCGTCAACTGGGCTGATTCCGGCCGCTTGCTAGCCTAGGATAATGCCACTCTACCATTCAGCCCTGGTACACCCCAAGTCCGGTCTGGGGTGGCTGAAACTATGAGTCATGAACCGGGTCCACAAGGTCTCCATGAAGTCTCGGAAGGGTGGGGGGGAATCCTCCGCACCCCGTACCTCCCTCACATTGTCCGCTATCAACCTAGCAGTAGTGGCAATACCCTACCAAGTAGTCCGGCCGTCCCGCACCATATAGGGCGAGTGGTCCGTAAGGCTTCCCGATGAATCTGAGTACTAGTAAGTCCTTAGGGATGACCAAGCCAGAATGTTTTCATCAGGGTTTCCATTTACCGTGCCACCACAGCACCTCCATCCTAGGCTCCTCCCATCACAGGTTCACACCCAGGGCCACCTCATATACCGTTTGCCCACCACAGGTATCCAATCCAGGGGTGCCCAGGTAGCACCCCACGGCAAGACTTGCCCTAGGCTCGTCGTATACTCCAACTTGGTCGACACAACCCTCACCCTCCACGCACCCAAGTCATACACGCAGCACCCTCCCCATGGTCCAAATAACACCAGTTTTCACCACGCATCAGTGTAGTGCAAACGTAGTAAAAGTAATAAGCAAGGAAATATAATAGCAAGCGTGTGACTAGCCTAACAGCAGGGTGAGCAGGGGTAAGGTTGCGTCAAGGTAAAGGCCATCAAGAAAGCATACTACCATGCAAGTTCTACCATAGTGTGATCATGACAATAAAGTAAGCACTAGCATTTCTATTTTAGCCACGCGTAATAGGTGCTACGAGATTGGGTGGGATGTGGCACCTTTAGTGTAGTCGTCTCTGTACTCCTCATGGTACTCACGATCCTCGTCCGTCCGGTTCTCCTCCGAGTCTGTAAACGATCGCATTATAGTCGCGTTAGCGACGTCTATAGAATAGCACAAAGAAGCAATGAAAATTCAAAAGAGCCAAATGCACTCAAACATGGGTTTATTGCGTAGAGCTCAATTTTAGATGAATTTTGGTCCTGGTTTCATATTTTTCTAAGGTCATATGAATTAGTTATGAATTTCTGAAGTTTAAATCATTTCTGAAAATGAAAAAGGCTGAATTAATCCTGGGCTGACACGTGTCACGCTGTGACTGGTCCACGTGGCATGATGACGTCATCGTCTCAGTTCCGAGCTGACAGTTGGGGTCCAGCATGATGTCAGCAACGTCATCAGTTCTGACAGGTGGGTCCATGGGCTCTTGGGTCACTGACATGTGGGTCCGGTCAAAGTCAATGTCAGTCAACGGTGAGTCAACGGTCTACGGTCAACGGTTAGGGTCACTGACGTGTGGGGCCAGGGCTGCTGACGTCAGCAGCTGATGTCATCGTGACGTCAGCATGACGTTACCCTGGCTGTGCTGGCGTCTGACGTGTGGGTCCCGCGTGACGTCATCACGATGTCAGCATCACGTCACCTACTGACAAGTGGGTCCAGCGACTAGGTGTCGCTGAGATGTGGGGCCAGGTCAAACGTCGACGTTGACGGTCAACGGTCAATATGGGCCGGGTCTCAAACGGGCTCTGGTGGGCTCGGGTTGGGCCGGTCTGGGCCGGGCTGACCCGGACACGTGGCAAGCTGTGACGCTACCATGTCGTAGCCGTGGGCCTCTACTAGGCTGTGGTCTTCGGCTGTGGGCGTGAGCGTGGCAAACGGTGGACCAAGAGATGCTGGTCCATGGACCGTAAACAGGTCTACGGTGGACTAAGTCCACCCTTCTTCTCTCAGGCGCGGTCCATGTGCACCGGGTGTATGCGCGGGTTGCCGGCGAGGGGGGTGTTCCCCTGTTTCTCCCGTGGCCATGCTCTTGCCTGCAGCGAGCTCGCTGGTGAGCTTCCGTGGCGGTGCTAGTGCGCAATTGACGTGGGTGGAAGCTCCGCCGAGCCTCGGCATCTTCATTGGTGGGGTTACCACGGCGTGCGGGGTCCCGTGGTGTGACGGCCACAGCGACAGTCTTCCTGGCACGACGGCGGCGCCGGTGAGGTGGCTACGGCCATGGTGAAGCGTCCTGGTGGGGCATGTAAGCTTCTACGGATCCATGGGGACACGGCGAGGGCGTCCAGGGCTCAAGATGGGGCTTCGGGCTTCCAGGTGGCCGGTAGGGGCTCCCCGGTGGCCACGGCGACATGGTGACGACGGCGAGGCGCGCGGGTGAACTACGGGGCTCCAGCAGGGTGGTCACGGCATGGTCGCGGGTGTGCACGTGGGTGCGTGTGTTCCCAAGGACCGGAGACGGCCCTGGCCTACGCGCTCCCGGTGTGGAGTGCCATGGCCGACAAGGAGAGGTCCGGTGGCGGGCAGGGAGAGACCAGGAGGGGGCTCACCGTTGGTGTCGACGGCGATAGGGTGGCAATGCAGTGGCGGTTCGAGGCTGCGTAGCTCCGAAAGTCATGCAGTGCCGACCCGCGACCGTGATGATGACGACGGCGTCACCCTCGGCTCCAGCGACTTCGGCAGCACGCGGGGGCTCCGATCCTCCTCTCACGATCTCCTTCTCAGCCCTCTACTCTCGGTGCGGTGTGGCTGCTGGGCCACCAAGCGGCGGCGGTGGCTGAGGGAGAGGCTAAGGCACCAGGCGTGAGCGGCGTGCGGGCTGGCTTTATAGCCGAGCACCATGCCCCCAATGGCGTTTGGTATCGTGCGGTGGAGAGACGTGGAGCGCATCCGACGGTGGTGCGGGGTTGCGTGACCGCGGCGCATGGGGGAGCAAGGCCATGCCCCGGGCGTGACCCCTTGGCCCGCCCCTGCCACCGCTGTCGGCCCTTGGTCGCACGGGCGGTTGAGCGTGGCGTGGAGAAGATGAACAGGGGAAAACTGATGGGTGGGGCTCGGCGAGCAGTGACAGCAGGCGAAGCGGAGGGTGCGCGGGCGTGCGGCTAGCTACTGGGCCTGTGCGAGCTCGTGGGCCGGCCTACTGCTGTGCGCTGGTGGGGCTGGCTGGTTGCTGGCTGGGCCACGTGAGTCGGGCTGGCTGGCTTGGCCGGCTGCTGCGCACGCTAACTGGGCCGGCTGGCTGCTACGGCATGCTAGCGGGCCGAGCAGGCCGAGCCAGCTATGGGCCTTCTTCCTTTCTCTTCCCTTTTCTGTTTTATTCTTTGTTTGTTTGCTTAAGGCATTTGCTCTTCAAAGGATTAATTAGCAAGCTTAATAGTTGTTTGGTGATTTTTAAGTAGCATATCTTAAGGCAAAGGAAGAATCCAACTCACAAGTGGTATTAATATGCATGCAAGGTTCATTTATTTAGGGAACTTAATCACATGTTTATGCCAAATGACATGCCATGCTTATGTGTTGACTTGGGTTGGGGTTAGACCTAATGCATCTCTTAGGTTGGGTTTCTATACATGTCACTCATCATCACATGGGAGTTTTACGAAATTTTTTTTGTAGTTGGTATTTTTGGTGTGTGGATTTTTGGGTTGTTACAGTCCTACCCCCTCAATAGAATCTCGTCCCCGAGATTAAAGCATAACGTACTCTTCGAAGAGGTAAGGATATCGTAGCCGGAGGTCAGACTCTTTCTCCCATGTTGCTTCTCTCTTAGTGTGATTACTCCATTGGATCTTGCACATAGGAATAGTCTTGTTTCGGGTCTCTTTGGTATCTCTGCCTAGAATTCTGATAGGATGTTCTTTATACTCAAGTGTATCTTGAATGTCAAGTGTCTCAGTTGGAACAACTTCATCGGGCACTCTCAAACACTTGCGTAGCTGGGAGACATGGAATACGAGATGTACTCCCACCAATTCCTCAGGTAGCTCAAGTTTGTAGGCGAGCCTTCCAATCCTCTTGCAAATCTTATATGGGCCAACAAATCTAGGGGCAAGCTTCCCTTTCACATGGAATCTGACAGTCCCACGTAGCGGGGATACCTTGAGATAGATGAAGTCCCCCACATTGAACTCAAGTTCTCTTCTCCTTTTGTCAGCATAGCTCTTGTATCGACTTTGAGCAATTCTCAAGTTCTCCTTCACTTGAGCAACTCCTTCTTCGGCATCTTGAATTTTAGCAGAATCAAAGAACGATCTTTCACCCGGTTGAGACCACATCAAAGGTGTCTTACAAAGTCTACCATACAGAGCTTCAAACGGCAACATCTTGATACTGGCTTGGTAGCTGTTGTTGTAAGAGAACTCTGCATAGGGTAAGCATTTCTCCTGATCAGAGCCATAATTTAGTACACTAGCGCAAAGCATGTCTTCTAAGATCTGATTTACTCGTTCTGTCTGTCCATCTGTCTGTGGGTGATAAGCAGTACTAAAATCAAGTTTGGTTTCAATGGACTTCTGCAGAGCTTCCCAGAATCGGGACACAAACTGAGGACCACGATCAGATACAATACTGGAGGGAGCTCCATGTAGTCTGAGAATATGCTCAATATATAGATCTGCTAATTTTTCTGCATTGGTCTTAGTCTTCACTGGTACAAAGTGAGCAATCTTGGTCAAATGATTAACAATCACCCAGATTGAATCATTGCCTTTCTGTGAACGGGGCAATCCAACTATGAAGTCCATGGATATGATCTCCCATTTCCACTCGGGAACGTCAAGAGGCTTTAGCAATCCTGCAGGCCTTTGATGTTCAGCCTTGACTCTATTACAGGTGTCACATCGTGCCACATGTCCTGCAATGTCAGTCTTCATGCCTTTCCACCAAAAGTGTTTCTTTAAGTCTTGATACATCTTTGAACCTCCAGGGTGAATACAGTACTTAGAGTCATGGGCTTCTGACAGCATTTCCTCTCGTAGGGCTGGATCAGCTGGTACACAGATTCTGTCCTTGAACCAGATGGTTCCTTGTTCATCTTCATGGTGGTTGGTTTTGTAGCCTAGTCTCATCAGACCACGGAGATATTCGATCTCTTCACAATTTTTCTGAGCTCGACGGATGCGATCTGTGAGATCATACTGTATGCGGAGCTCATTCAGCAAGCCATTCGGTAGTATCTCAAGTTGGAAATCATCAATCTCTTCCTTGAGCTCAGGTGGTACAGATTCAGTGATCAAAATGTGACAGTAACTCTTACGGCTGAGGGCATCTGCGACTACATTAGCTTTTCCCGGATGATAGTGAATTTCTAGGTCATAGTCCTTGATCAACTCTAGCCATCGGCGTTGCCTCATATTCAGATCTTCCTGAGTGAAAAAGTACTTCAAGCTCTTATGATCGGTGTAGATATCACACTTGTTGCCTATCAATTAGTGCCTCCAGATCTTTAAAGCATGAACAACTGCTGCTAACTCAAGATCATGAGTAGGGTAACGGTTCTCATGTTCTTTCAACTGTCGAGAAGCATAAGCTATCACTCTTCCATCTTGCATCAATACACAACCAAGTCCTTGACGGGATGCATCACAATAGACCATGAAATCTTTGCTGATATCAGGCAATGCTAACACAGGAGTTGTGGTAAGCTTCTGTTTCAATTCCTAGAAGGTTTGTTCGCACTCGGGCGTCCATTCAAACTCCTTAGTCTTCTTTAGAAGGTTGGTCATCGGACGGGCTATCTTGGAAAAGTTCTCAATGAATCGGCGATAATATCCAGCCAATCCCAAGAAACTTCTGACTTCTGTCACAGTACGGGGTTGTTCCCATTCTTTCACAGCCTCAATCTTAGCTGGGTCAACTGCAACACCTTCAGCTGATAGTACATGGCCTAGGAAGGCAACTTCCTATAGCCAAAACTCACATTTGCTGAACTTTGCGTAGAGCTGATGTTGGGCTAGTTTCTCAAGTACAGTTCTCAGTTGATGTTCGTGTTCTTCAGCGGTGGGTGAATAGACAAGGATGTCATCAATGAATACTACCACGAACTTATCCAGATCATCCATGAAAACCTTATTCATCATGTTCATGAAGTTTGCAGGTGTATTCGTGAGTCCAAAGGATACCACAGTGAACTCAAACTGCCCATACCTAGTCACGAAAGCTATCTTCAGGATGTCACTCTCTCGAATCTTCATCTGATGATAGCCAGATCTAAGATCAATCTTAGAGAAATACTTGGCACCTCTGAGCTGGTCAAGCAGATCATCAATTCTTGGTAGAGGGTACTTGTTCTTGATGGTGACTGCGTTGAAGTTCCGGTAATCAATGCACATTCTCATTGAGCCATCCTTCTTCTTAACAAACAGAACAGGGGATCCCCAGGGTGAAGCACTGGGTCTGATATATCCCTTCGAGATGAGTTCATCAAGCTATTTCTTGAGCTCGGCCAGTTCATCAACTGACATGCGATAGGGTCTCTTGGCAATGGGTCCTGTTCCCGGCAAAAGATCAATGATGAACTCTACATCACGGTCTGGTGGCATACCCGGTAATTCTTCAGGGAATACATCGGGATAGTCTCTGACCACAGGCACATCATGAACTGTCTTCTCCTCTTTTTGTGATTCGGAACTTGCTTTAAGGGCACATAGGATAGAGGTGGACTTTCCGGACTGGGGTTCGCATCTAATGACTTGGCCTGATGGGTGGGTCACTTGGACATATCTAGGTGAACATGGTATGATACCTTGGTGAATGGTTAACCAATCCATGCCTAAGATGACATCTAGGTTAGTGGAAGGTAACAAGGTTAGGTCGGCTTTAAAGATAAGACCCTCAATGGTAAGACTCACTCCCTTGCAGATGTGGGTGCATCTTAGGTCTCCTAAGGGTGAGCTGGTGATGATAGGCTTTTCATGTGGGGTTACAGGCAGGTCATGCTCTCGTGCAAACTTGGATGATATGTATGAACAAGTTGCTCTAGAGTCAAATAGAACTAATGCAGTATTGCCATTAACTAAAAACATACCGTACACAACGTCAGGGGTAGCCTGTGCTTCCTCGGCATCCAGATGGTTGAGACGTCCACGAGTAGCAAATCCCTTGAACTAAGACTTTTGAGCGGTTGAGTTCTGAGGGCACTCAGCGGCTTTGTGACCTGGTTGGCCACAAGCGAAGCAGGTGAAAGGCGCACCGCCTGTAGGGGTTGGCGCGGGTGCCTTCCAGTTCCCAGTGCTTGGTGCGGAGCGGTTCTGTGCTGGGCGTTCATTCACAGAGCGGGAACGGTTGAAACGGTCCTGAGTGTTGCGGTCCTGAGCATAACGGTCCTGGGTGTAACGATCCTGAGTAGGGCAGGAGTATTTGGCGGTGTAGCCTCCACTTCCCCTACTCGATCCGGGGTTGTCATCCCTGTTGTGGCATGAGCGTTCCCTGGATGGTGTATCTCTACGAAACCTCTTGCGATCATGGCCACGGAAAGACTCCTCAGGCTTACGCTTCCTCCCCCTATACTCTTCTCCAGCTTCAGCATGGTCCTTCTCAATCTGGATGCAGCGATCCACCAGAGCACGCAACGTGTTACTCTCAATACCGCCAAACTTCAGTTGATGTGCGGGTTAAGTCCCTTGTGGTAATAGTACAACTTCTCCTTCTCAGAGTTCACAACATAGGAAGGGGCATAGCGCAGAAGGTTGGTGAAACGAGTAGTGTACTCGGTCACCTTGTCCTTTCCCATCTTGATGTTGTGGAACTCCTTGGCTTTGGCCTCCATGATACCCTTGGGAATGTGATACTCAGTGAATGCTTCGGCAAACTCATCCCACGAGATGTTGGCAGGGTCCTCATGGGAGTCACTGAAACTGTCCCACCAGGCGCGTGCTGCACCTATGAGCTGGTGTGTGGCAGCTCCAACACACTCATCGTCGGTGAAAGTAGTGAGGTCAAGCTTCTTCTCCATTTCCTTGAGCCAGTCATTGGCTACAAGCGGGTCAGGGTCGGTGCCATCATAGGTGGGTGGCCTCAGCTTCAGAAATCCTTCCAACTTCCTTTGGAAATCATTCTGCTGACCTCCCTGGTGACGGTTTGCTCCTTCTACAAGAGCTGCAAGAAGCTGGGTCTGCTGCGCCATCAGTTCTGCCAGGTTCGGTGGTGGTGGTGGCGGAATGTTCTCCCTGGTAGGCGGCAGGGTATTCTCCAGGTTGAAGGGTATCCATCCACGTCCACGGCCACGGCCACGGCCACGGCCACGGCCATGGTTGTTGCCACCACGGCCCTCGTTGGGTTCGGCTGGTTCGGGGATGGGTGCACATCCACGATTCATTAGGCGAGCAGATCGGCGGTTTGGCATCTGCAACACGGATCATAGGAATTTTAGTGCTTGTTCCATAAGTGCTTATAATTCAATATGATTACATGATTTCGACGATTTAAAGAAAAACATTTATACTATCCAACACTCATTACAAAGAAGCAATAAGATCCATAAGATGCAATAAGATCCAAAACATTCATTACATGGGTTTTATTACATAGCATCATCTCCAGTAGCTACACTTGAAGACGTGCGAGAATCGTACTATGATAGTGTCAAATAATACATCTCATAAGGGTTACATCATGGGGTACAACTTATGGAAGCCACTGACATGACTCATGACCACGCAGGGTCATGTACTCTAACTCGTACACCGCAGCTGGAATATGACTGTTCTTGATCTCGATCTCCTCGTCAGACTTATGAAGTCGGGAAACATACTTCACGGCCTCGGTGAGCTCCTCAGTAGGCTTGGCTCCAGGTAGGGTAGGGCAGGCGTCTAGGTTGAGGCGAGTCGGTGCTAACTCAAACTCCTCTATCCTAGGCTTTGTCTTGCTGCGAATCTCCTTGGGTAGCTGATCCCACATACCCTTCATCTCCCTGAGGCGCTTCTTGTCAGACTTCTGCCAAGCCTGCCAAGTCCTCTCACACTTGTCCTGTAGGTACTCGTTCTGCCTGAGTGCCTCGATCAGGTGACCCTGGTTACGAACGGCCTTCTTCCTGAACTCCTCTAGCTCCTGGGTCATGGTCTTATTCCGGGATTGGATTTTTAGCATATCAATCCCCTTGGATCTCTCTCTGTCTCCTCTACGATGGAACTCGGCCTTCTTGTCGTCCAACTCCCTCTGTAACTCCAAGACCTTGCTGTTGAGGTAGCAGTTCCTGTTGCCTAGGTCAGCTGCTTTGTCCTGTAAGTCAGCGACCTTGGCTCTGTGGACTTCTTCACGACGGTTGAGCTCGTCCTGTAGCTTGGCAACTGTCTCGAACAGACTAGCTCGCTCCTGTGCTCTCTACGAGTCTCGCTCTTGGTACTCCCATAGAAGAGCCCGGTCCTGACGTCTCTTCTGCTCAAGCTGGGTCACGTACCTGTCCTGCTCTAGTAGGTGGATAGCTGAGATACGAAGGCATATGTCCTCCTCTACAAAGATAACTCTGCCGACTGCGAAACTCTGCTCACTAGGGGTAAGGCTGAGGTCGAGGGCCTAGGGAAGTAGACGGAACTCTGTCGTCTTCAGGTGCTCGTAGTGGTCCCTCATCACTCTGCGAAGTGCCTTGTGTGAGACAGCTCGTAGTCCCTCCTCAACTGTGTCCTCTATAGTCAACTCAGTGAAAGCTGGGACAGAAGGTAAGGTAGTGCTAGCTGGGAACTCGACTGAGGTGACAACCGGTCCTTCGATTCCTCCTTCCTGAGCTGACTTCCCAGTACAGGTGACCTTGACAAGCTCATTAGGGACTCCTAACGTGATGAGAACTCGGCAGAGGGTCTGTGCAAATCCCTCGAGCTCACGTAGGTCGAAGGTAAGCTTGGTGTGGTCCAGAGGTAGCGGTCCTAGAGGCGGCCATTCGACGTTCGTTGCCATCTGCATGTTTTAAGGAAACAGGTGTTAGCAGGTCAATAATAGATAAGCCTTGCATAGAAGTAAATGCAAGGTCGGTATATAACCGAAAGAAGGGTTGTTCAAGTCCTATTCTATCGTCCATTTCTATGGGTTTCATCCTATGGTCAAGTATGGCTCTGATACCAACTGAAGCGACCCCGATTTCCACGAAGGGAAATCCACAGTGTCGAAGTGTAATAAGACCGTTGTAGATCATATTACCCAAATTCTAGTCGAATATCACATCCATACAACGATAATATCAGAGTACAAATAGTGCAGAATTACATAAATTTATTATATCGCCGCATTGGCGGAATCAAAAGTAGCATTCATTCAGAACAGCTTGAAGATAAGATCGCCAAACTCGAGCGTAGGACCGAACCCCTCAACCGTCCAATTCCTCGGAGCTATACTCCTCAGCAGAACCTGTGTGCCAAAATTTATCAGTACGATTTGTACTGGCCACTCCCATCCTATGAGCATTGCTTTGTGAAAATTGGATGCAAGTTGGATATAATCAAAAGGAACCTATAAGGCTGGGGTTTCCTATGTATTAGCATTTCAAGTATATATTAACAGTTGGTCAAGTTTTAACACCATTCCCACACTCATTCCACCCCATTCCCATTCCAGAGCCAGGTTTCGATCCTGGGATCGATATACCACCATCTCCACACCATCACCATACCACACCCATACCATCGCTCAGTCGACAGGCCAACTCCCTCTCGGCACTGTCTCAAGGCCCGTAGCCCCTGGCTACGTCTGAACACTCACTCCCAGGGGGAGAAAAGAAGAACTCATCTCACTATCTAGTTTAAGCGAAACCCAGAAAAGGTCCATAGCCGACAAGTCGGCATATGTATCGATCGATCAACCATACACTCTGCAAAGGTTTTACATAACCACAAGATCCGCCTTCCTCGCTGACCGTCGTCAACTGGGCTGATTCCGGCCGCTTGCTAGCCTAGGATAATGCCACTCTACCATTCAGCCCTAGTACACCCCAAGTCCGGTCTGGGGTGGCTGAAACTGTGAGTCATGAACCGGGTCCACAAGGTCTCCATGAAGTCTCGAAAGGGTGGGGGGGGAATCCTCCACACCCTGTACCTCCCTCACGCTGTACGCTATCAACCTAGCAGTAGTGGCAATACCCTACCAAGTAGTTCGGCCGTCCCGCACCATATAGGGCGAGTGGTCCGTAAGGCTTCCCGGTGAATCTGAGTACTAGTAAGTCCTTAGGGATGACCAAGCCAGAATGTCTTCATCAGGGTTTTCATTTACCGTGCCACCATAGCACCTCCACCCTGGGCTCCTCCCATCACAGGTTCACACCCAGGGCCACCTCATATACCGTTTATCCACCACAGGTATCCAAACCAGGGGTGCCCAGGTAGCACCCCATGGCAAGACTTGCCCTAGGCTCGTCGTATACTCCAATTTGGTCGACACAACCCTCACCCTCCATGCACCCAAGTCACACATGCAGCACTCTCCCCATGGTCCAGATAACACCAGTTTCCACCACGCATCAGTGTAGTGCAAGCGTAGTAGAAGTAATAAGCAAGGAAATATAATAGCAAGCGTGTGACTAGCCTAACAGCAGGGTGAGCAGGGGTAAGGTTGCATCAAGGTAAAGGCCATCAAGAAAGCATACTACCATGCAAGTCCTACCATAGTGTGATCATGACAATAAAGTAAGCACTAGCATTTCTATTTTAGCCATGCGTAATAGGTGCTACAAGATTAGGTGAGATGTGGCACCTTCAGTGTAGTCGTCTCCGTACTCCTCACGGTACTCACGATCCTCGTCCGTCCGGTTCTCCTCCGAGTCTGCAAACGATCGCATTATAGTCGCGTTAGCGACGTCTATAGAATAGCACAAAGAAGCAATGAAAATTCAAAAGAGCCAAATGCACTCAAACATGGGTTCATTGCGTAGAGCTCGATTTTAGATGATTTTTGGTCCTGGTTTCATATTTTTCTGAGGTCATATGAATTAGTTATGAATTTCCGAAGTTTAAATCATTTCTGAAAATGAAAAAGGCTGAATTAATCCTAGGTTGACACGTGTCACGCTATGACTGGTCCACGTGGCATGATGACGTCAGCATGATGTCAGCATGACTTCATCGTCTCGGTTTCGAGCTAACAGGTGGGGTCCAGCTGACGTCAGCATGACGTCATCAGTTCTGACAAGTGGGTCCATGGGCTCTTGGGTCACTGACATGTGGGTCCGGTCAAAGTCAACGTCAATCAACGGCGAGTCAATGGTCAACGGTCAGGGTCACTGACGTGTGGGGCCAGGGCTGCTGACGTCAGCAGCTGATGTCATCGTGACGTCAGCATGACGTCACCCTGGCCGTGTTGGCGTCTGACGTGTGGGTCCCGCGTGACGTCATCACGATGTCAGCATCACGTCACCTACTAACAAGTGGGTCCAGCGACTAGGTGTCGCTGACATGTGGGGCCAGGTCAACGGTCGACGTTGACCGGTCAACGGTCGACGTTGACCGGTCAATGGTTGACCGGGTCTCAAACGGGCTCTGGTGGGCTCGGGTTGGGCCGGTCTAGGCCGGGCCGACCCGGACACGTGGCAAGCTGTGACGCTGCCACGTCGTAGCCATGGGCCTCTATTGGGCTGTGGTCTTCGGCTGTGGGCGTGAGCGTGGCTCACAGTGGACAAAGAGACGCTGGTCCATGGACCGTAGACAGGTCTACGGTGGACTGAGTCCACCCTTCTTCTCTCAGGCGCGGTCCATGTGCACCGGGTGTATGCGCGGGTTGCCGGCGAGGGGGGTGTTCCCCTGTTTCTCCCGCGACCGTGCTCTTGCCGGCGGCGAGCTCGCTGGTGAGCCTCCGTGGCGGTGCTAGTGCGCAATTGACGCGGGTGGAAGCTCCGCCGAGCCTCGGTGTCTTCATTGGTGGGGTTACCATGGCGTGCGGGGTCCCGTGGTGTGCTGGCCATGGCGGCAGTCTTCTTGGCACAACGGCGGTGCCGGTGAGGTGGCTACGGCCATGGTGAAGCGTCCTGGTGGGGCGTGTAAGCTTCTACGGATCCATGGGGACGTGGCGAGGGCGTCCAGGGCTCAAGGCGGGGCTTCGGGCTTCCAGGTGGCCGGTAGGGGCTCCCCGGCGGCCACAGCGACATGGTGACGACGGCGAGGCACGCGGGTGAACTACGGGGCTCCAGCGGGGTAGTCATGGCGTGGTCGCGGGTGTGCGCATGGGTGCGTGTGTTCCCAAGGACCGGAGACGGCCCTGGCCTACGTGCTCCCGGTGTGGAGCGCCATGGCCGACAAGGTGAGGTCCGGCGGCGGGCAGGGAGAGATCGGGAGGGGGCTCACCGTTGGTGTCGATGGTGATAGGGTGGCGATGCAGTGACGGTTCGAGGCCATGTAGCTCCGGAAGCCATGCAATGCCGACCCGCGATCGTGATGACGACGACGGCGTCGCCCTCGGCTCCGGCGACTTCGGCTGCACGCAGGGGCTCCGATCCTCCTCTCACGATCTCCTTCTCGGCCCTCTACTCTCGGTGCAGTGCGGCTGCTGGGCCACCAAGCGGCGGCGGTGGCTGAGGGAGAGGCTAAGGCGCCGTGCGTGAGCGGCGTGTGGGCTGGCTTTATAGCCGAGCACCATGCCCCCAATGGCGTCTGGTATCGTGCGGTGGAGAGACGTGGAGCGCATCCGACGGTGGTACGGGGTTGCGTGACCACGGCGCATGGGGGAGCAAGGCCATGCCCCGGGCGTGACCCCCTGGCCCGCCCCTGCCACCGCTGTCAGCCCTTAGTCGCGCAGGCGGTTGAGCGTGGCGTGGAGAAGATGAACAGGGGAAAACTGACGGGTGGGGCTCGGCGAGCAGTGACAGCAGGCGAAGCAGAAGGCGCGCGGGCGTGCGGCTGGCTGCTGGGCCTGCGCGAGCTCGTGGGCCGGCCTGCTGCTGCGCATTGGCGGGGCTGGCCGATTGCTGGCTGGGCCGCGTGAGTCGGGCTGGCTGGCTTGCCCGGCTGCTGCGCGCGCTAACTAGGCCGGCTGGCTGCTACTGCGTGCTAGCGAGCCGAGCAAGCCGAGCCAGCTGCGGGCCTTCTTCCTTTCTCTTCCCTTTTCTGTTTTATTCTTTGTTTGTTTGCTTAAGGCATTTGCTCTTCAAAGGATTAATTAGCAAGCTTAATAGTTGTTTGGTGATTTTTAAGTAGCATATCAGAAGGCAAAGGAAGAATCCAACTCACAAGTGGTATTAATATGCATGCAAGGTTCATTTATTTAGGCAACTTAATCACATGTTTATGCCAAATGACATGCCATGCTTATGTGTTGACTTGGGTTGGGGTTAGACCTAATGCATCTCTTAGGTTGGGTTTCTATACATGTCACTCATCATCACATGGGAGTTTTACGAAAAAAAATTTGTAGTTGGTATTTTTGGTGTGTGGATTTTTGGTTTGTTACAACCGTGCCTCTTGTTATGTTGGTAGGTGGGTGCCTGATTCTCTAACTGTTCTCTCCTCTTACCTTTGAGCTTCTCGGTTTGGCTTCTGTCCGAATCCACTTCTGCCTTCGTTTCTGTGACCTTGCCTTCCGATTCGGCCAGCAATAATTGCGTCCTCGGCTTCTCCCCAATCGGCCTGCTGTCATTTTCTCTTCCCTTCCCTCGGCATGTTGCTCCGCTGCTCGCCCGCTCTCCTCTCCTTCCGCCTCCTTCGCCGCCAGCGCTTCTTTGTACGCTGCCGCTGCTGCCCCTCCTCGGTGGCCTCGCGCCGCCGCAGGCTCGCGCCGCCGTAGGGCCTGGGGTGCGGGCCCGGCTCGGCCTCCTTGGGGCTGCCCAGCATTCTACTGGGAGCCGTCGTCGGGGCCTGCGGACGGCTGTCGCGGTTCTGCCATAAAGGGAAGCGGCTGTTCCCGCGGAGAGCCTCATTGTCGTACTGTTGCCTCTCTTCTGTCTTATCCACACTTCTGCGCTACATGCGGTCCGGTTCGCTCTTCGGTGTGCCAATGTTTGATTTGGTTGCTTCGGTGCCCCTGTAGGTTCCCCTCGTCGTTGCTGCTGCGTTCATTGTCGACACACGCCTCTGAGTTGTGGCCAGGGGTCGCTGCTCCGCCGTTCAGCCACGCGTCTGCGCCACCGGAGAATCTCGCCGTCGTCCAGTTGGTGCGAGTCGTCCAGTTGGTGCATGCTGATTTTATTCACCTGCTTCCGTCTCATTGTGTGTTATAGATGCGTTTCGGTTCTCTGTTTCCTGTGCCCTACAGGTTCCCGTTGGCGCCGTTGTTGTCCCTGTTGGTTGCCTGTTCTTTCCAGGTCCGTTCTTCAGCCCACCTGCCTTGTGCGTCTCCTTTTCTTATGTTCATCTAAGATATTATACATCCTCACTAATGCAGCGTTTTGGGTTTCTTATCTTGCACGAACGTCGTGTTCGTGTAGGCTTGCGTGAGTTTGGAATTTTTAAAAAAGGGGGTTCTGTGTGTTTTGGACAAAACATCAAAAACAAGGGAAAAATGTTCTATTTCCGCATGTCCTACTTAGCTATTTTACAGGCTGTGGCGCAGCATTGCTGCCTTTCTTATGTCTCCGTTATACGGCAGACAGTAGAGGATGGGACTAATTTGTATGGTGTTGAGCTACAGCTGCCCCAGCACACTGCTCAAGGCCCATCTGGCACCACACTTTTCTTCTGGGCTCCCCCGAGTTTACTAGCCTCTTCTGCTTATGAGACTGCATCTTTGCAAGCCCTGGTACACTTACAGGCCACGTTTGGTTTCATTATAGCTGATTACAGTATTCACGGTTTATTGTTGTACAGGAATTTAGCTCGCCGTCTTTTCCCAATTGCAAATAGAGGTATCCACGTAGCTAGGCTGGTTATTGCTACTTCCAGTGATGCTGGCGCACCCTGTCCGCTGCTCCTAGCAGTTGCGCAGCAGCTAATTGATCAAGTAGGTTCCGTTCCAGATGGAATGGTGTTTTAGCGTCTGATGGTGCTCTCCAAATTTTTTTTACCTGTTTTCCTAACCTTTGTTTCGTGGTTCATGCTTCCCGCTTGTCTTCACAGCATGTTACACCTTTTTCTTTCCTGTATGTTGACTAGGTTTCCCACGGTTCCTCTCAGTTTGCTTTAATGTTTCATAGTCGTCAGTTTAGTTCCCACAGCAGTGTGCCTTTCTCATTTGTGCCTAATTTACTGACCCTCGATAAGTTCATGATTCCTCATTCCTGGCTAATTGACTCATCCACACCGACTGCATGCTTTGTTTTAGTTTCTTTGCGTATGTGTTTTTTCTGTTCTTACGTGCTTCGACCACCCTTTGTCTATAACATCCTACCTGGGTCTATCAACTGCTGCCTCACCGTGTCGGTTCTTTGGTTCTCAAAAAAAACAAGCAAAAAATGTTTCTGGTTCTTTGTTCGCTATGATTATCTGCGCAGTGCTCGCCTGGAGTCGTCTGTTCCATGTGGTGGCGACCTGCACAGTATGTTCTTTTTATTCTATTTTACCTGCTTCCTATATGCTGTTTGCTCCAGTTGTTGCACACGTTCCTATTTGTTGCACTAACTTACCGGTTGCCCTGCCAGTGGACGGCTCAGTGCGCCTGCGCACCTCTGCTGCCGCCTCCTCGGCTCCCCGCACTAGGCAACGTATGTACCAAGCGCTATTGCGCATCTCCTCTTCCTTCTACTACATTATTAATAGGTTGTGTGATGTTTCTCAACTCAGGCCGTGCTTCGTCCCATCCTGCTGATACGTCTGGTCTGTTCTCGCTGCGCCGCGATTCCTTACAGCCAGATTCCTCGCTTCCATTACCGCCGGCCCATCGCACGCCGCAGCGTATGTGCTGCCTTCCTTCTTGTTGCTTATCTTAGTGGGCATGCGCTACCGGACTTTGTTAATATCTGTCCTTTCTATTAGGTATTGCACCCTCTGATGAGCCAGGAGGCTCTTGTCCTCCTGTTCAGTCGGACCGTTTGTTACGGTTAGGCCCTTCTACTGCAGCTCCACCAAGATCTCGTGCGCGGCGCCGCCTTTTCCACCAACAGCCCGCCTCGCCGACGCATGTCCAGTCGTCGGACCCTTCTTCTCGTGTGGGCGGTTCATTGCAGTCAGGGTCTTCGCCTCAGTAGAATGCAGCAAGTCGCATCAGACGCCGTGCGTTCTGCTTGCCATTCCATGGTTTGTGGTCCTCTTGTCAGATTACGAGTGCTATCTCTAAAATTCCGAGCTCCTACGTAGGTACCAACACATCCTATGTTATTCGAAATTCTGATCCCGCAGCTTCCAGGCAAAAGAGGAGGCGCCTTCTACAGCAGCACCGGCTGGTTTGGGGAGGTAACAGCCGCGCTTGCCTTCTATATATTATCCGCATCTTACTCGCCGAGCCATCCCTTCATGGTTTCTTTCCTCTTCAGGAGCCGCTGCTGTTCGTAGTGCAGACCTTGTCTGTGGCCAGTTTGATCCGGAGTTTCTTAATGAGCTCAAAGGTACAGACTCAGCCTATGCTCCGTGGCCTATGCCATCCTTTGCCTACATATAGCAACGTGTTGCTTCTGTCATTCCATCTATCGTGCCATTGTTCATCCCTTTTCTCCTCCTTTGTTCTGTAGTATCCTATCGTGAACGGTCTTACTATGGAGGACCTTCGCATGAATGTTCTAGCTGCCAGGCTATTTTCTGGCATGCTGAAAGAGTTGCAAAAGAGTCACGCCAGGGTTCACAGGATATCATCTATAACAAATGTTGTAGAGGAGGCAAGGTTATCATACCTCCGTTCCCACCTCGGCCAGAACCTTTGGCTTCGCTTGCCAGGTTCGATGGTGGCACTGCTTCTAACAAGTTTATGCGGACCATCAGGCAGTACAATTGCCTTTTTGCTTTCACGTCTATGGGTGCAAACATAGACCGATCCATCAACAATGGTGGAGGCCCTCCTGTCTTCAAAATCTGCGGTCAGATTCATCACTGCATAGGTTCCTTGCTGCCCCCAGAAGACACTCCTCCCAAGTTTATCCAACTCTATGTTTATGACACATCGAACGAGGTTCGCAACAGAATAAGTGCGCTCAGCCGTGATGACAGGCGAGGCACGGATTTCGATCCCACTGTTGTTCAGGCTCTGGCTGATATGCTTGATGAGCACAACCCTTTAGTGCAGCAATTCAGGATGGCCAGAGATGGGCTATTTGAGGAAGACACTGAGGAGTTTGTCATTCGGATTGTGGGGCCTCGTGATGGAGACCCACCGCAATACAGCCTGCCAGCCACTAAAGAGCTTGCCATGCTTGTTGTGGGAGACTTTGGTCCTGAGGCGTTCGAATGAGATATTGTTGTACAGACACGGGCAGGTGAATTGAAGCAGATTTCAGCTCTTCATCCAGCCTTCATGGCACTGCAGTATCCTTTGCTCTTCCCATATGCTGAGCGTGGGTTCCAGATTGGAGTTCTATATGCTGGTTTTACGGCAACAGAAGAGAATACGTACAACAAAGTCATAATGCAGGATTATTTCTGCTACATGTTTCATTATAGAAGGAACCAGCCAAAACCGTACCTTTGTTTCGGTGCATTATCTAGCCAAGCTAAAGTTGATGCAAGAGCTTGTGTTGATGAAAATAGGCTTAGTTACTTAATCAAGAACCAAGCAGATATTCGCATGGAAAGTATCCAAGGCATCTATGATGCTATTAGTAAAGGGTCTACGCACGGTGATGAAATGGGTAAAATAACAGTGTTACCAGCTTCGTTCACTGGTGGCAAGCGCTATATGATTCAAAATTACCATGATGGAATAGCTATCTGCCGAGAGTACGGCCCCCAGATTTCTTTGTTACTTTTACATGCAATCCTAAATGGTTGGAGGTCGCAGAAGGTATATTTGATCCTGGTCAAAAACCGACCGACAGATCCGATATCATCGTAAGAGTGTTCAATATGAAACTGGAGGAGCTTCTACATGATATCAGACCTGGGACTGTTTTTGGAGTATGCACTGCGGGTAATGTGTTTCTACGTTGCCTGCTCATAGTCCCTAGCGTTCCTACTAGGTGCATGCTTCCACTAAAGTTTCCATCTTGCCTTTCGCTCTCCCTTACCTCATGTGCCTGTGTTTCCAGATTCTAAACATCATGTCTGCTTCTCCTTGCAGTCCTACACACCGTCGAGTTTCAGAAACGTGGTCTCCCGCATGCGCATATTATCTTGTGGACCACATCAGACACATCAAATCCCACTCCTGGGATGATCGATACTTACATATCTGCTGAGATACCGGATCCGAGCATTGATCCGTTAGGGTATGCTCTTGTTGCCGAACACATGATCCATGGGCCATGTGGTGCTGACAATCCCAGGTGCCCATGCATGAAGGATGACAAGTGCTCCAAGCGTTTCCCCAAGCCATATCAGCCAGAGACCTCTGTCAGTTCTAATGGATTTGCTGTGTACAGAAGATCCATTGGCAATTCTGCCATTACCGTCAACAGCCACGCGAAGAAAAGGTAACTTACCTTTGTCCACACAAATCATAACGATAGTATACCCCAGACAAAACACTGAAACCCTTCGTGCAATCAGGTAAACAAGCACTCAAAGATACCTACGCTGACGCTCTAGGCAGCGCGTACGACTTCAGAGCACCTGATTTCAGTTACCTAATCATAAATGACATCAAGGACTTTTACAGCACAAGGGCACATTACCTATGCTGTTGCAGAAACATATCTGTGCACATGGACACTCTTCTTCAACAATTCTCACACAGATTGAACGCAGCGGCATATAACCTATGCTATGCCATACACAAGTCTGATTACAGGGACCATGAAAACGACAGTGCCTACTTCTACAGCGTGGCTCAGTGGCTCCACCAACTCTTGTTAGACGCAGACGGACGGGCAAAAATTATCCACGACATTATCGACCTAGCACAGCGTCAACAACATCCATCTGTCAACATCAAAGCATTCCAGAAAATACCCGATCCTCTAAAGGTACGCCCAATCGCTTTCGTAACCCAAGTATGTCCATCATGTTTTCCCACATTTACAAACTTTAAAATATGCAAATACACCACAAATGCAGACAGCGGTACCACCGGCATTTGCTTCGCGCCTCAAAACCATCCATGCTGCCGCAACTGAGAAGGTATATGGTCAGCAGGCTGTTGTGACTGCTCACGAAACAGTTCCAACTAAATTCGAAGCCTTCATCACCATGGGGAATCTGACGGCACACTACAATGAAGTCCCCTGCGCTAATGTTGCAATAGCTGAAACATTGGCAGTCTACCATTCTCTAAGATACATTACAAACGTCCTCAGCTACCGAATCATTGATCTCAACTACCCATCCTTGTCCACCCTCATACATGCAGTCAACCAACAAAATGCTGACATGACCAGGTTCGACCACTGTGTTTTAGGCATCAAAACTAATGCCGACCTCACACACCAGTTAATCTCATCTCTTCCAACCGAGTTTAGACAGGCAGCAGCTCATATACCACAGTCACAGGAACTATGCGATCCACTAGACGAACTAACCCTTACCATAGACTACTACCACAAAAACGTGCAAAAGCTGCATGGATACTACGAAACCAACAAGGTACGCTTCTAACATCCAGCTAAGTGTCTCATTTACTACCGCTACCTCACATATTCAGAAACAATGGATGCCTATGCTTTCAGCAAAAATACATCTCAACAAGACTGCAGACAGAAACGCTGAGCCTAGTAGGCAACCGCTGGGATTGGATGAATGCAATAGAAGAATGATGTACATCAGCATCATCATGCATCGCCTATCACCAGACCTTCACCAGCACCACCACACATCGGCAGCGCTACTACCACCGAAGACAACTATTTGTGTACGCCGGCTTAGAGATCAGCTACCGTGTATAGCTTTTCCACTATAAAATACTTATGCCTGTAATATATTTCAATAGACCTGTATAACCTCTGAACGTGCTACCGCGCGAGCGCGCGGAATCGCGCGCCAATCGACTAGTTCTTAGATAGTTTTGACGTCCTTTTCCTTGTCACACTATGGTCCTTCGGTGCGATATACTTTGTTTTCGTTGTGAAACCTATCTTTCTCTAGACACTACTTACACGTTGTGGAGGGCCTTATACGATTACGCCTGCTAATGGGGACAGACCCGCCCCACACCCGCCCCGACCCGTCCTTGGAGAACACTGGATGCCAACCCAACCACACCCGCCCCAACCCGCCCTGCTCTTGCGGGTTTTGCGGCGCCATGCTCGTGCCGTGCTGTCTGAGAGTCGGGGCGTCGGATGAGTCGGGGCATCGGCCAGGGCATGGGCATGGAGGCGTGGGGCGTCGACGATGTCTTCATGCTGCAACTGTGCAGCACGGCTCCCGGTCAGTCATTCGCGGCGGCGACGACGACGGGGCGCTCCGCTGGGCGGCCATCGAGCGCCTACCTACCTACAACCGCCGAACCGCGTGCGCACCGCCATCCTGTACTCGTCCACGGAGGCCGATGCCGTCGCCACCGCCGTCGACGGGGACAACGACAAGCCCCGCCAACAGTTCAAGGATGTGGACGTGATGAAGCGCGGCGTCGGCGAGCGCGTCTTCCGCGTCGCCGAGGCGGACAACTAGCAAATTCCTCCATAAGCTCCGCAACCGCATCGATAGGTACGGAACAACGCTCACCGGCCCTTTGCTGCCTGCTTTCTCCGAGAGTTCACGACGGGAGATAGCGATGAGTCACGGACTCGCCGGCGAGCACGAGAGGCTACGCGATGGGTCATCTTTCCCCCGCCCCGCCCCAACCCGTCTTCTCTCTATACCCAACGCGACCCGACCCGTAAGCCAATCGAACCCGTTTCCACCCGTCCACACACACTCCATAGCAAAACCCGCCCCAAAAAATCTGTTTCCCCACGCCCCATTAGCAGGCGTTTAATACGATAGAACATCCTTTCCTTTTCCCTTTAACTGCTCCAGACCTATATCATATATGAATGAACAACCCCAAGATTCAACACGTTGTGTGGGACAAAAAAAATTGAATGGACAAAAAAAACCGTTCTAGTTAGCCCTAGATAGACCCAAAAAAAAAAAACTTGCACACCGCATTGCTAAGTTGGTACGGTGCGATGTCATAGCCTTGAAAGGCTAGCTGACACTCTGTCACTACTCTCGGTTGGTGACATCCTCAACGGTTCATCTGGTGGTGAATCTCCCTCTTAGGCTGTGTTTAGTGGATGTCACATCGGATGTTTCGGGAATGTCGGAAGGAGTTTTTGATACTAATAAAAAAAACTAATTATATAGTTTGCCTGGAAACTGCGAGACGAATTTATTAAGCCTAATTAATTTATCATTAGCGTATGTTAGTTACTGTAGCACTTATGGCTAATCATATACTAATTAGTCTTAAAACATTCGTCTTGCGATTTCCAATCAAACTGTGCACTTAGTTTTTTTCGTCTATATTTAATACTCAATGCATGTACCGTAAGATTCGATGTGATAGTTTGGGGTGAAAATTTTTGGGAACTAAATCAGGCCTTAGTAAAGGTATCAAAATACAATTATAATCATACAATCATACGGCAGCAACGAGATTTGACAACCTTGCTCCATGTAGCCATCCTTGTTTGACACCTACTGAAATAATCCTGCCATTTTCAGGCAACCTTTCAGGCAACCCAAGCCGAGGAAGCGTTCAAATAACGCGCCAAGTCTCCAACTGGGTGCATCCGTTCTGGATCTTTTACTGAAAATACAGCTTGATCTAGTTCGTTTATAGATTGCACAGCGCAGCACTGCACTGTGCGTCCGCGCGTGCCTTTATCAATGTCGTTTTGGAGGTTAAAAAACAACCTTGATCATTACTTTTTTCTATAAAATATTTATAGAATATAGTCAATATATACTTTAATAAAACTACATTTCAAAATAAATCTACTTACATCACTTTTATATTTTTAAACCCAACCTAAACAAATTTATTTATAATTAAAATTTAAAGTATTTAACTTAAGATAACCTCAAAACAACTTTATTTAGGAACGTGATGGGAGTAATACTGATCCCGTCGTGGAAGCTGCAGCTCACCATCCAGGACCCATCCGTCGGCCCCACCGGGCACCGTCCACGTGTACTGATCAACACGTGTCCCCATTGGAGGCAACACGTGTGCCCGCGCCCCTATAAGTTAGGCGCGCTTCCAAATTTGGCCGGCGCCGCGACAAGAGGTAGGCGAGACGAGACACAGAGAGGAGAGGAACCATTCCCCCATCCAGGTTGTTTGCTCCGTCCGACACCCAGAGAAGATGGCGCCGCGCCGACGACGGATGCTGGCGCTGCCGGCGGTGTGCCCGTGCGAGGCCATCGCGCCGGCGCCGCTGCTGGCGTCGCTGCTCTCCCTGGCCGCGGACGTCGCGGGCCTCCGGGCCGCCGCCGACGTGGACGCGCTCCCGGCGCTCCGGGGCGCGGCGCGCGAGGCTGTCCGGATCGCCGGCCTGCTCCTCGCGTTCCTCGACGGCATCCCCGTCCCGGACGAGGCGGAGGCGGCCCCGGCCGTGCTCGTGCTGGGGCTCTCGGAGCTGCACGTGGCGCTGCAGAAGCTGCGGCTCCTGCTCGCCGACTGCGCCCGGAAGGGGGCGCGCCTGTGGGTGCTTATGAACGCGGAGCTGGCGGCCTCCGAGCTCCGGGTGCTGCTGGGCTCCGTCGCCACGGCGATGGACGTGCTGCTGCTGCCTTCGGAGGGGCACGTCGTCGTCGGGGGGGCGGCGTCCGCGGACGCCGACGCCGAGGAGCTCGCGGGGCTGGTGTCCCGGCACGCGTGGCGCGCGGCGGCGCGGCTGCGGCCGGACCCGGAAGACGACCGCGCGGCGCGGGGCGTGCGCTCGGTGCTCGCGCGGTTCGCTAGCGGCGTCACGCCCGACGCCGAGGACGCTAGGCTCGTGCTCGCCCGCGTCGGCCTCGCCACCTGGCACGACTGCTCCGAGGAGGCCGCGTTCCTGGAGGCCGAGCTGCTGGAGCGCCTGGAGACCGGCAGCGACGACAACGACAACGACAACGACCGTGCTCATCACCAGCCTCATGGCGTTCCTGCTCTACTGCCGCGTCGTCTTGTTCGACCGCATTGATGATTCAGGCAGCAAGACCGACAAGGCCGCCGCGACGGTGAACAGGCTCCCCCCGAGGTTCACCCTCAGCCTCAACCCGGAGGCGCTGCAGTGCCCGATCACGCTGGAGCTGATGACGGACCCGGTGACGGTGGTCACCGGCCAGACGTACGACCGCGCGTCCATCAAGAAGTGGATCAAGAGTGGGTGCCGGACGTGCCCCGTCACCGGCGAGAGGCTCCGCAGCGCGGAGCTGGTGCCGAACGTGGCCGCGCGCGGGGTCATCGAGCAGCTCCTCCTCAGCCGGGGTGTCCCGGTCCACGAGCCCAGCAGCAAGCACCGGTGCGCGGTGGACAAGACCGCCACGCCGTTCGGCGCGGCCGCGGCCGGCGGCGTGCGCCTCTCCGCGGCGTTCCTGACGGCGAGGCTGTCCAGCGTCAGCGGCGCGCCCGAGGAGCAGAAGAGGAAGGCGACGCACGAGGCCCGCAAGCTGTCGAAGCGGAACGTCTTCTACCGGGCGTGCCTCGTGGAGGCCGGCGCCGTGCCGTGGCTGCTCCACCTGCTCTCCTCCACGGACGCGTCCGTGCAGGACAACGCCGTGGCGGGCCTGCTCAACCTGTCCAAGTACCCGGCGGGGCGGCGGGCGCTGGTGGAGGCCGGCGGGCTGGGTCTCATCGTGGACGCCGTGAACGTGGCCGCCAAGGTGGAGGCGCGGCAGAACGCGGCGGCCGTCCTGTTCTACCTCTCGTCCAACCCGGAGTACTGCGAGCAGATCAGCCGCATCCCGGAGGCGATCCCGACGCTGGTGCGCCTGGCGCGAGACGGCGCGTACCGGGGGCGGAAGAACGCTCTGGTGAGCCTCTACGGGCTGCTCCAGTGCGCGGACGCGCACGGCAGGGCGGTGTCTGCGGGCGCCGTGGACGTGCTCGCCGGCCTGATGCTGGTGGGCGCGTCGTCCGCCTCCGCCGGAGACGACGGCGGCGACCTCGCCCTCGACGCCGTCGCGCTGCTCGCGAGGCTCGCGGAGCAGCCGGGCGGCGCGCGCGCCGTCGCGGCGAGCTCGGAGCTGGTGACGAGGCTGGTGGACTTCCTCGGCGAGGCGGCGTCGCGGTCGGCCAAGGAGCACTGCGTGGCGCTGCTGGCGTCGCTGGGCCGGCACTGCGGGGACAAGGTGCTCGCGCTGCTGGGCAAGCTGCCTGGCCTGATGCCGGCGCTGTACGCGCTCATCGCTGACGGCACCCCGCAGGCGGGCAAGAGGGCGCGGTGGCTGGTGAATGAGATCCACCGCCACTACGAGCAGCGCCAGACGCCGGCGTCCGCGCCAACCCCGGCGACCGGCGACCGTGTCATCCGTGTATAGTTGGTCGTCCCCGGCGCACGAAGTTGTACATTTGAAATTTTTTTGTGGCTGCTTTTCGTCTTTGATTGGGTTATTAGAGGGTGATGAGGGACGACCAAAGTTTGTTCTTTCCCGGCTCGAGTTTTTTGAAGAGTCGGGACGGGATCTGATACTGATTTCGTGGTGAGGCGTACAAAACGAAGACAAATACAAATGTACAGAGATCACTTTTGTATCTGATTTGTGAACCGCAAATATATGAATGTACAGAGAACAGTTTTAAAGACAAATGGTTCGTGCTATTTTTGTCTTTCGTGTTTGGTGTGGCAGAGGGGGCAGATGGGAGTGGCATGCATGTTGTGTGAGGCTTTCAGCAAGCAGAGGAGTCGTCTTGTGTCGGCAAAGGATGTTCTTGATGATTGCATCCGCGTGCGCAGGTTGCTTGGCTGATTTGGTTGGGATTTGCAGCTCCGGAGGGCAAGCTTTTGTTTTCAATGCAGCATGCACAAACACTCAACCAAAGAATGTTTTGGGGCTCAGAGTTCCAGGTGTTCCTTTGTGATTGCGACGATGGTTTTATATAATGCCCGTGCTAACACTACGGCAGCGTATAGCCATACAAATTAAATAAGCAAAAGTCATATATGTCCGAGTTATTAAACGCAAACAGAAATCAATGGGATCATTTTTTAGTCGATCCCATCCTATGGTCACCATCAATGCAAACAAAAAAAATGAATATATAATCAGAATATAGCATGGTTCCAAAGCACCGGAAACATGAGAAAAAAAAAAAGAAGGGCATCATCAATGCCGCTGCCGCCTCGTATCCTACATAACGTCTGTAGCATGTATCCTCCTGTTCGCTTCATCGTTTCTGTGGTTTATAAACCGGCTGATGTTGTTTTATTGTGAGAGAAAAAACACTATATCATAACTGTAAGTATAGCTGATACGATCAAGCGAACATGGAGGATAATAGAGTACCAACTGATGCCATGTAAAAACTGTAAAAGAAGAAAAAAAAATCATAGAGCTGAAAAGTTCTAGTTAGCTGTCTTCGTATTAAAAATCATAGAGCTCCACACATAATCCAATAATCACAATAACGTCAAATTCTATTTTTATTCACGTAAATAAAAGTCAAAATGCAAATCATGATATGTCCGTGTCAATTGATATTTAAACCAGAGAGACACAATTGATATTTATTGTTGGAAGTGGTACTGCAGATGTTTAAACCAGCATATTACACCATTTTAATTGGGATTTTCTTCCATCATGGAGTAGTCCTTCTAGTGCTTTGTAAAATTTTTTCTTAAGTTGGTCAGCAAGCTCTTTGCTGGCTCAGTGTGATATAAAAGTTTTAAAAAATTGCCACCATATCCTAGAACTTTGACAGGCAATATATAAATTTACCACATTGTTGGTCGCCACAATGACCTTGAACTGAAACCTCTTGATCTAGATCTCCAGGACGATGACTGCAAAGCTGGAAATTTCATTCAGTGATCCATGCTTACTGGCAGAGTTCAATGCAATGTTCCCATGCACTCCTTTTTTTAGTAAATTTCCATATACATAATGGATTATTTACTTTATAAGTAGTTATTAATCATTACTTGTCTGAAACTGTACAGACCGGAAAATCCAACCAATTATAGCATTCACAATACTGATCAGAGAGAGAGCAGCCATGTTCTAGTACAAGTTAATTGAAACCTAGAGTTGTGCCATGTAGGCCTAAACCTGAGTAAATCCTCTGCGTTCATCTATGAAATCCAAATGATTGGTGTGCCTGATGAATTAGTAAAGGTGTGCCTGTAATAGCCCTATACTCTTATGTCATCTAAGCTCTGTTTTTCTTCTGAAGCCCCTTTTGTATAGGAATAGCGTTAGTTTTCAATCCTGTGGGAAGGGAGATGTACCTGACGGAGGTGTGGTGAGTAGTATCGACGGGGGCAGCCCATGTGTCACCTCCCCTCTCATGAGCTAGGGGCGTACCATGCCTATGCCATGAGCAAGGTCGTTCCCGACTTCCCGTAACAAGCAGCAGTGAGCACCCCTTGCCTTCAGAGAAGGAAAGAGCTTACCAGGGCTAGAGCATTGCTACAACAGATCATTGTTATGTGCCACTCCTAGCTGAATACAAAGGGGCAGACCCAGTACCGGAGGCTCCCATATGAGTGGGGTCTGGAAAAAAGAAGGAAAAGGACTGCCATGTTGCCTTATTAATTAAAATAGTAAATACAAACCAAAATACTAACATGTTTATAAAAATCTATTTCTTACACTGATCCGACTCATTTGTCCCAAGCCATAATAGAGAATTACCCAACAGCTAATAATTCAGATAGAATAATTGCTGCAGCCTTGACAATTGTTCTAGCACCCTGAGAATTCATTTTCCTAGTTCGGGAGATGTGGTCGGGGAGGGGCAGGGCGACATGCGCGGCGGCGAGGGAGGGCCGGGGAGGCGCGTGAGGCAGGAGCGGCGTGCCACGTGCGCAATGCGATGGGGGAGAGGAGTCGGGAGCGCCGAGCGTGCGTGGGGTTCCGAGTTGCGGGATGGGATGAGTGACGAGGTTTGGTCCAGATAATTTGGGCCGTTTGATTTGAGCGAGTGAGAGAAAGAAGAGGGTAGGGTGGATCTTATCCCTTGATTTTTAAAGGTTGGTTGGTTCTGAGTGCAGCTTGCTTGGTGCACGTAGGAGAGGTCATGACTATGGGGGACATCTTTTGGTGTGGTTTTAGGAAAGTTTACATTGGTGCATTGTATAATGTAGAGATGCCAGAAAAGAGCCACGTTGTGGATTGAGGAGTAGCTTTGAAAACTGTGCACAAGCTCTAGAGCAACTGCGCAGCAGATAAAACAAATAGCCCGTCTAGCTCAGTCGGTAGAGCGCAAGGCTCTTAACCTTGTGGTCGTGGGTTCGAGCCCCACGGTGGGCGGATGTAAATTTTTTAATCTTTCTATCCATTTTTGGCTTCTGATTTTAATGCTCAACGTCCGTATTCATCCTCTTTCACCCTGTTCTCTTGAATCATGATGCACCGTTTTTCTCTCACAACAAAATAATATCTATCGGCTTATAAGTCACAAAAACGATCAAGCGAACATGGTGTTTGATTTTTGAATTTCAATTTTTGAAGACTGAATATGTTTTTTTTAATGAACGTTTTGCAAGATTAACATCCTTTCGAAATTTACATACTTGAAGGGGTAAGTTTGAACTAGTTATTTGCTATAGAGGTGGATCAATTTTTTTTTTTTTTGCGATTTTCCATTAAAGCTCAACATCCATATTCACCCTCTTTGAGATTTGAATTTCAATTTTTGAAGAATGAATATGAATGTTTCTTCATGAATGTTTTGCATGATTAACGTCCTTTCGAAATTTCTAAACTGGAAGGCAGGTTTTGAACTAGCTATTGGTAGAGATGGATCAAAGTTTTTGCGGCTTTCCATTACAAGTTTTTTTTACCAAGTGAGAAAGATTCAATTTAATCGACGGCACAATCATGTCCCAATTTACATGCAAGCTTCTGGGCAATAAAAAGGATGTATTAGAGTAAATCTAGAGACCCTAATAACAGTCTTCACCTCCGGTCCAAAGTTCTTGATGATGATGATAAGAAAAATGAAGCAAAGTTTTTTAGTTTTCCATTCCAAGTTGGATAAGCTAGAATATAATCTTACAAGCTGGCTTATAGAAAGTTTAATCTAAAAATCATGACAATGAATATTTAAAGCCTGTTTGATTTATGACCAAAATATGCCATATTACATTACATTACATTACATTACATTACGAATAAGTATGTCATATATTTTTTAAGGCAGTTGTTTGGTTCACTGTCATAACTATGGCACGTCATACTTTCTTAGCCATATGTTATAGACTTTTTTTTTTGCCAAACTTTGTCACAAGTATGTCTTCGATTTTACTCGTCATATTAGCTAAGGTCCAGCGACGCAAACTTCGACACCAACCATATGTCTCCGTCGGTGTAAGATGTATTTTCTTGTGTTTCGCTGTAAGATGTATTTTGGTAGAGCACAAGGATAAATACTTAGAATCCCCGAAAATCATGCTTGCTGCTCCCAGTCTCTCTTCTGCCAGTTTTTTTTTTTTTTTTTTTTTTTGAAAGAGCTGATGTGGTGAAGTGGATGCATCGAAGCCAGCAGGCAGCAGCAGACCTCTCACTCTCAGCACTGAAGCCAAAACGAATCAAGTGAACCCACCAGCCAATAGAGCGCTGGCACCCGCCGCCGCTTCTTCCGTGTCAAGTCAGCAGCACGGGAGCAAAATAAGATTGCACACTGTCGGCGGTCGCGACTCGCGAGCCGGTTGGTTGATGGGCGTGCGAATATTTGGGGCAGCAGTTGTTTACTCCATCGACGAATTTCATAGGAAAATAAATACATACTTATATGATGCTGCAGTTTGTCCAATTCTACAGTGAATATCGATATTTCAGTGCTTCATGCGCCAGCAAGCGTGTCTCGTGAACGACGCCAGTGCCGGCCATTACTGAATAATAAATCACGGAGCTGCAAGCCATAGTTGCAACGCAGACATATAGGCACGTTATCTGCACCAACGTGTTAGCGTGTCCATGCATATTAGTACAGATAATGTGTTAACGTGTCCATGCATGTTAGATGAGTATGGGTAACATGAGTGGAAACTTGGGGATTGGTCCCGTGAGCGTGGCTTGTTTGGTGACATTGCCGGAGCATTTTCCCTGATTGAAAGGAGGGGATCTGGTTCAGAGATTTGAGGGAGAAATCAGATCAAGACGGGAAGAAGAGGTGCGCACCTGGCGAAGGGAGTGAGGATGGCCAGATCAGCGGCACCACGCGGGGACGACCGGCGTGCACCGACGCCAGCCCGCCTGCTAGACCGCTTCCGTGCACACGCCGCCAGGATTCTGCGCTGTTGCGCGCACGGAGAGGGAAAGGAATCCACGTTCTGTTTCTCCTGTGATTAGGGGAATCGGGATGGTTTTTTTGAAGGATTTCCCCTCCCGTCATTAGGGGAATGCGAAGAAAGTATTTTTGTTTTTCTAGATTTTTTAATTTATCAAGTAATTCATAAAATCTGAAAAATCAATTGTTTAGATTTATTTGAGATATTACCTCTTAGTAGGTAAAAGGGTATACCTTAGCATTATCCTTCAATAATTATATCATCTGTTCCAATACGTCTTGGATTCGAGTCTCGCCGTTAGAAGTGCGTACACGCGCTGTTCCAAGGTCCTCTTTGGTAAGGCTTTGTCCGAGCTTCAAGTTCACTATTGTTCATGCATTGAAGCTACTTACATCGTAAGTCATTTGAAGCCCCAAAACACTGCCTTCATCGGCTTCAACACCTATCTACTTCATTTTGCTGCCAATGGTTTCATCGGATTCAATCTACAAAAGCTCAACAGTAGCACCACAATGCACTTGCCAGATAAGCTAGTTGAAGCCCTTTTGAGCTATGCAAAAAAGACCATAACTCATATGAACATGGATCGTGAGTCGTACATACGAAACAGAGAGGAGCACGAGGGTATTGTGGGAATAAAAAAGGATAGACGAAATAATTTTTTTTGTCTTTAATACTAGATATAGATAAGTCGATTTTATAGTTTTCTTTTCTCGCTACGAGACAAATGCCCCTAAGGTAACATGCAAAATTTGCTACATTTAAATTAGTAGAAAAACATACAACTATGATCATAAGAATAAACCCTAATAAATTTGTACTAATTAATTACCTATTATCTATACCGTACTCATCGCATGTCAACACTTAAGGAGATAAGAAACGATCAACGGAAGGGTTGAAAAACCATTTGTCTGTCTCATGCTAAAGCACAAGTTTATAAGATCTGCTAAGGCTACAGTGTCATTCACAACTAGAATTTTAGACTTCTTCCAGTGACATGAGCTTCTACTAGTGTTTTAGTATTCAAAATTTAGTATAAACTTTTCCTACCAAATGCTTGCCAGTGAAAATTCACATGTGCTATGATTATTAGTGGTCATGTTTTATTACTACTTAAAAATACTGGGATAATCCCACTGTTTTGGTCATGTTCAGGACTGTCGTTCGACCTGAGCGAGGCATGGGTTCGAGAGGTTTTTATTATATACATATTTTTGTGTTCTTGTTCGCAAGGCATAGAGGACTTAACAAGAAATGCAGATGAAATTTCTTGGGTGCCTGACTTCACACCGGCAGGTAGGTGGACCTGATGAATGAACAGCATCGAGGGATGTTAATGATTGTCTCGACATTATACATGTTTAATGAATGCGTTTCTGATCCTCCTGTACTAATTGTCAGGAAAATATCACTCTTATAGTTAGCTGGTCGTGGTCTGATAATGCGTTCCAATATTCCCTTTGATTTCAGAAATTTGCTCGCGTCACCATTTCGTTGTCAGTTTGAACACACTGACAAATCGGTAACACATATCGCAATTAATATTCGAAGACCATCAATCACACGTGGATGGCGTGGGATTTATTTTTAAAATGTTTTTGTGAAAATATTTTCATCAAGATTATGAAGTCCGATCCAATGATCCACAGCCTGTTCGGTTGGCTGGTTCGTTTTGTTACTGTTCCGGCTAGAAATTTACCATCGTTTACGACGAGATACGGCCAAACGAACAGGCTGCCAACCGCGCCACGTTAATATTAAAGTGACATGTGCTACATATTCGAGTTTGGTCAAACAAAAGTTTTTTTTTTGGTCAGCGACGGGCGGTTAAAAGACCCTCACCTGATATATATTAAGCCACAGATGCCGGCCGGGCCGGTGGGTGGCGGGGCACAGAGCCCAAACAGAGTTTGCCAGAATTACATTGAGGGAGAGATAGAATCAAATAGGTAAATGATTACACCAGAAAGAATAAAGGCGAGCATCATTCTTAGGCAGTCGGCATCTCCATTGCCTCGCAGAGTTTCGGCAAGCTGCAGCCAGGCGTAGGTGATCTGGGGGCATGCCCCTGAACACGACGTCGTGCCGATGTTTCCACAGTTCCCAGCAAATGAGAAGGAGCAGCGAGGAGTGAGCCACCTTAGGCATAACCACTGGAGCAGGTGATTCCCAAGGCACCGGACCTCAGCGATGTTTTCTGCCTGCCAGCCGATATGACTCCAGAAAGTTTGAGCGAACGGGCAGCCTGAGATTGGTGCTGGTGCTGGTGCTGGTGCTGGTGCTGGTGCTGGTGCTGGTGCTGGTGCTGGTGCTGGTGCTGGTGCTGGTGCTGGTTTGGACTGGCTGGTGCTGGTTTTCTATGAGAGGAAAACACTGTTGGCTGGTTGGTTTGGGCTGGTTGAAACCAACAAACGAACAGGCTTATGTGATCCGCCGTCTCAGATGCATGGCCGCAGATGTCACAGGAGGCGTCTTGCAGTACCTTCTTAGTCAGCAAATTGCTTTTGCAGTTGATTCTCTCTTTGGTCAGTAGCCAGCCAAAGAACTTCACCCAAGGAATAGCTATATTCTTCCAAATGAACTGGTATGAAGGGCAGGTACTGTTACTTCTCATGGAGGCCTTGTAGATCAAACCCGACAACAGACGCTGATTGTCGTCAGTAAAGAAGCACGCGTTCTGCTGTCGTTGGCATCATTGAAGGAGACATCTTGTAGGAGTTCCAGCTGCTGCAGTTCCTCCAGTGCTTGCTGGCTTAATCGACGCTGGGTTTGTGATGACAGCGGGATAGCCAGTGCTTCCCGGACTGAGGCCCCTTGTACTGACCAGTGGCTGTGTAGAGCTGGGTATCGTTCTGCCAGGGTGCAGTTGTTAGTTCATCTCCACTGGCCTATTGGGCTCTTGGATCTGCGTCCTGATCGGGGGCGTCCAACTCTAATATGGTTGGTGGACTTTTGTCGCACAGCACTATAAAGAGAGGTGGGGATCATGGCTCTAACTATGAGGTTGATCGGAGCCGCCGTGACCCACCAACAGAAAACCTAACCCGATCTAAAGAGGGTGCTGCCAGCGACGGAAAGACCCACTGACTTCACCACCACCAATATCACATGCCTCAACCATGATCCTCGCCACCACTACGCTGGACTCCATCCTAATGCCACGACAAAGCATCAAGGCGCCATGGACCGAATGATGACCTAGGACGAGGTACATCAACGGTTTCCCCATCTAAGTAAGATGCTTACCCTTGATCTACGTTTCAGAGGCACTGTGTTTTTCAACAATGGTACCAGAGCCAGGTTAACAGTGTGTAGATCTAGTATGGGGTAGAGCATTGAAAAGAAATCAAAGAAAGAACAAGGGTTCGATCCGTTTCGGATTGAAACACTAACCCTAACCGGGTAAAAGAAAATAGAAAAGAGACCGGGAGGATGGCGGGTGTCATGACCGCCGTCACCATCGCTACCACCCACGCAGGGGGAAAGGTGCCGCACCATTCTTCGCCCGTCTTGCTGGCAAGAAAAGAACAGACCCCGTTCGGATCTGAGAAGAGAAGAGTAAGGGTAGATCTCAGCAGGGGCTAGAAACGATTAGAAAAGGAAAGAATGAATTAGATCCTTTCGGATCTGAAAGGGTGAAGGGGTTCCCTAACCCTAACACTAATTGAAGGTAAGAACAAAGAAGAGGATTCTAGAAGAGAATCAAAGCCGAACCCTAAACCCGTGATGACCCTCTCGAAAGAAGAAAAAGGGGTGATTCTAATCCTAGATCTAAACCCTAATCCCCAACACCAGATTCGAAAAAGAGAAGTAGAATCTAAATCCAAAAGAAGAAGGGGACGGGGAAGAGGAAAGGGACCTACCTCATCGGACCCTTACTAAAAGAAGGCCCGAACCGGGGCTGTTTACGCCCAGGCTGGCCAAAGCAGCTTTCACAATGGCGTGCTCATGGGATTATTAGTGCCCGTTCACCGCAACTCCTTTCTTCGGTGCCATGTTGGGGCTAGGGTTTTACGGCCGACGCGCCGAGCGGGTTTTGATCCTACTTCGAATGAGATCCGACGGCACGCCGGGAGGCCCGAATCAGGTCGCCAAGAATATTTTGGTCATGTTTCGGCTCAAGATCTGTTTTTTTTTTATTTCCAATAATTGCTTATTTCTAGAAAATGAAAAATAGCTCAAAAGAAAATAGAAAAAGTAATTTTTCCTGTGGGTAAAATTCAAGAAATTGAGTATTCATTTTTTTGCTAAAGAAATTATTTATTCTCCAGATTTTAAACAACGTGGTATTTAATTGGAGAAAAGATGCAGATGACATGATTATGATGTTGCTATTTTCTGACCAACGTTGTTAATAACAATATCGTAATCAACCAACGTGATATTTAATTGGAGAAAAGAGATTATGACATGATTATGATGTTGTTATTTTCTAATAGCGTTGTTAATGAATATCGTAATCAACCAACGTGATACTTAATTGGAGAATTTTTTTGACATGATTATGATGTTGTTATTTTATGACCAACGTTGTTAATAACAATATCGTAATTTTAATGATTTTATGCATTAATTCTATTTCGAGCGGTGATGTAGAATTAGTGTATAAGAATAGTTGTATGTTTTAATTTTGATAACGTTGGAATCAAGGCATGCAATTGTTGTTATTATTCCTCACTCTATATAAATTGTGTTGCCTATACAACTTGATGGGTTGTATAAAAGAGATCCCCACTCTCAAAGGTGACAACTACACGAGGGAAGAAAAGATTGACCGGCCTTTATCTTGGCCGAGGTGGATGGGTAGTCACCTCACCGTGTCCCACTGAGTCTGTGGCACCGGTGAGGGAGATAAACGAGGCTGATGCCGCTTGGGCAACTAAAGAGAGGGATTTTTAATCCCAAAAGATGTTCTATGACCTTGAGCATAGGAAGTGGGTCACTGCCAACAAAAAATGTTTAGCTGTGATAAAGAACACGATTGAGCTTACAATTGTGGGCTTAATCCCAGAGTGTGACACGGTCACCGAGTAACTCGATAGAATAAAGAGTCAGTTCATTGGCTTTTCAAAGACATATGCTACCGAGCTAATAAAGCAGCTGGTGACAGAGAGTTACTCTGGAAATGGTGGCATAAGAGAGCTCACGATGCATCGTCGAAATTATGGCATTGTCGTTTAGGCCATATTTCGAGGGGGAGAATAGAAAGACTAGTTAAGAATAATATTCTTCCTCCAATAGAGCTCTCAGATTTAGAACAATGCAGAGAATGCATAAAAAGAAAGTATGTAAAGAAAATTAAGAAAGATGCCAAACGAAGCGCAGAAATTTTACAGATTATTCACACAGACATCTGTGGTCCGTTTCCCGTAAAGAGTGTGGATGGTTATGATTCATTTATAACATTCATAGATGATTACTCCCATTATGGCTATATTTATCCTATCAAAGAAAGAACAAAAGGATTGGATAAATTTAAGATATTTAAGGCAAAAGTTGAAAACCAACACAATTTAAAGATTAAGATAGTCATTCGACCATGGGGAGTACTACGGTCAAATACCCTATAAAGTTCTTTTTTGCAAGGTGGCATAGTAGCCCAATATTCTACACCGAACCTCGGGAATGGAGTTAAAAGACCCTCACTGATGGATATATATATATGATAAGTTACTCCACCTTACCGTTAGCTTTGTGGATGGGCGTTAAAAACCGTCATTCATATTCTTAATAGAGTACCAAGTAAGTCGGGGCCCAAAACACCGTATGAGTTGTGGACAGGAAGAGTACCCTCACTAAACCACTTACGTGTGTGGAGGAGTCGTGCTGAGGCTAAAGTATTTAACCCAAACATTGAGAAACTAGATCCTAAAACAGTAAGTTGCCATTTTATTGGCTACCCAGAAAAATCAAAAGATTTTCGTTTCTATTGTCCAAACAGACATACAAAGTTTGTGGAAACGAGACACACTGTCTTCCTGGAGGATGAAATGATGAGGGGGAGCATGGTAGCTCGAGAAATTGACCTTGAAGAGAAGCGGGTGCATGCGCCCACTCCGATAATTCATGAGCCATTTTTCTCACTACCTACTGTTGCTGCACCGACAGTATAAAATACCGTGGTGCCAGCACCTGTTGTTATTCCGCCTGTGGCAATAATGAACGACGATGAGGAACCTGTTCTTCAGGATCCTGTAGAACCTATTGCCACACATGAGGGGGAGCAACAATATCCTCAAACAGAAGATGTGCCAAATGTGGAGGCCCCTAGAAGGTCTCAAAGAGTTAGAAAATCGGCTATTCTTGCTAACTATGAAGTATACAAAACTGAGGAATTTCAAATAAAGGATGATCCCACCTCATTTGAAGAAGCCATGAGAAGTGATCATTCATCAAAGTGGCTTGAGACCATGGAAGATGGAATGAAATCTATAAATACGAATAAAGTTTGGGACTTGGAAATAATTCCCAAAGGAGCAAAAACAGTAGGCTGTAAATGGGTCTACAAAATAAAACTTGACTCTTAAGGGAATATAGAGAGATATAAAGCGTGACTTGTGGCAAAAGGCTTTACGCAAAGAGAAGGCATTGATTACAATGAGACCTTTTCTCCAGTCTCATGTAAGGATTCCTTCAGAATCATAATTGCATTAGTGGCACATTATGATTTAGAATTATAGCAGATGGATGTAAAGACGGTATTCCTCAACGGGGACTTGGAGAAAAATGTTTACATGACACAACCGAAAGGTTTTGTCATGGAAGGAAAAGAACGAATGGGATGTCGCCTAAAGAAATCCATTTATGGATTAAAACAAGCTTTAAGACAGTGGTACTTGAAGTTTGATCAGACAATAAGGAATTTTGGGTTTAAAGAGAATATAGAGGACAATTGTATCTATGCAAAGTTTAAGAATAGGAAGTTTATCTTCCTTGTTCTGTATGTGGATGATATCTTAATTGCTAGTAGTGATGTCAGTCTACTACTGGAGACAAAGAAGTTTTGTCCTCAAAATTTGATATGAAAGATCTTGGTGAAGCTTCGTTCGTTATAGGGATCGAGATTCACTGAGATAGAAGTAAAGTGGTATTAGAACTGTCACAAAATACATACATAGAAAAGATCTTAAAGAAATTCAGTATGCACAAATGTAGTCCCTCACCTACTCCTATAGTCAAGGGCGACAGATAAGGGGATTTTCAATGTCCCAAGAACTAGTATAAGATCGATCAAATGAAAATGGTTCCATAGCAAATGATGGAAGGCAATATGCTCAGCGATGGAGTTTTTACCTTACTTGGAAGATTCAGAGCAATCATAACACTGAAATTAGTAAAGAAAGTCTTGCGTTATTTGCAAGGAACGAAAAGCCTTACGATGATATATAGAAGATCTGATTCACTTCATATAGTGGGATATTCAGATTCTGATTATGCGGAAGATGATAGAAAATCCACGATGTTTATGTATTCACTCCTGCCAGCTATTTCATGCCGCTATGACTCCATGCCGAGAGTGTTATGAGGCAGCGAACGGGTGAAGGGAAGTTCATACCGGAGGTGATTTGCGACATCTATAAACTACTTAAGTTATCTCAGATAATGCATGGCCGCTCATAATAATAAGTCAAGTGGTGGCCAAACACATTGACATAAAGTATTATGTTGTAAAAGATAAAGTCCGGGATCATGTCATAAGTCTTGACCATATAAGTCAGCAAATTGCTTTTGCAGTTGATTCTCTTTAAGGGAAAGCCTTTCTGGACAAAAAGAAGGCCTCAGTAAGTATCTATTTCGAGCAGAGTGGTATGATGTAGTATTAAATCTATCGGCAATTGAGGATAGACATATATTCTTCCAAAAATGAACTGGTATGAAGAAAGATGATAGTGGTTACTGTTAGTTGATCTCCACCAATAAGCCCACCCTTGGATCTCATGGAGGGATTAATAGATCAAACCCGACAACAGACGCTGATAGTCGTCATATTTTAATATTTGATCAATGTGTATATTATCAAATTCGAAGCACATGTTCTGCTGTCGTTGGCATCATTGAGGGATCATGACATCTTGAAGAAGGTTTCCAGCTGCTTTCTTGCAGTTCCTCCAGTGCTTGCTGACTAGGCACTATAATCGACGCTGGTTTGGGCCTCGTCGACAAAGACTGAGAGGTGGGGATCAGGGCTCACAGCGGGCTAGCCAGTGCTTCTAAAGGACTGAGGCCCCAACCTACTGACCAGTGGCTGTGACACCGACGAGCTGGGTATCGTTCTGCCAGGGTGCAGTCTCCTAGCCAAGCATCATACCAAAACGATGTGCTTCTTCCATCCTCAATGCCAACTCTGGTGATTTTGAGATAGGCCGGCAGTAGTTCCCTGAGTGTATCCCAGTGGGTTCCAGTGAAGTTGCCTTGCAAGCTGTCCAGGCATGTTTGAGTCTTCGCCTAGACCGCCCAAGCGGACCCTTCGGAGTGGTGTAGGTGGTGGATTAGTTTGAGCAACAAGCACGCATTCTGTGTGTCCAGCCTTTAAATCCTCAGGCCTCCTTCCTCCTTCCTCTTTGGGTGGCATACCTTCTCCCATGCTACCAGGCACTGCGCTCCATTTGCTTTGTCTGCGGCTGTCGACATGAAAGCACGCCTTCTTGCATCCAGCGCTTCTTTGATTCTAGGCGGTAGCATCAGGGCCCCCATGGCATATGTGGGTAAACCATCAAGTACTGAGTTTATGAGGACTACGCGCCCAGCAGTGCTTAGCAGAGTAGCCTTCCAGCCTGCCAAGTATCGATCAGCCTTTGCAATCAGGGGGCAAAGGCAGAGAGCCGCGTTTGACATTGGATAGTCGAAGGCCAAGATAGACTTGAGGGAATGAACCTTCTCTGCATTGGAGGATCTGTGCCATGTCCTGGAACACCTCACTGTCCACGTGCATGGGAATGATTATACTCTTGTTGAAGTTTATGACCAGCCCTGTTGCATCCGAGAACATGTCCAGTGTCTGTTTCAGTCTTGCTGCATCCTCTGATTCGCCTCGCACCAAGATGATTGTGTCAACCGCATACTGCAACACCGGACAGGGGCCTTCCATCAGTGGGTGCCGGATGCCACCATCTGCTTTGATCAGTTTTTGGAGAACATCAACCACCAGTAGGAACAGGTAGGGGGAGAGAGCATCACCCTGACGGAGACCTCGGCGGCAGCAAATCCATGGGACGGTAATGCCATTGACCAGCACTGCAGAACGAGAAGTTGTGAACAACCGACTCATCCATCTGCACCACAGCTCCGGGAAGCCTCTGGCCTGAAGTACTGCGTTCAAGCTGTCCCAGTTGACAGAATCAAACGCCTTGGCGAAGTCGAGCTTGATGACCAGTGTTGGTGCTTTCCTCTTGCAGCAGCTCTAGACCAGTTCTGTTGCGTATACAAAGTTTTCTGATATAGAGCGCCCCTTGATGAAGCCCGTTTGATCAATGTCGATCAGCCTAGGCATCTGTTGCTGCAATCGGGGGGTGAGGATTTTTGTTAGTATTTTTACCGGGCAGTTCTGCAGCGAGACGGGTCGGAACGCGTTGGGGGCGAGCGGCGGAGTCGTCTTGGGAATGAGCACAATCAACGCTCGGTTGATGCTCTCCATGTCCACACTCTCCGTGTGGAAGGCTTGCAGGAACTCCATTATACACCCTTGGTCATGTCCCAAGCTGCGGCGTAGAAGCTGGGTCCGAGCTCGTCTGGACCCGGCTCACTGACCGCGTTCATGCCGCGGACTGCCTTCTTCGCCTCGCCTTCAGTGAAAGGGGCGATCAGAGGATCGTCCTCAGTCTGCTCAACCCCGGAGTATAGGGCCTGTAAGTCGAACCCCCAGGACGTGGTCACCACACTCCCTAGGATGCCGGTGTAGTAGTAGCTCATGAGCACCGCCTGTCTTGTCGCTGTGCGTGATCAGCGTGGCGCCATCAATTTCTAGATGACGGATTTGGCTGCGTCGTGCTCTGGACGTTGCTCGCGCCTAGAAAAACTTGGTGTTTGCATCTCCTTCCTTGAGGGCGCGGAATTTCCCGCGCTGCTTCCAGTACGCCACTCGCTGGTTTATGAACAAAGCCAGACGGTCGCGGCATAGCTGGTGCAGACACCATTCACCTGCAGAGAGAGTCCTCCACTCTTCGAACATGTCAAAGAGCAGGATTAGAATGAGCAGTTGTGGTAAACAGCGGGTGGTGAGTGGTTTTGAGGTTTTCGCAGCATGCCTGACCGCCTTGATCCGGGCCACCAGTGCACTGGCGGCATCAGCAGCGCCCACCCAGCAATGCGACCAGGCAAGCAGGACCGCGGGGAGGAAATTGGTGTTTTTCAACCAGGCGTTTTCAAAATAGAAGAGGTGGGTTTTAGGGAGGGAGGTAGGGATAGTCACCATGAGAGGGATGTGGTCAGAGGGTGTACCCAGACGCGAGGAGAGACAGGAGTTAGGGAACCTAGAGCAGAATTCCGTGTTGATGAAGGCCCTATCCAATCGAGCTAAGGTGGGCGATTCTCTCTTGTTACTCCAAGTGTAGAGTCTGTCGAGTAAAGGGAGTTCAAGGAGAGCAAGCTCGTCAATGGTCCCATTGAACCAACTGGCCAGGGCCCAATTGAAGCCAGCGGTGTTCTTGTCCGTGGGGGAGCGAGTGAGGTTGTAATCACCAACGGCCAACCAGGGGCAACTGGCCGGTGGCTGGATGCTCTGGAGCTCAGCAAGGAACGCGCTGGTCTCACTGTGATTGGAGGGGGCGTAGACATTGGTCAGGTGGAAGCTATAATCCGAGGTGGTTGATGAAAAGGGGATGGTGAGAGTGTAGGTGCCCAACATCGGAGTGCCAATCAAGAGGGTTGCTGGGTTCCAGGCAGTGAGCAAGCCCCACGAGATCCTTCGGCTGGGACAACAAGGAAGTCGCTGGGGCGGGGGGAGATTTGCTCTTCATCGGGGTTACCGACTTACGACATCCAGTTTGGTTTCATGGAGGCAGAGGATGTGAGGGTGCGAGACCGAGATTACATCACGAACAGCGTCACATTTATCAGATTGGCTAAGGCCACGCATATTCCAGGAGAGCAGGGAGTAAGCGAAGCGCAATTATTTTTGATTCATTTAAACGAGGTTACAACCGTAGTGGAGATACACGGGGGGAATAGAGGAAGCAGAATGAAAATAAACCTAGCAAGACTGACTTGCCTAACTACGACAGCTAAGGTTACAACCAAGGTAGTCACCTTCAAGGCCAAGGCCGGAGGGGGTGAAGACAACATCCTGCACGCGGACAGGCACTCAGCTACCTTTGAACACAAACACAAACTAGCTAAGATGCAATTCGGGAGGTGGAGACACCTGGCATCCTGATTGGGTCGACGGCGCCACCGGTGGCCTGGGGTGGTGCTCCTCATGGGACCACGGTGGAGGCAGCGACCACCTCAACCGCCTGGCGGTCAGCACATGAGAGGCCAGCAGCTCTTGCGAGGCGCCCCAGATCCAACCCCCCCAATGCGTTCTTCCTCTTCAAGATCTTGCGAACCTTGATCTGCTTCTTGAGCGCCACCTAGCACGCCTCTAGGCTCTCCCGAATGGCCTTGCGCTGTATGGCCTTAGTGGCCATAGGCACGAAAGATCCGTCCCCCTGCTCGGCAAGGCGGACACTGGCCCTAGACGGGATGAGGCACCTAGGGCGGCGCCCACTGCACGCGGCCTTAGGAGGAGCGGCTACCGGGTGAGTAGGAGAGGAGACCGGAGTGGGAGGTGGAGCGAGAGGCGAATCATCCTCATACCACGGGAGGGCGAGGATGGGGGAGGCGGTGGAAGGGGAAGTAGGAGTGGGGGATTCAATGGAGTCAGCAAGGTGAGTGATAGCTCTCAGGATGCGGATAAGAGTGGAGAGGAAAGGATAGAGAGAGAGGTGATGGAAATAGGTCGGATAGCCAGTGAACAGTCCTGGCCTAGCCCAACCGTAGCCAGGAGAGCCCACCACATGACTCTGGTGGACAGGCCCAAACAGGGGGGCCACAAACCGGCCTAGGTCACCCCCTCCCCCACCATTGCTAGGGCCTGTTGGGCGCGGGAAGAAAGGCCTGAGGTGGCCTGAGGCGTCCACCTGCTCAGCTCGGGGCCAGACGCGCAGCACCTCGATGTTGAATGTGGAGCCGAGGACTCTGCCATTCGCGCCTCTTCCGGGGTTGCCCAGGAACTCAGTGGTCGGGATCCCTGTGGCCGTCGTCCGTGCCACCACGACACGAACCGAGGTAAAGTTGCCCAGCAGGCAGGACTCGTCGATCTCTACCACGTCCCCGATATTGGCGAACGCAGCAGGGATCCCGGTCATCGTCCAGTGCTCGTCGGGGAAGTTTGTCACAGAAATAGCGACGAGCCATGGCTGGTCCACCATGAGATGGTTGGAGGAGTCCTCCGACCGCTCCAGCGACAGCTGCGCACCATCCTAGGTGATGGGGCACATCTCCACGACAAAGTCCCGCTCCACCACGATGTCAAAGTGCAGCAGCATCTGCCCCCTAGTGGAGGGGAACATGCAGAAGTGGACGCCCGGGGCCACGGCAAAGATGCTGGACTGGATGAATGGGGCTAGGGAGAAGACGGGCCCTCCTCATTGATGAAAGCATAGGTGATCCGGCATGCACGCTCCATGTCACCCTCGAGCATCCAAAGAATGCCTCGGGTGACCTCCTCCGAGTCGGTGCTGTCCGTCATGTGGAACGGGGACCCGTACGAGTCCACCTCGTCCTGGTTGTCCCCTTCCTTGCTCTTCGTGATGCTATGTGCACGAAGGGAGAAGTTGTCGATGTCGTCCATACCCCCGGCTAGAGGAGGAGGGGCCACAACCCGACGGGGTGGCAAGGCACGAGGTGAAGGGGCACGGTCACCTGTTGGAGGCTCATTCACCACTGCATGGGCAGGACGCGATGGAGAGCCCGTGCAGTGCACGTCCAGGTAGCGAGTGGGCGTGGGCATGAAGTTGAGGCGCCTAGAAGCAATTGCCTGAGCGGCCGCTGAGGATGGTGGGGTTGGGGGCAACCTTGCCATGGCAGCGAGCGGGCTAGAGGTGGATGCGGAAAGGAGATAGTAGGGATGGAAGGCGCCGGTGATGGAAGGAGTGTTGGAAAGCGGGGTGGTGGGGGGTAGGCCCAAGATAGAGGAGGGAGTCGGGGCAAGGGTGGGCGACGACGACACTGGCCTGGCGACGGGACGAGCTGGCGAAGGAGTGTCGCAGCGAGGCATCCTCCTAGGGGACCTGCAGGTGCGCTCCATGTGCCCAACAGCACCGCACCGCCGGCAGCGAAAAGGGTCCTAGCAGTCCTGGACAAAGTGATCTGAGCCAAGGCACCTAAAGCAAGCGACTGGAGGAGGATGAAAACGATTTGGAGTGGCTTGCCTCGGTTGAGGGCGGGCGGGGATTAAAATAGCATCCGTGTAAGAGCGACGGAGAGGAGTAATTCCGATGTGGGGCTCAAGGCCTAGGCGGGTGACATCGGCGGACTCCACCGGTGGGGGAACAGTAAATCCGGCGTTGGGCTCGACGAAGGTGACAGTCCCATCCTTGCAGTCCTTGACTGGAAACATATCGAGCTACTGGAAATATCCACTTCTATGATGATATGCTTTCGTCACTGAAAGAGCCAAATTCGTCATAATTTCAGTTCTATGATGAATTTATGACGAAAACCGGTTCGTCATAGAAGTCGCGTCATTCTTGCAATTCTAAGACGATTCTAGAAAATCATCATAGAATTGGATAGATCTATGATGAAAATTGAACGTTATAGAACTGTTTTGGCATGCGTGGCAGGGGGCATCCACGTTGGCAATTTCTTCCGTTGGAGATGCTTTTCCACATGTACCTACTATAGCAGGTTGCATTGGAGATGGTTCGGGTACGTGTCACCTTGTTATTGGACAACGTGGCCATCTCTAGTTCTTACACGTTTCAGGTTCTTAATGGACCACGTGTCGGGCCCCTATTGTTCCACATGTCTGTTTTTATTGACACACATGTCGTGTTGCGGTTGGGTCACGTGTCATTTCTTCATTGGACCATGTGTCGTATTTTTATTGGTCCACATGCCCGTCTCGTATTCGACCACGTGTCAAGATTCTGTCCATCCACGTTTTGTTTCTTGATTTGGCCATGTGGCTTCATGGCTTCCTTTCACGTGTTGGATTTTTATTAGCTCACATGCCGTGTCATGGCTATTTCACGTGTCATGCACTGGTTCGTCCACATATCGTATTTTTATTTGATCACATGGCATGCCTAGGTTCTACCACGTGCCCAACAATCAATTCATCATAAAAGTAATTTAAGATCGTCACTGCTGCACAGATTGACTACATAATTATTCGATGATGTCTACATAATTATTCACCATGACAATCAAATACAACAAATTATTGTTTACACATCAGCAGCAACCCACTGATAGTTTCACCACATCAAACCAGCACACAAGTACACACATCAAACCACAAATGCTCACTGCATCAAGCCAACAGAGTTGACGACTGAGAGTTATCAGAAGAAGAGCTAAAGCGCATGATATCATCACGTAGCTTATTGTACTCGTCTTGTTGCTGTATCTTGAACTCCTCAAACTCCCTTTCAGTCTTTTCTGTCTTTCTCTTCAGTTTATCCACTTGTTCAACGATGTTAAAGAAACTTTTCTATTCAGCAACATGCTATTCCTGAAGCATTCTCTCCGCCGATGTCTCTGTTCTGGCGGAGCTTGTTGGGATACCGGCATTCTTCAAAAAAGGTGTTGCCACTGACCTAGGAGTGGACCTGGCTATGGGAGAGGCAAAGGACCGTGGGAACAATATCAGCACTTGTCATTGGTTCATGCCCATCAGCAACAGGTTCTGCTCGTATAGTTTTCATAGCTTCCTGTGAAATTCAAGCAGTAAACATTATGTTACATATAGTGGAAGAGGATTTTAATTGAAAATCTAAGAGATTAGTTCATAACAAGTAATGTAGGTTTCATATTGATATGGATTACGTGGCTGTTTGGATCTTGGCCACACATAGCCATGCTGTGGTGAGTTGTGGCGGTGGCGGGGGTTTCATCCGCCACTCTCGTGGCTCATTCTCTACTGAGTAAAGCTATGGCAGCCTCATTTAAGTCAGCAACCAAACACCTGCTCTGGTTCCCATGGTGAGCCACAGTTTGTGGCATGGCGGCCGGTGGCCCTCAACCAAACACCCTCTACACAAGCACAACACACAGGTACTGATATGGATTACATACTGTGAAATTCAAGCAGTAAACAATAGGTTACAGAGATGGATTACATAAGCACAATACATAGGTATTGCAACTTCAAAATTAAATGATGATGCCAAATTTAGGGCCCCTTTGGTTCATAGGATTTCCAAAGAAAAAATATAGGAATCAGTAATCCTATGGAATCTACACCGTACAGGCCTTGGGTTCACAGGAAGAAATGGGGAAAGGAAAACCATAGGAAAGTTTCCTATCCTTCAACTTTCATAGGAAAAACAAAGGAAAAAATATCCAATAAAACCTCATTGTATTGGTTTCCTATGTTTTTCCTGTACAAAACCAAACACCACTTCTAACAAAATTCCTCTATTTTTCACATGCATTCCAATCATATTCTTGTATTTTTCCTGTTGCTATGTTTTTCCGATCCTGCGTTCCAAAGGGGGCCTTAGGCTCCTGCCACTATTGCTTCTATTAACAGTGCACATAAGTTTCTGTTTATACAAAGGCTAGAACAATAAAACACAACCGTCACTTACAAATGATTGTAGCTATACAGCATAGGAGCGAGATCCTATAGCCTGGTGGCACTTCGCTTTTGCACGATTTTGCTTGTTCTTCTCAGATCCATGAGTCAATTCTCTAGGTCGTGTTGACTTCACTCTCTTGGACTATCTTCCTCTAGGACTGATATTAGCGCTGCCTTTTGTCTTGCTAGCAGAACCTCCTCTGCAGCTTCTTTGAACTGGAGCTGAAATTGGAGAAACAAATTTAAGCAGAAAGCATGTACAAATTATATTGCTATCCAAACAGCAAAGCATTGTAGTGCTATCTGCACCCCTGGCCCCTCCCGCCCGAACTCAATACAAGGTAGAACAAGCACCTCAACTACAAGGGCCACTGGCTCATCTTGTAAATCTGAATATGTTTCATCTGTATCACCAAATCTCTCGACAACCACCCCTAGTTCTTCCATCTTTCTATGATTCTTTATGACTTGTGCCTCCCATTCTCTTTCAAAAGCATTTAGTGGTAGTTCATCTAGATTACAAAGGTATTTATTAACTAAAGCTTATAGCGAATGTCAACACAACAGAGCAAGAGTATGCAAATAAGTGCCTAACTAGTAACTACAACTCATACGAAAGTCATTAATCCAATAAAGCACATGTCAGCTACACTCAACTATAGAAAATATGCAACCCCATTGCTATCTACATATCCCAGGTTGAACCACTACAATACAACACACATCATAAAAGGAATTTGGGTACCTCTTCCTCCGCGTACCCTGGCTACGCTTTGTCATCGGCATAGTCGTCCTGTCATTGTGGTCGCAGAACTAGTGCGAACGGCGTTGTCGAAGGGGTACCAGATCTGGCTTTGGCTAGAGTTCGGATCTGGCTGGTCATGACAGGTGCTGAAATAGGGGATCCAGATCCAGCCTATACCATCGTCGAGGTGGTCCTTCCATTGTCAGCTGACCTGCTATCGATGAACTGAAGGGGATCTAGAACAAGCTAGGGTTCAGAAAGCTATAAGAGAGGGTGCGGCTAGAGAGTGCAGATTGATGTGTCGAGCTGCTATGCCGATGGCGCCTAGGGTCTGGAGAGGGGTAGCAGAGGGGGCAGCTGGAGAGAGAGGAAGGCCATGGGGCTACGATTTGAAGCGGGAGGAGAGATGGTGGCGGCTAGAGGATGGAGATGGAGGCGAAGACAGAGGTGGAGACGGCGACTCCTTGCACTTTTATGTGGCCATCATAGTACCACAAATGCCCTTGTTTGAAATCAATGGCATGGTAAACCTAATTTTTGCACGGAGGGCAAAAGAGGGACATCTAATTTTTGGTGCGTGTTGGTGGCACTGCCCCGTGCGGTGTGAAATTTTCACCAAAAATCAAATTTTCGCGCGGGCGGATCTCCTCGTCTGTTCGGGGCCCACCAACACTGCAAAATGGAATCCCGAGAAATGGACAAAAGAAACTCCAAAAGTTATGGCTCCTTTGGAATGGCGGAGAGACAAGAATTTTGAAGGATCCAAATCCTACAGGAAAAAATCTTACGCAGCCCTTTGGACCGGCAGTTCCGGTGGGAACCCCGGCTCCACCGCAAGTAAGTCCATGTCTGAACGAAGGTGGGTGGCGGCTAGGGCTGACACAGCCCCATGGCGAAGGCCATCCGTCACTACGTCCTGAATCTGCGTCGACAGAGCATGGACGTGCTCAAGGAAGTTCGGCCCCGCCGGTAGCACGGACACGGCGTTCAGCTGCTCCATGATGGCTGAAAGAGCAAGAACAAGAAAACCATACCAATTAATAAGGTGTGGTGCCACACAAAACAAGAAGGTACGGTAATGACAATGCCTTACCAGCAATCTATGCTTGCGTTTAACCCACTGCGGCTTCAGCCACGGCCGTCTCCCTATCGGCTGCGGCGAGTGCCGTCTACACAGCGGAGAGGCATGATCACAGCAGCTCCACCTCCCGGTTCTCCGTGCGGAGAGCCTACCTGGTCACGTCTAGGTTCCGCACCATCATCTTCTCCCTTGGACGCTTCTCCACCGACATGGTTCAAGCTTGAAGAATGAGGTCCTAGGGAAGAGGCGGTGAGCAGGAAAGGTGAGTTCGCAAGGTTACAAGGCAACTGTACTGATTCCCCTGTTTTTCCTCTATTTTTATAGCAAGGGACGTGCATGGCCGATGGACTTGAATTCCAGCAGATGCGGGGCGATAGCAGGAGGTAAGGCAAGGCCACATATCCACGATCTCTGAGGAGCACGCCTTCTGAGAAATACGCGTTGAGAAATGAGCCACTGAAACAGAGCAGCCAGATAGCTGTTCATATTTTACTGCACGCGTAAGAAAGTCCGGATACAGCACATTTGATCTCGTCGGACACTATACAATACAGAGCTGTGAGTAAAACTATTGCCAACGGAGTGCACTCAGTCACAACATTTGTATCAGTAGTAGTAGTAGTCATGAGTGGCTTTGATCTATGTTGAACCCAACTCGTCTTATTTTTTTGTATTTGATAAGATTTGTTGAACTTGCAAGAATCATGCATCAAAGATAATTTTATACAGAATTTAATTTTTATAATCTGATGCGTGCCTCTACAAACCAAGAGAAATTGAAGCAAGTCCTCAGTTTGCCCCTCGATTGATGTGACTGCTTAGATTAGACTGGTCTGTCTATACTTCAAAGGATCACACAAGGTCTGGTCGTCTAAAATCTTGACTACCCAGACGAAGTGCTCCTGTATTCCCGCACAGGCGTGCGTGTGGGTGGCGTCAGCAGCCAGTTATAGCAGGGGACGTCACCTGTTGGGTCATCACATTGACGGGATGAGGCAAAGCCCCGCCACCCACCCACGCAAACGTCTCGGTCGTGGGGTGGTCGACGGCCCCCAAATTATAGTCGTAGAGACAAGGGCACAAGAGGGAAGGTTATCACTGCTACCTTTTCTCTCCAAAGCTTCTGGTTCCATCCCAAAGCTTTTGCTTTCCACCCTACTGTGCCACCTATGCCTCCTGCCAGGACCATGGCTGAGTGGACGAGGTCAACTGTCGATCGGGCTGAGTTCGACCAGTTGCGAGAGAGGGGGTGATCCCAAAGGCCACCGAGGAGCTTGGGTGGAGAGTCCCAACGAGAAGCGAAGTGGAGCCGAGGCTGAAGGAAAATGAGGTCATCTCTTTTGTCCCTTTCCACCTTCTTGGGTTTGGGCTGCTGGCGCACCCCTTACTGAGGTGGTTGCTCTACTACTACGGCCTCCGCCTCCATGACTTAACCCCAGAGGGAATCCTCCACCTCTCGGTCTTCATCATGCTATGCGAGGGCATCCTAGCAATACCTGCCCATTATGATTTATGGTGGTTTCTTTTCTGGGTGGTTCCATCAGCGTTCTCTTGGCATTGTCGTTGTCCGATGGGGGGTGCCTCGATCGAAGTTTGTCCTAGATTAGAGGAGCGCTACCTGAGCCTTGACCGCCACTATGCCGTAGACCTGGATTGGGAGCATAGGTGGCTCTACATCCCCAACAATGAGCAGCTACCGCTGCCAACTTTTTCTCATGACCGGCTACGTCCTGACACACCAGAATCATGGTCGAGGCCACTAACCATGTCAGAACCGCATCATTTGCGCTTATTGCTGGATGCGATGGAGGATCTGAAGGACTAGAGACTGATGGCACCGAGGGTGATCCGTACCTTCTTCAGCCATCATATCCTCCCCTTCAAGATGAGGGGCCACCCCTAGTGGGAGTCCCAAGGTGCGATGGACCATACAATAGAGTCGAGTGTCCCCATCTGCTTGGAGGAGGTAGACGATCTGATGATGATAGCTATTGGAGTGTCCACATAGGATTGTGGCGATGGGGAGGCCCCAGATGCCTTCTACACTAGCAATCCTCCTCCGACAGACACACCTCTTGTCGGCCTAGTCTCTGACCCACCACCAGTTCACCCTTCGAAGGTGGATCATCACCGTACCGCTGTTCATGTAGTTTATCTTTATTTAACTAGAATATGCGAGCAATGCTCACACTAGCTAGTATGTGTTCATGTTGTTTAATTTAACTAGTATTTGGATCGTGCCTACTTTGTCAATAGATGAACATGGGCATGACGGCGTCCCAAGCCTCGTTGGCCCTGGAGCCCGGTTCATCGTCCGTGGTCGTGCTCGAAAAGCGTCCCTACAAGGCATCCACCGATGGGGCAGCCACCTGTGATTCCATGCCATGCTGCACGGTGACCTAGAGGCCGTGTGCAACGCACTTCAAGTTTCCAAGAATGAGGCCTCCCAGGGGCGAGCCATGTCGGCGATGGTCAAGGAGTAGGCCCATAACATGACGATCTTGCATGCTAGCCTCGACCCTATGTGTGGGACATATCAGTAGTATTAGTAGTCATGAATAGGTTTGATCTATGGGACGCCCTTGCAAATATGTGAACTCTTATTTACGTGTTGGTGTTAACTTTTATTGAACTTTGTATTAGGTGGGTTAAACTCTGTTGAGCACGGTGTAGCTCAGGTCCTTTGGCCATTTTGTCGCTGGTTTGTAGCCCCTGTTGATTGCTTTTCGCTACAGATTTCTTTTGTAGTTGTCTTTGATGTGATCTATAATATGCCAAACATTCATGAGTGCCTTTAATCTCTATTGAGGCCAACTCGTGTCTTCGATAAAATTTGTTGACCTTGAAACAAACATGGAGCGAGGAGTTCATCTGAACAAATCTTGCCTCGATCTAATGCAGAACGGAGGAGCCATAGTTGTTGACTTTTACTGCGAATACAAGAAAGTCCGCCCGCTGAGTATTTGATCTTGTAGGACAGAATAACATGTCATATAGAGTAGCAATCAGTCCGCCCCTTGACTGCTGTGACTGCTTGGATTGGAGTGAAATAAGTACAAAAAAGACCTATCACAACTGCACTAGGCATTCAGGTGTCAAGCGTGTCATGGTGGTCAAAAGCTCTTTCTCTCGATTCACTTCTTGTGTCTAGCTTTCCGGCCACATTCGCTTCACGCTCGTCCTCTTCTCTCATCTGAGAGCATTGCATCAATCGCCTACCTTCAGTCTCCCCCCTTCCCTCACATGTTTGCATTTTCTCAACCTTCTCGCTCTCAACTTTTCCCCCGACCACGTCCCTCTATGATATTAGATGAAATGATGTTTACCTGTTTCTTATAAACCGTATGTTCACCTGATAGTCCGAGCAGCATAAATTTGAACAGGCCAGACATGTAACTCTTGTACTCAGCTATGAGTAGAAATTTTGCCTAATCAGCTATGCTACAAATAGGAGCTGCACCGTCTGTGGCTACATGCATTAAGTAGCAAGGTATTGGATTCCTGAAGCGGCATCTTCAAACACAGCCAAGGGTGTGCAGACGATTAGAACCTATGAAACCATATAGCCATCTCTAGCTAGATCTACCCCTTAGCTACCGTGAGCCTGCGACTACTTGGAATGGACTTCACTATATACGTCACCGGATGACAGAAGGTCCGACCATCTAAAATATTCACTACTCGGATAGTACTGGTAATGATGAATGTCATGCGATCATGTCAGAAGCTGCTCTAGCCCTAGAGTCAATGTGTGTACAAAGCCTGGCCTCACTCCCCCCCTTGAATTGCCAAAAACCTTAGCCCCGCACTGCCTCGCAAAGTCCCCACCTCCGCCTCTCCATCGGTTCCCATGAAGGCCATCCCCATGAAGCGCTCCAGGTCCTCCTTGAGGAACCATGGCCGGGCTCTAGTCCACGCATCCTCTAATGCGCTAGCGCACCCTGCATCAATGCCTGTTCATACCCTTCCACGGCGACTGTGCCACCGACGATGGCGAGGTGGACCACACCGGGAGCGGCGGTGGCAAGCGAATCACCGGTGCCTGTGGCATCATCATTGTTGTTGTGGGCGACGGGGAGACCAATGCCAACCAAGGGGACGGCATGTGGGAGCGCGATGGTGCCTACGACGATGGTGAGGTGGACCCGTCACGCTCCCGTATGCCATCTCCTAGGCTGCCATTTGTCTCCCAGTCGCCCACGACGACGACGTTGACGCCACCGGCACTAGTGGTTCACTCGCCACTATCACTCCCGATGCAGTCCACCACACCATCGTTGCAGGCACCGTCGCAGTCCCGCACGCCATCCCCTAGGTTGGCATTGGTCTCCCCGTTGCCCACAACGATGATGTTGACGCCACCGGCATTGGTGGTTCCCTCGCTACCGCCGCTCCCAGTGCGGTCCACCTCACCATCGTCGTAGGCACCATCGCGCTCCCACATGCCGTCCCCTTGGTTGGCATTGGTCTCCCTATCGCCCACAACAACAATGATGATGCCACAGGCACCGGTGATTCGCTTGCCACCGCCGCTCCCGGTGTGGTCCACCTCGCCATCGTCGGTGGCACAGTCGCCATCGTTGGATCTTCTCCTGGTGCCCCAAGGCGGGAGTGGGTCTTCTGCAATGTCACGGTCCCACTCGCCATCCACCAAGGACATGTACGAGGGCTCTATAGAGGTGGCTCCATCATGGTCCAGCTCGCCTTCACCGGATCGGCTCCCGGCGCCCCACGGCGGGAGCGGGTGAAGGGACCCTCTGGTTCGACGTGGCGGAGAGGTTTGGTTTTAACCTAGGTAGGTTTACCTTGCAAGTATTGGATTTTGATCATGCTTGTTGGTTCCCTTGTTGCATGACTTGCTTAGAGCTATGGGATGGCACCGCTCATTGAATTAATTAGTAGTATCAAGTCATATAAACATTTGTAGTTAGGACGAGTATGCTGCCTGGTGCTCATTACTACTATGAAGTCATGTTAATCATTTGTAGTTAGAACTAGTATGTTTATGTAGTAGTTGTATGACTAGTGTGGCACGTTTCTCCTCTTATTATGGTCGATGAAGGCATGGTTATGTAGTTTGAACTCGTATCATTGCTGTACTCCACATATATATATGAAGTCTGGTTTGATGTTATGTTATCTTTCTAGTAGCACTGCTCTCCTCTTATTATGCATGTAGCCATGCCTAGATCTGCAAATCCAACCCAGGAATAGGTGCCTAATCTTTTATGCCACCAAAGCATAGTCCATCCATGTTGTATTAGATGAGGCCAGACCATATATTAGGTGTCCGGCCAGCTCTTTTATCTTGGACATGCAAAATCAACAACCAAAGGATAGTTCGCCCCCTTGTTTTGCCATAGGCCGAACATGCAAAAAATGGAGAAGAAGTGGATGGGCAACAAGATGAGTTAGGCAATGGATTGAACTTAGTTAATTGTGGTATGCATCTGGATGTCAATAATGCTGATGTATATCAATCTGTAATTGGCAGTGCGCTTGTTTATTTAGTGTTTGTTCAGTGTTTATATCAGTTTGTTCATTTTGTCGTAATGCTATTTACTGTTCAAAGAAAGCCATGACCTGTGCGTCCTCATCAAAAGCACATTCCAAAATACATGAAAAACACTTAAAAATAGTTAAAACCACTATTATATTGATTCCTAATTCCTAATATTTATCTGGGTACATGAGGCCATTCGAAATAGACCAAAAGTGCACTACAACGCACCCACCATTGTACTACTTGATGAGGACATCACTACTTCATCGCATACAAGCCAAGGTGAGGAGGAGGTCCAGCATGGGCGTCCAATTCTTCTTTCTCATGGTGGAGGCCCAGTCCAACTAAAGTTGGAGCCCATCTCGGGTTATAGGACCAGTCTGTCATAAAACTGGTCACACGGGCGTGTCCGGGATCCGTTTTCGATGATCCACATATGGATGGAAAGCTAATTATATAAGGAAGCCAATGCAAGTGGTCTCATGTCAAAAGCCCTTCGGAATCAACTGGAATCATCGAAACAATTCAGCGTCCAGAATCTGCCAGGGTGCTGCGACACCGTCTTTTGGTCCGTTGCACCGTGTATCGTGTTTGGGCCCATTAGGGGGCGCGTCCAGGGGGTAACGCCCAAGACTGTATAATTAGCAGCCATCGCTCTCCTTAGGGTTTGGGTTTTGTTTAGTTCTTGATTTCCTTGTAAAACATACATCGTTTTGCTGTAACTGTGCTGCCAAGGCTGCTTGCTGTGAACCAGGGCCCTAGTTCTTGATTTTGTTCGCCTGTGGCGATTAGTCCTTTTGAATAAAGACTTGAACTCCTTTTCATTATCATAAGCCTCATATTTATTTGCAATTTCAGATTGTGTTCATCCCATTCTTGCTTGTGTTCTCGATTCGCTTGCAGGAAAGCCTTCTCGGCGAGGTCAATCGTGTTCATGTGGTTGATAACCAACGGAGCAGTGGTGTAATGGTTGTGGGGGTCCGAATCAGTCTTGGTTTGAAGCCTAGATCATGAACATCGAGTCTCCACCAATCGACGCTATCATACCTTTCGGAAGATCGGGCCTAGTCTACATCACCACTACTAGTTAGTACTAGACCTACTGCTACTGTACTAATTAACTAAACCTACTGATCGACGCCGCTACCCCCACCGTCGCCGTTGTCACCGCCCTTCTCGTCGTCCTCCTCTGACGAGGAGTCATCCTCATCCTCCATAATCGTGTTGGCGGATGGAGGGTTGAGCCTGCACTTCTTGTTGCGTGGCATGGGGCTGAACCCCGACGGAATGGTCTCGGTAATGTTGTCCACCTCCTTTAATCGGCTCCTCGTCCTCCTTCTCTGCCGCCTATGGCGCCTTCTCCTCCTCATCATCGATGGGCTCCCTGTTGTCTTCGGCGGGCTCCTCCTAACGCTCAGGGCTCGGCGTCAGTTGATTCACCTCCTTGCCATCCTTGTCTTCGTAGTCTATGGAATACTTGCTAGATGACCAGTGCCCCATTGCTCGCTCTACGCGCTACCGGTGAGTAGGGATCGGCTGGTGAGTAGGGATCGGAGGAGGTGATGTGATGTGTACTGGTACGTATGTATGAGAGAATACCCTAGTCGGTGGTGCTCTCTACAACCTATTGGTCATTTTAAAGAGGAGAGCCAAATGGTTGCTCTCCCACAGGACGCAACAATGGAGGCTTCGCGGTTGGTTGGCATCCCCCGTTTAACGTTTTGATTCCTAGGATTGGAAACAGTGTACACTCAATGCACCCAGTCGCCTGCCCACCCGGTAATCTGAACCGTGTCATCGTTGCGAGTTCCCACGCCAGTTCATAGAGGGTATTTAGAGAACTCCTACTGTAATCGCCGCTCAGGCGCCTCCCCCACCTCCTCCTCAATCAATGCACGTCGTGCCACTCTGCCTCTTTAGCCCTCTGGCTCGTCCCCGTCCACACGCCATAGCTCCATCCACGCCGGCAATCATGTCGCTGATGGCGCTCCCTACCGACATGCAAATTGGGATCGCTGGCCACCTCGCTACAACCTCGGATCGGCCCATGGATGACCTCCGTAGCCTACGGGCGACCTGCTTGTCCATGCACCGCATCTGCAGTGACCCCGCCATCGGTCAGCGTTTGGCACTGGATCTGGTCAGACATGGGAGGATGGGGGTAACCCCATCAACTACTACGCCCTTCTTACTAGCCTGACCCAAGTCGACAACCCAGAGGCTTGCTACCTCACCGGGATACAAACCATATTCATGGAAGAGCGCAGCCCCCAGCCATGCCTCGATGATCTCACCTGTGCCGCCGATGGCGGGCACAATCTGGCAGCCTATCTGGTTGCCATATTGCTCTATAGGCATAATAGCAGTGCCGACGACGATGACACTACGAGGCGGTGCATGAGATGGGTCGAGGGCGAGGAAGAATCGCGGGCGGTAGTAGTGGACCAATGAGTAGGTGGCTAAGCAACAAGGGGTGTGTGCTGTGTTGCCACCCGGCCATCAAGGTGATCTACAATACAACGTGGGGACAGTTGTCGCTGCCGCCGCCGGCGTAGGTGCTTAGCGATCTTCCTTGCATAGGCGGCGCTTGCGGAGATGCAGACGGATGGGAAGGAAGGGTTGTGTATTGCAGCAAGGACTGTAGGCTTCATCAAGAAATCCATTTTTTCGAATGGGAATTTGGAATAAGAGACTAGTCCTTTCACTCTCTGAAATATAGTGTATTCTGGTATTTAAAATTTGTCCTGAAATATAGTGTATTCTGTAGATTTTGATTTCCTGTTGTTTTGTTTCAGTTATATTTTTTCCTTATTCAACAGAAGTACTAGTACAAAACATGTTTCTCTGTATAATGTGAGATGTGTTCGGTCCGGTCAGATTTACAATGCTCAGACTTTCTTGCTTGTGTAGTAAAATTTGAATAGCTATGTGGCTCCTCCATTAGGCATTAGATCGACGCGAGATTGGATCGGATGAATTCTGTATGCATGTTTACTGCACTACAGATAAGAAAGAGAACCAGGAAGAAACCTGTAGACAAAACCAACCAACAGGGGCTAGAAACCGGCTACCAAATGACCCTTGGTTCAGTAGTAGTAGTAGTCATGAGTGGCTTTGATCTGTGTTGAACCCAACTCGTCTTATTTTCGTGGCTACTTCAGTCTGTAACTCGTCAGTCTCTAGCCTTTAGTCTACCCCTCGACTGTCGTGACAGCTTGCGTGCTCCTGCATTCTCACGTAGACGCGCGTGAATGGGTGGCGTCAGCAACCTGTTACAGTAGGGAAGCTCGCATTGACGTGACGCGGCAAAGCCACACCGCTAAACCACGCAAACGTCTCATTGCTCCTTGGTCATGGGGTGGTACTTTGTATTAGGTGGGTTGAACTATGTTGAGCGTGGTGTAGCTCAGGTTATTTGGTTTCTGTTTGTTTTTTTGTTGCCTTAGTGTCTTTGTCAATCTTTGTTGAACATGCAAGAACCTTGCAGCGAGGAGCAAGTCTCACCTCAGTCTAATGCAGAGCTGAGTAGCCACTGGCGTTGAGATGTTATTGCACATGTAAGAAAGTCCGACCTCTGTGGTCCGTCTAACAGTTTCCTCCGTAGTTTTTTACTCGTTTGGACGCGTCTGACACGTAAGAAACTCCCAACTCCCAACATAAGGAAGATACATCAAATGCAATGTGACATAACATCAAATGGAACTTTATTTACTCCTCGCCTAATGACTCCGAGAACAAGGGTGTTTGGTTTAGGTGACTAAAAGAGACTAAAGCAGCTAAAAAAGACCAGAATGCCCATATTAATTGCCTAGGATCTTTGTTGCTACCGCAGTATTAAGGGGTAAGAGTGTCTTTTTGGCCCTCTGTATGTCTGTGTTTAGTTTTGTTCAACTTTGTATTAGGTGGGTTAAACTCTGTTGAGCATGGTGTAGATCAGGTCCTTTGATGATTTAGTTTCTAGCCCCTGTTGGATGGTTTTGCCTGCAGGTTTCTTTCTGGTTCTCTTTCTGATCTGTAGTATGGTAAACATGCATAACAAAATTCATCCTATCACGTCTCGCGTCGATCTAATGCCTAAAGGAGGAGCCACATAGCTATTCAAATTTTACTGCACACGCAAGAAAGTCTGAGCATAATAAATCTGACCGGGCCGAACACATCTCAAGTTATACATGGAAACTTGTTCCGTATGAGTACTTTCGTTGAATCCCTACAGGAAACAAATAAAATTGAAACAAAACAACAAAAAATCAAAAGCTGCAGAATACACTATATTTGAGGAGCTCGAACTACTTCAGCAGTACTTTTCAGTGAACGCGCAGTGTTTCCCTCTCACAACAAATCAGTATAAGCATCAGCATAAGCCAAATTTTAGTGAAACAAGGCCCTGCTCATTTCTTATTCCAAGTTCCCATGCGAACAACTCAAATTCACGACGAAGCCTATAGTCCTCGCTGTAATACACAACCCTTCCTTCCCATCCATCTGCATTGCCACAAGCGTCGCCTGTGCACGAAAGATCGCCGCGCACCTGGGCTGGCGGCGGTAGCGACAACTTGCCCTAGGCTCACTTCATTTCGTGTATCACCTTGGCGGCCGCCTCGCGGTGACACATCACACACCCCTTGTTGCGTAGCCATCCACTCGTTGGTCCGACGCCATTGCCCGCGATTCTTCCTCGCCTTGGACCCGTCTCATGCACTGCCTCATAGTGTCATCGTCGCGGGCATCGCCATTGTGCCTATAGAGCAATATGGCGACCAAATAGGAGACTGCTCCAAGGTCGTAGCGAGGTGGCCGGCGATCTCAACAACCAGCTCGTCAGGGAGCTCCAGTAAACACGACGTGGGGTGCCGCCTCGCTGCCATGATTGCCAGCATTGATGTCGCATGTTGCGGAGCTCGAGGAGGCCAACCGAGGCCTCATGTGGTGGCATGGATGGAGCTATGGCGTGTGCATGGATGGAGCTATGGCGTGTGGATGGTGGCGTGACGAAGCGCTGGAGAGGCAGCATGGCATGGTTGACTTACTTTGATTGAGGACGAGGCGGGGAGGCGGCGGAGTGGGGGTTATAGTAGGACTTTTAAATACCCTCTGCGAATTGGCGTGGGAATTCCAACGACGACACCATTCAGATTACCGGGTGGCCGGGCGACCGGGCGGACAAGACGGTCAGATTACCGGGACATGCGGAGTTTTCTAGTTCTCTTTCTGATCTACACATTTCTTTTTGTTCACATTTTTTACTGCACACGTAAGAAAGTCCACACGCTGTACATTTCATCTCGTAGCATAGTATATAGTGTCATCTATACATTTGAAAGTCATAGCAAATTGAGTGCATTTGTTCATAGTTGCACGGGATGAAATTTCAAATACCAAGGAACAGAGGAAGACTGTGAAATTGCATTAATTAAATATATCACGTCCAAGCCTCTATTAGAGCCGTCTCCCTGGCTTCCATGCATGTATGCATGCAACCTTTAATTGGAACAAACCAGAGACGAGCTCGGCTTCCATCGAGGGTTAATTACAGCCTTGTTTTTAGGATACGCCTAATAATATGGACTTTTTCTAAACCCCACGGGCGCCTAATAAAGTGGAAGCATCAACCACAACCTAGGGAGTACAGTCGATCAGAACCTATGAAACCTTGTAGCCATATCTATCTAGCTGCTGCTCCTCGGCTACTGTGAGCCTGCGATTGCTTAGATTGGAGTGCACTGTATACTTCATCGGATGGCAGATGGTCTGACCATCTAAAATATTCACTACTCGAATAATAGTATTGATGAACCTCGTGCGGTCACGTCAGAAGCCTGTTCCAGCCCTGACGTCCCTATGTGTACAAATCCTGGCCTCACTCCCATTGTATAGCCATCTCTAGCTAGCTGACTGCCTTACTGCCCCTCGACTGCTGTGAGTCCTCTTCACAGCCGCACTAGGCTTTCAAGTCTAAGGCGTGTCATGGTGGTCAAAAGCTCTTCTTCTAAGATGCACTTCTTTTGTCCAGCTTTCTTGCGCATTCACTTTACTCTCGGCAACCGCGCAATGTCTATATGGGAGGAGCATCCCCCTTCCCTCAAAGATTCTGAATTTTATTTGTTTCTTTAGGAATTCAACGAATGTATTCGTACGAAATAGGTTTCCTTGTATAACGTGAGATGTGTCTGGTCCGGTTAGATTTATGATGCTCAGACTTTCTTGCGTGTGCTGTAAAATTTGAATAGCTATGTGGCTCCTTTGTTTGGCATTACATCTACTTAAGACTTGATCGAATGAATTCTGTTATGCATGTTTACCATAACTACATATCAGAAAGAGAACCAAAAAGAAAACTGCAGGCAAAACCAACCAACAGCGGCTAGAAACCAGCTACCAAATGACCAAAGGACCTAATCTACACCATACTCAATAGAATTTAACCCACCTAATTAATACAAAGTTCAACAATATAGTAAACACAGACATGCAAATAAGACTTCACAAATCAAAACCTCTGTATATTTGAAAATGCTAGTGTTGAAGCCATCTATCCGGCTCTGGTAGCAGGCGAGGATGTACTCCATGTTGTCCACATGATTCTTGTTCAGGTGGGCTGGCAGTTCTTCCAGGACATTGGTGAGTTGGTGAAAAATGAAGACGTAACTATTCACCTTTTCCTCCTGAGGTGGGTTGAGGGTGCCTAGACCGGTGTTCTGTAGCACATGCCTAATCTTCAAGAAAGCCTTACTCCTGGTGCTAATGGCCCAATCGTCTCTATCTCCAAAGGGATCCTCCGGAGCTTCATCTTGATTCACCACGGGTATGGTGTCATCCTCCTTCACCATGGGCACGGCGCCATCCTCCTTCACCAAGGGCACGGCGTCATCCCCCTCTCATGCATGCTTCGCAGAAGGCTCGCCCTTCACCATGGTGGTGGCTAAGAGTGAAGTAGGTTTGGAGAAGGAAACCGCACGTTCCTGGTGATTTTAGATCTATAGTGGGAATGGAAGGGCTCAGGGAAGGAAGGGAAACAATCAGAGTTGCGGAAGAGATTGCAGCGGTTAATATATCACAACTGCAGAGGAGCCATTTTTTTGGGAACAAAGAGAAGCCATTGGTGTTTAAATGTTACTACACACACAAGAAAGTCCGACCACTGTAGGTTTGAATGCGTCTGACACACTGCACAAATTTTAGCTTACATTACAAACAAGTTAAAGTTGCTGCAAAATAATGATAACATCCATCCAAGAGGAAATTAACATGTCCATAGACAATCAAAAAACATTGATCCATTTAAACATGTCATGACAGAGAGATACATCATGGAACTTTATTTATGCCTCTACTAATGACTCCAACTCCGAGAACAAGGGAACATAGAGAAGATAGTAAGGTCTGTCGTTGATTTGTGGCAGGATGCCATGTTTAAAAAACTGACTATAACGTGTAGGGATGGCATGAGCTATTCTACTATCCATGTTATATGCAACGATGTCATTTTCCACCCTAACCCCAACAAAGAGAAGCAAATTCCATTCTGGGTGAACCGTTGAGTAGTACTCATTAACATCATAGTATGAGTAATAACTAAATTCAATATTAGTCCATGCAAACACCTTCAGAATGCTGACAGTATATTTTAATGTTCATTTATTAGGATCCAGATTGAAAGTTTGGACATGTTGTGACCATGAACAGTACATACACACAAGTGATCCTGAGCTTGATGGATGGAGGGTGAAGAACCACGTGGGCAAGGAATTTTCCTCCATGTCTACCTCCATATCCACAGCAAGTATCTGAAGGTAAACCCCCGAGTACCCCATAATGTGCAGACAACCGTTAAGATACACAGTTCTGATGATCTCATTTCTTCTGATCTCTCAATTGTCACACAAGTATTTGGTCTCTATTTAGATTCCATACAAATCCATGTTATAGTTTTAGATGAGTAGATGTTCACACCCTTGCACTCATCATCCTGCTCCTTTTCTATATATTCAATCACATGGAAGTGGGAGGAGGCTGTTAGATCAAACCCCAATCGAGCCTCACCAACAGAATGGATGCTAGGCGGCAGTTCCTTGAACTCCTTGGTTGTCGGATTGCAGATGACATAGCAGTATGATCCATCAGTGCCTCGGCACCAGCATAGGATGAGGCCATTGTAGATATCTGAGACAGCTACATTGCCCAAGGTAAAGGGCAAGAAGGACAAGGAGGGGTGTTCATTGGTGTTGGGGACCTAATACCAGGGTACCCAACGAGGTGGTACTAGTAACCACCAGACGCTGATTCTTCCGAACGACAGAAGATCGGTTCCGCCTTGCCCGAATGATAGAAGATCAGTTCCGCCTCGCTCGACCCCCGAGGGCTAGGCTCTCCCTCACCCGACGGCTAAAGTCCAGACTCTGCCTCGCTCAACCCCCAAGGTATAGACTCCTCCTCGCCTGACCCCGAGGGCTGGGCTCCGCCTCGACCGACGCCCGAGGGTGGGCTCCGCCTCGCCCGACGTCCAAAGGCTGGCTTCGCCTTGCCTGACAACCGCACCCCGCTCCTTCATGATGATAGGCATAGGGTAAGACAAGACGTTCGGGTCAACCGCAGCATCGAGGACCATGCCCTACGCCCCTGCAGGAAAGTACCATCAGGTCGCGATGAAACAAGCGCTTAGACCCTTCTAGGCGTGGCAGAGCCTAATAGTGTTGCAGGCGCGTGCTCTTCGCCCTACAGTGTTGTAGGCGCTGCCTTCAGCCCTCGGGCATGGAACCCGACACAGACATATGACAACCACTACGTTCCAAGGGGGGACTCCCGTCCTCTATAGTGGGGAACGAGCAGTCACCGCGCCGTCCGCTCCCCACGGGGTTGCAGATCGACACCCCTGTTCGACACGCCGCCCGCGGGGGTGGGACGGGACGTGATCACCTGCAAAGCATGGCATCATCAATGCACGCACGCTCGGCGAATGTGCCATCTCTAACACCGTCTGGCTGTGTCACGGAGGCTGGCTCAGAGGAAAAGGAAGACCCAGCGCCTTCGGAGGGGCTTCTTGGCCTCTGGTTTTTTTCTCCTTTCTCCGACATGTAAACCCTGCCCCCCCTTGGTCTATAAAAGGGAGGGCAGGATGCCCCACTAGAGGGATGGACCAACTCACTCACAGAGGAACTCATACAGAGTTCGGTTCCACACACACGCGACACATCACACACACAGCCAGGCCGCCATCAGACTCTTGGCATCCTTTCGACCCTTCCATCAGAGACCTGGGACCAGTCCCTCTCTCGATCGTTTGTACCCCCTACTACGAACCATTTTCGGTGCTAATAACACGAGCAGCAGTAGATTAGACGTAGGGACATTCAACTCAAACCAGTATAAACCTTGTGTCCTTTAGCGCACCACCCGGGCCTAACGCGCATAAATATAAATTTACTAGCCGGTGTTTGTTCGAAACACCGATAGTTGGCGCGCCAGGTAGGGGACTTTGCGCATTCCAAACTAGGCCATGGATGGCTAACCACGACATCAGATGGGTCCCAGGCGCACACGTGCGCTTCAGGAACCTAGATTTCATCATCATGGTGGGAGGAGAGTTGGTACGGGCTCACGCCGCCATCCAATCTCTCCCCTCCATCAGCCTCGACGACAAGAGGCTTGGGCACCAGCTCAGCGTCTCCCTTGGACTCCTGCAGTCTGAGGAGGACCAGCGTCGCCTCACCCTTTCCAATGACAATGACATGGCGTGGCCTTCCAGAGAAAGACTCCTCTCTCCGGAACGCCACGCATGGAGCGCCCCGATAGCGTTTCCGTTTGGTCTCTGCAACGCCGCGGCGACTGTTGGCCACCTTGTGGCACAATGCATGGTTCAGCCACCCGCGAACAGCGTGTTTGTGGGGGTAATTGAACACAATACGGAGTCTCTCCACAAGCTCCTCATGGAGGAGCTAGGATCATCTTCTAGCTCTGACTCCAGCAGGGGGAGCCATCACCCTTCCCGGGAATGCTTTGTGGCGGAAACCCCCGAGGGGCACGTCAAAAGCGTCTCCGAGGAGGAGGCTACCCCGATAGGCAACCCCGATGGTAGGACCAGAGGAGAGACAGTGGCTCCATCTCACGTAAGGATGGAGCAGCTGAGAGTCCAAAAGCTACAAATCGATGAGGCTGGACAAGGGCTCGTACGGGAATATGCGGAGATCAATCGCGAGATTGAACGCCGTGGAAACGGTGGGCACGCACGCGCCATGGCCCGTAATGTACACCAAAGGATCATCACCGATGGTGGAACCCTCCCTCACTTTGCTCGGGCGAGCCAGAACATCACCGCCGCAACGGCCTTGCTTCATGGCCTCCCAGAGGCCGCGACATCGGAGGATCGCCGGGCCCACCGAGAAATTCGCACGCTGCTCGAGCGTGCGGCGGCGTAGCAGGCGGAGAGCTCGTTGTCTCGATGACACGAGCTTGACACCAGCCAGCGCATGCCCTCGGTGCGCCCCACCAGGGACGCATCGGTCCACCAGACACCACCAGGCGGCAAACAGCACACCGCTATCCCGGTGCACCAACGTCTTGGCCACAACCACGACGCACGCAGCACCATCGACGCCCGTAGATGTGCTTACAATGACTCAAGAGAAGGAGCCAAACACGGCTACCACCCTTGGCGCGGCGGACGCTACGACAGCGGCGAGGACCGGAGCCCGAGCCTCGGCCTACAGGGCCCTCAGGCCTTCGGTCGGCACATCCTCAACGCTGCCTTCCTGCAAAGGTATCAACCGCCTACCAACATCCCAAAATATTTTGGGGAGACAAACCCCAGTGAAAGGTCCTAATATGGCTAGAGGGGGGGTGAATAGCCTATTTAAAAATCTACAAATCAACTAGAGCAATTTGATTCGTATGACAAATAGCGAAATGCAAACTTGCTCTAGCTCTACAAGGGTTGCAAGCCACCTATGTAACAATTCTAGTCGCTATGATTACTAGGCACACAACTTGCTATGATACTACTCACTAAGAGCTCTCGATCTTGCTACCCTAAAGAGCTCTACTAGATGAACTTAATTAGCAAAGCAAGCCCTCAATTCTAATTACACTAAAGAGCTTGCCACAACTAGTTTACAAGAATATAAATGGGTGAGTAGGATGATTATACCACCGCCGTGTAGAGAAGTGAACCAATCACAAGATGAATATTAAACCAATCACCGGGAGAATACCAAATAGCAAGAGACAACCGATTTTCTCCCGAGCTTCATGTGCTTGCCAACACGCTACATCCCCGTTGTGTTGACCAACACTTGGTGGTTCGATGGCTAAGAGGTGTTGCACAAACCTCATCCACATGATTGGACACCGCAAGAACCTACCCGCAAGTGAGGTAACTCAATGACACGAGCAATCCACTAGAGTTACCTTTTGGCGCTCTGCCGGGGAAGGTACAAATCCCCTCACAATCACCGGAGATGGCCACGAACAATCACCAACTCATGCCAATCCTCCACCGCTGCACCAAGCCGTCTAGGTGGTGGCAATCACCAAGAGCAACAAACGAATTCCACAGCGAAACACGAATACCATGTGCCTCTAGATGCAATCACTCAAGCAATGCACTTGGATTCTCTCACAATCTCACAAAGATGATGAATCAAAGATAGAGATGAGTGGGAGGACTTTGGCTAAGCTCACAAGGTTGCTATGTCAATGCAAATGGCCAAGAGAGAGAGCTTGAACTGGCCATGGGGCTTAAATAGAAGCCCCCATGAAATAGATCCGTTGGGCTCCTCACTGCACTGAACACGGGCCGACCGGACACTCCGGTCATTTTGACCGGACACTGGACCTCAGCGTCCGATCGTGCGATGTGCGCCACGTGTCATCGGCTTCAAACGCTGATCCCTCGATTTCAACGGTCAAGTGATGACCAGACGCGTCAGTTAGAAAGTGATCGGACGCTGGATCTCAACGTTCGATCGTTTCTAGTAAGGTTCCAAATGTGACATTTCACGACCGGACGTGTCCGGTCATGCTCGACCGGACACACCCTACGTCTGATCACTCAACGTTTCCTCCGTGCGCCTCACGTCAGCGTACGTCAGCACTGACCGGACTCAGACCATGAGCGTCCGGTCAGTTTACACTCCAGCATCTAGTCACAAGACCGAGACAGTGTGCTTTCTGCTGTCACTGACCGGACGCTAGACCTCAGCGTCCGGTCATTGCACCACCGACGTCCGGTCACTCTGTAAACCCCTATCTTTTCTGTATAGGGTGCCGGTGGCACCATCGGACTATCTGCACTCTATGGGCGGACACTTCGCCGGTGAAGTTTCTAACCCTTGCTCAAATGTGCCAACCACCAAGTGTATCACCTTGTGCACATGTGTTAGCATATTTTCACAAACATTTTTAAGGGTGTTAGCACTCCACTAGATCCTAAATGCATATGCAATGAGTTAGAGCATCTAGTGGCACTTTGATAACGGCATTTCAATACAAGTTTCACCCCTCTTAATAGTACGGCTATCTAACCTAAATGTGATCACACTCACTAAGTGTCTTGATCACCGAAACAAAATGGCTCCTACTATTTATACCTTTGCCTTGAGCCTTTTGTTTTTCTCTTTCTTCTTTTCCAAGTTCAAGCATTTGATCATCACCATGCCATCACCATTATCATGATCTTCGCCATTGCTTCATCACTTGGAGTAGTGCTACCTATCTCACAATCACTTTGATAAACTAGGTTAGCACTTAGGGTTTCATCAATTAACCAAAACCAAACTAGAGCTTTCACCCGAGCTTTGGCTCGAAGACTATTGGTTTGTCTGTCAAGCCAGTGGCGCAAATGATGACGATTTCATTATTCGCAACCTCCCACTGTTCCTGGCCGATTCGGCACGAGCATGGTTGGAGCACCTGCCATCCAACGCCATCCAGAGTTGGGCGGATCTAAGGGAAATCTTCGTGGGGAACTTCTAGGGCACATACAAGCGCCCTAGGAACCCATGGGACCTCAAGAATTATCGCTAGAAGGCCAATGAAACCCTCCGCGGGTACATCCAGTGCTTTTCTTGACAGTGCTACGAGCTCCCCAACATCGCCAACACCAACGTGATAGGAGCCTTCCTGTCCAGAACCACCTGTGAGTCCTTGGTTCATAAGCTGGGACGCAAGAACCCGCGGACCACCAAGGAACTCCTGGACATCGCCACCAGCCACGCCTCAGGAGAAGAGGTGGTCGGAGCGATCTTCAACCGTCCCGATGGCAAGGCAAGGCGGGATGAGGCTACCAACAAAGGCGCCTCCAACCGCTCTGCCAAAAGGAAGAACAAAAAGCAGCGGCGCGAGGACTCGCTCGTGGCTGCTGCCGATCGCAAGCGTGGCCGGAAGCCCGCGGAGGGCACTCCGAACCACTTCAAAAAAATGCTCGAGGGGCCATGCCCAAACCATGCTTTCCCGGTCAAGCATCCGTACAAGGATTGTGGCATCATGCGCAAATTCTTGTCCGGAAGCTCCAACAAGGGGGAGCAGGGGAAAGATCTGCCCCCCGCTACAGGTGATGCCGAGGAGAAAGATGACACCTTCCCAACGCCGAACGGCGCCCTTATGATCATCGGAGGATCAATGGCCTATGACTCCAAGCACCGCCAGAAGGTCGCGCGCCGCGAGGTCTATACGACCGGGCCAGCCACGCCTACCTTCCTCCGGTGGTCGGAATCCGCCGTAACCTTCGACCGAGCCGACCATCCGGATACCGTCTCACACCCGACAAGGTATCCGCTTGTAGTTGACCCGATCGTTGGCCCAAACTGACTCACGAAAGTACTGATGGACGTAGCCAGTGGCCTCAACATCATGTACGCCAAGACGCTCGACGAGATGGGCGTCGACCGGTCAAACCTCCACCCAATCTGAGCGCCTTTTCACGGCATCGTACCTGGTAAACAGGCCGTACCACTAGGGAAGATCGATCTGCCCGTCACCTTCGGGGATCAGCTCAATTACAGGACTGAGACCCTCACCTTCGATGTGGTGGGGTTCCCTGGAACTTTCCACGCCATCCTGGGACGTCCTTGTTACGCGAAGTTCATGCCCATCCCCAACTATACCTACCTCAAGCTAAAGATGCTAGGCCCCCACGGGGTCATCACCATCGGCACCTCCTTCCAACATGCCTATGAGTGCAAGATCGAGTGCTGCGGCCACGTCGTAGCAACCGTCGCCTCCGAAGAGCTCGCTGCCCTCCAGGAAGAGGTTACCGAAGAAGCCCCCGACGCCAAAAAGTTGGCCAGGTCATTTGAATCAGCAGAGGGCTCTAAAGAAGTCCTCATAGACCCCGAGAGCGCCGAGGGTAAAACGATACGCATCGGTACCACGCTTTCCTCTGAATAGGAAAGCGCGCTCGTCGACTTCCTCCGCGACAACAAAGACGTCTTTGCGTGGAAACCCTCAGACATGACGGGCATTCCGAGGGAAGTCGCCGAGCATACTTTGAAAATCCATCCAGGCTCCCGGCTGGTAAAGCAACGCCTGCGTCGCTTCAACGAGAAAAACGCAGGGCCATCAGGGAGGAAATAGCCAAGCTATCGGCGGCCGGATTCATCAAAGAAGTGTACCACCCAGAGTGGTTAGCAGATCCCGTTCTTGTACAAAAAAAGTGTGGGAAATGGAGGATGTGTGTTGACTACACATGTCTCAACAAGGCGTGCCCAAAGGATCCGTTTCCTTTGCCGCACATTGACCAAATAGTCGATTCTACCTTAGGGTGCGAAACCCTCTGCTTCCTCGATGCATACTTCGGCTACCATCAAATCGCGATGAAAGAATCTGACCAGCTCACGACATCTTTCATCACCCCCTTCGGATCGTTCTGCTACATTTCTATGTCGTTCGGTCTAAAGAACGCTGGGGCCACGTACCAGCGCTGTATGCTCAAAAGCTTCGGGGACCTCATCAGGTGGACCGTTGAGGCCTACATAGATGACATCGTAGTTAAGTCCAAATGGGCTGACCACCTCGTGGCCGACCTTGATCTAACCTTCGCAAAACTCTGAGCGAATAGCATCAAACTCAACCCCAAGAAATGTGTTTTCGGGGTCTCAAGGGGCATGCTGCTCGGCTTCATCGTCTCTGAGCGCGGCATCGAAGCCAACCCAGACAAGATTTCAGCCATCACGGGGATGGGCCCGATTCAGAACATAAAGGGGGTTCAGCGAATCACGGGGTGCCTTGCCACCCTCAGCCGATTCATCTCGCGCCTCAGTGAATGAGGTCTCCCCCTTTACCGCCTTCTGAAGAAGTCCAATCACTTCGAGTGGACCCCCGAGGCCCAGGAGGCACTTGACATGGTCAAACTGCTTCTAACAAAGGCCCCAGTCCTGGTCCCTCCAAACAGCGGAGACACACTCTTGCTATACATAGCGGCCAGCACGCAAGTGGTCAGCGCCGCCCTGGTAGTAGAGTGAGAGGAAGAGGGCCATGCACTCAAGGTGCAGCGCCCTATGTACTTCGTTAGTGAGGCACTATCTGACTCCAAGACCCGATACTCCCAAATCTAGAAGCTCCTATATGCCATCCTCATCACCAAAAGGAAGCTACGCCATTACTTCGAGTCACACCCTGTGATAGTCGTGACGTCGTTCCACCTCGGCAAGGTCATCCGAAGCCAGGACGCCATAGGAAGATCCGTGAAGTGGGCGCTCGAGCTGATGGATCAAGGCATCACATATGCCACCCGAACGGCGATCAAGTCCTAGGTGTTGGCTGACTTCATCGTGGAATGGACCGAGGTCTAGATGCCACCAGCTGTCGTCGATCAAGAGTACTGGACGATGTACATCGACAGATCGCTGATGACGAAGGGCGCCGGCGCAGGGCTGGTCTTCGTATCACCCCTCGGGATCCGCATGAGGTACATGGTTCGTCTCCATTTTCCCTCATCAAATAATGTAGCCGAATATGAGGCACTCATCAACGGCCTACGCATCGCCATCAAGTTGGGCATCCGACGCCTCGACGTTTGGGGTGACTCCCAGCTGGTCGTCAACCAAGTCATGAAGGAGTCGAGCTGCCATGATGCCAAGATGGCTACGTACTGCCAAGAGGTCCGACGACTGGAGGACAGGTTCAACGGTCTTGAGCTCAATCACATCCCAAGGCGCCTCAACGAGGCGGCCGACGCGCTTGCAAAAGCCACGTCTGGCCGAGAGCCGATGCCAACGGGTGTGTTCACCAGCGATCAACACAAACCCTCGGCTCACTACGAGGGGTCGGGACGGGCCGACAACGGCCCACCCAATCTGACAACGAGGGCTACCCCACTGATGGCTCCGTCCGACCCCGAGGTCATGGAGCTTGAAGAGGGTTCAGCAACAGAGCCTGACCCTCTGGACGACTGGAGAGCGCTCTACCTCGACTACCGCCTCCGTGATGCACTGCCAGCGGACAAGACTGAAGCCCGACGGCTCGCACGGCGTGCCAAAACCTTCGTTCTCGTAGAAGACGAACTCTCCAAACGAAGCCACACCGGGATCCTACAGCTCTACATCCCTATCGAACAGGGGAAGCTTTTGCTGAGTGATATCCACGGCGGTGTCTATGGCCACCATGCCGTGCCTAGAACCTTGGTTGGGAACGCATTCAGACAGGGCTTCTACTGGCCCACTACAGTAGCCGACGCCGAGCAAATCATACGCACCTGAGAAGGGTGTCAGTACTATGCCCGGTAGACTCACCTCCCGGCCCAGGCACTCTAGATGATCCCCATCATGTGGCCCTTCACGGTCTGGGGGCTTGATCTGGTTGGGCCTCTAAAAAAGGCGCCCGGGGGCTACACCCATCTGCTTATCACCATAGACAAGTTCACAAAATGGATCGAAGCTCGGCCGATCTCCGTGATCAAGTCCGAGCAAGCTGTGTTATTTTTTCTCGACATCATCCATCACTTCAGAGTACCAAACTCCATCATCATAGACAATGGCACACAGTTCATCGGCAAGAAATTCATCCGATTCTGTGATGAACAACACATTTGGATCGATTAGGCCACCATTGCACACCCCCAGACGAACGGGCAGGTCGAGCGTGCAAATGGCATGCTCCTACAGGGCCTCAAACCCAGGATCTTCAACCGGTTGAACAAGTTCGGCGCACGTTGGGTCGCCGAGCTCCCGACGGTGCTCTAGAGCCTAAGGACAACTCCTAGCCGGGCCACCGGCTACACACCTTTCTTCATGGTGTACAGTTCCGAGGCTGTCCTTTCAACGGATCTCGAATATGGAGCACCAAGAATCAGAGCATACGACGAACAAGGAGCCAAGGCATCCCACAAAGATGCCATGGACCAGCTTGATGAAGCTCGCGACATCGCCCTCCTTCGTTTGGTCAAATACCAGCAGGCGCTACGTCGGTACCACAGCCGACGGGTACGGGACCGGGCCTTCAATGTCGAGGACCTGGTTCTCCGCCTTGTGCAGAGCAACAAGGACCGCCACAAGCTCTCCCCACCCTGGGAAGGGCCATACGTCATCGCAGAAGTACTCCGGCCAGGCACCTACAAATTGAAAACCATCAACGGCGAGGTCTTCACCAGCGCCTGGAACATCGAACAGCTACGTCGCTTTTACCCTTAAATAAACACATATTTTTCCTTATCAGTTTTTGTCTTTACAAATCCCCGATCTTTAGTGACCTCCCACCCCAGCAAAATGCGAGGGGTCGGACCTCACTCGGGGGCTGATATAAATGATACAAGTACGTTTATCTTGCAAACACTTCTTGTGTTACCTGTGCAAACATTCTCTAGGCTTCCCTCTTTTCTCACAGCAAGTTCTGAGGGCTAGAATTTCGAGAACAAAGCCTGAGTATAACTAGTAGGACTACGGGAAACCCATGCCTCAGCGGCTACGGCCTCCTTGCTCACCAACATGATCAGAGCCTTTACAACCTGAGCCATGGGAAGGGTTGTAGGGCACCGAAATCTCTTCTACAAAGAGGGGAAGCTAAAAAGATGTTGACCGTAACAAAATTCGTTCATTCTTTGCACAAATTCACCGCTTACAAAGTGATTTCATCACAAAAAGGACTAATGAACTCTTAAATTCAAAGGACTGTTCACAAAGGGGCTCCCCCACAAACTTATTCAATTACAGTCTCTTACTGGCTTTACTACGAGTACAACTGCGGTCGCCGCGCCACACTCTCCATCGGCAACGTCCGGGCATGAACACGGGCCAGTTCGTCTACTGCGGCCACCGTGCCACGCTCTCCATCGAAAATGTCTGGGCATGTACATGGGCCAGTTCGTCTACTGCGGCTGCCGCGCCACGCTCTCCATTGGCGACGTCCTGCCGCTCCACGGGATCCTCGAAGGCACCGTCATCTGCAACATTGAGGCACCACGCCGGCGACTGTGGTGCCCTCCGCCGGGATGTCCAGGGACTACGCCATCATCATCAGCCGCAACCCTGACAACGGCACCTCCGATGGGGCTTCCAGGGACTACACCATTGTCATCAGCCGCAACCCTGACAACGGCGTCTAGGCGGGGGCCGCCTCCCACCGAAGGAAGGCCGCAACAAACGACGACAAGGCCAACGACGATTGGCACCCTCCAATGCCCCTCCTCCTTCAGCAGCAGCGACTCCTTCTCAGCAAAGGCGGTCCGCACCATCTCATCTACGTTGGATGACCTCTAGCTCGACATCGCACTCCGGATTCATGAATGGATCTGTGAGTTCTCCTCTCCCTCGCATTACCCTCTCTCACTTAGGGATCGCCGTAACATACGAAGGCGCTCGGCGAGAAGGAGGAAAGGCAGCAGCCCAAGAACAAGCGAAGGAGTGGGATGAGAGCTCCCCTCCCCCTCCCTATTTAAGGGAGAAGCATGGCGGCTGAGGAAAGGCAAAAGGTTGGGACGAAAAACTCTCTCCTTTCCCTTATTCAATGCAGGTGGGAAATCCATGCCGATGGGAATCCGAGGGGACGCGCCGGAACTGAGGGGACACGCTCTGGACTGACGAAACATGCTCCAGTCAAACAAGACATGGCAGGGGCATGGCCCACCACTACCGCTCACTGGGCATGGGAATCAAGGCGCACACGCGCGCTGGCGACCCTCCGCTTCACCAGGCAGGACCACGGAACGATCCGACAACGGAACCCCTATCCAGGGGGGCCCAATGGGCCACCTAGGCCGATTGGACGGCCCGAGCAAAATGATGAACCAACGGCCGCTGAAAGATAAGCATCCCTGTTTTCTTACTTTGCGCGTCAAATTCATTACAAAGCTTCCGACCCCAGCAACGACAGGGGCACGGACATCGCTCGGGGGCTGCCGAGGGTGTCTACCAGTTTTAGACATCCTCTTCGCCCAACCCCTCCGTACGTTTAAAAACCAGAGTCACGGTATGTGGGTATAAAACTTTGAGTAAAACTGGACGAACCGCCAGACCCTACGCCCCGATGGCTACGATGTTTTTTGTTCACCAAAATAATTGAACTCACAGTCCCCCGGATGTCTAGCTTCGGCATTCGCCTTCTCAAGAAGGGTTCGGAGGGGTCTGCCTACGGAATCTCCTCCAAGGAGAAGCTGTCAGGTCACCCAAGTCAATTGAATGGCTCGGATCGCCACCGAGATACAGAGACAAAAATTGCGATACTCATGCAAGTTGCACCGACCCCATCGCAAAATGTCAGACTCGAACCCCGCACGGACACGTTTGGTAGGAGTTTCCCGTCGCTCGTACCACCAAGGTAATGTTACCAACCCCACCTTCATTTCGATTAAATTATACATTCAAACATTGCATATGCAAATCACTGCATCCCAACGCTTCGTGTCGCGTCACGAAACGGCAGTCGCCTCATTCGATATGAGCGGCAACATGCTGAGGTTCAAAGGCCGGCCCGTGAAGGGCTTGAGGCCGCCTCATGTCAAACAGAGCCAGGGGAGAAAAACTGAGATGAGCCCCAGTGGCCTCACCCGACCCCACACAGAAGTGGATAGGGACACCTTGACCTTTCTCATTCGATTCTAACCTCAAGCCAGACCCACAGAATCTCCATCGAGGAGACTTCAATGGGCCACCTGAGCCCAACGAACAGCTCGGGCATCTACTGGGAGGCGGGTTAAGAAGTAGTGAAATGGCACAAGAGGGCTCTGCTGACTCTGTCAGCTAATGATGGACCCAGATTTCACATGAACATACCCGTTAGTGAGCACATTGAGCGTGACACTCAAGCCATCGAGGCAAGTGTCGTTAACTCAACCCCTCCGGTTGTGGAAACCAAGGATGAGGTAACACGCGAAACACGGCCAACCCCTATGAGACCCCAAGGGGCTCGGGGACTCGCGCCGCTCGATCCAAGATCGAGAGACCGAGGTTCGAAGGCTTACCCACGAAGGATCTGGGGCCGCCTCACGTCAAATAAAGAGCCAGGGGAGAAAACACAGATGAGCCTCAGCGGCCTTTGCCCAGCCTGCATTAAGGCGGATAGGGTCATCTCAGCCTTCTAGTTCAATCCAGCCTCTAGCCGAGCCCATAGAAACCCCATTGATGGGGAATCCATTGGAAGGCAGGCCAAGGAGCTATGGAACGCCACCCAAGGGCTTTGCTGACCCTGTCGCAAAGCAAACGGGATCGGATTTCGTCCGAACATCCCCGTTAGTGAGCTCATCAGGCACGTCACTCGAGCCGTAGAGGCAAGTGACACCGCCTCACCCCCCCCAGTTGCAAAAAAACTGCGGACGGGGCGACAATCACAAGACGAACCGACCCTTGACCGAATCCCCACCACGCGTGGGGACTCAGGGAAGGCCGAGATAGCAGTAAGACCAAACATATGATCATGCAGTGATCGCCAAAAGCCTAAGTAAGGGGAACATGCGAATACAAGACTAAGTTCGCTACCCTTGCTCTAGTCTCCAGTGACATCCGGCCCCAACGACTGCAAGGGGTCAGATCTCACTCGGGGGCTAATAAAGGTACAAGTACCTCCTTCCTTTTTTGAAACAGTCATTACATCAGACCTTTTTTATCGCGTCGAGACTGGCGGCAAGGTTCGGGGGAACAGATAGGTAATACCGCAAAAAACCCACGCCCAGGTGACTATGATATGTTTGCTCGCTAGCACAATCCAAATTTCCCCTAAACACCTCGGGCCCTGTAGTCTTAACAAGGGGAAGGGTGGATCGTATAAATCTCTTTTTCATTGCAAAAAGGGAAGAAGGAAAGATCAAACAAACAAAACGAAATTATGAAGCAAAATCACGAAGCTGTTTTCAGACATGAAAATACCGACACTTGTTCACATATTACAGATAAATGTTTATCAAATTAACTACTTTCACGAAGGGAGAACCATTCCTTTCAGACTGTTCACCAGGTTCTGCGCAAGGGGAGTCACCGCCTTCTCAATCTCATCTAGCTCAGCGTACTCATAGCCAGGCGGGAAACCAAGGCTCATTACCTCCAGGTTGATCTCCCGATCATAATGAGAGCGAGCAACGGTGAAGGCTTGGGTAATCCCTACATAAAAGGCACTCTCCTCAAGCTGGCCCACCCGCGTCGGAATACCAGTGGCACGAGTCATAAGGGAACCGGTCCCCTCCTCTTGAGCCACCTATAGGCCGTCACAGACCGCTGTGACGGTGGAGCATAGGAGATCATGCTCATCGCTTTTGGCCTAAAGAAGCCCCCGCACCTCGGTGAGATCGGTGCATAGTCCGACAGAAGCTTCCTCGACCTCCAACCTTCGGGCCACCATGACTCCAAGATCCATCCGGAGGGCCTCGGCCTCCTGACGCGCTTCGTTGCGCTCTCGGATGGCCCAGTCATGCTCCTCGTGGGCCGTGCTGCACTCTGAGTGAAGTCTTTCTTCGGTCCGGCGCAGCTCTTCCCGCTCCATGCGCAGCCGGTCGATCACCATGGCGTCCTGGTCCGCCTTCTGCTGAAGGGCCGCGGACCTATCCTCAGCCTTCCACCTGAGATCCCGCTCCATCGCTAGCTCATCTAGGACCTCGACGGCCCGCTGACTGGCCTCGGTGTCCTTCTAGAGCAGCTCATCCCACTCCTTTCGGATCTTGGCGGCCGCCTCCTCGTCCAGCTTCACCCTCACCGACAAGTCCTCAAACATCCCATGGACCTCCTCCGCGTCCCGGCGCGCCTCGGCCTCCCGCTGCTGGGCGACAGCAAGCTACGTGCTCATGTCTCCTCGCAGCCGGGCCTCCTCGGTAAGGCAGTCCCACTCTGCCTTTCGCTCGTGGAGGAACCGGGATTTGTTCTGGCTACGAGCAACAAGACACTGAAAAGAAGACCGGTATCAAAAATACAAAAACACAAAAATACGTGAAGAAAGAAGAAAACGAGGGGGAAGATTAAGCGGATACCCGGCTCGAAGGAACGATGATTTTGCACAGGGCTCCACTGGCCTGGCTCAAGGCATTCATCACAGCCGAGAACCCGATGTCAAGATTCTCCCGCTCCATGCTCTCGGCAGCATCGTCGAGCGAGAAAAGAGCTGACGTTGGGTCCTAAGCGTCCATCCACTGGAACGGCGGCTCGCCCCGCGCAGGGGAGCGGCTGCCACCCGACAACTGGGACAAGGGCGACCCCCTCTTGGTCCTCTCCACCACTGCCACGACACCCGGAGACCCTCCGGCCGTGTCTTCCTCCATCTAGCCTGCCTCGGGCGCCGCAGCCTGAGTTGCCGACGGCGCGGATTGCGCTGCCCCCTCGGACGCCACCGAGGCGACGTCTAGCTGCGCCGGGCTTGTCATGGTCGCGGTCACCTCCGCCCGGGCTTCCGAGGGCACGAACTGTGCTGCTCCCTCGGATGCCACTGCGGCTGCATCCGGCTGCGCCTGGCTCGTCGGGGTTGGGTACCGTCCGGCCACATCCCTCTCTGTCCAGCCCATGTCGGACACCGTCATTTGAGCCACCGGAGGCACGGACTGCGCCGCCCCCTCAGACACCACCATGGCTACGTTCGGTGGCTCCTAGCTGGGTGCGGTCACAGCCACATCCACCGGTGATACCGGACTCTCGGCTGGCGGAGTCGCGCCTGCCATGGAAGATGCCGCCTGCTCGGCAACCACCGGGGGCGCGAGCGCCGCTGGATCAGCCAACGAGGCCGCAGTGTCAGCGTCGCTCCTGCCTAAAATAGGGGCGACGTCGGTAGCGCCGTTCGTCCTGCCTGGAGGGCAAGGCTCTTCTTTAGCGCCAGCCCCAGGGAGCGGCCTGTCCGCAAGAATCTACACGAAGGTAAAGGGCATAAGGTCAAAACAGAAAAATAAAAAGGAGGAAAAACAGGGGAATCAGTGGCTTACTCTGGCGCCTTTGGGCGGCGGGAACATTTTGGGGACGAACCCCCAGACCCTTGCCCCGACTTGTCTGGGCGGGCTCGCTTTGAGCATGCCCCTTGCTCCCGGGCAGGGGGGGCTCGTCTCCCTTATCTCCGAGGGCACGGCAACGGAGCCGCCCCTCTCCGTCAATGCCTCAGGCGGGGCGGCAGATCCACCCACCTCTGTCATCTCGTGGGGTGCGGCAACAGAGTCGCCCCCCTCCATCAGCACCTCGAGGGCAGCTGTAGGTTCACCTCCTCCCACCCACCGATCCTCCGCCGGCACCCCGTGTGAAGCGGTGGACTCTTCGGCTCCCGTCGGCCCTGAGGACGGGTTGGAGGTTTGGCCCACCTCGGCCGACCTCACGGACTCGCTTCCCTCCGCATGGAACAGGAAGGGTCCCTGCATGGACGGGTGGGCACTTGTCAGTGTGTCCTCGTCCTCCAGGACGTCCCAATCCACGTCGGTAGCTACCTCATCATCATGGTCGTCGTTGTCATCACTGCTTACCTCCTCTCCTCGATCACGTGCCTGCTGCTTCCATATCATCTCCTTCTTCTTGAGCTCCCTTGTCCTCTTGTCCCACTTAGCCGCGGTGGGATTCGCCGCCGCCAGGACCCGGTCCTTCGGCACCGGGGCCAAACTCTCCTTGAAGGAAAGTCTCCTCAGCTGGTCCCACCATCCCAAAGTTAGCATCAAGGGGTCGCAAATTCAAGCGAAAAGAGGAGCGCAGGGAAAGAAAGCTTACGAAGTCAAAAAACCCCCAGTTCCTGCCGCATTGGGGGATGCCCCGGCATCGGATACACATGGTCGAGGATGACACCGGCAGAGTCCTTCGAAGGCTCCATCGCCTTCTTGATGCGCTGTGCCACCTCGGAGGGAGGAAGCGCTTCATCGACAAGCACCGTCCCTTCAAATGACACTCCAGGCACCATCCGGTGCAGGGGAAGCACGCACGCCATCAGTGGTGCCACCCTCCTCGTGTGGTAGGCGCCAATAATCCCTGACCCTTCACGCCCTGGTCCTTCAGAGTATGGAGGGCGGCGAGAAGGTCGGTGATGTGCTTCTTCTCCTTGATCGGGACGCCCCACTTCCACGACCCCAGGGCCTCGTCGATGAGGCGCCCAGAGTACTTCGGCAAGGGGGCATTCACGTCATCCTTGACGTAAAACCACTGCGAATGCCACCCCTTGTTGGAGGTCAACAGATGCATCAGCAGCTAGTTGCTCGCTTTGGTGTGGCGCAGATGAATGCTGGCACATCCCATCGGCACACTCACCTCCTTCCCCCAACCTGCCTCTTCGACAGACTAACGGTGAAGAAGTGTCGCCACAGATCGAAGTGGGGATCGATCCCCAGGAAACCCTCACACAGTGCAACAAACGCCGCCATATGTTGGACCCCATTGGGAGTAAGATGCTGCAACTCCACCTGGTAGTAATCCAACAGCGCCCGAAGGAATTTATGCGTGGATACGGTGAATCCCCGCTCATGGAAGATAGCAAAGGACACGACATATCCTTTGGGCGGCGACGGCTCGCCCTCGTCACTAGGCAGTAGCCACCCCTCAGCGGCAGCCAATGGGTGGAGGAGGCCACGGTAGACAAGGCCCTCCAAATGCCGAGGGGTAATGCTAGATCTGCCCCATAGCTCCATTGAGACGCCGGGAAAAAGGTGGGTGCGAGCTCGACGGCGGCTGCGATACGGGCGTAAGCTTGACGGCGGCTGCGATGCGGGCGCGAGCTCGACGGTGGCTGCGACGTGGATGCGAGCCTAACGGCGGTGGTAGTACGGGCGTAGGAGGCTAAGACGATTGGCGGCGGAGGCTGCAGACGCGAAGGCAAGGAGGTGGAATACAGAACCCTGGGGGCTAACCCTGTGGTTTTATAGGGGCGACAGATGTGAGAAGAGCAACCGCCCACCTCAATCTCCGAGCCTGCCATGACAAACCTCCGCATCACATCATGGGATACGCGCCCGTGATCCCTATCCTTTCCCACCAAAACCACGCTGGACGGTTCGCCTTCCCAAGCGGACCGGACTCTTTTCCCACAGAAGGGATATGGGTCGGAATGCTTCTTCTCTGGCCCACCTGGGCCTGGAATGTCCAAGGATCAGCCCAACGGTCTCGATGACCGACCCAACAGGAGATAGGCCCGTGAGCGACCGGGACCCAGGTACACGAGCGTCAGTAGGGCCTCGATCTGATGTCGAGCCCCAGCTAGGCTGACCCTGGACAAAATCCCCACGACCAGGACACCAGGGTTCTAGTTGACAAAACCAAACCTCATAGCCCTACCCGCGAAGGGTCCAGAACACCCCCGGGCGATTCTACCCGAATCACTCGGGGGCTCAGGGGCTACACCCATCGGGTGCGCTTGCGCGCACCCTCTGGCGAATCGAAACACCCCTCAGGCGATTCTGCCCGAATCATCCAGGGGCTCAGGGGCTACTATCGGGGACCTAATACCGGGGTACCCAACGAGGTGGTACTAGTAACCATCGGACGCTGATTCTTCTGAACGACGGAAGATCGGTTTCACCTCACCCCAACAATGGAAGATCAGTTCTGCCTCGCCCGACCCTCGAGGGCTAGGCTCCCCCTCACCCGACGGCTAACGTCTAGACTCCGCCTCTCCTGACCCTCGAGGTATAGACTCCGCCTCGCCTGACCCCAAGGGCTAGGGTCCGCCTCGACCAACGCCCGGGGGCGGGCTCCGCCTCGCATGACGTCCAAAGGCTGGCTCCGCCTTGCCTGACAACCGCACCCCGCTCCTTTATGATGATAGGCACAGGGTAAGACAAGATGTTCGGGTCAACCACGGCATCGAGGACCATGCCCTGCGCCCCTACAAGAAACTACCGTAAGGACGCGACGGAACGAGCGCTTAGACCCTTCCAGGCGTGGCAGAGCCTAAAGAGTGTTGTAGGCGCGTGCTCTTCGCCCTACAGTGTTGTAGGCGCTGCCTTCAGCCCTCGGGCGCGGAACCCAACATAGACATATGACAACCACTATGTTCCAAGGGGGGACTCCCATCCTCTATAGTGGCGAACGAGCAGTCACCGCGCCGTCCGCTCCCCACGGGGTCGCATATCGACACCCCTGTCCGACATGCTGCCCGCGGGGGTGGGACAGGACGTGATCACCTACAAAGCATGGCATCATCAATGCATGCACGCCCGGCGAACGTGCCATCTCTAACACCATCTGGCTATGTTAGGGAGGCTGGCTCAGAGGAAAAGAAAGACCCAGCGCCTTCGGAGGGGCTTCTTGGCCTCTGGTTTTTTCTCCTTTCTCCGACATGTAAACCCTGCCCCCCTTGGTCTATAAAAGGGAGGGTAGGACGCCCCGCTAGAGGGACGGACCAACTCACTCACAGAGGAACTCATAGAGAGTTCGGTTCCACACACGTGCGACACATCACACACACAGCCAGACCGCCACTGGGCTCTTGGTATCCTTTCGACCCTTTCATCAGAGACCTGGGACCAGTCCCTCTCTCGACCGTTTGTACCCCCTACTACGAACCATTTTCGGTGCTAATAATACGAGCAGCAGCAGACTGGACGTATGGACATTTAGCAAGAACCAGTATAAACCTTGTGTCCTTTAGCGCACCACCCGGGCCTAACGCGCATAAATATAAATTTACTAGCCGGTGTTTGTTTGAAACACCGACAACTGGTGACACTGGTGTAGCATTGATGGCCTTAGTTGATGTCATAGAAGAATGCGACCAGAGTTTAGGGCAGCACCTTATGGTTGTTGTAGTCCGAGATGAGGCGGTTCTAGGAGCGACAGGCACATTTGCAGCAGAACAAGGAGCGAGTGGGGAGGCAGCGGAGGATCTCAACAACGGCATCGTCCATGAGGCTGGCCAGTGCGTTTCTCTTGTTGGGGGCCTCCTCCATTTTGTCTGTGTGTAGTAGGATGAGAGCTTAGTCAGTAATAAGATCACTGTAGAGGAAAATAATCCAACAAAGATCCATTAGTGAAGTCCACAACTCATACCAAAGTGCAACTTTAACAACCATTAACAATTTTCATGGTACAATCTCAAACAAATTTAGAGTAGCACCACATAGATATATATATATATATCTCAAACTAGAGTAGCAGTTAATGGAGCTATAATCATTACATTTCTAGCTAAATCAAGTCTATCCATCACACTTACAATCAGTACACGAGCTCAGAGCTTCTTCCATAGGAGACATACAAAGATTAAGAGGATGACAATTACAACAGTTTTGAAGGAAAAAGCAATGGGCATGTTTGTTTGCCTAGATAGATAGGTATAATTAAGCAAGCACTTCACAATTAACAGACCTAGTTGCATACAGGCATTTATAGTAACAACACTAAACATATGCATAGACAATCAAACAACATTGATCCATTTAAACATGTCATGACAGAGAGATACATCATGGAACTTTATTTACTCCTCTGCTAATGACTCTAACTCCGAGAACAAGGGAACATAGGGAAGATAGTAAGGTCTGCAGATGTTTTGTGGCAGGACATCCTATTTGGAAAACACATTGTAACGTGTAGGGATGACATGAACTTTTCTGTTGTCCATGTTATATGTGACGATGCCATTTTTGTCCCCAACCCCAACAAAGAGAAGCAAATTCCATTCTGTGTGAACCGTTGTGTAGTACTGATCAACATCCAAGTAACCAAAATCAATGTTAGTCTCCAAAAGAACGTCTAGAATGCTGAAAGTATGCTTCAATGAACATTTACAAGTAGTACCATAGTCTTCAAGGATCCAGATGTTAAGCTTGGGGTAATCGCAACCACGAACAGTACATACACACAAGTGATCCTGAGCTTGATGGATGGAAAATGTAGAACCATGCGATTAACGAATTTTCCTCCATGTCTCTCCCTCTATATCCGCATCAAGTATCTGCTGACAGCCCCACCAGTACCCCATAATGTGTAGACAACCGTTAAGATACACAGTTTCTGATGTTCTCCTATCTGATCTCTCAATTGTCACAGAAGCACTCCTGTCCCATTTAGATTTCTTACGGATCCATGCTGCAGTTTTAGATGAGTAGATGTCTACACCCCTGCACCGATTAAATTGCTCATGTATATATTCAATCACATGGAAGTGCGAGGAGGCTTTTAGATTGAACCCTAATCGAGCCTCACCAACAGAATGGATTCTAGGCGGAAGTTACTTGAACTCCTTGGTTGCCGGATTGCAAATGGCATAGCAGTATGATCCATCAGCCCCTCGGCACCAGCATAGGATGAGGCCATTGCAGATATCTAAGATAGCTACATTGGCCAAGGTGAAGGGCAAGAAGAACAAGGAGGGGTGTTCACTGGTGACTCTAGTGTAGCATCGATAGCCCCAGTCGGTGTCGTAGAAGAAGCCTGCCAGAGTCCGGGATAGCCCCTTATGGTTGTTGTAGTCCTTGATGAGGCGGTTCTAGAAGCGACAGACACATTTGTAGCAGAACAAGGAGCAGGCGCGGAGGTGGCGGAGGATCTCAACAACGGTATCATCCATGAGGCTGGCCAGTGCGTTCCTCTTGTTGGGGGCCTCCTCCATTTTGTCTGCGTGTAGTAGGATGACAGCTTACTCAATAATGAGATCACTGAAGAGGAAAATAATCCAACAAAGATCCAACAGTAAAGTCCACAACTCATACCAAAGTCCAACAGTGAAGTTAATGGAGCTGTAACCATTACAATTCCAACTAAATCAAGTCTATCCATCACACTTACAATCAGTACACGATCTCAGAGCTTCTTCCATAGGAGACATACAAAGATTAAGAGGATGACAATTACAACAGTTTTGAAGGAAAAAGCAATGGGCATGTTTGTTTGCCTAGATAGATAGGTATAATTAAGCAAGCACTTCACAATTAACAGACCTAGTTGCATACAGGCATTTATAGTAACAACACTAAACATATGCATAGACAATCAAACAACATTGATCCATTTAAACATGTCATGACAGAGAGATACATCATGGAACTTTATTTACTCCTCTGCTAATGACTCTAACTCCGAGAACAAGGGAACATAGGGAAGATAGTAAGGTCTGCAGATGTTTTGTGGCAGGACATCCTATTTGGAAAACACATTGTAACGTGTAGGGATGACATGAACTTTTCTGTTGTCCATGTTATATGTGACGATGCCATTTTTGTCCCCAACCCCAACAAAGAGAAGCAAATTCCATTCTGTGTGAACCGTTGTGTAGTACTGATCAACATCCAAGTAACCAAAATCAATGTTAGTCTCCAAAAGAACGTCTAGAATGCTGAAAGTATGCTTCAATGAACATTTACAAGTAGTACCATAGTCTTCAAGGATCCAGATGTTAAGCTTGGGGTAATCGCAACCACGAACAGTACATACACACAAGTGATCCTGAGCTTGATGGATGGAAAATGTAGAACCACGCGGGCAACGAATTTTCCTCCATGTCTCTCCCTCTGTATCCACATCAAGTATATGCTGATAGCCCCACCAGTACCCCATAATGTGTAGGCAACCGTTAAGATACACAGTTTCTGATGTTCTCCTATCTGATCTCTCAATTGTCACAGAAGCACTCCTGCCCCATTTAGATTTCTTATGGATCCATGCTGCAGTTTTAGATGAGTAGATGTCTACACCCCTGCACCGATTAAATTGCTCCTGTATATATTCAATCACATGGAAGTGCAAGGAGGCTTTTGGATCGAACCCTAATCGAGCCTCACCAACAGAATGGATGCTAGGCGGTAGTTCCTTGAACTCCTTGGTTGTCAGATTGCAAATGACATAGCAGTATGATCCATCAGCCTCTCGGCACCAGCATAGGATGAGGCCATTGCAGATATCTAAGACAGCTACATTAGCCAACGTGAAGGGTAAGAAGAACAAGGAGGGGTGTTCATCGGTGACTCTGGTGTAGCATCGATAACCCCCGTCGGTGTCGTAGAAGAAGCCTACCAGAGTCCGGGGCAGCACCTTATGGTTGTTGTAGTCCTTGATGAGGCGGTTCTAGAAGTGACAGACACATTTGCAGCAGAACAAGGAGCAGGCGTGGAGGCGGCGGAGGATCTCGACAACGGTATCGTCCATGAGGCTGGCCAATGCGTTCCTCTTGTTGGGGGCCTCATCCATTTTGTCTGCGTGTAGTAGGATAAGAGCTTACTCAATAATGAGATCACTGAAGAGGAAAATAATCCAACTAAGATCCAACAGTGAAGTCCACAACTCATACCAAAGTCCAACAGTGAAGTTAATGGAGCTGTAACCATTACAATTCTAGCTAAATCAAGTCTATCCATCACACTTACAATTAGTACACGAGCTCAGAGCTTTTTTCATAGGAGACAGACAAAGATTAAGAGGATGACAATTACAACAATTTTGAAGGCAAAAACAATGGGCCTATTTGTTTGCCTAGATAGATAGGTATAATCAAGCAAGAACTTCACAATTAACAGACCTAGTTGCATATAGGCATTTACAGTAACAACACTAAACATATGCATAGACAATCAAACAACATTGATCCATTTAAACATGTCATGACAGAGAGATACATCATGGAACTTTATTTACTCCTCTGCTAATGACTCCAACTCCGAGAACAAGGGAACATAGGGAAGATAGTAAGGTTTGCAGATGTTTTGTGGCAGGACATCCCGTTTGGAAAATGCACTGTAACGTGTAGGGATGACATGAACTTTTCTGCTGTCTATGTTATATGCGACCATGTCATTTTTGTCCCCAACCCCAACAAAGAGAAGCAAATTCCATTCTGTATGAACCGTTGTGTAGTACTTATCAACCTCCAAGTAACCAAAATCAATGTTAGTCTCCAAAAGAACGTCTAGAATGATGAAAGTATGCTTCAATGCCCATTTACATGTAGTACCATAGTCTTCAAGGATCCAGATGTTAAGCTTAGGGTAATCGCAACCACAAATAGTACATACACACAAGTGATCCTGAGCTTGATGGATGGAAAATGTAGAACCACGCGGGCAACGAATTTTCCTCCATGTCTCTCCCTCTGTATCCACATCAAGTATATGCTGATAGCCCCACCAGTACCCCATAATGTGTAGGCAACCGTTAAGATACACAGTTTCTGATGTTCTCCTATCTGATCTCTCAATTGTCACAGAAGCACTCCTGTCCCATTTAGATTTCTTACGGATCCATGCTGCAGTTTTAGATGAGTAGATGTCTACACCCCTGCACCGATTAAATTGCTCATGTATATATTCAATCACATGGAAGTGCGAGGAGGCTTTTAGATTGAACCCTAATCGAGCCTCACCAACAGAATGGATTCTAGGCGGAAGTTACTTGAACTCCTTGGTTGCCGGATTGCAAATGGCATAGCAGTATGATCCATCAGCCCCTCGGCACCAGCATAGGATGAGGCCATTGCAGATATCTAAGATAGCTACATTGGCCAAGGTGAAGGGCAAGAAGAACAAGGAGGGGTGTTCACTGGTGACTCTAGTGTAGCATCGATAGCCCCAGTCGGTGTCGTAGAAGAAGCCTGCCAGAGTCCGGGATAGCCCCTTATGGTTGTTGTAGTCCTTGATGAGGCGGTTCTAGAAGCGACAGACACATTTGTAGCAGAACAAGGAGCAGGCGCGGAGGTGGCGGAGGATCTCAACAACGGTATCATCCATGAGGCTGGCCAGTGCGTTCCTCTTGTTGGGGGCCTCCTCCATTTTGTCTGCGTGTAGTAGGATGACAGCTTACTCAATAATGAGATCACTGAAGAGGAAAATAATCCAACAAAGATCCAACAGTAAAGTCCACAACTCATACCAAAGTCCAACAGTGAAGTTAATGGAGCTGTAACCATTACAATTCCAACTAAATCAAGTCTATCCATCACACTTACAATCAGTACACGAGCTCAGAGCTTAGGAGGCAAACAAAGATTAAGAGGACGACAATTACAACAGTTTTGAGGGTAGAAGCAATGGACCTGTTTGTTTGCCTAGACAGATAGGTATAATCAAGCAAGCACTTGACAATTAAAAGGCCTAGTTGCACACAGGCATTTACAGTAACAAAACTGAACATATGCAGAAAATCAAGACATCAGCAGAAAACCAACTACTGCCACCTCTTAGTTCTTTTCATTATCATATCATTGGCCTAACCATATCTTCAACTCTATAATGTTTCTTGTATACCTCATGTTCAAGCAATGACCAAAATAGTGAAGTGGACAGGAAAAGGCGAGAAATGATACCTACGGATCGGATATGTCGCCTCTACCGTGGCATACAACGGACACAGACATCAATGCCATCGTGCTCCACCAACAAGCCCCGCCGCCTAGCCTCCAAAAGGACGCTGGAGCCACACACTAGGGATCCTCCGCCGCCGCTAGTCTAACGGGCATAGATTTGTTTCCACTTGAAGGGGAAATATCCAATATAGGTCAACTTGTAGGGCATCCACACAGAGAATATAATACTATAAAGACTCAAAAGATATGCCAATACAACCAGGCATCTAGTGCAATGGTAAAGACCGTGCATTCCTTCCTCCGGGTCTCGCATTCGACTCCCAGACATTGTGGTTTTTTTTAATTTATTAGACCCCGACGGCACAACAGGTACAAGTGACACGCAAGCCGTCGGGTCTCGAAGGTCGGATGAAGATGGAGAAAGGTCCCACAGGTAGACGTGACACGTGAGCCATCGGGTCCCATTGGTCGGATGGTCCCACATGTACACGTGACATGCAAGCCGTTGGGTCTCATAGGTCAGATGGAGATGGAGAACGGTCCCATAGGTACACATGACACATAAGTTGTTAGGTCCCACAGGTCGGATGCTGAAGGGTCCCGCAGGTACACGTCGGACGAAGAAAGGACCGAGCGGAGACTTTTATGACGAATTGCAAGCATCATGGATGAGTAACTGTAGGTCAGACAGGTACACGTCGGATGGAGATGGGTCCCACAAGTACACGTCGCATGGAGAAAGGATCAAGCGGAGACTTTTATGACGAATTGCAAGCGTTACGGATGAGTAATTGTAGGTCCCACAGGTACATATCGGATGAAGAAAGTACCGTGCGGAGATCTATGACGAAGCTGTTCGTTACAGATCGAATATTGTTCGTCACAGATGGGTAATTAGTTCAATGATGAATCCCTATTCATCAAAGTTTTAAAGGAGATCATCATAGATGAGTCACGCGAGTGATCTATTACGAAACCCATGCGCTCTTCTGTGATGTTTTTTGTGACGATGTCTGATTTCGTCATAGAAAAGGAGGGTTGCAGGATCGTCATCACTAATCTATGACGAAACAAAAATATTCATCATAAAAAGTGATATTCTATGACGGTTTCGGATCCATCATTAAGATTTTCGTCATAGAAGTGGAGATTTCTAGTAGAGAGAGGAAAGGGAAGCAGTGGAGGGAGAGGGGATTGGAGTCTGATGGGAGCAGGAGGAGATATGCTGACCCTTTAGGGGGATTCTCTGCTATTGGATCAGGGGAGGCCTGTCAGAAGATTTGGTGTAGCGAGGGTTCATTGAAGGAACAATTGATGTTCCAGCTGCGGCAGCAGGGCGAGAGGAGTTAATGGCGCCGCTGTCCATTTGAGCCAGCCTGACTAACTCCAGATCAGTACTGCAACGGCTAGTATGGAGGAAAATTTGAAATCACCCGCTTCCAAGCCAGCCGGCAAGACTGCAGAACGCGGCTACCGAGCTGCTGGCCATGGTCACTGTGAAGAGCATCGGCCAGGGAGATCAGACTTTGATGACTACCGGAGGAGCAGCTAGGTGGAACGTAAGAACAGCCGCGACTTGATTGCAAATGAGGGCGACCGGCTGAACCGGTGTAACCCAGAGCATCCCGCGGCCATGGCTGGAGACGTTGGCGAAGAAAGGAGCGGCGGGGGTACGGAAGTCATGAAGGAGACGGTCCTGGAAAGCAAAGCCTGGTCAGATCGGTAGGGTGAGGGCGCATACCTGGGCAACTTCCGGTGGGGCGGCCCGATCAGGAGCAGCTTGCATGTGCTGGGGGACCGCAGGGGCGCCATGGTCGCCGTGGAGAGCTTTTGGGCCAAGGGTGGGAGACGTGGGACGCTGGGGTGCTGAGGCTTGCGGGGAGGGAGGTCCCGCACAGGGCGGGGGCGGGTTCTGGGTGGCAGGGGATTGGGTCGGGGAGTCGCCGTTGGGGGAGGGTCAGGGGAGAGGGAGGCCATCCTCAGCTGCTGACGAGTAGCCGAGCTGGTTTAGTTTAGCGGATGCTAAGATTAGCTCCTCAAACAAAAGTTTTGAGGACCACTGGAAACAGCAAAATTAAATAATGCATTGAGAGTATGTGAATAATAATGAACTAAAGCTTAGACCATATAAAAATATTATCATTTTGCATTATCAATGCTAACGTCCTACTTGGTCCGATCATAAACTTTCTTAAGCTTATACTAGTACATCTAGGCTTGTTTTAGTCAAAGTTTTTTATTAACAATCAATATCTGAGATTTTATAAAGATTAGAAATACAAGATTGAAACTAGTAATGGACTCGTTAGAAAAAAAATATTTAATAATGTATATACTTCCTTGGTCTCAAAATATAGGTAGTTTTAGTTTGGTCATAAGTTAGAATTTAACTGAGTTTACAGAAAATCACACCAACAGCAGCTATAGCTAATACTAGCACTACTAGAGAACAAACTTTAAAACGATGTCCCAATTTGGCATTAGCCTCGGCCTTTTTTGTCCCCCGGAACTAAAGGTTGCTGCCCAATGGTCGTCTGCGGGGCAGGAATCTTTAGTCCCGGCTGGTATTACCAACCGGGAACCTTTAGTCCCGGTTGGTAATATCAGCCGGGACTAAAACTTTTAGTCCCGGTTTGGCTGATGCCCCGGGAATAAAGATTAATCTTTAGTCCCGGTTTGGCCCCCTAACCGGGACTAATTATCTCGGCCTATAGACCAGCTCATTTCTTCCTCCCTGAGCCCGAGCCATTCCATTCAAACCCACTGTCTCTGTTTTTCAGCTTGCTGTTGTTCTTGCTCTCTCCCCCTCCATTGGTGTTGCTCTTCGATTTTGGAGGTAACAAACTTAATCCTCTTATATTTTATCAGGAGCTTATCTCATTTTGCGATGTAGATGCATGTGTAACTTTATATGTTGGACTATATTATTATTTTATGTCATTTTTATCTTAAAATCACATGATGATTTGCATATATGTTTGGATAAACAAAATTTAAATTAGTTCATCAAAATCACTTGATAGTTTAGTATTGCTAGTATATGTAGTACATTTCATGGTTTAGTTAGATAAATAAATATTTTTATTTTTTTAATATATTACTTTAGAAATGAGAAATTTACAATAGTTTGCAAAAATAAGTATAGAAAGTAACTTGATATGGTGGATTTGATTATGATTTCTATGTCATTTTTAGCTCAAAATAACATGATGATTTACAATAGTAAAATCACTTGATAGTTTGGTATTTTACTATTATACATAGTACATATTTCATGGTTTAGTTAGATAAATAAATAATTTTAGTTTTGTTTAAATAAATTATTTTAGAAAATGTGAAATTTACACTAGTTTGCAAAAATAAGTATAGAAAGTAGATGACAACTGGTACCGGATCCTCGGCCTCTCGTTCGGTTGCGAAACGACTGAGGCCAGAACTCCCTCTCATTATCTACGGCAACCGTAAACAGAAGATTGTGATAGAGTACCGAGTCAAGAGACAGGGACCCAACAAGGGTCGTGTTTTCTACAAGTGTCCGGATCGCGATGTGAGTTTCTTACGCATTTGATTATTATGGCTAATTGACCTGCTTTTCTTGAATATTTTTGACTAAATATTTTTTGGCTTTAATTTCAGTGGGAGGGCAATGGATACGATGGTTGGTACCGGGAGGAAGATTATGCTACATACGTGTAGAATTCGGCACGCTTGAGGTAGCGGTTTAGCGATGATGAGAGCGGTGAGCCAAATAGGAGAAGCTTATTGATATTCAATGCATTTAATGATTTGTCTGCTTTAGTTAACGTCTGATCCACGAAATAATTATGTTACTGAAGTGCATTGTAGTTTTAGTTTGTTTAGTGATAGTTGGGATTGCTTACGTTGTAGTCAGGCTTAGTTAACTAATCAATCGTGTGTGTGTCATCTATGTTGTGTAATAAAATACTTAATTATGTTCAAGGTTTTCATAATTTGTCGTGTAATGCAGATTATGTCACGCCATTGGATGTACAATGCCGATCGCCATTGTCGTGTACCTTGGCCATCATCGATTCCTTCCTTTGAATCACCAAGTAAGAAAGAAAGGGAAGCATTTTAAAGGTAAGCCAGACCACCGGAAGAAGCCTCATAACCGAACCGGGGAAGATGTACTCGCAATGGTCAAGGATGTGAAAGTAGTATTTGGAAAGGGATAAGGCAGCGAATCTGTTCCCAAAGAAGCTAAGGGACACGCACCCATGTGGAAGAAGAAGTCCATCTTTTGGGAGCTACCCTATTGGCACATCCTAGAGGTCAGCAACACAATCGACGTGATGCACCTGACAAAGAATCTTTGTATGAACTTGTTAGGATTCATGGGTGTGTATGGGAAGCCAAAGGATTCACTTGAAGCACGCCAGGACTTGCAGGGCATGAAAGAACGAGACAACCTTCATCCAGAGAAGACAGATGATGGACATCATTACTTAAGTCCTGCTAGCTACACGCTTAGCAAAGAAAAGAGGGACAGCATGTTCGAATGTCTATGCAGCATCAAGGTCCCATCGGGATTCTCCTCCAATATAAAGGGTATAATAAATGTGCCAGAGAAGAAATTCCTAAACTTAAAGTCCCACGACTGCCACGTGCTTATGACGCAATTGCTTCCAGTTGCTTTAAGAGGAATTCTACCTCCACATGTACGTCTAGCCACCGTGAAGCTATGTGCATTCCTCAATGTAATTTCTCAGAAGGCAATCAATCCAGTGGAACTAGCTACTCTACAGAATGATGTGGTTCAATGTCTTGTCAGCTTTGAGTTGGTGTTCCCTCCATCCTTCTTTAATATCATGACACACCTCCTAGTTTATTTGGTGAAGGAGATTAGTATTTTTGGACCTGTGTTCTTACATAACATGTTCCCATTCGAGAGGTTTATGGGAGTCTTGAAGAAATATGTGAAAGTCCGTTCTAAGCCTGAAGGAAGCATCGCCAAGGGCTATGGAACAGAGGAGGTCATTGAGTTCTGTGTTGACTTTATTCCTGACCTTGCTCCGATTGGCATTCCCGAATCGCGACACGAGGGGAGACTCGGAGGTAAAGGAACTTTAGGGAAGAAAACATATATCGGCATGGAAGACGATTATTTCAATAAAGCATACTACATAGTTCTTCAGAACTCGTCATTGGTGCATCCGTACATCGAGATACATAAGGAGTTCTTACGATCCAAGTTTCCAGGGAAGACTGAAGCTTGAATTATGTGTCAGCACATGGAAAGTTTCAGTGGTTGGTTGCGAAAAGAATGTCAAGGTGATGACAATATTGATGAGCAACTGTATTTGTTGGCTAGGCAACCATCGGGGCATATCCTCACATACCAAGGGTACGAGATAAATGGGAATATATTTTACACAGTTGCCCAAGATAAAAGGAGCACCAATCAAAATAGTGGTGTTCGCATAGATGGCATAGATCCAAATGGGAATATACAAACATATTATGGCCGCATAGAAGAGATATGGGAACTAGACTACGCACCTAATTTTAAAGTCCCTTTGTTCCGGTGCCAATGGATGAAGCTGACCGGAGGAGGGGTAACAGTCGACAAAGAGTATGGAATGACAACAGTGGACCTCAACAATATTGGGTACAAAGACGAACCATTCGTCCTTGCTGCCGATGTGAGTCAGGTGTTCTATGTGAAAGACATGTCTACAAAATCAAAGAGAGGAAAAAACGAAGACATCAACTCAATGATCAATGAGCCATAGCGCCACATAGTTCTTTCTGAGAAAATAAATATAGTGGGAATTGAAGACAAGTCAGACATGTCAGAAGATTATGAAAGAAATGTCCGAATTCCACCCTTCATAGTGAAGAAACATCCAAGCATCATGTTAAATGATGAAGACACTCTATGGTTACGACAAGATCATAACCAAGGGTCATACGTCAAGAAGAAATTTACTGTTGTGCCCGCATGATATAACGATGCATGTTTAATATATTATATTTTAGAGACAGATATTATGTAATATGTTATGACTTCACATTGTAATATGTTTAATATATGTTTCAAATTTCACAAGTGTGTGACATAGTTTCAGAAAGTCTATATGAGATTCAAGAATTTGTGACCAGTGTTTGATAAAACTTTCTCAAATGGGAAAATTAATTATGTAACAATTGTAGATATTGCTGAGATGATCAAACTTGGTATTCAGAGTTTTTTCATCTGAGGTCATTTAGTGTCTCATTTGAGCAAGTTTGACCAAGTCAAATTTGGTCAAATGAAAAAACAACACTTTGACTCTAGTATTATGAACTCTAAATGACTTCAAATTGAAACGTTTTGAATACCAAGTTTGTTAAACTCATCAAGATCTACAATTGTTGTTTTGGTCAACTTTCCATTTGAGAAAGTTTAGATGGTTCAAATTTATTATTTTTAAATTTCGACGCCTACAAACTAGTTTTCGGAACCCTAAATTATCTCAAATTGAAAAGTTTTGAATACCAAGTTTGTTCAGCTCATCAAGATATATAATTGTTGTTTTGGTCAACTTTCCATTTGAGAAAGTTTAGATGGTTCCAATTTGTGATTTTTAAATTTCGACGCCTACAAACTAGTTTTCGGAACCCTAGATTGTCTCAAATTGAAAAGTTTTCAATATTAAGTTTGTTCAACTCATCAATATCTACAATCCTTATATAGGCCATTTTTTCATTTGAAAAAGTTGTAGAACAAAAAATACTATATTTTCTTTATTTTTATAGGTTCAACAAAAATTTCCTGTCAATTTTGGTCAAAAACCGAGAAAAAATTGAAACATTGACGTTACAATAATGTGATAATAAATTTCCTATCGAATAATATTAGTTTTATTAATTTTAAGTAACAAATATATTTTTGCATTAACAAAATACTTAGTATTAGTAACATTTATATTCTATATTCATAAAAGAAATTAAAAACTTTAGGTTACAAAATTTTCCTATTTACAATAAATAATTAGTTAATCAATAGTATTTTTTTAAATAAATATTGCAAAGTATTGAAGTTGCTATAGAATTAATTGATTAACCTAGTATTAAACAAGGAGAACAAAATCAAAATCTCGTGCCTTTCCAATTACTCGGTGGGTCGCCAAAATTTTCAGTGCCTTTAGTCCCGACCTAGGCCAGAACCGGACTAAAGGGTGGGCGGCAATTTTGGTGCCCGCCTAAAATACTTTAGTCCCCGGGCCGGTAACACCAACCGGGTTTAAAGTTTTAGTCCCGGTTGGTAAGCCGAGCAGACTAAAGGGTTGGACCTTAGTCCCGGTTCGCTTACCACCAGACTAAATGGCGTTTAGTCCCGGCTGGTGTTACCAGCCGGGACTAAAGGGTCCCGGCCTATATATATCGAACGGTTCCTATTCTGTTCATCTTCTACTTTTCGATCTACACGTCGATCATCGCCGCCGCCACCGCCATCTTCGATCTCGCCTCACGCTTCACCCACTTGGCCGGCCGTCGAGCTCGTCTCTCTGCCGCCGCCGCCGCCGTCTACCTTCCTTCGCGCGCGGCATCGCCTCCCCGCTCGATCGCGCCATGCCTCTCTCGCCAGCATCCTGTCTCCGCCGCCGCACCCGAGCCCACCCCCATCGACCGCTTCCTTGGGCTGCTGCGTCGTCGAAGCCCGCTCGGGCCGTCGCCGAGTCTCGTCTGCCGTGCCGCGCCGCCGTCCCTCGCCTGGCCGCGCTAATCCGCCTCAAGATCGATCTATGGCTCGCCTCACCGCCGTCGTCGTCCTCGCGAGGTGCTCAGCTTTCGGCCCGTGGTGGCGGCCAAAGACGCCTCTACTGGCCCGCCATCCGCCCCTAGCCTAGCCTAGCTAGCTAGCTGCTCTCGACCATTTTTTTACAAAGTTTCTAGTTTTTTTAGATTGTTTTTTATATATATGTTAGATTAAAATGTATGTTAAATTTAATTACTAGTTTATTTAGATAGTAATCCTATCTATGTGTTATCTTGAAGATACAAATGGCTGCTCCGGATGATAACTTGAATGATGACATAATGGCGGATATTATCAACGCCGGCACCAATGCGGATGTAGATGACACGAGTCAGTACTTTGCTGATTATGAGGATATCCTGAATATCCCGGTGGTTGAAGATCAACAAATTATCGCGCAAGAAAATACTGGCGAGGTATATCCGATTATCTATCATCTCTTATAGATGCATGCGTTCGTATATTTGTTGTTAATCGTTGTGTTTCTACTCATGTAGCCGGTCTCTGGATCTACATCAACCACCGGCAAGAGTAGGAAAGTCCGAGGGCCAAAAAAGCCATTAGAGGGCCATTTCATAATATCAGAATTCAACACCGACACCGGCAAACCATTGGGATCACATGCTCAGACATATGTCAATCAATATGGGTTCATTGTAAGGGATACGATCCCAGTTAGTGCTCGTGAATGGAAGCAGAAGATATCCGCTCCTAATGTTAGTTTTGTATCTGATCGTGACAAGAACCTAGCTTGGAGAGATATCACTCAGCATTTCACATTACAAGCAGATGATGCTTTGAAGGAGCTAGTGAGGGATTGGACAATGAAGAAGATGGCAACATTGTTCTAGAGTTGGAATAAGGCATTGTATAAAAAGTTTATCTTGAAGAATGATACATCGGATTTCAATGCTAAGGCGTTTGTCAAGTTGGAGTCCCATTGGGATGACTTCGTAGAATACAAGACATCTCAAGAGAGTGAGGAACGTGTGATGAGGAATCAGCAGAATGCCCGACAGAAGCATTACCATCATCGCATGGGATCAGGTGGTTATAGGAGTGCTATTCCCAAGTGGCAGAACCTAGAAGTAGATATTACTGCCAAGGGAATCATACCTGAAACAATAGAGAAGAACTGGCCTCAACGCGCGAAGAATTGGTTCTACGCTCATGGGGGAAGCCTAGACCCAGACACTGGCAAGCTAATTTTCGGCCAAAAAATTGAGAGAGCAACACAGAGACTAGCTCGTGCTAGGGAATAAGCTGATAGTGGTGTTTTCAAGCCCAACAGAGAGAAGGATGAATTAACATATGCCCTAGAGAATCCTGAACATGGTGGTCGAACAAGAGGCTACGGGGCGGTTCCGTGGCTACAAGCATTCCCAGCAGACAAGGATACCTACAGAAGTCGCCAGAGAAAGAAGGATGAGGAGGCAGACCGAATCTGTGTATTGGAGCAATTTGTTAATGAGTCACAACAAGCATTGCTTGAATCACGTGAATGAGAAAAATCTCTTGAGGCAAGAATGCAGGAGGAGATCAAGAGGCAAGTGCAGCTAGCAATGAGTCAAATGCAATCGCAATCAACGCCGAGGTCACCATTAGCCCCGTTGGTCAGATGAAAAGCAGTTGTGCTTCCACGGAGCTGCCAGTTATTCAAGATGACGCTGGGTTGTGCTTCCATGTTGATGACATTACCGAGCCTCTAACAACATGTGAGCTGCACATTCCAGATGGTAATAATGCATCAATCATGGTGGCTGTCGGGGTTGTATCTCCAATAGACCGAACGAAGACACCAAGAATCCATGGATCAGTTATTCAACCTGGATATGCTAGCGTCTCGGTCGATAGAGTGCTCAAAGGTTACAGCAATGTTCCTCTTGACATTGAAGGCGGTGATTGGGAGAAGACACTAGGAGAAGCAGAGAAGACATTTATTCAATGGCGCAAATGTTTCATCATCATTCCTAGGGTGCCACCGCTTCCCCTACCTCACCCTAGGTACGAATGAAAGTGAATGAAATATTATTTTCCATTAATTTTCTATTGTCTTCAAAAATAATTGACTCACAACTTGTTTTTGTAGCAGGGTCTCCCCCCTAGCCTAGCCCAATCATTCATTCCCCATCTCATCACAGCATCGCGGGGGGCGAGACGACTTCATCCCCACGGCGATCTCCAACTCCTACACCGCCCATCGCCTCCACAATGATCTCCAACTCCTACACCGCCCCACCGCCTCCTGGCAACGATCTCCAACGCCCCCACGCCGGTCTCCAACACCGGCCTCATCGCCTTCCACGCCGGTCTCCAACACCGCCCCACCCCTCCACACATGACGACCTTGTGAGACGCTAAGGTCCCGACGGCAAAGAAGACCCAAAAAAGAGTTATTTCTCAAGAAATACTTCCTGAAAAGACCGATGAGCAAATAGCAAATGAAGAAGACAAAAAAGTGAAAGATTTTTTTTATAGATATCGAAAAGCGTAGACAAGCGAAGCTTAAGGAGAAGCCGTACTTTTACATACCACGAGATCTCGCTGAGGCGTAAGGTCAAGCTCACAAGAAAAAGATGCTTGAACTTCGTAAGCCTCCGCCACTATCGACTATGACCGCTCCTCGTGAAGTCACATGATGCGATAAGAAAAGGAAAAGAGCATCGTGGAAGGATGTCCCACAAATTCGGACAATGTAGCAACCAATGCAAAATCTTGTTGTTGCTAATGAATATGGTTCCAACATAGAAGTCTATCGACCGCATAACTCGGAGAAGTGTCGGTTCAAGACCTTAATGCTTTTTTTGAAGATACTGGTTTAACCTTGGATCAATTGACGGGCAAAGCTTCAATCCAGAACCTGGAAGTTGATACCTGGAAGACTTATAAATTTGGCAAAAGTCTGTACAACCCTGCGGCTCTGAATGAATTGGGTACGCAAATGTACTTGCTCAACAAGTGGTACATGTAGGCGTGTGGCAGGGGTGGGGAGTGGATCTTTGTCAGATTTAGAGACCATCATTACTTTCGTGGCGATGACATCTTACATATTAGTTTCGAAGAATTGCATCAACTATACCACATGAACACTCTGGACAAATCAATCATTAGCTGCTTTTGTTTGTAAGTGATTCTTACTTTTATTTAATAAACTCACTTCCATGCGTACATGTATATAATTATCCTCACATGTAACTTATATCTATATACAGATCTCAGATGTCAGAGCTCCAAAGAATACAAGACACCAGTGTTGGCTTCATTGATCCTTATATCGTATTCAAAACCGATATTATTGCCAAGGAGCAGTGGGTATCTGAAGCACCAAAGAATATCATGAGGTTCTTCGTGAAGCAGCACGACAAGACAACAATACTTTTCCCGTACAACTTTGAGTAAGTGTTAATAATAATGTAGTCTACACATTTTATGTAATATCAATACAACTTATATGCATGTACGTGTGTGTATAAATCAATGCAGGTTTTACTGGATACTCATTGTCATTGAGTTAAACTCAAGTCGGTTAGTAATCTTGGACTCGTTGAGAAAAGAGCGGGCACTATACCAAGATATGATAGACATTATCCAGGGGTAATTTCGATCTCTCGCGCACAACTATTATTGAATAGACTTTGCCATAATTTATTAACGATCGTACATTATTGGTCGCACAGGGTTTGGAAAGAGTTTATTCGGCAATACCGCAAGGATTGCAAGGCACCACTTAATGTAGTTGAAATACCAGTAAGTTGTACTATATATACTTTCCCACGTGTTTAATTACTATATCATACTTCAATTTACGTGTGAGATGATGAGAATAATCTTCTTCTCGTACAGTGGTGTTTGCGACAGCAACCAGGTAATAACTTGTGTGGATACTACGTTTGTGAATTTATCACTGCGCACATAAGAAAAACTCCTAGAGATGTCCTCAGAGTACGTATATATCAATTTTTTATTTATTTTTAAATGAATATATATATATATATGTATTAATACTTTTCCTTTTATTTCAAATGCAAAACTGAATGGTTGAAACAAAGGGTCATGCAAAAAGACCATCTGAAAGCAGTTCAAAAGTCAATAGTAGGATTTCTTCTAGAAAAAGTGCTAAATCCCAACGGCGAGTTCTACTTTGATCCTAAGGAAGAAATGATGTAAATTAAATGTTTATTGATATTATTATTTTCGAGAACAAGATTATGAAAGTGTTGTATATATACATATATATATCTATAATATATATAGTTTCATACTTTATTCGAATATAATAATGCTCGAGATGAGAATTAGATGTAATTATATGTGTGCGTGTATTTATATTAGCAGCGTAGAATACGTTCATAAAAACATATTATATATTAAACAAATATAGTCTCTCTTTAGTCCCGACTCGATGACCCAGGACTGAAGGTTCCACCTTTAGTCCCGAAATCGTTGTCCCGACGTGGTAACCGGGACTAAAAGCCGCTACCGCCCGGGACAACAAGATCATCCTATAGTAGCGTAGCATAGATCCCTAAACTATTATACCCACGTATCCCGTTGCTGGAATGACGCCCTCACCATGCCCCGCTACACCAGCTGCCATGCACGCACCCGGCCATGTCTAATTGGCATCACATGCAACAAGCGCTGAAGCGCATCTGTGCATCGAGGCCGTTACTATTCTTGTGCACGTTGCTAGAACTACCTGCGCTGCTGTCACTCCGGTCATCGCGCAGATGGCTTTTTTAAGAATGCACGCGCAATTACATTGTAAGACCCTAGTCTAACTGTGCATGATAGCATGTTGCCAATAAGATAAGATGGCCGGGAAGCAGATGACAGGAGGGCGGACAAGAACAAGCAAAGGCTTCCAAGCTTTTGCGGCAAGTTGGGCGATGACGAATGGATAGGGATGCAAAGTTGGTTGCGCAAACCCACAAATAGACTATATTTTTACGAGTAACCTGTAAAAATCTTGAAACTGAAAATCTTGAAACGCAACGCCCAGGTAGGCAGGCCATCGCGGCCCTGTTTGAATTTGAGTGAGCGCGGCCCAGTTAAGTTCGGATCGAGCAGCGGCCACGCAATGCTCACGTAGGCAGGCCGGATAGGATACGTTTCTTTTCTCTCTCTCTTTCCTGGCTACTTTTTATTTTTGTTTTGTTTTGTGCGGTCTTCTGTTATTCTTTTAGTTTTCATTTAATTTTTTCTTTTCTATGTGGAATTTTATTATTTTTATTTTCTTTATCTTTTTAATTTCTTTTTATTTATTGTAATTAATTATTTTACATAGGTTGTTCTTGAAGTCTGCATATAATGTTGCACGATATGTTCTCGTAGTATATGTAATTACCTTTGAATATTTATATAGTACTTATGAGATATTATGTGATATGTTTTTAGATTGTTCAAGGAATATTCATGTGATGTTCTTTTCTTTATTTTCTTCTACATAAATGCTAATGCTCAACCGGTTGTTTTGGAGAATCAAAACAACTGGATTCTTGACCGTGCGATCCGAAGCTTGCGGCCCGATACGCAGCGCCTCCACTCCTTCCATCGCACAGCTTCCTTCGCGGAGGAACCCGGCCTTCTCCGCCACGCGCTTCAATAGAGCCTCCACGCGCCGCGACAGTGCCTCCAAGCGCCGCAGGTTATGCCACCGGTGGGCTTGGTGGTGCCGGCGTCGGCGTGCGCCTTCTGCTGATGGAAGGACTTCATGTCGCCTCCGCCGCCCCTCGTCATGCCTCCTGGGATCTCTCTCCTGCGTAGCTGGTTGTGGCGTTGGGGATTGAAATGCGGTGGCAGAGGAATTGGGAACAATTGGGATGACTGGATGACGCGAGGGTTGAGGGAAGGGAACGGATAATGGTTGAGGGTGGGTCCCACCATAATTTTTGGACAATTTGTTTTTTTTTTAATTTGTGAACAATTTGATGTATATTTCTCTGATGTCTGGATTTCATGGAAATAATTTGTAATTTTTTTAAAAAAATTTGGCATATATTTATGTTATTCCCAAATTACATCACCCTGTCCAATAAATTATAATGAAAAAATCATTATAAACACAGTAATAAGGCGATGTAAATATAGCTATAAGACATTGTAGTGTATAAAAAAAATCTGATTGTTGGGAGGAGCTAAAAGAACCGGTTGTTGGATAGCCATGTCCTTTTCTTCAATTATATTTTTCCTTTTCATTATTTCTGTTTTTCTAAATTCTTTTGAGTTCATGTAGTATATATTTTATGTTCTATAGTATATTTTTATGATGCTTATTTAGTATAAATGGGATGTTCTTCGATCAACTTTTAGTATCCATTTAGTACTCATTTATAGTATCCATGTGATACTTTATGTGTTTTTATTACATTATTTTTTATGCATTCTTCCATATATATTTTTTCTTCTACTTATTTGCACTTTACTATTATTTTGTTTTATTTTTTGTATTTTCATTTATTTCTATTGTTACATGGTTTCTTTTTCCTTTTTCTTTTTTTTTTTTTCCTATTATGTAGTTTTTCCTATTTTAATTTCTATATTTCTACGATCGTGTAAGTGTACATGTGATATTGTACGATATGTTTTTGGATTTCACATATTATAAGTGTGATGTTCCATAACTATCTTTGAATATTCATATTGTACTTATGAGAGTTCTATGATATATTTCAGGTTGTTCACGTAATATCCATGTGAGTTCTTTTTTATTCCCTCTATTACATGTGCTTTATTTTTATTATTTATGTTTTCCCATATGTCTTGTTGTCATGTTTATGTAGTATAAATGTGATGTTCCACGATTGTCTTTGAGTATTCATGTAGTACTCATTTAATGTTCTATGGTATTTTTTATTATTCTAGTTGTATCCATGTGATGTTCTATGTATTTTTTTATTATATTTTTATACGTTCTTCCATTATATTTCATTTTTCCTTCCACTTATTTACATTTGACTATTATTTTCTTTTTTTATTTCATATTTTCATTTTATTTCCATTGTTACATGGTTTTTTTTACTTGGTCTTCTCATTTCTTTCTTCTTTACTTTCCCTATTATATAGTTTCTTTCATATTTTATGACCCATGATATTATTATTGTGAGGTGAAATATTTTTTAATCAGACTTAAATGGTTTGATCAATTTAATAACTAAATATTTTATATGTCACACAAACATCTGTATGGTCCATTGGTAGGATGATGTGATTGTTAAACCGTAGGTCTTTTGCTGGATCTCTAACTCACACTAATTTTTGCTTGGTCATATTTTCTATTTTCTTTTCACGAGAAAGCAGCAGGCAGCGTGAGGGCTGCCGGGAAAGCGGAGGGAAACGAAAAGGCGCACGCAACAAAAACTAGCGGGCCCACGGGCTCATGCGCGCGCAAGCGGGTGGGAGGACGGGAACGCTACAGGGCACCCTGGTTGTGGTTGGCATATAGCACGACCCGTGCATCGCTCGCACCAGCAAGGCTGGCCCAGCCCAAATATTTCGGTTGAGGTTGCCAAAGAAGGCTGGTCCGGCCCAAATATGGAGTATGGAATTCTCCTTTTGTTTGCATAGCTGCAATTTTCCCCTTATTTTGCGCGCTTTGTGATTCGTATCCACGTGTCCTACAGTCGAGTTATTTTGTTTATTATGCTGATTAATTAAGGTCCTTTCATTTTTGTTTTGTGAATATATTGAAGTGCTGTATTTAACTCAAGACAAAAAATCTCAGCCTGAGGATAAATTTGAAACTGTAAGTACTACGTGTAACGAAGCTCGAAGCAGACCTGATGCTGTATTTTCCAAAACTTTGACGAGGACTGCTCAGGAGACATCAATCGATCTTGATAGATTGCAGCGGCGCCTTATTCCCTATCGCGACAAAATAGAGTGAACGTTGTCGTCTCCTCTAGTATGTCTATCCAGTATCCACTATCCATCCATCCACTCCCAAAGTCAGGATGGGCAGGGTTTTGTTGCTTTCATCTCCATCATCCATCACAACAGAATCAAACTTCGACTGCTCATATGGATTGAACCTGGGCTACTAATTCCCAGTTACGACATTGACGTGAATGTTGAGTGTTTGCGTATAGTGGTCGTAATGTCAAACTTGATGTCGAGCTATGGTTCTTCTTCTAGCTTTCATTTTGACAGGAGAGAGAAAAACAGTTCCTATAAACAATGCAGAAACAATTACAAGTACAGAAAAAGCTAGAGCCACAAGTTATGCCAAACAAGGCATTAGCATGGTGTCTTTTGTTTTGTTTTTTCTTAAAAAAATAACACCACAATTCACGTTCCCAATTACGATAATGATACAATTAAGACGTCTGAACGCCTCACTCTGCTCACTTCCGCACCCAAAAAAAATCTTATCCCTCGCTTCCTCCTCCCCATCCTTATCCCTTCCGCGGACTGCCCCACCCCGACATGCGCCCATGGCTGCCTCCGTGGCCGGCGGCGACGCCCTCACCCACCCTGGCATGTGCGCTCCCAACATTGGTGTCCTCCTCCCCCACTCCAATGTCCTCACCCACCGGAAGCGCCCAACGCCCGTGGATTTCGGTGGCCCTATCCCCCACCCTGGCGAGATCCATGGAGCATTAACGAGATCCTTGGAGGTGGTGCGACAGTGTTGCAGGGGACTAGGCGGCTCTCCCCCACCTCGGCGCAGCGCCCTCCCCACCCCCGGTGGCGTCCTCTCTCACCCCGGCGGCCATGGCACTCCTCGCCCCCATCCCCACTGTCGCCGTTGAGCCAAGCCCAGTACTGGTAGCGCTGGTGGCGGTGGTGCTCGCGCGCAGCCGCTCGCCGCCGTCTCCGACCCCGGCAACCGGAATCGACCAGTCCAGCCTTCCCCTCCCTATGTTGCATATGTATGTTTCAAGTGTTTCAGATGCATATTGCAATTGTTTCATATGGATGTCGCAAAAGTAGATTGGGAGATGTTTGCATATGTTGCAATTGTTTCAGAGGCATGTTGCAGGCGTATCTTTCGAGTGTTTCAGAGGTATGTTTCATCTGTGTTTTCCAGACACATGTTGCAAGTGTGTTTATTTGGATGTTGCATATGTTTCACACATACGTTACATTTGTTTTATTTGGATGTTGCGTATGGTTGCAATGTTTTTCAAGTATTTTTAGATGTTTTTTTCAAGTGTTTTAGAAGCATGTTTCAAGTGTTTCAACTAACTTGAGACGTATGTTGCAACTATTGTATTTAGATGTTCAAAAGTAGATCGGGTGTTGCATCTCTCCCTCTCACCTTCTGCTGCATCGTCTCCGTGTGTCCTCCTCCCGATGCCGGCAGGGCATCCATACGACGTCACGGTCGGATCCTTCCGAATCGGAGGCACCGCACGCCCTTCTTCTCTTGTCACTCGAGCGGCATAGGCCCCGCGTAGAGCGCAGCGAAACGGAGTGCAACTTACGGGCGCCCGTCCGGACGTCCAGGGGCTAGCACTACTGTGCCAATTAAGACCGTTCTCTCTGGGAAAAAAAAATCCCAGCTGGCTCAGAAAACACATGGTCCCTCTTTGCCACCATATCATTTCTTTTCCCTTTGCTTTGCCATGAATACAGTCATCTGATGGCATGAGAGGTACCATCACCTTTTAGTGGCAAATTAAAAAAAACTCCAATCCCAATTAAGACCAATCTCTAAAGGACGTACCCAGTACAGAGAGCTCCCGCTCTGTGCAGGGTCTGAGGAATGGTGTTAGTGGCAAGCCTTACCCTCACCTGTGCAATGCGAGGAGACCACGATTCGAACCCGAGACCTTCCGGTCACAGGCGATAAGACTCTACCTTTTGCACTAGGCCCGCCCAAAACCGTTCTCTCTGCGAAAAAAATCCCAGCTGGCCTCAGAAAACGCATGGTCCCTCTTTGCCACCACATTATTTCTTTTCCCTTTGCTTTGCCATGAATACAGTCATCTGATGGCATGAGAGGTACCATCACCTTTTAGTGGCAATTAAAAAAAATCTCCAGTTTTGTTTTTTAATTTCTGTAACACTCACTAGCATATAGAGGCTAGTTAACTTTTTTCTTTTGTATCATAAAACACAAGTTACATACACCAAATCAAAGGGGAAGAGGTTGGATATACCTTCATCTTATTCACAGGCCCAAGTTGGATATACATTTTCATGTCTAAAGCAGCATAAAAACTCGTGCGGGCTGCTAGTGCACAACAGGTCTCCACATCCACTTATTTCAACTTTTCGAGTCTCATGTTCAAAGCATATTATTATATATATGAACATATAAAATCTTCAAAAACATAAACTTACAACATCAGTACTGTTTCATTACTTGAAAACTTCTAACGACGGCACATAATCAACACAGTAATTATATGGTGCAGAAAAGGGTCGAAACCAGGAGAGGATTTGCTCTTTGCACATCCATCCATCGATCAGTTCCAGAACCAGGATGTCCAGTTGGCCAGCTGTGCCTCCTCGGCGCCATGTTGGGTGACCCCGGCAGCAAACATGGCATCCGGGAGATCAAAGCTGCCCTCGTCGCTGACCACACCACCATCCTCTTCCTCTGAGGAGAGAGCACCATGGCCAGTGCAGTCGCCGCTGCTGTGGAGGTCGTCCTTGAGCTGCTGCGCCAGCAGTTTCTCAGTGCCTGACGCCGCGGTGTGTTCGTCTGGCTGGTCGACCTCTTGGGCAGCAGTGGTCGCCGACGGGGATGTCTCCTTGCCTTGCAGCTTCTCTGTTAGGGAGACCACCTGTACCACACATTGTTAGCGTAATTTATCAGATTTATACTTGGGAGGCGCACGATAGGTACCCAAGATTCCTAAGCACTGGATAGTTAAATTGGATAATAGCTAAAATACATCCAGTAGTGGGTCATCGCTGATGACTACGTGTGGCCAAATTGAAGGTGACAAAAGTGGTACTAGCTTATTTAATTTTACAAACAGTAACCTGTCGTGGGAAGACAGCTTTTTCACACAGAGGCCCTGGGCGTCTGAAAATTTGAATTCCAAGACCTACGTTTTTCTAGCTAAACCCTCAAAACTCCTTATAATCTTAGCGACTTTCATTAAAAGGGGCTGTGATTGCCGATTGACAATTGCTCGACATAAATTTCTTGGATGGGAACAGCATACATAAGCATCAGAAACACAAGTTGACTATTTCTCTCACATAAGAATTAAATTCAAACTTTGGAAAGAACCTACCCAATAGCAACACTACTGGATACTGTAAGTTTTCGATTGTTTTGGGTGTATGGTCGAAAGTTACTATATTATCTAAGCATGCTCATCTTAAACCCCACTTTTCAGTAATGTTGATAGCATTGATGATACTAACTTGACATACATGCTAGGATTTCAAAACATCCAAACAACGATGATCATGAACTTATCAGTCTGGCTTATCAGCTATGGTACACCGTTTTTCTCTCACAACAAATCAGCGAACAGTATCCTTCAGCCTGGCTTTTCAGCGAAGCGAACAGGGCCATATTCGTCATTCCTCAGTCTTAGCTCTAGTTCCTAGGGATCTGCACGCACCTGCAATTTTTTTATCGCACCATGGCATGGAACTACAGACCATGATCTTTATTTAACAGAAGAGACGAGAGGCAAATAAACAACAAAGTGGAACAGATACCCAATGATACCAATACCAATTTAAAGTTAACATGAAGCTTAAGGACCGTTTGCAAAAATTGTACCTAAAGCAATAGGAACAAGTTCAAGGATCCAGATGGCATTTCCTATTTATTCGATCCACCTAGGCAGCAGAGCGGCGACCAACCTAACTAACTGGGGAGCGAAGATGCCTGAACAACGCATGCGGTAACCGATGAAATGAAATCAAGAAAAAATCGATTAACCGCGGAGACGAAGCGAGGTGATGAGGCAGCTACCTGTGCCCGGAGGCTATCGTTATCGGCCAGGAGGCCCTGGTGGTCGGCGGCGAGCGCGTCGTAGGCAGCCTTGAGGCTGTCATAGTCGGTCTCGAGCTGCTTGGTCTTCCAGCGCGCGCGGCGGTTCTGGAACCAGACGGCCACCTGGCGGGGCGCCATCCCGAGGCGGCGAGCCAGCTCGGTCTTGCGCTCGGGCTCCAGCTTGTTATCTTCCTCGAAGCTCCGCTCCAGCAGCTGCACCTGCTCCGCCGTCAGACGGCGCTTCTTCTCGGGCGCCTGCTCGTCGTAGTACTCCTCCTCCAGGAGCTCCTCGTGTCTGGTGTAGAAGGGCCGCTTGCCCACGCGCGTCGCGTCGTCCATGCCCAGGACCGCCATCGGAACACCTGCGCCACATGGCATCGCACCACCGGTAAGCAATCGGGGATCTCAAGAACCGCCAGATCTGAGCGGCCCCATGGTCCACGGATAGTCACTGACGCACCTCGGAAGAAGCCGTTGCTGTTGGCGCTGCCCCCGCCGCCGAAGAGCAGCATCTGCGCGCCGCCGCCCCGCCGCGCGCCGCCGAAGTCGAAACTGACCGCGCTCGGATCCATGCTGATTCTTGTCCGCGCCCTAGTCCCTTCCTCTCCCCAAGAACGCAACAAAACCCAATCTTGAAACCCGTACGCCGGTACGCGCGCGCGCACACACGCACACACGAACACAGACACAAAACACACACGCTTGAACGGATGCTAGGGCCGCGCAGCAGTAGCGGGCCGCCGCCGCCGAGGCGATCGAGGCGGGCTCAGAGGAAGCAGGAGGAGGAGCTGAGCTTATGGCGGAAGAAGCTAGTGCTCCAGAGCAACCGCGTGGACGTCTTCATGGGGTACATCGAGAACCCCATGAACCCGCCGCAGGGCAAGGAGACGGGAGGGCTTCCTCCGGCGAGCGGCTCCGATCCTTCCGGTGGCCGGGCGGACCGGCCAGGGGCTGAACTGCAAGTAGAACTTCTGAGGAGGGGGTTGACACGGAGGGATGGGGCCGATGATGGGACCTCCGGTGGTGGATGCCACTGCAAGTGTTTTCTTCTCCCTCTTTTTTTTTAAAAAAAAAGGGATTTTTTTGGATGAATTTTGTGGCTAAAGTTGAGAGGGTTGGAGATGACCGGGATTTATAGGAAGAGAAGAGGGAAAGGGGCAAAGATGGGCCGGGCCAGGTGTGGTATTGACGGAAATGCCCTCACTGTTATGTGATGTTGCCTCCTAATCGAGGGATTAGGGGAGTTTTTTAATCTAATCCCGAACATGATGCAGTTTTGGGTTCTAAGTTGCCTCTGATGGCGGATCACGGACACGTAAGCGAGGTTTAAGGTAAGGCACTTTTCTTAATTATATAGGTGCTGACTTTTCTAGCTTGGAAAGCATTCTCTGTTCTTTGTTTTTTTCAGAGAACTAGAACAGTGGACACCTGTTCATCTGATGCGTGCTGGACTGCTGGTAAAGTCTACCAAGTTTTCAATCCAGGCAAAATGTTTGGGAAAAAAACGCTTCGCAATTAACCTGTGTATCATCAAATGATGCACACAAAAACTTAACTTTGGGTGTGCATAGGCATACAAAATAAAACGCATTAAACTTTTGGTGTAGGGAATTCCAGCTGTAGTTGCAACATTTTATTTGCACTCAGAAAAACTTCAATTTATCAAATCAATGAAAACGGTTTCCATTTGAATAAGAACAAATGGTGCTGATGTTTATGTTGATTTGTTGTGAGAGAAAACTATTATTCGTTCGCTGAAAAGTAGTGTTGAAGTAGTGCAGCAGAAAATGGGCCAAAATTTTCGTTTATCAGAAGAAAAATGATAATTGCTTTATGACTTACAGTTTTTTATAGTAGTTAAAGACTGCAATGTCCATAATTTTTCTTCTTTTTTTTTACTTAGCATAGTGTTGCACTTGCTTACTAATAAATTGAGAAATATGGGAAAATTACGACTGTGCACAAATTGTCTACGTATATAAATTATTACTGACCATTTCCATTCCTGATTCATGTACTCTATGTCAGCTAAAGAACAAAAAGTAATTGCAAGGTTCTTACCGTTCAAAATATTTCGGCATATGGACAAAAGTTGGCGCTTTATCAAACTAAATTTATCCAAATGACAATTAAGAGGAAAATTATATTAACCCAGCCATGGAACAGCCTTTTTATTAAATTGTCGAAGGATTTTTTTTTTTTTGAACTAGAACATGTATTAAGGTCAACGCACCCACCTGATTGCACATATAAAAGTTAATAAGCTAATGCGGAAAAGGGGAAATAAGGAATGAAAGTGAAAATGAAAATATACACACTTTTCTCTCGACCCTAAATATTCACACCAAATGGGAGGCGCTAACAAATCATAGCATCACAAACAACACAACATCATATTGGCTTGTTATGTCACTCAAATGACGAATTGCATCAAATGTGATGCGTGATCATCCTCTGCACCTGCCCAGGCCCCACCCACCCACCAAAGGAATGACTTGTCGAGAAACACGCGCCCCCACATATCCTAATCCACTTCATTTCGTTCGTGTGCCCGGTGTTTATAATTCGATGGTTGTAAAAAAAAGGACGATATATCCGGTCTCTCTTTTTTTATAAAAAAACTGGTCTGTAAAAAGAATTCAAATTATAACCAGAGAAAAATTTAGAGAAAAAATGCTAAATGAGTCACTGTCTTGACAGTGTGCTAATTAAAAAGGTGTTTGGTTCTTCATCAACGCTCATCACACCTAACTTGTGGTTGCCACGATACCTTGCCCTGAAACACAGCATGCCACAATACCTTGCCCTTAAAAAATCAAGACCACCATAGTACGTTTTAAGACCAACCAAAATGAATGCTTGAAGGCGTACCAGGCAGTCTCTAGAGGGAGCCTGAGGCTGACCACTTCTGAAACCGCCAAAGAAACCTCAAACCTAGCTAGCTCCGGCTGGCAGTCTGGCGTCATCGGCACGCGCAGACAAGGACATGGTGAGAATGAGCTTCTTCTTCACCATCTCTCGCATCGCGTGGACAAAATAACCTGCAGCTTCTACGTCTCTCTCTCTCTCTCTCATGTCTGCATACGTTTACTTCCCCTATCAGCTGATGATAAGATGCGAGAACAGGCGACTCTTGTAGATGCATGTTGTACCATACCGTCCTGTCCTAGTCCTAGATGACGTGTGTTAAATGCATGCTGGCTAGTTTAGCATCCGTAAAAACCAGTCTGGCGTCAATTTGTTGTGAAAGAAAAAATACTATTTTGTTAAAAAAAATAAGCAAAAAAACAGACATAGGACAGAGCCGGTGGTCAAAGGCTTCAATTGATTTTGTTATGATGTTTCCTCCTCTCGGACCAATCAATAATCTCAAATCAAAATTCTATTTATTTGCATATAAGAAAAAGGCACCACAAAAGTTTAAGGGCTCGTTTGGTTAGGGCTGTTCTTGGCAGTTATAGTTCCTAATGAAGATTGGGCTATATAAATTACACAAGTAATCCTGATAGGAATGGTTCTTGGTCACGATTCCTGACAACCGAACGCAGACTAAGAGAGTCTTTCTCATGCGCAAGCTCACTCGTGAATGGATCGGTTGGTCGTTTTCAGAAGCCAACACAAGCCAAGCCCAAGCCCCCCTTGAATTTTAACCGGCGGCGCGCCACGATTCTGACTTTTGGAGCTTCTGCCGGCCAAGCAAGCTGCATCAGAAAGAAAGCCTATTTTCGCTCGTGGTTGAAGTTTAATTACTCGAGTGATTGCGATGCCTGCTAGCTGCTCATGTGGGGAGTTAATCATCGTTCACGTAACACTGGATCCTTGTATTGTCCACGTCATGACTCCCAAGCACGCTGCTGCCGCAACGAGAAAATGATAGAACATGGATAGGTTCAGTTCCTGGCAAGTGGATCTGCGTCTTATTTGTTTGGGCTTGTTTGTCTTATAAGTCGTACTTTTTCAACCAATGAATAATATTTTTCTCTTATACCAAACCAGCCAACAGTACTTTCAGCTATGGCTTATCAGCCAAAACAAACCCAAACGAACAGGACAGGGCGCTGATCCTGCAAGTGTGTCCTGTCCACCACACAAGGGAACTGGGGAAGCGTGCATATGTTGTGTATGAAAAAATACTAAAAATTATAAAATCAAATAATCATCATTAGATTAAGGGTTAAGTCCAATTTACACCCTCCAACTTGCAGCAAAGTTCGGATTTCAACCTCGAACTTCAAAACCGGACAACTTTGGCCCTTCAACTCTCGAAAAAGTTCAACTTTCAACCTCCTGGACGGTTTTGCGGATGAACAGTAACTTTTGATATTTTCAAAAATTTTATAAATATTTTTTTTCATTAATATCCTCAAATCAAAAATTCAAAACTACAAAGTTGTAGATCTTTCAACCATTTACATTGAAAATTATCTTTATCACGCATTGTATTTATTTTTTGAAATTTGAGTCAAATCAAAAATAAACGAAAATTGTAGACTACAAAGTTGTATCTCTCAACTTTGTAGTTTTGAGTTTCTTCATTTGAGGAAAGTAAGATGCTCAAAAAATAATATAAAATTTCATCACACCGTGCAAGTGTGACTTGTCCACCACACCAAACCTTCACTGGGGAAGCGTGCATATAATTTTATATGTAAATTGAAAAAATACTAAAAATTATAAAATCAAATAATCATCATTAGATTAAGGCTCCGGTGGTCCTCTCAAAAAACTTTGCACGAATCTTGAAGCAGACCGGTAATTAATTTTAGTTTGGGTTAAAATGGACTTAACCCTAGATTGATCTGGGGTCCTCTCAAAAAACTTTGCACGAATCTTGAAGCAGCCCGGTAATTAATTTTAGTTTGGGTTTAGTTGATCTGGGCCCGACCCTACCCATATCCAAACGAAGCCTAGTCTCTGCCCACCTGAGCCCAGACCATTCCTCGTTTTAGGTCTGATCTATTTTCTCCTTTCGCAATCGCTGCGTCATTCCCAGTCCACCAAGTGGGCAGACGGCGGCGGCGCTAGCCTTCCTCCGGCAACCGAGGCTACCTCTGACGCGCCGCATCCCAGGTCCGGTTCTCCTCCTGCGCTCCTATGCCGCAGCCGCCGCCGCTTTATCCACGATGCCAGCCCTGCCTCGGCAAGTACCGAGACGAGATGAGCTTTACCTTGAGCAACGCGACCTGCACCGTTCTTGTCACCGACGCCAGCACCTTCGACGCGCTCAACGACCTCCTGCTCAGCTATGCGAGGATCCACCAAACAGCACCCATGAACGCAATTGGCTACCTGCTATTGTCGTAGATCACTGTGTTCTTTTCTTGCTGAACTGAACATTTCAGTTCAGCAAGGAGCTCACATTGTAGTTCCAGCTTGCTGCCTAGATATCTAAAGTTTCTCATAGTGCTGTCGAAAGCCGTTTTACTAAGTGTTGTGGTTGTGGATTAGAAGCCAAACTGTTGGAGAAACTCAATTCAAATCTGTATACCGAGATGTACATACTGGATTGTTGATTTATAGCATCAACCTAGTGTACAGTTTATCTGTTTGGTGATGGAAGTACCTTGAGGATATCATTATTGTTTTATGTTGGCATATTGGTATATTCATACTATATTCATGTGGGTTATGTCCAGAAAGAAGAGTTCTAAGCATTCTATTTAGGTCGCAAAATTCATGCAAAAAAGAACACTTTATAAGGGTAAACAACTCATCCTTCTATGCATGTGAAACGGTTAAAGACATCTCATATCTCGGACAATCCTACATCAGCTTTCAAATAATTTATAAAATGATCAACATCAAAGATGTTTACAAATTTCCTGCAGAGAAGATATACGTTCTCAAGAACCACGATCATCGCAAATAGTTTCATATCATGTGAAACTGCTCAAGGGAGTTACTTCAGTAGAGGATGGTCAGTGTGAGACCAAGAAACTTTCAGACCAAATATGCATGATATTGGAAATCCCTGTCCTTGCAAGTGTTGTGACTACATGAACTAGTTCAAATATGCCAAATGATTGAGCTATCGATCCTTGTCGTATAATCCATAAAGTGGTTTGGATGCATTTCTGTCCAAAATTACCATGGTTTATTACTTTTCTGGGTTGTTTATCAGCTACAAATTAAATTATACAAGAACGGTGACAGATTTTTCAAGTAAAAAAGCATTCCTCTGCTCAATCAAGTAATGCATAAATTTTTGTTTGGTGTCCCAGTATTCACTACTTTACCAACGAAGCTCGTGTGTCGTAAGGGAGCTACGACGCTATGGTACAGGAAAACGAGCCAAGTAAAGTAAGAAAAGTTCCTCTTCCTCCTCAGGAAGGATCGCACGATTAAATTAAGGGGGGAATTCCTGGTGTGCCATTAAAAAAGATCGCAATGCTCTGTGTGTCTCTGGAAAAGTTCAGCGGTCTTCAGCGCCACTGCTTCAACTTTTTTGTGCCCTTCATGCCACTGTCGTCAGTTTGGACTCTAACGTCGTCAAACTGCAGGTGTGAAAAGTTGAAAATACCCTGAAGTGTAAATATGTCATTAATTTTTTTGAGCATCTTAACGACTTCAAATGAAAAAACTCAAAACTAGAAAGTTGTAGATCTCGTCGAGATCTATAATTTTTATATAAAACTTATTTTCATTTAATTCCGAAAAAAAGATATGATTTTTCTAAGATATATTAATCATATCAAATCATATTTTTTTCGGAATTAAATTATAGATTTCGACGAGATCTATAACTTTTTAGTTTTGAGTTTTTTCATTTGAAGTCATTAAGATGCTCAAAAAAATTAATGACATATTTAAACTTAAGGCTATTTTCGACTTTTCACACCTGCAGTTTGACGGCGTTAGAGCCCAAACTGACGGCAGTGGCATGGAGGGCACAAAAAAGTTGGAGCAGTGGGGCTGAAAACCGCTGAACTTTTCCAGAGGCACACAGATCATTGCGATCTTTTTTAATGGCACACAAGAAATTCTCCCTTAAATTAAAATGGAACCATCTAAAGTGCTACCCTCCCTCCGCTCAGACATTATTGCCGCTCCAAAATCCTAAACGTACGGCGAAGTGGTTTGGGATGCGACGGGAGACGCTGCGGCAAGGGGGAGGTAGGCTCGATCTCTAGGTCCCGCCGCCGGCGACGTCCGTTCGCTTGATGGGAGCAACGCGAGTACGCGACTAAACAAACAAGTGCTAGCATCTCGCGGTAATTGGATGGTGGAGATCCACAAATATCGGCCTGGGCTAGGGTTGGACTTGGATTGGGCATAGGTAGGTCTGGGCCCAAACTAGACCATGACCAAATTAATTATAATTAATTATTTGTCTGCTTTAAATTTCGTGCTAAATTTTTCGGGAGGACCACCGTAGCAGAACTCATAGATTAATCATACTAACCTTACTAAGAGATACAAATGTTAATACTATTTTCTATAAATTTAGTAATACTTGAGATTGTTTTACTCCTCGAAATACGAGATGTGCACTTATTTGGGACGGAGGAAGTACATTTGTTGGTACACCTAGGCGATATATTTGTCAGAAATCAGAACCAATTGATGTTGGCTTACTACTTTTCTTGCTCTTGAAATTCGTTGCATTTCCTTTTCTTTATGCAAAAGTTAACAGAAGTCAGGTTTGATTTAATTCTGTCCTGGTACTGGATGCTGGCCGCCAATAAGATTAACAAGGACGCCGAAATCGACGAGAAATCATATATGCACAGATCTTTCAGTTTCAGCAGAGTTCCTTCCGATGTTGCAACTTGAAGGCATGGATAGAGAAAGTGCTTCAGGAACCAGGAGTTGTCATTTGCTAGTTTTTTTTTTTTTTTTTTTTTTTGAAACGGCCGGCAGGAGTTCTGCCGGGCATAGTCATTCGGTAGTCTAGTGGATGTATGAAATGAAAAGCTTGTGATTCTAGCTACTTATTATTCTGCTCGAGTCATCCAACATATAACCTAACCTAGTGAAATACTTGCTACATTTGTCATATTCAGCCAATCAGGTATCGACTCTTAGCAATCCCGTACTCTCATTGATGTATGTTTTCTTTTGCAGTGTTCTCCTCAGCCATATATCAAATTGACAAAGATGTCTTCAAGAGATATCTTCACTCAAAAAAATTATAACAAAGCTGATGCACAGAGTAGGATGAGCTGAATTAAATATGTGCACAAAGCAAAACTTTAATTCAGCTGATATCTCCTGCAAGATGCCCTTTACTTGTCTGTGAGATGATGCTTTTGATGACATGAGGAACAGTACTACCACTGCTCCTCCTAATCAGGATTAGGGCACACATCCTTTTAATACTCCTAGTTACATATCTTATCCCAGATTCTTCAGATTAGGAACAAAACTTACCCAAGCGTCAAGTCCCTAACCTACCACCTGTTCTTTCCAGATTGATGTACCAGTGATGCACATAACAAGTCACATCTGATTCCATTTATTACCAAAAGCCTTCTTTCCACCCTATGGCCTGTTCGCTTAAACTTATCAGCCGGTTTATTAGCTAGAATCTACAGTATTTTTCTCTCACAATAAAACAGCTTCAGTCGGCTGAGCCGGCTTTTGCCCCTTGGGGAAGAGGATTGATTGGCCGGCTGGCTTTCCCTTCTTGGCATTGCAACCTTGGCCTCTGCTGAATTCTCATCATCTGGCCTCCTGGGTAGGAGATGTGCTGTACTCCTAGTAGTTGACAATGCACTTGCCATATCTGGCACAGATCTGACTTTGTCAAGGTGCAAGATGTGCAGAGCAGACATGGAAAAAAGATAGTATTTTTCATCTGTTGAGGTGACAATTAGGTTGTTTTTTAAAGCTATCTGGATCGATCTGCAGCATATTTCTAGTGGTTGTTCAGTTGCTTGTCTGTTCTCACCAAATGGCGCATTGCCACTGGACACAACACGAGGCTTAGGATAACCACAAAAGAAAACAGGATTGCATAAAAAATCTGCTCCAGGGCGAGGGAAGAAGAGCAAAATATCCTGGGATGGTTCAACTTACATGTGCCATTGCTTGGCTGATAAGCCATGGCTGAAAGTACTGTTGACTGATTTATTATAAGAGAAAAATACTGTTCGTTGGCTGAAAAAGTACGGTTTATAAGTGAAGCGAACAGGGCCATGGTCACAGCCCATAACAATGCAGCATTGACAAAAATGGAAAACAACTCTGTCCTCGTAAGGAAAACAACTTACAGCTCAAAAATGGAAACACAAGTGCTTACCAGTTATGGGTTGTAGCTGCAGCTACAGGCGCCTTCTAAGAATAGCCTTATTTTAAAAGAGGAGCAAAATAATGCTTTCTTTATCTTAAAAAATGGGCTGTGCCACGTTGCAGAATGGAAATGGCTTGTAGGAGCATGGGCATGTCGTGTAGGACAAAACGTCTCTGTTCCTGTACTCTGACTTGAAGACTGTGCTTTTTTCTTTTTCTTTATTGTCCAGAATTTTTCGTCCATGGAAAACCGGTTGAGACAACCGTGTGCCTTTCATCCTTATCTTCCCTCAATTTGTCTTGTATCCATTTGGGCCTTTCGATTAGATGACAAGACACCCTTTCATTTTTTTCTTTGATGATTTGCAGATATAGCAGCACCAGATGACCCAAGGTTAAGACTCTATCTAAAGAACACTACGGTCACAAGTCACTAGAACTTCGAAGTTATGTCACACCCATACAGTTTCTCTTGTATGACCTGTTTTTTTAACAGGATAAAGTCCAACTTGCAACCTACGACTTTACATTGCAGTTCAATTGTCAACATTGAACTACAAATGGGCACTCCCCGACTGTTGAAACTGAATTTGCATTTTTTTTTTCAAATGAAGAAATTAAACTAGATAAATTTGTCCTCTAGCTTTGAGCATTCATATTCGAATTCGGTATGGATATTAAATGTCTAGATTCATATATGGATTAATTCAATTAGTTTTTGAACCCCTTTTGACGGACGATCCCGTTTTAATCTCTAGGTAAATGAGTCCACTAATTAGGGTTTATAGGCATGTGATGGGAGCACACTCAGTGGAGTTAAAGAGCATTGAGTGAGTTTGATCCCATGATCTTTCGTTATCATTAAACATATACTCCCTCCGTCCAAAAATAAGTGCTCATCTCGTACTTCGAGGAGTCAATAAACCTCAAGTTTGACTGTTTATATGGTATTAACATTTGTATATCTAAATATGTTTACTATGAATATATATGGCATGATTAAACTAATGATATCTCTTTGGTATCATAAACATTAGTACTTTTTTTATATATATTCGGTTAAACATAAATTGTTTCACTTCTCAAAATGTGAGAGGTGCCCTTATTTTAGGATGGAGATAATACATATGCTTTTGAATATGTCTTTCCTAAACACCGGTACACCTTAGAAATGAAAATGGTAAGGTGGTACTATTGAGGTAGTACGTAACTTTTTATTGGTATTAGATAGATAGTTCAGGCAGGATTCTTTGGATCAACTAAAAGCATTTCTTAGCAGTGCTCTATTAGCTCGATCTCAATAGAGCTTTAATATGACTTGGCTTTGGAGAGAGAATCTAGAGAGTATATCCGTTCCTTCCATAGACGCCTAACTGCACAAATTGATGTCGTTGTCACTCGATACAAAGCGGCTTCAGCTGGAGAGTGACAGTTTTACACCCTCGAAAAGACAGGTAAGAAGTGTCGTTGTGAATTGCAGTTTTATCAATTTCAAGGCAGACACACGACGAGCAGACTTTGGGAAGCCGAGTGCACACACGCACTTCTCTAATATTCCATCCATCAACCACCAACCCTTTTTCCTATATGAAATAAAAATAAAAATGTCGAGAGCCATGCCGCCTCCACTGACGGTGCTGGAGCGCGGTTTTCTACGGTGGCCGCGTCATGTTACACGCCTAGATTTCCGTCGTCACCAACAGGTCACTCGTTACGTGCTCAAAGGATGGAATGGACCGAGCGGCGTGCCATGAAACCATTTGTTTTTCGTCTACTCGAGTATCATGGGCGTTTCAGTATCATTGCACTGAAGGGCAAAATAAAAGGGATCAGTTGGCTATTTTCTTTCGGACTACAAAGTCACGCACACGCATGATACGATAATGCTTTGTTTTCGACAAAATGATTTTTTCCCGAATGAACGTCAAAATCTTTGCTGCTATTTTAGTAGACAAAGTAGAACAAAAGGCAAGTTTCTACAAAATGTATACAACCATCTTCTCAATGAAAAAAAAGGATTTACTCCACATAAGGTGACTTATATCTTACAAATACATAATCAAGAAAATAAAATAAGAAAAAGAATTCAGCCAGTGGATTTAGGATTGAGGTTGGGGTATTTACATGCCCTTGTGAGTTGTGACTTTTGTAGAGGCAATGAATGCAGTAGCGAGGGTACGGTGCTCACGGGCGGAGGAGCCTAGTGGAGGCGAAACTAGGCTCTAGTCCCCTCTCCCTCTGCGCAGCTTTATTGATGACTCAGTTGTTGCGTATGTTTCTATTGGAGAATTGGAGAATATGAATAGGCTTTATTGAGAGCTCAGTTATTTCTATTAGAGGTATGGTTGATTGGGCTTTGTAGGTGGCCCACCAACTAAACTAAAAAAGGCAAAGACTCTCCCCCCCCCTCAACGACAGGCGACCTCCTCCCCGCGCCCACGCCTGCGCCCCCACCCGCACCGAGCTCCTCACCCCACCGACGCCGGCCATGGCAGATCCACTGGATTAGACGATGGCTATGGCGGATCCAGCGAGCGAGGTAGGCCTCCTCCTCCTCCTGGATCTCTAAGCTAGGGTTCCGTGAGCTCTCCCTCTCATCCCCCCCAACTCCGGCGGGCCTAGAAGGAAATGTTTGGGTGGGGGAGGAAGGTCGGCCAGGCGGTGGGGATGATTGGAGGGCGGTTAGGGGCCCTAGCAGCGGTGGAGGTGGTCGAGCCAGGTCGGTGCGGGGGAGCTTGGCGAGGGCAAGCTCCAGCCAAGCCCTAGCGCGCTATGGCAGGGCTGTGGGCGACGGTAGGGAGGAGCACGGCCACCGGCGAGGAGGAAGAAGGGGGAAGGGGTGGTGAGCGAGAGGTTGAAGATGGCCGTACGTGTGGCCTAATGTACGCACGGCTGTTTTTTAGCCACATCCAACTAAAATGCACCCCAATAGCACACGTGAGGTCCAGTTTAGCTGAAAATGTCCCCCTTGTTTTGCAGCCACGCTTCGCCACTGACGGTGTTGCCGACCACAGTGGTAGAAGGCTGGCGGCAAGTAGAGGTAACTTGAAAGTGAGGATTGGATGACATTTAGGGAAGTGTAAATAAAAAGAGTGAGGATTTGAAGGTAGGAGAGACGAGAATGACTTGAAGGTGATAACAAGATTAAAACAAAATGATATATTTAGGTGGTTAGATCTTTGATCCTATGAACTAAAGCTACCTTCAACATTCAGGAGGAGCAAATCCATTATATACTTGAAAAAAGAGACGATAAAATTTGCTAAAATGTCGTACACTAGAAAGAGAGAGCATGTTTGCCTGCTTGTGTATGTCATGACTCATGCCCCACCCACCTGGAGCTGTAGCTGTAGCCACACACACACCATGCTATCTGATCTGTTTCTTTTGCTAGCTGATGTGACCCTGATTCCTCCAAAGCCACGCACTATCCACTGAGTATGACCACCGATCAGGTTTCTTTTGCTAACCTAGAACCATAGCTCGTGGCCGTAGCTACTACTGCCCCCCACTACAACACTACACCCAATCCGATCCAAGCACCACATCGCAAGTCCAAGCTACAAGCTAGGCTGGCTAATGGTTGTACGTACACACCATCATCTTTCGCCTATGCTTTGTTTTCTTTTTTGTCAAAAGAACAAAGAAAGGGCGTTCTGCTAAGAGGAAAAGTTGCCTGAGCGGCTTGGCGGCAATGGATCGTCACTTCGCAGAGAACCTCAGCCGGCGTCCGTCCATTCGACGGGGCAACGCCAAAAGATGGCAAGCAGCGGCTGCGGCGTGCGGCGTCACCCACCACTCGCAGTGCGCTTTAGTTTTGGTTTTGGAGACCACACCAACACCGGTTGGCATCATGTGTTCTCAACTCTTTATTCTCAACAACGACGGTGCTCGACACCCCACTCAGTACCTAGGACACTAGTACTTTTCAGGGCAAAATCACTCTCTGACATTAGCCAACCGTGTATAGAAAACCGCTGGTCTGTTTGCAAACACAGGAATTTTACGAGACAGGAGAGAACCATGATTCTTCATTGATCCCCATCCACATCAACACACTGCATAGTAGTAGTAGTTATCACGCTATGGTCTTGCCTATTTTCCCCCACCGCCACAAATAAACAAAACTGTGAGCAGCAAAGGTGGTGTCGCTCCATCATCTTAGACCACCATTCTGCTTCGAAAACATCTGTGCTTCTGCAACAAATCTGAATACCGAAGAGCATCAATCACCTCCCGCCCTTCCCTTTCACCTTGCCCTTACCTTTCCCTCCTTTGCCACCAGCCCCTTTGCTGAACCCTTTTCCGGTCCCTTTCCCGCTACCCCTCCCTTTCCCATTCCCATCGGGCCGCCTGTTCTTCTGGAACTTGTTCTGGAATTTGCCGTCCTTCGCGGATTTGTTCTTCAACCGTGTGATTTCCATTGCCTTCTGCTGCCTGCTCTTCTGCATTTGCTCGGGGTTCCTTATTTCAGAAGGCACGTTGGCATTTGGTATAGACCTGCGGCCATGGCCCGCGAAATGCTTCTTGTTGCCTCTCTGATACCCGCCTGCACAGAGGTTGCATCCATCAGACAGTGTTCTATATACATCTCATCATACCAAGGTTCAGTGCTATTAAAGTACTCAGCTGAAACAAACCATGCTAACACACTTGTAAAAGAGAACTAAGGCAGTGCACAGGGCAAAAATTAATTCACTCAACTGAGCAAACCTTCAGAAACATTTAATGGACTTCTATTGTAAAAAAAAAAAAACAGATAATATGTTTTCATGCCAAATCTATATAGACTGGAAAATAAATAAAGTAAAAACAGTAAGCTTAAAAAACGTATCAGGACTGAATTGCAACTTGCGAGAGTAAATAAAATCAGAAAAGGTAACGGTTACAACACAAAATCAGAAATAGAGTGTTACCTGAACTGGATGTGCCCTCTTCTGCAAAGTTGCCAGATTTCCCACCAATATTGATTGATTTATGTGTCCTCTGCTGCCATCTCTTATATATCCCTGTAGCTGATGCCTTTAACTTTGCACCACCTTCCGTTTTAATCTAACATAAGTTAGGAAAGTTTTTTCAGAACTGTGAAGTTAAACTATTTGATCTTTCAGACATATATGCTGAACATACCATATCGGCATACTAAATACTAATATGTCTCGGTATTTAACATGAAGCACTGAGCTAGTAAGAGAGATCTCAATCCACCTTTAAGACATAAAACTTGTTACCAGAAAAAACAACAAAAAAATAGCATTAAGTGAACAATGTTACTTCCAGAGGGCCTATTACCCACTAGTGAATTCTATATTTCTGAGTGAGCATAACATTCGAATTTGCATAGTTTATAACAAACCCAATATGTATTTTTAAAGTACAATCAATGTCTCCATTTGTTCACAAGGTCCAGGATATTCAAAATTTCAACTGGTACAACATAAAATCTAGCAAATGGGAACCACACTAAATACAAAATGAATGATACTCAAACGCAGCTTGTGCTAGTCAATTTATTCAAGTCTGCTGCTCCCTCCATTCCAAATTATAAGACATTTTAGCCTTTCTAGATGCATACCTTTGGCGATGCATTTAGATTACAATATGTCTAGATACAAAGTAAAAACTATGTAACTAGAAAAGCCAAAACGTCTTATAATTTGGAATGGGGAGTATTTTAAAACGTTATTGAGCGCATAGCATCCAGGAGATTACCTTTCCTGTAGCAGTGACACGATCCCCTGCATTCAACTTGACAAATTTGTTCTGCAGTAGTAGAATAAGCATGTTAATGAGTATGCCATATGTCTAACATATCAATATGTCACTACGAAAGTATATACCTTCATCCAGTGATATCGAGTTTTCTGTGCTTGCATACCAGAAGCTTCATCATCAACTAAATCAAGAACAGCCGCATCCAATCTGCATGACATTAGTAACCTTGTCTTAAGCAAAAGGGGGACGAGACTCCACACTTGAATTCATGAATAAACTAATAACATTGACATCCAAAGTACTGTCTTCATCAACAACATATAAAGAGCATGGCAGATCCTACACAGCATTAGGTTTACTGCACTGCTGAATGATGCATATGTTTGATAGGCTGGACATGGGAAGATCAATTAACAATAAGGCTTGCTGTCAACTGATAATCTTTCTTGGTGGAACAGTTTCAATTATTTTGTGCTTGCCAACAGTTATTTCATCCGCTTACAACAGGAGACACAGTCATACTATTGCATCCCACCACAGAAATTACTGACAGCTACTAAAGAAACAATCCATGAGAAAGCGAGATAAAAGTAGACACATCAAAAACTTGGATTCAACGATTTTCCAAACTGTAATAAGATTGCCAAAGAAGGGCGGGACTGGTGCAAGCGGTAGAGTCTTACCACCTGTGACCGGAAGGTCCCGGGTTTGAGTCGCGGTCTCCTCGCATTGCACAGGCGAGGGTAAGGCTTGCCACTGACACCCTTCCCCAGACCCTGCACAGAGCGGGAGCTCTCTGCACTAGGTACGCCCATTTTTTTAATAAGATTGCCAAAAGGAATGCTTTCAAAACCCCCTTTTCACGACAGTTTAAAACATAACCAACATAAAACAGCAAAGCAACAATAAACAGGTCCCCAGAGGAACACATTGCACATGTCAATGAACAATTTAAACAACAAACCAATCCACTGAAGAATCATAATCACATTTTCGAAGTGTAATATGACTTGTACTTCAAACAAACATTACTTCCCCTAGTGGAAACACTCATCAGTGGCATTTTGTGGAATTGCTATATCATGGAAATGAATCACTCAAACTTCAAAATGGCAATCATATAGTGCATACCTATTTTCAACAAATCCCTCATTGTCCCTCACTGACAACCCAGCTTCCAAATGCTGAAGGAGGCAAAAAAGAATACATCACTCAATGTTAGGCTGAGACACTACAACTATAAGTTCAGAACTGGATCAACATTTCTAGTACAGTTGAAGTTGCATAAGAGTAATTCTTTAAGCAGGGTGTATGAGGCATACTTGGTTTTGAGGTACTGAACTTATGTAGTAGTCCTCATCTCTAAAGCTCTGTAACTTCCGTTTCTTGCCACAAACTTCTGGAATGGGCAAAATGACCGAAGAGTATGATCAATATGATAGTGAGGATGATACAGAAGCTCCAGAAATACTTTCAGAGCTCACAATAAAGCAGACAAAATTGAAGACAAGAAAAGAGTATTAGTTTTTCACAACATAATTTAGTAAAAAGTAGACCTTTTTTCTCCCAATTTGAAATGTCATCCACCTCTTCAACCTGCATGAAAATAAGAGAGTGCAAAGCAAATTATCAAAGAACCATTTTTAATATAGTACTGGCAGATAAACAAAAAGAGTACCCCCTCCGTTCATTTCTATAGGAGCATAGTTTGTCTGCGTGAAGTGGAACTTTGACAATAAAGTTTTCTATAATATTTTGTTGAATAGTCACTAATTCATAACAATTAGCAAGCTCTTTAAATATGGATCCAGTTGGCACATACCTAACATATTAGACTAATTGTTGTCCACTGACATTCTTCATTGTACTAACTTCGAATAGCCAAACTAGAGATACCATCTTAGAGAGATGAATAAAGGATGCAAATAAATCAACAGACAGACATTGCTTGCCGGTCTGCTAATTGTATATGTAAAAAAACATTGAAGCGTATTAGAAACTATGCTTAAGCACATATGCAGAACACTGTAACACATGCTGAAAAACAAGATTACGGGGTTAATACCACTGAGAGTGAGAGGATGGCAGGAGGAGATGTTGCATGTCCAGGTAAAGAGGACATAAGATATAAGTACAATTTATTCTACGCTGTTTATTTCCTTCCTAAACAATGACAACCCCAACTAATACAGAGGCCTACCTATGACCTATCTAAATTAATTATTTCTTAAACAAGAAAGGAAACAGTTAAATCTTGTCTTAGGAACCCTGAGTCAATGCAAATGAGTGAATGACAGCATGCTGACCAGCTTTTGAAGAAATGCATTCTTCCATTACTCTGTTAATTTATTGTAGACTGTAAACACCTTGACTGGAATAATTGATTATCCCATTTAGCTTTTTATATGATAAAGCATGCCAAAGTGCATCCTGTAAGGTTCGATTATAGATATTAAGTACTCGACCCTCTAACTGAATATTATTGTCAATTGTCAAACCAGCATTTCAAATATGTTTGCCGTGAGCTGATAAACTAATCGAGCAAAGGCCGCAATGCCTTAAATGGTGTCCAGATAATAAGGTTTGCCAGTACTGCATATCCAGATGGTTGTCAGCAAATTGCTAGGGTTCATAGTGTTAGTCGCTGAATTCTCACTCTTGGTAGTAGGAGAATTCTTACTCTCATCGAGAGAGGATGACACTAGGAGTTGGGGCAATTTTCTTGTCTATTTCTTACTCAAATGCCATGCCAACCTGAGGGGTTGGGGTTACATATTTATAGGCTGCTAGCCAGCCAAGCATATGCCAAGATGCTAGTCTAAGATGCTAATATGCTGTCCTAGCTAAGATGCTGTCCTCTAGTCTAAGATGCTGTCCTAAAAGTAGAAAAACAGCCACAAGGACCATGTGAGCAGTACAGCCCCACAAAGACCACACATGAGACTTATCCATCACATAGAACAAACAAGAATAACTTTTCAGAGTGGAAATTACCGCTGGCCTTGGATCCTCAGAACTCTTTTGGTGAACTAAATTTATAATCCCCTCATGAACTTCTCGTTTCTTCTTCATCACATCTAGCCATTGATTAGAACCCTACAAACATGCAAAGATGAAAACAGTAACAATAATGCTTTTTCTGGCATACTGTGAATCAGAATCATCATTTTTTCAGCATAGATCAGCATTTAGTGATTCTGTGTAGTGACTGCTTGCTGCAGATGCAGGGGAATAGGCTAAGAATATGATACCAGAGAAGGAACCAAAAAAAAAGAGGTTTGTGTTACCTTAGAATTTCGTGCTTTAGCAGCTTCACCTTCAGCCTCTAAAATAGTCTGCTTTGGCCTGGAAATCGATTTAGGTTAAAGAAGCTCCTCCATTAGATGACACATATTGAACAAATACAAGAAACACAAGTTTTTTGAGCTGCTGTAACTACCGAAATGATTTCAGGCGTTCTGAGAATGCAAGAGCTGAAAGCTCATCTGACCGGAGAACATCCCTGAAAATTGGATGAAGACCCTCACGAGGCAAATCTTTTACCCTTTTGATAGATTCTTTTGAAGGCATAGCACGAGTCTTGAGATACAACCGGAAAGCATTAGCACATGGCTTTTCTAATGCTATCAACTCTGTACATCCACTAATAACTTCTTTTAATCCATCAGAGGCAAGATCAAGGACGGTTTGAGGAAATCGCCCATACACTGATTCCCCATTTGCAATAGCTTCATCGATTTTCATATTTATACCGTCCATGTCTTTTAGGATTTCCTCCTCTGTTGGAGCAGGTCTAAGAGGCCTTGAAAGAAAAAGATGTAGGTCCAACAAATATGGCATGTCCTCTGAAGTTACAAATGTATAAGCTGTTCCACTTCTACCTTGTCTAGCCACTCGACCAACTCTATGAACAAATAACTTAGGCTTTGCAGGAAAGTCCCAGTTCACTACATTATCCAGCAATGGAATATCCAAGCCCCTCGCAGCAACATCTGTCACAATAAGTAGCATGGTCTTCCTTGCCCTGAATTTTGAAATATGAATCATACGAGCTTCCTGATCCATAGCACCATAGGATAGGGAAGGTTCTAAACCCTCTTCTCTGAACAAAATATTCAAGAACTCCACATGATGCTTGGTTGAAACAAAAATCATTGTCTGCTCCTCGGAGCTGATGCGCTCCCTGACCAAATACAGTAAGGCAGCAAGCTTCTCTTCCTGGCGCAGTGTGAAGAACACAAGCCTGAGATCAGGACTGATCTTTTTGTCCAAGTCGAGCCTCACAATGTGTGGATCACGCAGACCAGCTTTTGCAAACTCTGCAAGGGCACTCGGCAAAGTGGCACTGAAGAGCAATGTTTGTCTTGTATCACTTAGCTTCTTCAGAATATCGTGCAAATGTTTGGCGAACCCCATGCTGAATAAGGAATCTGCTTCATCAAACACAACATATTCCACTGATCGAAGAGTCATGTCCTTGACATCATTCAAATGGTGCATGAGCCTGCCTGGCGTGGCAATTATGATATCAGGACACTCTGACAGGTCCTCAAACTGACTCTCCATGCTATCTCCACCAACAATTATGCTGGTTCTTAGGTCTACAAAATGAGGGGAAGAAACAAAGTCACTACTCCACATTAATGAAACATTTCGAGCTGAGAAGGCGCAACCCTGAAAACATAAAAATTGATGCCCAACATTGCAAAAAGGGCACAAACAAAACAATATACCCAAAATGCTAGGCTGTGCTATCTCAAGTAAAGCAGCCCAATATAAGCCGCTGAATTATGCATCTCGAGAGTGGGCAGGGCAGACCCAGTGCCGGAGGCTCCCACATGAGTGGGGTGTTGGGAAGGGAAAAACCGAGGCAAACCTTCTCCCCGCAAAATTGCGGAGAGGCTGCTTCGAACCCGCGACCTGATGACTCAGTGAGACAGCTCTCACCATTGCACCACGAGAGTGCCATATAGAAAATCTCAATTGGTAAAACAACACAACTCACAGCATGATGGCTACATGTACAAAGCTGAGAGCGTGCAGAACGGCACATGGCATGGCTACGGGCGCAAGGGGTACCACGCACCTGTGAACTTGCCGAGCTGGTTGCAGAACTTGAGCGTCTGCATCGCGAGGTCGCGGGTAGGGGAGAGGATGAGCGCGCGGACGCCGGCGCTCGGGTCGCGGCGGCGGAGGCGCTGCAGCATGGGCACCAGGAACGCGGCGGTCTTCCCGGAGCCCGTGCGGGCCATGGCAGCGACGTCGACGCCCGCGAGGATGAGCGGCATGGTCTTGCGCTGGATCGGCGTGGGCACGCGGTACCCCTTGTGGCGCACCCCGCGGTACACCTCCTCGCAGAGCCCCATCGACTCGAACCCGCCCGACTTGGCCTTCTTGCTCCCGCCCGACTTGGACTTCTTGCTGCCGCCGCCGCCGACCGCCGACTTCTCGCGCTTCGGCCGCCGCCGCGACATCGCGTCCGGCTCCGCCGCGGCGCCCATGGAGGGTGAGGAGGAGGGCTTGGGCTTCCTGGTGGATTTGACTTGTCTGGGGTTAAGCGAGCCATGGGTGGGAAGTAGGGAGCGAGGAGAGAAGAGAGGAGATGTGGGTTTAGCCGTTTAGGGCTTTATCAATGTCGGCCGCGCGGCGGCGAGGTGCTGCTGAGGGAGGAGAGGAGACACGAGGCAACTTGCGCGACGAACCAGGTTGGGAGTGATGGGCCGAGCCGACAAGAAAACTTCATGGGCTAAGACACAATATCGCCCAATGATTTTAGGTCTACATTAATCTGAGAAGACATTTTTCTATATTTAAAACAAAAGAAAGGACACCCCCAAGAAAAATATATAGAAGAAAATATCATAGGGATGAGTGTGCGTGCATGTTGTGGAGGTCTTTGTTGCACTGTGCAATTCTCAAAAAAATATAGCTCACTAATTAATTGATTGCACAGTGAACAAACCTGTATTGTACGAAGAAGAAATTGTAGTTGCTACTAGACTATTTAGGAAGTTTCACTAAGAGCATATTTGATACACATGGTTAGTTATTAGTTAGGCTAAAAATTAGCCCAAATTTACTATAGTTGGCTAACAACTAGTCAAAAATTTAGCTATCCACCTATTATGCCTCTTATTTGATGCACATGCACTAGAGCTAATTGAACTAGAATTAGCTAGCTAACAATTAGCTCACGGTTATCCAAATATTCCCTAATTAGTTCTACCTAGACTCGAGGTGTGTTCGATATAGTTCCATGTCTTGATTCTTTATGGAATGATTCTAGGATGGACCGTCATCAATTCATCAACTCGGAGTGACTATAGTGAGGAGGAATGGAATATCCCGACACTAAGGGCATGTTTGTAATGCGGATTTTTTCCCGTTCCTACGTTTTTCCTGTGAAATTGAACTGATTCCTGTGAAATTCCTGTGTGATTCCTACGTTCCAAACAGGCCCTAATTGTGTCCAAACCAAAACACATGCTTAGAGACAAGCTCAACAACGCAAGAAAATGAGCCATAAGTAGAGGAGCAAGAAACTACAGATTTATTGCACAGCAGCGACTACGAAGAGCTCCACGATACTGCTACAGTAGATAAGCAAAACTGAAATATGACCATCTTCTAAGAGAGTTTGCACACACACACTTTGTATGATTAGGGATTACTTGTGGCTACTGCCAGCATTGACATTCTTCGCCGTTCACCAGAGAACAAGTTAAGCATAAGTAGGCTGTTGACGCATGTGAACTTCGCCAAACACATTTATGCAATCTATCAAAAAAATTACGCACGGTATCTCAGGGATTCTCGTATACATTTCTACAAGGGACGAGTAAAATCAAAACCATCAACTCAGCGTCACTAAAAATGTTTTTTGATGCTTGTAGCACAGTATGACCTTACAAGCGTGATCACAGTTGATGAGTAATGTAAATCAGAGGTCATACAAGGCAACAGGCTTAGCTTCATGACTTTGCTCTTCCTGATAGTCCAGATTCAACTTTCTTGATCTCGAATATCAGCATCCTCCACATCTTGAGGACAAACATCTCGGCCTCAACATCCAAAATCGACTGTAGGAGGTCTAGCATCTTTTCTGCCTGAACGTGGTCTTTGGTGCAGGAAACAATATAGTCCACCAAAGTTGATTCCTCCTCGCCAAGAAACTCAATAATCTTTTTTGAAATCCAAGGCCTCATTCTCTCGTGCAACTCATGCTGCACCAAGAAAGAACAAATCATAATGTCAAATAGAATCAAAAGGGATACATGCGCAACAAGATAAATTGTATAATAACACATACAAGGGGCGAGAAACAAAAAATATGTTTCAACTTCCATGGTAACTTAACAGCTAATACTTAATCAATTGGTCATGAATCATGGGCAGAATGAAGACAACTGGATCGCGACCACATGTTTTAGGGTGGTTTACAAATCTATGCGAACCAGAAACTCATCGAAACAGCACCTGCTGTAATTTGATTAATTACCCCAACACAAAGGAAGATTAAAAACACAAAAAAAATGCATGTGCTAAGTAGTGAAAAAAAAAGCTTGAGAACAGATGAAAGAACACAACACTATTCAGCTTCCAAGTTAAAAATAATGCAAGTTAATGAATTTGATTTCACCTTGTCATATATCGCCCAGTTTATATCATAGGCAAAAAGCTCTTCCTTTGTCCTTGGGATCATATCAATTAATTGCTTTGCATCCAGAATCTTCTTGTTCTCTGACTTGGGCTTATCCTTCTCGCGATCATGTAGCTTCTCTCTTCGCTCATCACTAGGACGACCTTCGCTGGATCTCCTATTCCTATCCTTCTCGGCGTCAGCCTTCTCTTCCTTTGAGTTAGAAACTGAGATGCGCTTGGCAAACTCGGCAGCTGCTGCGACATTTGCCCCAGTAGAAGAATTAGCCTGTACAGCTTGTAATTCTTCATTGGAGTAATCGATAGGTACTAGAGGTCTTATGCTTTTATCAACATTATTTTCGTCATCCTCTTCAGCAAAAACTGATGGAACAGATGTCCTTTTGCCCAAGCCTATCAAACCAAAACCCAATTTTTTTGCTGGGGCATTGATGTTTTGCTTGGTATCAGCGAATTGACCAGGTGCCATGCTTGTTTCTTCACCATTATTTTCCTTACCAAGTCCACCTGGCCAATGAGAAAAAAAGAAAAGGATGAAACTGGAACATGGAAATGTGATAAGACTCAGAAAACACATTCACACTTACCAGCACCAACACCATTAGCAAAGCTCAGGATGTTATCAGCCTCCACAACAGCCGGCTTATTTTGTGCATCTGTTTCCTTTTCGTCACCACCATCAACCTCCATAAGTGTAGCAGACTCTTCAGCAGCTGCAGCCGCCGCTGCAGCTGCTTCATCTGCTTGCCGTGGCAACTCTACAGCCCTCCTCCTTGCTTCTGCAATTTCCTCTTCCTCCCTTATTTTATCTGCCAAATCTTCTTCCTTTTCACGTTGCCTCCTCCTTTTCCTATCTTCAAGTGAGCTACTACTCCTTCGCTTCCTTTTCCTATTATCCTCTTCATCACTATCATCTTCCTGCTTCAGGATCTCCCTTCTGCGGTTATATTCTCTGTCTCTTTCTTTCTCCTTTTCGCTATATCTCTGATATTCTTTCTCTCTCTCCCTAGATTCCCACTCCTTAAGGCGATCCCTGTATAGCCTATCAGCTTCTCTATGCTTGTGATCCTTCTCTCTATCCTTGCGAAATCTTTCACGTTCCCGTTCACGATCATGCCTTTCAAGGTCTTTGTCCCGTTTATCCTTATCATGCTCTCTATCCTTCCTCCTATCAGGAGAGGCAGTTTCAGATCTTTCAGTTTCATTAACTGCCCTTTTATCAGTGTCAGCATCATTCTTATCATTAGAATCTGCAATTGCAATAAAATATATTAAAGAAAAAAATGCTATTATTGGGCAAAATGAAGTAACCATAATTAAGAGGACCCAGTACCATTTTTTGCCTTATCTACACCAGAGCTATCAGCAGATGGTTGAACTGGTGGAGGTGGAGGTGGGGGTGGCGGTCTAGTCTTTAACCACTCCTCAATCATATTGCTTATTTTTTCTGCGACGTCTTTATCAGCTTGAAAGTCTTCATCAGTAACAATCCCAAATTTCTTAGTGTTCTCTTCATTGTCCTTATCTCCAGCATCTCCTGTCTCCTTATCCGATTCATCAGGGACAGGTTTTGATGATTCATTTTCAGCAACAGCTGTAGTTCCATCACCGCTTGCATCTTCTGTTTCTTTTGCCTTCTCTTGTGCTCTCTTCTTTTCCTCAACATGTTTCTTCAGGTACTCCTTGGTAGCATCATTTATATTAATCTGGTATAGAAAATGGAACAGATGCATTATATAGAATTATCATTAGTTTAAGAACCTACAGAAAATTAACATTGCATTGACAGGATGAAGAAAGGTTAACTCAATGAGCATTCGTATAGTACTATATTACGGAAAACTTCTAGGCTTACGTATAGTACTAAAGCAATGAGCATTTGTATAACATTTGATTGGTGTTGGTATCCGATGATATGCGAAACTGTATTAGTATTCGTTTTTAAATCTGGAAACAAATATGGTGAATGCACTATCCATTCCGATCCATTTTCACCCCGAACTTTGGTATCTCAGTTGCCCCCTGAACCAATCCAAAAGAAACCACAACATGATCATGACATGATGAGAGACTATTACTAATTTTGGCAACAGATATTGAATATGCAAGCTAAACAACTACTCCCTCCGTTCCGTTTTATCTGGCGTAAGCTAGTTTCTGAGAATGGCCGTTTTATCTGGTGTAGCACCATAACATGCGCTCCTATTAAATGGTATGCAGCAGTTACGCAGCGTTTTTTCGCTTTTCCCACTCCATGCATGCGTGCATGCATAATTGATCTGTAATTGCATTGGCCTGCTTCTCCTCCCTTTGCTGCATGCAATTGATAACGGCTCCACTAAATACAGAAAACAAAGCTGGATTAAGTTGTTCTTGGTATGTGGAATACTAATGTTGGCGCCAGATAAAACGGAACGGAGGGAGAAATTGCAAACAGTTGTCACTTCCCATGTCACGCCCAGCTCTTCCAAAAAAAAAACTAAATGCTAACACACATTTTTTTCACCAATGAAGTTGAGACCGAAGACAGAGGCAATGATACATACCACCAGTTCCTGACCATCAATGCTCAATTTGTTGAGAAGCCGTGTCGCACGAAGGATGCCTTCAGCAGATTCAAATTCACAAAACCCAAAACCTTTAGGTTTTCCATTACTTGGATCTTGGGCACGTTTCCAACTCTTGACAGGTCCACAAAGCTGAACATGGTCCAACATTAGACAGACTTTTCTACAGTAAAGAGTTACCTACTAAATTACAAATAGAAATGGTACTGATAAAAGGGGAAAAATTCAACCCTTCCATACATACAACTAAAAACATATAGGAGAAAAGAAGACATACCCGAAGAAGTGAAAGAAGGAAATCATTGTCTACTGTTGGGGCAATCTTGCCAACATAAACTGCAGTTGGTGGTTTATCAGCCAGCGTAACAGCTGGAGCAGGTGGCCGGGCACTTGGGGCTACCAAAGGAGGAATAGCCCTGATCCCAGAAATTATTGGTGGTCGTTGAATTGCTACGACACCAGGCGGCGGCATTGGACGTGGAACAAAACCTGGACGAACCATAGGATACAGTGCAGGATAACGAGGCATTCCTGCAGAGACAGACAAACGACACCTATGCAACCACATTAGTAAGTATACCCACGAAGTAAAACACAAGATACCTCATAACACATAGAATCAGAGAATGTAGTCATGTGTAAACAGAAGACACCGAAAGCCATAAACAAATAAGAGCTGACTGAATAAATAAGCAATATCTTGCCAGTTCAGAATTCCAGAGTGAACATCGACAGAAGCAATATCTTGCTCAAATGAAAAGGGAGCTAAGCAAAGCTGGCCTTACCTCTCAACCTCAAGGACAGGATAACATACTTGTATTGGTTATTTGAGAAACTTGGTATAGCTCACACCATTGCAATGCACTACTCAGGTAATAAGAGCTCAGACAAATATGTCACTAATCTACTCTTCTTATCAACAAAGAAATGTATATGAAGGCAGAACAAAAAGATATAGCCGGCATATGAAAATTAAACGGCAGAAAATCATGATACCTTAGCAAGTTTTTGGAACAACCCAGAGCTGAAGCATCTAAGTACATAAAGAAACTGAGCCTAATTAAGCAGTGAGACGAGCTAAAGCATGTGAATCAATTAGACAATGTAAACAAAACCAGTTCAAATTCAAACATTCGGCATACCACACTCAGTGAGGGAGCAAATGATCTAGAGCTTCAGTTAGAGCTGCAGAATCAAACATGAGCCGGCACCTCTGGCTGTGGGGAGTAATGGCTGGCACGACCACCGCTGTAGCAGAGAAATATCCGGTCATCGTTATCAAGCGAGCGGATCCCAGTTTCTCTAACTCTAAAGCACTAGCACCACACCTCTAAACGCTAACCAACACCCTTCCCAGGTCCATTGCACAAATCCTCTCAATTCTCCCGAAACCCACAAATAGATCCTCAACATCGCAGCTCATGGTATGTACACCTTGAAGGTTCAGAATTGAGAAACAACACCGGATACAAAATAGTGGGCGAGGCATAGATTCGTCATCGTTAACTAACTAACTAATACCAAGTCGCGGTGTCGCAGAGGTTAACGGAGTTTGGAGATCAAGGACCCACCGGGATGGGGCACCGCAGCGCCCTGCTGCGGCATGTATGCTCCCGGCTGGGGCGGCCCGTACATGGCCGGCGGCCGCACGGCGCCCGGAGGCATAACGACGGGGACGCCCGGCGGCTGCATCGGGTAACCCGGGTTCGGCGGCACCGCGCCGTACTGCGGGACCTGGTGCGGCGGCGGTGGCGCCGGGGCACCTAGCGGGCGGAAGATGGCGGCGAAGGAGACCAGAGCTGGGGGCATCGGCGGCGCGACTGCCGCCGGAGGCGTGGAAGCGGGGGCGGGGGTAGGGGCAGGGGGCAGGTTAGGGTTTGGGCTAGGCGCCGGGGGGGCGGACGTCGCGGGGTTTGGCGGGGTGGAGGTGGCGGCGGGAGGCGGGGCGAGCGTGGCGGCAGGAGCGGCGGCTGGGGGAGTGGCCGGCGGCGGGTCCAGGTTGTCGGGCGGAGGCGCGACGGCCGCCATGGTGGTAGGGAGAGGCGGGGAGGAGCCGCCACGGAAGATGGTTGTTGGTTTGGGTTCGAGTTCGAGCACGAGGAGAGGAGACCGGTTGGGTGGATCGATTGCTCCGAGCCGGCTGGAGAGGGCTCTGGATGCGCTGTTGCCTGTTGGGCCTCGGCCTGCTCGTGAATTATTACGGGCTCCCTTTATTCATTCAGTGGTGGTTTAGGGCTCGATGGTTCTCTGAATGTTTGGCGCGCCGGTTTTTCGGAATGGAAAAAGTCCTTTACACCTCTTTTATCGTCTCTGCTACAAGGGATCCATTCAAATTATTTTAGATCCAGCCAAATATAGGTCTCCCGCTGAGAGAACTAACCATAGTGCACTAAAAAAATTACACCCATAAAAATGTCTTCATTAAAATTAAGGGCTAATAAACACCCCTCAAAGGCTTCGACGCAATCCTGTGACCATGGTTACATGTATCAAATCCGATCATCAGGCTTCAACGCGCGTCAACCGCGTCCAACGCAAAACCACCCACATCAAATCCTGATATCACCGGCTAAAAAAAAAGAAAAAAAAAAGCGCCAAGGACGTCGCCGACGCCGCCAACGAGGCCACTAGCGCCGGCCAAGGATTCCTGCTGGCCGCCGATGGCTACTGCCGGCTGGCCACATCGCCAACGCCGATCGCAACCCTGGACGCGACATCGCCGAGGACACGCCGACGGCCTGCACCTAGGGCCTAGACGCGACGGACAGGGGCGATGGCGGCGACCACGACCGGTCGAGGCGGCCGCGCTGCTGGGCAACGCCTCCGTGTCCTCCTTCCTCCAGCCTCAGCAACCGCCGCCGCCTCCCCCTACCACACCAACGCCACATCCGGGTCCGGCCCACGGCAGCGGACTATGTCCCGCCTCTGCGTCCACCTCTTCGTCGCTGCCGCCCTACGCCAGGTCTTCGCCAGCTACGAGCACCCACCGGGTATGCCCGCCCCTTCTCTTTCCCTTTCTGCCATGCGAAAACGAGCACCCCAAACCAACGTATCTGACTCAATTATACAAGTATGGTAGCTACTAACTCCGATATTTTTTTTTTCAGGATTTATTGGGTCTGCCCCTGCCGGTCTGCACAGCAGAGACCAAAAGATTGGGAATCCAGGGATGCATTTTGCTAGAGATGAGCTGATCGGGTCGGCGTTCATTGCTTTTGGGATCACATTGTTCGTGTGTTTCTTCTAGGTTGCCATCGTGTCCAAGCTGCTTCCACCATATGAAAATCGATTCCTGGGTGCCATCCAAAACGATTGGTATTACTGTCTACTTGTATTTCTTTTGCAGATTGACATTGGAGTATAGGTTGTTCACTTTTGTGCTAACTTGTTAATATGAATATGAACTAAATTAGGTGCATCGGATTAGCTAACGGTACCATTTATTTATTTATTTATTTTGCTATGGTTTATGGATGTTCCGTTGTTGTTTCCCTTCAAAGAGTGAGACCCATGCAGCAGTGTAGTTTGTGCTATTAATATAAGAATTCACCTAACTCTAACTGGCCTGCTTCGTAATTCTGCAGGTATTACTGTCTACTTGTGCCGTTGACGCTACCTGTAATAATTGTGGCTGTCTATCTGCACTGCCTTAGCATGAAGATGTTTAAACATGCATGAAAAAAGCATGCAGTTTTGTTCTAATTTCATAAACTCAGAATCTCGGTGAAAATCAAGGTTGGTTTAGCTGAAAGTGTCAAGGCGATAGGCTTATACAGTGTAATTTGTTTTTGCTATCTCCAACATGTAATCTGGTTGCCAAGATTGTTTCTTTGCCCAGTGTAATTTGTTTTTGCTATCTCCAACATGTAATCTGGTTGCCAAGATTGTTTCTTTGCCCCCCCCCCCCGCTGTTGTTTGGTTTAATTGATTGATGATGCTATCATAGCTTTGATAATTGCCATTTGTTTCTTGCAGTTAGTACTTGGCCGAGTTGCTTGCCGCATACAAGAAGTTGGGGCCGTGTGCTGCCTATACGCAACAAGATGCTGAGCCATGGTGAGATCCTTTGATCTCTGCCTTCTTATTTCCTGCAGCCTGAATGCCCGATGAGATTGCCATGTTGTGGATAAGAAATAGCTCCTTTCAGCCTTTGTTGTGTTACATACTCCCTCCAGTCCATTTTATCTGGCGCACATGTATATTAAGATTCAAACTTTAACCAATAATTAGACTAATAATTTTTAATTATTATAATATAAACTTTATATTATTAGATTTGTAAGGAATTATACTATCCAATGATTATAAGTTCATAAGCATAAATAATATAATATAAATCAAATGAATTGTCAAAATGTAATATAGGAGACCGTGTCATTCTAACTTGCGCTATATAATATGGACCGTAGAGAGTATATAATTCTGCGGCTAGGAGTTGCTAGCCGGTGAATGCAGTTGATCCTGTCATAATTTCTACAGCTTATAAAATTGGATGAGTTATCGTCAAACTTAAGAACTTTCATCCATTTTCACTGTATGTCATTTGCTTATTATATTTTTCGTCAAATTGAAGAACATTATTTTATTTTCACTGTATGCCATTTGCTTATTATATTTTTTTGTCAAACCGATAGATCTTTGCCTAATACTCTGTCCTAATTTAGGGCAATGTAGTGGTCCTTGATGGCACTGGATGACAAAGAGGTGATGGCAATACAAAGTTCTATCACCAGTATGCATTGGAGAGGAGGAAAAAGAACAGAATATGATCATTGCTAAAATGATGTATGTAGGCCTGCTGGAATATTTTTAAGAATTTTGTTCAGCAAGTATAGGGTTTATATGTGGTGTTTATCACCTTTCTCGTGTTAATCTTAGGCTTTTGGCTTTTGACATTGTTATTTCCTTTTTAAAAAACTAAAATTATCTTTTGGTTTTTTCCGTAGCGTTAGCACGGGCCAATATACTATTAAAAAAGTACAATATTCCTCCTTAATTAAGCCAGATGTCTTATCCTTTTAAAAGTTATATAAAAAATTCTATAAAGATTTAATAATATTTTTTGAACCATAAAACAATTCTCTGAGTTTCTAAAAATTCCGAGAAAAAAATAGAGATAGATTGGGACAAAAAATCCAAATAAAATTTTAGAGCTCATAAAATATCTTTAGAATCTTCAAACAATTATATTTAGCTCTATAAAATCAATAAATATATAGAATTTTTTGGAAAATTCCAAAACATTCTAATTGATGCCCAAACACATTTTAAGAACTTTGTATGGCAAAAATGTTAGATTCATTCAGCATAAATGCAACATACATTAATGTTAAATGCATTTTATGCTGGTTGTGTCTCTTATTTTTTATTTATGGAAAGTTTCATAACATGTTTAATCATCGATTGAAATATTTTGGAAATTTTCCACATTTTTCTAGATATTTTCCTATATATAAATCTATTTTTTAGAAACTTTTATAGATATTCTCATGCTCTAGATAATTTGTTTAGGTTTCTCTTATCCTATTTTTGAGAATCTTTTTTGGGAAATTTTAGAAGCTTGGGAGACATTTTTTGTGTTTTAAAAACTTTATCGAATGTTTACCCGATTTTATTTGACTAAAAAATGCAACCACCTTATAGACCACTTCTAATTAGGGTAGGGAGGTCATCTTAACGGGTTTGAGAGTTTTAGGGATTAAGATGTCTATAGAGTTCAGGGAAGAAAGTTGTATTCCAACAATACTTCAAGGAGGTAAAAGTAACATTTTTCTTTTGTGAACCGATTGAGTCTAAAATTGTGTTAAAATCTGAGCCCATGTAAAAAGTCATGATGTAGATCTCAGCTCGAAATCCGCATCTCCTACTACAGCATGCTCATGTTTTTCTTCAACGCCTACCAAACATCAAAATGAATTTTCTCCCTACAATAAGTCTCCACAACTACTAAATACCTTCGAATTCAGGGCCTCGAGGTGGCTAAGGCCAGTCTTAGTCTGGGTTTTATGGCCTTGTTTCCAAGACTACTGTGTAATATAAAATGAAATGAAACATAAATAAAAATTCTAATCTCAATGAAAAGTTTCATTCTATGGTTTATAGACATTTAATTTCATGACTCACAGAGAGTTGATAATCAATGCCAACAAGTTTCATCTCCCATGAAACTCACTTAACCTCTCTCTTCTTAAAAACGTTGCCATATAATCAAAAGTGCTTATATGATAACTTATTAAATGCAAAAGAAACTCCTAGTAAGACTGACCTAACATGGCTGTAGAAGCTTTGGTAGGGAGGAACTATGGGGGTAGACTTGGCAGTAGGGAAGCTGCCTGATAATGGCGAGGGACCATGTTCGGGACTTGTGACGAGGCCTATGATGGGCGAGGTAAGCAATGAACACGCTCATTTGAATGGTTGGATTAGTACGTTGTTGTTAATGGACTGCAAGGAAATTTAAGCTATCAACTTAAGATTTAAGAAGCCTAGTATGTCCGATCCCCACTTTTTTCTTTAGATGTCACACTCTGTGCTTTTCATGGTGAGACAAGGAGAGTCTTAAGTCCTGTTTGGTAGAGATTTTGTGGTAAATTAGGAGCAACTCTACACTGTATATTTACCAAACGGCTAAAAACGAATAGCTCCTCGGTCATGTGGAGCCATGGAACACATGATCTCACGAGATGTGGGCAACAGACGGAGCTGAGAGAAACAAGCTTCTCCTGGCTCTATCGTCCTTGTTTTGCGCTGGGGCGGACGAAGTCACTAGAGCGAGGCAGAGTCGTGGGGGTGGAGTAGCCAGAGTTCCAGACCAAGACTCTGGGTGGAGTCACTAGGTTCAAGGTGTGGCGGAGTCACCGGTGAGCAGTGGGCACCGCATGGCGAGGTGAAATAGACGACAGCTGGATGAAAGAGAGATAGGGGAGAGAGAGAGAAAAAATAAATAAATGAAGAAAAAAGCGAAAGTTATTAGGGGTATTTTACCTTTTTTTATCTGTCATGAGAAGTTATTCAGTCAAACAATTTACCAAACCAATTTCAGCATAAACGGTAGAGCTGCTCTTGAGCTGAAAAAAAAAAGAGTACTTCACCAATAAGGCAGACTATACCAAATGAGACCTCAGTACCTCCTCCATAAGCCTTATATTAATTTGTCTCTTACCAGTTTGTCCACGAACGAACAACCGTTACTGCATATGGCATATTGGCATCGCCGATTGCGTTCGTGCGGCGGCGACGACGCGGCGTCACAAACCCCCTGAACCGGCCACCACGGGTAACGTCCGCCTCCTGTTTTCATCCGCGGCCTTATTGGTGCCATGAGCCGGCCGGCCAAATGCAATCCGCGTGCAGGGGATGCCCACAATTCACATAGTTAGCGTGCGTTTAGTTCCAAAAACTTTTTCTAAAAAGTGTTACAGTAAATGCAATCTTGCGATCGTGTGAAGCAAATGTGGATGCCCACGAGAATCCACATAGTTATGCGATAGCCAAATTTCGGAAGACTCAGCCCTTGGCTTGGCTGTGGACCAAAGTTTTATATCATCTATCGTCCCTTCAATTGGCCTCTGCTGCTGGCGTCTGAGCCGTCCACGTCCATTCAAAAATTCTTTCCATCCATCCATGTTACTGAATCTGACGACATCACAAGCAAGTTCTTTGCAGTTCATCAAAAAATGAATTACTCTCAGCCCCGTTTGGATCATTGGAATTAAATTCATTTTAATAATTATAATTTAGACACGTATTAATTAAGCTAATATAGTTGTATATGGATTATATTTGCATATTATTATTGGTTATTCGAGAGAGATACTTATGTGCTGCATTTCTACCGTAGGGAAGCGAGTTGAAGAGCGTGCTATAAGTTATAAAGTAGAAACATATAATTGTGATCTATAGAATTAATTTCAATTTCCTACATTATGAATTTAAGATAGGCTTATATGTGAACTTTGGACAATGTGGTGGAATGTTAAATTTCAAACAAAATAGTCTAATTTATTAAGTAGATTTTAATTCCTCCAAATAAAAAGATCCTCACAGCCCTCAGAATAGTTTTGTTGTAAAACCAGAAAATAGACTTAACTACATAAGTACCGGAGTGACGCTTGTAGCCACACAATTGTACGACCTGAGCATCATGCATCCCCCAATAACCATGCGATTGTTCTTGTATACGTACGGTCAGGGTTGTCGATCGTACCAAACAGTCTTGTTTTGGCGTCTGAAGTGAACTCATCTGAATTCTGCTTGTTGAGGCTTTTGGTTCGAGTGGAGAGACGGTTGGTTGTCCGTTGGACGGATGGATTGGAGTTGGACGCACCGGTTTGACCGCAACCGGCCAACCCCATATTCCTCACGCAACAACGGTCTCATCCATTTTTCCAATAGCTGCGTCTCTTTCGCGATCACGTAACTCGTTTCGTCGACCGTCTCTAGACTCTACGTACTATGTAATATGCTTATTCGGTTTTGTTAAAGCCCTTGTGTGTGTATTCAATTTTCATGTCGTTTTCAGCTGTGACCTCTAGCTAGCCACCGCTTGGAGGGCCATCGGACTGCGGAGTTCTCTCTCTGTCTCCCTGGGCCCATGATAGAGCTCTAACTGATCCTAGTGTGCCTCTCCTGTGTCGCCATAAATAGATACAACCACCACCGGTAGTCCGGCCTGTACAGAGTGAGTACAACAGACCTGCCCGCCCACCGGCCGGCCCGTGTCTCTCCTACCTGTCAAGTCTTCCCGTGTGCCGGGCGGCCGGCCTCTGCTGCGGGCGTTCCGCGTTCCTGTATCCGCTCCAGCTTGGCCTCCTCCTCGTTAGATCCATGGTGGTGATGGGTCAGCTGAGGCGCCTGGTGGACGGCATCAAGTCCAGGCTGCGCGCCGGCGCCGGCGGGAACAAGCAGAGGGGCGGCGCGACGAGGAAGGCGACGGCGGCGGCCGGGTACGACAAGGTGGAGAAGACGGAGAGCATGCGGGTGGAGATCCGGAGCCGGCAGGCGCGCAAGCTCATCGCCAAGAACCTCGACGCTGCCGACTCCATCGCACGCGCCGGCCGGACCCGGACCAACAAGCGCTTCTTCCTCGCCTTCCGATGATGGCCGTTGGCCGATGCGCTCCAAGCTACCAGCAGTACGTGCTTTACTTGCTTTAGCTGCGGCCTGATTTTATATACACATATTCAACTGATCGATCGAGTGGGATTCATCGTGTGTGGTATGTGATATGTGTATGTGCGTGCGACGCAACTGAAGAAGCTGTACCTGTACCTCTCTGTATGTACGTACGTCGTAAGGTGCCAGTGACGATCATGCATACATGTTTATGTATAAGAAAAAAAACGTATATCTATCGAATCAATCCTGATATTTATATACTGATACATATGCCTCCGACCCGTTTATTGTGTTTGAAACATGCATGCTATCTTTATTATCCTCCGTTACATTACATTCCTGTTTATTTATTTAGTGTCATATCATATCCGCTAATCAAGCAGACGCAACTAGACGTTGCACAACGAATGTACTCACGAGAGTAGTAGTATAATGTTCAATCTTGAACACAGAACACAGGAGAATAATTTCATGACGGAGGGTTGGCTGGTTTGACTGCTAGCTATTTCTCGCTGCCGACCGCGCCGCACCGTGACGTATGCCTTCTTTCTCACGGAACCGTACGGAGCGCGAGCAATTCAATTATGTTTCCGGTTCCCTAGGTCAGCATGTTCGTTCGTCGGTTTCAACCAGAGCTTATCAGAAATAAATAATATTTTTCTCTCACAATAAATCAACATCAACCGAGCTTATCAGCCCAGAAACTAACCAACGAACAGACAAAGTATATATGCTTTGGCTTGGCATCACGACGCTAGCCGTGCGTTAGGTGGGTGGGTGACGAGCATAGCCAAATTAAGAAAATTTGGGTTTGAATTTGGAAGATCCGAGGCGCCGCCGTGCATTGTACTATATTGTACCTTTCGTCATGTGAATGACGAGGAGCGCACCACGGAGGTTCTTGAGATAATTAGCTAGGCGCAGTGTGCATACAAAATGCAACTTTTATATATTAGCTAATGTCATCATCAGGAACGCGAGATTGTATACAGTATAGCTAATTAACTTTGTGGCGTTCAAAAGAAATTAATTAACTTTGTGTTTGAAACTTGCACGTAGAGCAGCGTGGTAGGAGAGCTATCATGTGACCTACGACAGGGACTCCCTGTCCCCCCCGAAAAAATCACTCGCTGTGCTTCGGGGTTCATTGGCTTTTTTTTTCAACCATATGGTTAAGAGTTGTACTGAGACCCCGTTTACTTCCACTTCATTTTGCAAAAATTTTCAAGATTCCCCGTTACATCGAATCTTTAGACACATGCATGAAGCATTAAATATAAATAAAAAATAAAACTAATTACACAGTTTAGACAAAATTCATGAGACAAATCTTTTAAGCCTAATTAGACTATGATTGAACACTAATTATCAAATAACAACGAAAGTGTTACAGTACCATTTTGTCAAAAATTTTGCAAACTAAACAAGCCATGAATGAAATATCTCAGAAGAAGTTTTCTCAGGGTCAAGTGTTTTTGACTTTGTGTGTTTGGAACGAAGCAGAGCAGTAGATCACATACCTACATCGTCTACCGTCTAGGAAAGGTTGGGAGTTGGGACGCCGTACCTTTTCATCCGTATACAAACAAGTGACAAACGTGACCAAAGCTAGCTTCACACTACGTACGCGTCGCTTTTATTGAAAGTGTGCTTCCATAACGTACATCTCTCTTCTCGAGCACGCGGGGATTTTTTTTTCTCTCTAGGATTTGGTTCTGCGTTGAACTGCAGTGGAAGAACGTTACCAGCAAATTAAAGCACCACCGTACGGTGCATCTATTGCTAGTCATACTCAGGTTTACCGCGTACTCCCTCCATCCACGGAAGGATGTTATTCTCGTTTTTCGAAAAGTCAATCAGTTTAAATTTTAACTAAATTTATATAAAAAAAGTACTAACATTCATGATACAAAATAAATATCATTGAATTTATTATAGGATATATTTTCATAATAAATTTATTTAGAGACATAAACATTAATACTATTTACTATAAATTTGATCAAACTTAAACTAGTTTGACCGACACGAATTTCATAGTTGTATTCTTTCATGGACGAGGGAGTACTTTTACTCCCATTAGATACTAAAAGACTTGTACTGTGTCTCGTTATATTCAAGGAACAATGACTCTTCCAAGTAAAATCAAAATTGTGTTATGCTCTGTACGCAGGAAAGACACTTCCAGCTTTAAGATAATAATAATAGTCCTCGCATAGCTACCACCATGTTCGCTTGATCGTATCAGCCATACTTATCAGCTATGATATAATATTTTTCTCTCACAATAAAATAGCATCAACCGGATTATAAGCCACATAAATGATCTAAGCGAACAGGGTGTACACCTCTAAAAGTTTTTAGCTCCAGAAACTATTAGGAGTTGTTGCACATTGAGGACATTTGGTTATTTATGCTCTATTTCACAAGGTTCTGTGGAGCCCGCCAAACTTTAAGGGACTATTTGGCATGGCTACGGCTTCGGCTTCAGCAACAACTTCTGCAGAGGAACCGAAAGAACCATACCAGACACTTTAGAAGGATCGGATAGCCCTTTTTATGAATAGTAGAGGAGTCAGAGCCGTTTTTGGCTCGTTCGCTTCGCTGAAAAAATAAGCCGAAACACTGTTCGGCTGATTTGTTGTGAGAGAAAAATACTGTTCCAGTTAAAAAAACAAGCTGAAAAGTACGGATTATAAGACAAACGAACATGGCCAAATATAAGAAGACAGAGCCCAAAAAAAGGGCTCCTCCTCAAGTGCTCCAGCTCCTCTAGAGGAGGCCCCGCCAACAAGCCCTAACTCAAGAAATGACTTCTCGAGAGAAGGTGCAGATGAGAGGAGCATTTTTCTCCTACACGGGCTGAACTGCCTAAATGTGGTTATCTTATGAACCCTAAATTCTATACTGGGCTCGAAGTTTGAACTGTGCAAACAGTCCCAATATTTATATATCTTGTGAAAGAAAACACACTTGTTTTCAATCTCAACGTGCAAGCTATCCACGTGACCCAACCCCGAGCTCTCAATCACAATATGCGAGCTATCCACATCATCACTAAATGCCACATCATGCTCCACTGATTTCAATATCCTTGTTATCAGCCACTATGTGTTAAAACTATCTACGTCGTCACCCACTAAGTGAAAAACTATCCACACAATATGTACCACTAAGTGCAATTGCTATTTTCCATCTATCAAAATATAAGTCATGCTATTTGTTTTGATGTTCATCAGCTTATGATTTAATATAATGTTCTATTATCCTTTTTAATTTGTATCCTTCCCTTGATTATTTTGTCCAATTTTGACCAAAATTGATGCAAGCCAACAGGATATCATTCTAGTCTATACCTAATATTAAATTAAGACATAAATGATTCTTTTGTCTGTCTTTTTTACTTCCCACAATGTCCTCACACCCTTCATGTCCCATATATGACACGAAACCATGACCCTATGTTCACACGAGTTAGAACAGTATATGTTTGGCATGGTATGGAGTCTAATTTGATGACGCATCAAGCGGTGATACAAAGTTCAATTTCAAGACGTATAAGAACAGATGACAACCGTTGAATAAATCTTCAAGCTGTAAATCGTCTAGATGACCATCAACAGCTAGTACATTTTGTTACAATGCATCTACATGTTTGGTAGTAATTAATAACATTAAATCATCAAAGAAAAAATGGTTTTGACATATACGCCATTCTCAATGGAGAGTTTCATGCGTCGTTTCGAAGGCTACCATATCATATAAAATAATATGAAACATCCATTCTCAATACATATTTTCATTCTATAGTTTCATAGACATTCAATTTCATGAGTCAATAGAGTTGGTAATCATGCCAAGCACTTTTGTTCCTCTTCTTAAAAACATTGTCATATCATAATAAACACTTATGTGACAGCCTATTAAATACAAATGAAACTCTTAGAAATTAATAATTTTATTCCATGAAATAGGACTAGCAGCAAAACATGGGACACCGGTCGTAACATACAACTCGGGATATGCTAAATTGCTGATATGCATATGATCCCCAGTAGTCGAGAGGTTGTTTCGGTCTATATTCAATGGTTCAAAAATGACTTAGTCATAAACATTATAAATCACCTTATATTAAACTAGAAGGGAATATTATCTTGACACAAGCAGCGAATTTGGTTCTGTCTCGTGTTCATTAATTAGTGATCATGTAGAACGGGAGGAAAACCCATGAGGCATCACTATGTATATTAGTTTGCTTGTCAACTTCAATGACCTCAAAAACTGTTGGCTGGTTATCTTCGAGCGCATCACATCACATCACATCAAGTGACAAGTGGTACGGATTAGCTCGGTTGCATGGACATTGGACCGCATTATGGAGATTGAATCTAGGAAAAATCTTGAACATTATGGGAGGTTGTATCTTGATGCTTGAATACCCTACAATAAGTTTAGAGTAAATAAAGGAATATGGTTCTCCGTTACAATGGACAAACTACCATACAATCTTTGTCATTCTGCGTCCATTACTTCTTTGAAAACCAATTCTGCAAGGTATGTCAAATTATGGAAGGTATGTCACGACTAGGGATGAGAAGGAAGCCCCTTGTGTGCAGCAAAAAAGCTGATTCGATGAATGTTGTCCAACAAAAAAATATTATACTGTGATATAATGATATGACCAGACTCACTCAAACGTGATGGTGACATTACTAGGTTGTCTCCTTATTCCAGTCACCTGATCAAACTGTCGTGCATCGGTGATGGAGAACCCAGTTGTTGGGATACCATCGTTGAAAATGACATCGTACTCGCAGGACACATTGACCCGCAACCTAGTATTTTTACCCCATAGGTGGACGCACAAAATCCTTGATCACAGGGCACCCTGCTCCCGCTTGAGGATGACTTGTGGTCATAGAACATCAGGTGAGACTACACAGAGTTGCTCACACAACATTCCACATCAAAATGGATACAATTGAATTAATTTCTAGTTTGAGACAGATCCATAGACTTCGTTACATCCTACGAAGAGGAGGAGAGCAACATCACAAGAGCCATGTACTATGACAAGGACATCTTGGCTGCAGGCAGTGCTTAGTCTCAACTGCACATGGAGTGCCTCAAATAATTGGTGAGCTTGCAGTCAGATGCCTTAAGGATTACATGGAGGAGAGACCCACAATGGACAAACTAATTACTTCTTTGAAAACCAATTCTGAAAGGCATGTCCAATTTTGGTAGGTATGTCACGATCAAGGACGAAAGGAGGGGGGCAAAAGCCCCCTATGTTTAGCGTACTCCTTATGTTATTTTCCAGTTGTTCAAGGATCACGCTAATCTTTTGTGGCAGAACCGTCCAAAATAGCACACTTCTAGAGGCGCTCGTCTTCCACCAAATACTAAGCACCCCGAAAGCTGGCTACATCGGACGGTTCCATCGAGCACACCCTAAGGGAGAACTCGAACAATCCACATTTTTCCTCCATGATCCAATAATGAGAACGAGCTTATAATACTTAGTCCATTTCATACATCAAGAGTTTTCAGAAATACATTATTACAATACCAAGTTCAAATTGTGGAATTTAAACAGCTTAATTACAATAAACATCTAACGATAAGATACAAGGATCCGTCTGTGCTCACTAGAAGAATCCTCCACACAACAACTACTCCTCAAGCTACACCTGCAACAGGGGTAAATAAAATCTGAGTACATAATATACTCGTAAGACTTACCCGACTAGTGGGAATAATTTCTCGACTTCAAAGGATAGGATAAGCTTTATGGTTTGCTGGGTTTCCTTTTTGCAAAAAGCATTATTAGTAGTAAATCCTTATGCATGTTCCTTATTAGCAGTCCTGATTAGTTCATTAGCTAACCATTCTATGTAAGCACCTGTTCTACTTTCAAGCAAGAGTGGAACAATCAGATCCATTTTACCATCTTTCATCTTTCAGTTCTTACTACAGTGCTAGATCATAAACAAGTCATACCGTATTACAAGGCGATTCGTGAATCAATGCAGCCCAATTGGGTACCCCAAAACACATACCATGCTTGTACCCTAGGCACAAGCAGGACCAACCACCACTCTCCTGTCATGGGGTCCAGATCCCCGTCCAAACTTGGACTCCAAGCCCCCACACCTGAGTCCTTGACTCAATGTGGTGCTTAGACCTCCACCATCCCCGCCTCCAATCAGTCGGTCCGAAAAGAGCTGGAACCCACGATAAAAGAGCAACGAGCCTTCCCGCTCCCATAAGCAAGTATGTGCTCAGGATAACAAGTCTGTGACCTGACTAGAATCCAATACAACGGCCGGTCCTTAACCGACACGGACAGAGAAAACAGTGTAACCAAGCTATGCCCCGTTGACCGTGGGACACAACCTCTTACACCCACCAATACCCGTACTATATCCCTACCCGGTCTCCATTTCCATTCACCATTTTATCATGAGAGTAATATTACTAATCACCTATTGCGAGTAACGGCAGGTTACTCATGCTACCGAGAAACCTAAGTATAGTAGCTACACGCACCTGTACTAGTAGGACTCATAGGACATATATATTTATGTAGGTGATTTCCATAAAATGCCTGTAACGTAAATGCACATCACAGATATATATTCAGTGATTATTCAAAATAAGGGTTATGCACCGGGGCTTGTCTTGGGCAGACACGGTGTCAGCTTAGTCAGTTAGTGGCGGCTCTGGGATCTCCTCCAGCACGAGAATCTCTTCCTCGTACTCCTCGATGATTTCCTCAAACTCATGATCTCCGATGGTCACGATTTCTGCCAACTCGTTCTCTATATGCATGCGATGATGATGCAACACTAAGCATTTCGGCAACAACAACTCTTAAAATAAAAATACACATGGTAAGCTACTAAATTAGTTCTAATGACTAAGATACTAAGCTAATCCTTATCTCTATCAATAAAGTGTTGGGTTCAACTAACAAACACCTAGCTTTATAAATGAAGGATATATCTTTATTTCTACTGATGACTTAATGTATATTTAAAACAAAGAGCATTTAACTACCCTTATGTTAAGTCTATTCTAAAGCTACAAAAATTACAGCGAGCACATAATAATACCATGAAGCTCCTGTAAAATTTTCAAAGCTAAAGCTATCACCATTTTGTCACAAAAATTCCTATAATATTTAACCTAATAATATTAAGCACTCTCAAATGATTTAATAGCTCCTAGTATCAACAAGCACATATATGAAATAAATACACTAACAGATAGAGCACAATTTTAGGAACTTAACAAAATTGGTTTCACAATTTTTGGATACCTACGTAATTTTATATTAATTGCCAAAGTTCAGCTCAGAATTAAAATAAAAATCTATTTCTATTCTCCACGAAAAAAAAAAAACTGATTTACATTGCCTAACGCGCCCACGCTGGCATAATACATGTGTAGCAAAGACTGACGACCTGATGCCACGGCCCCACCACGAGGCCGGCACAGAAGCGTGAGGCAGCCCACGACGGGGGGAATCCCGCACACGCTGGTACATCAACAAAAACGCCCCTCGACTATGAGCAAAACAACCTGCAGTCCATGTTACTATTTCTACAAACAGCGACTTTGCAACAAAACCCTTGGATCTTTCTCCTCTTTACAACAGCAAGGCCCCTGGCCTTCCCCGTGTGCTTCGACGCGGTGAGCGGTGGCACTGGCGCTTGCGCCGGCCACACGGGACCTACACTGACCTATCTACGAGGCCGACACACACTTAGGGTTCGACGCGAGACGATGGGCGGCAGTTGCATGAGCCGGGACACTGTAGAAGGACCTTTTCATGATGGCGGGCACCCTGCGGCAATGGCGATGGCGTTCTGGTGAGCCACCGCAACAACAAGGTGGTAGGGGTAGCGGGTGAGCAATGACAACTCACCAGTGACCTTACCGAGAAGCCGGTTCAGCCGAAGACGACCCGAGCGAGGCTGGCCACGTGCGCGCTGCGAGGTGAACGATGGACCGTAAAGGCATAGCCGCGTCAGCGGCCGCAGGAAGGCGGTAGCGCTCCCACTGGCGTGTGCACGGTGGAGAGGGAGCCAAGGTGAGTTAGTGGTGCAGAGGAATTAGCGCGGGCTAAAGTGGTGGAGGCTGGCCATGGTGCGGGCGATGACGGTCCTTAACGGCATGGCGGCGGGCAAAGCTCCAAAATTGGAGCTTGATGTGACGCGAGTCAAGGCGGGGTAGGGTCGGCTGGAGAGGGGACGTGAAGGCAGAGACGCGAGCACAAGGAATTGATGCGAGGTTCTCATTCTCTGGCTTCACCATGACGTGACGCGATGGCGGTGGAAAATAGAGGGAGAAGAGGGAAAGAGAGAGACAGCGCGACAAGTGGGCTCGGCTCATCCTTGCCTTGGTGGAACACGAGTGGCAAGAACAGGAGGCCCATGCACCGACGCTACGGGACCACATGTGTGCGTGTCCTACCAGCGTGGCCCGTGCGCCGTAGTGCCATAAATGGCATGCGACGGTGGCTCACCCACATGCGCGCGGTAGAGGCGACACGCATAGGATCGGCAACAACGCAGCGGATCAGTGTGGATGCGACGATGATGCGATGGCAGCGACAGCGTCGTGATGCGAGTAGCGATGGCAGTGTGGACGCGATGGTAGCACAGCGCGGCCGCGGCGGCACCCAAGAAGGTAGCGTGAGGTAGAGCAGCAAGGCGCGGGGCTAGCGCCTCACTGTGGCTAGCCTCGCCCAAGCCCAGGCGGCTCGACCAGCCAAGCGCGGTGGCATGGCTGACCGCATGGGACGTGGCCATGTGCGCGGCGTGAGAAGACCACGTGGTGACCGTGCACCCGGCGCCAACCAACCCGAGACAGTGACACGCATGAATCTTAAAGCGTTCAACACGAGCAAACGATGGCTTTAGGACCTAAACCATCTTCACCATCCTCAAGATGGCACATGAGACTACCAAATCGAGCTATAACACTATACCACTCCTTAACCCAATCTCTCACAATAAATTACTAAACATAGCAGTGTCTAACTGTTGGCAGACTTGAAAATTTCTAAGCTGAATTTGATTTCCATTTGCGATTTCTAAGCTAGTGGAAATATTAGCTAGTAATATCATTTTTCGACCGCAAGTATTTCATTGTCATTTACAAAGTTTGTACTTCAAACTTTATTTAAGTATCATATGCATGTTCTATAGCATTTTTGCTTAATAAAAATTGGTTTTAAACCCTAAGTAATATAACATGACTATCGAATCAACTTTCGTTTCACATTTTTGTTGATCGTTTTGAGTTATAGAAATTGATCTACACACTTTATCACATGCATTAACACATAAACATAATGCTCATGACATGTTTTAGTAAATGATTTATGGTGTAACACCGAAGATGTTACATCTTTGCGGGAAGCAAAATAGCTCATTTGATGAATGTTGTTGTCGATAGAATATCATCGGTAGTCCTCCAAGGGGTATCCCATGAAGGTAGATTGATTGGCAGAGATGCGTGTAATCGAGAATAAGAAGACAACAGAGACACAAGAGTTAGACAGGTTCAGGCCGTCAGCGCGACGTAATACCTTACTCATGTGGTCTGTTGGTTTGTATTGGCGATCGTATGATCTTGCGTGTGTTTTGAGGGGGTCTCTGCCCGCCTTATATAGTCTGGAGGCAGGGTTACACGTCGGTTAGATCTAGGAGATAACCAAAAAGTAATAATAGATTACATGAATCATGGGATGGAACATATCCTAACAGACTCGTAGTATCTTTAGGATATCGCCTTTGATGTCTTGCGCTGCACGCCGAGCTAGTGCCGTGCACCATAGGTCTTCGTCTTGTGGGCTAGACCGCCCCTAAGAGCGTAGCCCATGCAGTCTGCCATGGGTATCTAGGGTCGTACCCCCCACAGCTAGTCCCCGAGCGCCTTGTATCCACTGTGCAACGTCGTCTTGAGCTTGTCCGAGCTGGTGTAAAGAAAGCCGAGCAGTCAGACTCATGGTCCAACCACCATAATGAGTCGCCAAGTAGTTGTGGACCGTAGACGACCAGCTTAACTGTCCGGCCGAGCACGAGCTTTCCCAAGTGAGGCTTGCCATAAGGATGTAAGGAGCTCAAGTTCAAATCAAAAATTTCCTCACAGTGGACCAAGTGTGCCCACTTAGAGTCCAACCACGAGAAAGGGAGATAGTCTTCTTCAACTTCAGGAGGCGCGGAGTCTTCCAGATTAAAGCAAACACACTCACCTCAAGGTGAAGTGTGCCAACTTAGTCCCCAAGCCTGACAGTAGGTGACACAGTCACGTGGTGCCAGGGTTCAAAGTAGAAGAAAAGCAGAAGACCAGCCGAGCAGGCAGCCATTCCCCGAGCGGAGCCCTGAAATGAGAAACGCACACATTCACTGAGAGGGAAAGTGTGCCCACTTAGTCTCCGAGCCTGCTAGAAGATGAAGAATGAATCTTGTAGCAGGGTCAAAGAAAAGAAGTCTAAAAGTTTGCCGACGTCATCTGACATGCGCGTATCAAGACCCCAGACTTGCTGCCCAAGATCAGCACCCTGATCTAAATAGCATGGAGCAGCTTGATAGCACACCGATGAGACATAGCAAGATCCGACCACCAAGGGAGTCCCCAGCTTAGCTGGCGACGCTTGCACGAAGAATCCAAGCACCGAGGAGTCCCCAACTTAGCTGGTGATGCTTGCACAAAGAATTCGAGCACCGAGGAGTCCCCAGCGTAGCTGACAATGAAGCCCATGCGATGAGTAGTCCAACCAACTGGTCGGCGGCGAAGTGAACGCTGAACAGGAGTGAGCGCCGAGCAGGAGTGAACACCGAAGGAGTGAGCGCCGAGCAGGAGTGAGCGCCAAACAGTCCGACCAGTTGGTTGGTGGTGAAGTGAATGCCGAGCAGGAGTGAGTGCCGAGCAGGAGTAAGCGCCGAGCAGGGCGACCAGTTGGTTGGCGGTGAAGTCCGTCTGATAGGTGGTTCGGCCACCTGGACGATGATCATCTTGTCCAGTCCCTGAGCATAAGCTCTTTGACCGAGCCGCGCCCCTGCGAAACAAATGTGTAGAACATATAGTATATGATGTAAAAATAGAATATATGAACTCCGGAGAAGAATCAACAATGGTGATGAAATAGCGTATGCAGCTCAGCGATCAGTTGGTGTGAAAACTTAGTATTATTCTGAAGATGTATTTATATTTAATATAAACCGCCCGACCAGTTAGTGTGTAGCTGAGTCTCTAGCCCTAGCTAGCCCATTAACCATAACACGCGGGCGCGGAGCCTATGTGCGTGTAGGAAGAACAAAGCGTCGCTAAGAAGCCGCTGCCGATCACCCATAACGCAGAGGGCAGACACTCGTGCATGTGTAGGGAGAGCCGGAGACAGAGCCATCTCTGGGGACATCCGAGCGTCAATATAACTGTTCGGGGGTTCGCCTTAGACTTAGCTGTATGTCATCTTTAAGATGGTATATATGAAAGAAAATTGTTTAGTGAACAAACATGGAGAAAACAGCTCGGAGAAACATCATGGAGATATATGATGGTTGGAGAATATTTAGAAGAATATTAAAGCGTGACTTAGCTATAGACAGAAAATCTAGTCGGCGTCGTATGGCGTTATCTGGTCGGCGTTGACGGCGAGCACCCTGCGGGCGGTGAGTTTTTGATCTTTTCTGTTCTCGACGGCGGCGAGGCCCCCAAAGATAGTGGCGACCACTTTGTCGTGATCCTAGAAGGCGTTATTGTTGTCCCCAGGTGGTCGGCGAGCTTCTAGCCAACCTAATCGATGGATGCGATCATATCGTCGTTGCTGATCCGCTTCCTCGGGTAGCAGGGGAGCGGGCGGTGAATTGTTGACGAAGACAACCTCGAAGGTAGTTCTGAGATCGGATCTGTAGTCGTAGGTGTTGAGGTGATCAGCGCAGAATCGATCTGCACCGGCTCGATGATCTCTTCGTCTCTGTCAGCTGTTGATGATCCAAGAGATCGATCCGACCGTAAAGATCTGGTTGGGCTACGGGGAGGACGAAGAGCCTGCAAAACGTACCATCTTGTTCGACATGGAAACAACACGCACACCCCTACCTGGCATGCCAACTGTCGACAAAATATCATCGATCAGTCCTCCGAGGGGTATCCCACGAAGGTAGATTGATCGACAGAGATGTATGTAATCGAGAACAAGAAGGCAACAGAGACACAAGAGTTAGACAGGTTCAAGCCGTCAGCGCGACATAATACCCTACTCCTGTGGTCTGTTGGTTTGTATTGGCGATCGTATGATCTTGCGTGTGTTTTGAGGGGGTCCCTGCCCGCCTTATATAGTCTGGGGATAGGGTTACAAGTCGGTTAGATCTAGGAGATAACCAGAAAGTAATAACAGATTACATGAACCATGAGATCAAACGTATTCTAACAGATCTCATAGTATCTTTAGGATATCGCCCTTGATGTCTCACGGTGCACGCCGAGCAGCGCCGTGCACCATAGGTCTTCGTCTTGTGGGCTGGACCGCCCCTGGGAGCGCAGCCCATGTAGTCTGCCGTGGGTATCCGGGATCGTACCCTCCACAGTTGTCTAGCAAAAAAAAAAATTATACTGCAGTGTACTGATATGCGTGACTCACTCGAACGTGATGGTGACATTACCAGGTTGTGTCTTCCCATCTCCAGTCACCTGTTCAAATTGTAGTGCATCGGTGATGGAGAACCCGGTCATTGGGCTACCATCTCTAAAAATGACATTGTACTCGCATGACACATTGGCACTGCACCCCAGTATTTTTACCCCCATAGGTGGACACATAAAATTTTTACCCCCATAGGTGGACACATAAAACCTATGATCATAGGACACCGTGCTTCCCTTTGAGAATGCCTTGGGGTTGTGGAACATCAAGTGAAACCACACAGAGACTCCCACACCACATTCAACATCAAAATGAACACAACTGGATTAATTTCTAGTTTGACATACAAGAAAGAAAAAGTAGAAAATGGTTACCCCGACTCCACTATTGTGGGGGCATTTTTCACGGGAGATTAAGTTAACTGATAGGATGTCGCTGCCAGCAATGTTGACCTGGACGTGGTAGCGCTTTGGCAGCCTCCCTTGATCTCCATGAAGTACAACTTGCACGCCCGGACCGGCCCAATAATCTCAACAATGTAACAAAATCAAGCACGCCTCCGGAAATCTTGATTCATAATTTCTATAATTTGTGATAGATTACAGATTTTTGACCCCTTGACCAGCAATTATTCCAAGTTTATTTAATTTACAACATATCATAAGACCTGCATCAAGTGACCGTCTTTTTTTTATCGGACATAGAAAAAATGACAAAAAATATCAAGTGACCGTCTCGGCGGCACGATATGAAGGTGAATTGGCGATGGAGGAGTTAGGGTACCGTACGGGTTCAGCACTGAGGAAGGGGAAAGGAAAGGCAACCGTTTTAGACCTGTCTCTCGGAGATGACGTGGTATTACCTCCGTCAAGAAAGAATGCAACTATGGATTGCGTGCCATATAAAGTGGTTCACGTTCAACCAAGTTTCTAGTAAATAATATTCATATTTATGACTCCAAATTAATTTATTATGAAAATACATTTCGTAATTAATCTAATGATATTTATTTGATATTATAAATATTTATATTTTTTATCTATAATTGATCAAAGTTGATATACTAACACGTGATACATTCTTGTGGGCACGGAGGCAGTACCTTCCAAACTTGCAACCACTCTGGCTCGTCACTCCACTCGTTCTGCTCTTTTGGATGCTTGCATGCTTAGCTTAGCTTACCTAATGGCTAATGCCTATCAGCACACGGAGCTTAGAGAGAACCCCCGCCCACATGGAAATATCGATCATTAACAAGTACTGTACGTAAGCAAAAGTGCTCCTTAAGTCGTTTGGCACAAGATGTCATCGTTTGGCACCCTTTTTCTGCCATGCTCTCGAACGTGGACGCCTGCACTGAGCCTCTTCACCGAACTTCAACAAGGAACACATTGTGCCATTGCAATTCATACAATGGAATTCACCCAACATATAATGCTCCCCTCCGTTCCGGTCAATAATTAGAATTTTATTAGGCATCATATATGGCCCGTACAATATAATTTTGGCTAGTTCTTGTTGTACAAGCTCCCAGTTTTCTATACTCTCCTCCACGGCGATTGCTGCCGATGTGGCGATCTGAAGTCAACACTCTGGGACGGCCTTAATGGCCCTACAAGATTGTCCTGCCTCATGTTCTCCAAAAAACTAACCACATGAATGACATGACGCCATTGGGTCACTGTTGGTGGTTCATCTCGTGTTCGTTGCTTATTCTAGACATGCCATTGAAGGTTATATGAGGAGCTGTTAAATCTATGGAAGTTCTGCTCGTTGCACATTCCTAGTTTCTCTGACATGTGTATTCTTTTTGGAGAAAAGTAATATATTATTTGAAAGATCTCTCCATTTTTAAGTTTTTAAGTTGGTTATATGTATGGATGAAAATGGTACGGATATTTATTCGACCGTCCGTTCGACCGAACAAATATGAACACTTATCTGGATAGTTACTCGGATATCCGTAATTTTTTTCGGATACGGATACTAAAACGGATATCTTAGGCGGATATCAAATACGGATGTAATATCATCGATATCCGGCGGATATCGGATAATCCGGATAAGTATCGGATATATCCGGATATTTAAAAACGGATATTATCCGGATATTATTCAAACGACCTTGGATGGAGAAATGATCAAAATAAAAATTGTAGATCTCAAAAAGTTATGAAACTTTGTTGTTTACAACTTTTTCATTTGAAATCATTTAGTGCTTCAAAATTTAAACCGTCCAAACTTTCTCAAATGGAAAACTAGTTTATAGGCGTCAAAATTTAAAAATCACAAATTTGAACCATCCAAACTATCTCAAATGGAAAGTTGACCAAAACAACAATTGTAGATCTTGATGAGTTGAACAAACTTGGTATTCAAAACTTTTCAATTTGAAGTCATTTAGAGTTCATAATACTAGAGTCAAAGTGTTGTTTTTTCATTTGACCAAATTTGACTTGGTCAAACTTGCTCAAATAAGACACTAAATGACCTCAGATGAAAAAACTCTAAATACCAAGTTTGATCATCTCCGCAAGATCTACAATTGTTACATAGCTCATTTTCTCATTTGAGAAAGTTTTATCAAACACTAGTCACAAATTCTTGAATCTTATACAGACTTTCTGAAACTATGTCACACACTTATGAAATTTGAACTATATTTTGTTCAAACTTTCTCAAATGAAAAAATAGCCTATATAAGGATTGTAGATCTTGATGAGATGAACAAATTTGGTATTCACAACTTTTCAATTTGAGACAATCTAGGGTTCCGAAAACTAGTTTGTAAACATCGAAATTTAAAAATCACAAATTTGAACCGTCCAAACTATCTCAAATGGAAAGTTGACCAAAACAACAATTGTATATCTTGATGAGTTGAACAAACTTGGTATTCAAAACTTTTCAATTTAAAGTCATTTAGAGTTCATAATACTAGAGTCAAAGTGTTGTTTTTTCATTTGACCAAATTTGACTTGGTCAAACTTGCTCAAATGAGACACTAAATGACCTCAGATGAAAAAACTCTGAGTATCAAGTTTGATCATCTTAGCAATATATACAATTGTTACATAGCTCATTTTTCCATTTGAGAAAGTTTTATCAAACACTAGTCACAAATTCTTGAATCTCAGACTTTCTGAAACTATGTCACACACTTGTGAAATTTGAACTACATTTTGTTCAAACTTTCTCAAATGAAAAAATATCCTATATAAGGATTGTAGATCTTGATGAGCTGAACAAACTTGATATTCAAAACTTTTCAATTTGAGACAATCTAGGGTTCCGAAAACTAGTTTGTAAGCATCGAAATTTAAAAATCACAAATTTGAACCATCCAAACTATCTCAAATGGAAAGTTGACCAAAACAAGAATTGTAGATCTTGATGAGTTGAACAAACTTGGTATTCAAAACTTTTCAATTTGAAGTCATTTAAAGTTCATAATACTAGAGTCAAAGTGTTGTTTTTTCATTTGACCAAATTTGACTTGGTCAAACTTGCTCAAATGAGACACTAAATGACCTCAGATGAAAAAACTCTGAATACCAAGTTTGATCATCTCAGCAAGATCTACAATTGTTACATATCTCATTTTCCCATTTGAGAAAGTTTTATCAAACACTAGTCACAAATTCTTGAATCTCATACAGACTTTCTGAAACTATATCACACACTTGTGAAATTTGAACTACATTTTGTTCAAACTTTCTCAAATGAAAAAATGGCCTATATAAGGATTGTAGATCTTGAATCCATGACCATGACTCCATGAGACCCATGAAGCCATGAGCTTGGCTATTTCTACTCATGCCGCGAAGATTGGTGCTTGTATGATGTTTGATGTATGATGTATCTATATCTTTATCTTATTTGTTGCTTTACTCTTTAGTCTTTCGGCTTAATCTAGATGGATTATGGACTCATAGAGTGGTGTAATGGTTTGCGCACGTATGATATATATATATATATGATGCTTTTACTCAATATCCGAATAGATATTTGTATCCGACCTTCTCCGAATCCGATTCATACCGTATTCGATACTCATTATTCGTATCCGTAACCGAGTCAATCCGTATTCGTATATGTATCCGAACGCTATCCGTGTCCGAATCCGAATCCGAATCCGAACAGAAATATGAAAACAAATATAATATGAGTGATATCCGTTCGTATCCGATTCGTTTTCAGCGGACGTTCAAATTACTGAATTTGTGGACCATTTAAGTCCTGCATTAGTGGGCCGAATCAGGGCTCATTCTCATGGGTTGGGCCTTAATTCGGTCCATTAAAAATACGACTCGCACCCACGGACCCACCAACCACGCCGCCGGCCACCTTTCGTCCCCTTGCTCCGTCATCCTATCCGATCCCCAACTACTTCGTCTCCGTCTCACGCCTCTCCTCCTCTCGCCGCCATCGCCCCGCCTCTGCCTCCGCCTCCTCCATCGCACCCAGTCCTCCATCCCCACCCCCACCCCCACCCCACCACGTCGCGTCGTCGCGGCGGCGGAGATGCAGGCCGCCGCCGCCTTCAACCGGGCAGCCTTCACCGCCCGCCCTCTGCATCGCCCCCCGAGGCCCCTCCTCCACCTGTACGCTCGGCTCATTTCCATCCTCTTGACGTGTTAGCTAGTCAGTTTGTTAGTTTCGGCCTTCACATGCTGATTAGTTCATGTGGCTTTGGTGAATTTTGCAGAGCTGGGGCGGAGGATGCTTTGGCGGGAAGAAGAGGCGCGCCCCTGACACGGCCCCGGTGTTCCGGGAGCCTCTCCGTCGGCGTCGGCAGCTACGGCAGCGGTAAGGACGGAGAAACCGTAGATTCAGTTAATGCCGTAGCTGCAGTTATTCTGCTACCTTGCTTATCTAGGAAGCAAAACTCGGGAGGCATTACAAGAATGTTATAGTTTATCGAGTTCAGAATTAATAAACAATTGAACATGATCCTAAAGGAAAGGGAGACACTGACGGAAGGTTTTGTGATTTGTGTATAACAGCCTGTTAAGCTTCTTTCAGCCTAAAAGAAGCTTAGTTGTTTTCGGAAGGCAATCGATGTGAACCATTGTGCATGTTGCCTTTTTGTTGACTGTAAAAACCTGCACAAAGTCTGCAAAAATCGTCTCTTCTGGTCAACTCTATCGTTCTGTGAGATAAGAGAAATGTTGAGACACAATTTGCCCTGTGACATCCACAAATGTTAGCTCCTTGGGTAACCATAAATCACCTGTGTCCCTGCCCAGTTAGCCTAACTTAGCCCATTTTTTTTGTGAATCTGGAAAATGGTTACTGGCTGATAATAACTGTTCCCCTCTGGACTCATTGTCCTGATAAGATCAAACGAGCTGAAATCTAGGTACAGAACCTACTCCTCATATTGTGAGACTGGGATTTAACCTGTCTTTGTTTATTGAGGCTCTGCACAAGTACATATAACTTTACTTTTCTTTTCTTTTTGCCATTCTTTTTTTTTTTTGCAATTGTTTCTAGGGCCACAGTTCGTTAATGTTGAGTTGGTTAATCATGTTTCAGCTCAGGCTTCTCTACGTATTGCTGAACCAGTTGGAAAAGATATCATAACTTCAAAGTTTCATTCACTTAGTCAGAATCTGGAACAAACATTTTGAACCATGTTTGGCTGTTCTTACACTTTGATTGGTGAAGTGAAAATACCAAATCTCTGTAGTGGAGATATTGAGTTAGCATTTAGCAAGCAAAGCTTAGCCTCAGTTGTGATCAATGAACCTTTAATACTAATTTTGTGTGGCTAAGAGTTAATTTTCTGTAGTTTTTTCATCATCATGGTTGTTATTTCAGTTTTTTTTGGTTTTAAGCTGGAAGACTCTTTCTTCAGTTCCATACTTTTGTGCTGCTGGTTGTTTTAGTACCAGCATTAGCTACTGTATCTCCACTGCAGTTGACCTATCTATGTGCATCTGCAGGGCACACTCCAGTATTTCCAAGACAACAATCATGGGATCCGTACAAACTTCTTGGCATTGATCATGATGCATCTGAAGAAGAGGTCCGGAGTGCACGGAATTTTCTTCTAAAACAATACGCTGGGTATGAAGAAAGTGAAGAGGCCATTGAAGGTGCTTATGACACGATAATAATGAATAGCTACTCACACCGTAAGAAATCCAACATCAATCTGAAAAGCAAGCTATAAAAGCAAGTTGAAGAATCCCCATCATGACTTAGGCCCTGTTTGGTTGAGCTGTGGCTGTGGGAGAAAGCTGCTGTGGGCTGTGAGCTGTAGAAAAGCTGAAAGCTGTTTGGTTAAATAAGTATAAAATATACCTTTTATCTTTATCTCTCTTGAAACAACTATGGAAGAGCTTTTTATTCCACCAATTTCGAAAAGCCAAAAGCCAAAAGCAGGGTCAAACCAGCTTTCAAAAATGAACTACGGAAAAACAGCTGCTTCTGAAAAAACACTCTCTAAAAACAGCCCCTTTGGTTGGGCTTTTGGCTTTTGGGGCCAAAAGCCAAAGCCAAAAGCCCAACCAAACAAGGCCTTAAGGCACTGCTTGGATACTTTGAGGTGCCATCACTAGAGATCATTTCAAGGAGATTTGCTTTTTTTGCATTCTTTGCTGGGTGGAGCATTGCAACTTCTGCTGAGACTGGGCCGACCTTTCAGGTATGCCTGGATTCATTTGGATAGCTACTCAAATACTGTTTTAAGTACTGAATTTGTTAAATTTAAGACGTTGCTCTCCCTGCATCATACATGTTCACTGAAGGGCCAAAACTGTATATTTATGTAAGGTCATAGACTCATAAGTTCGATTGTCATTAAGGTTATGACTTTGTACTGTCTACCTCTTTCTCTAGTGCCTCTCCAGAAATCACTGGTATTCACAGTAGCTGGGAGATCTCCCTTTTTGTTTGAGAATTAGAATTATGAAACTGGAACATATATAAGATGAAGCTTACTGCAGTTATCTTTTCAGCTGTAACAAATTTTGGAGGCATGCCATTGACAGTTTGCTTTTGCAGCTTGCACTATCACTCGTCTCATGCATATACTTCCTCAATGAGAAGATGAAGAATCTTGTCAGGGCGTCCACCACAGGGTTAGTGAGCATTTCCACTGGATACTATCTTAGTTGTTATAAGTCATGCCCCAGGTTTTAACTTGTTTATTTTTCCAGGCTCGGAGTCTTTGTGGGTGGTTGGATCTTGGGTTCTTTTCTTGTTCCAGTGATCCAAGCTTTCATCATCCCGCCTACATGGTCCCTTGAGCTCCTTACTTCGCTGACGGCTTATGTTTTCATGTTCTTGGGTTGCACTTTCCTCAAGTGAAACTTTGCAACAGTCCTCCAATTCGAAATTCCTGCTGTCATCACAAAGAAGATTGCTCTTGCTGACATCTCCACTGCAAATCCCAACCTTCTGATAAGCAGCTTCTGATAAGCAGCCCCACCTTCACATTTTTCGCCCAAGAGAGAGTGTTCGCTTCGCTGAAAAACCATGGCTGAAAGTACCGTTTGTTGATTTGTTGTGAGAGAAAAATATTGTTCCTTCGCTGAAATCGTACGGCTCATAAGACAAGCGAACATGGCCTATGATGATCTATGCGCAACTGTACCTTGTCCCAGGAAGGATGGGCCAGACTTAAGATACATACGTTTTCGTCGCTCCTTAGGATCTTACTCAAGTGTACGCCATAGCTAGTTGATTAATTCTGTTAGAATAGGCGCCCTAATGGGCTGGCCTTGGACCTAGCGCCTAGCCTGTTAGGCTGGCTGCCTTAGGGGTTAAGATAGATTACATTGATAAGGCAAGGATCACTGTTGATTGGGTGTTTCTATAAATTCTATTGATCCTTGCCTATATATGTCTATATATTGTACCCTGTACTGTTGCTAATCTATCAATCAATTTCCGAGACCTATTCGCTCTCATGGTATCAGCCGCCAGGTTTAGGTCTCCTCTTCCGCTGCCCACTCCACGCGTCGGCCCCTCGCCGCATTGCGCCCCTCCACGCGTCGGTACACACCGTGTTGCGCCACCATGCCCTCCACCCCTCCAGCAACCCCCAGGGCTAGGGACGATCTGGCCGCCTCCTCTGCCACCATCTAGGAAGACGCCGTCGCCCAATGCCTCGCCACGGAGAAGGCGAACGACGCTGCCGCCGCTGCTCAGCGTCTCGAGCGCGAGCGTCAGGCTACGCGTGATGCTGCCCTAGCACGCGCCCTACAGGCCGAGGAGGAGGCCACAGCCGCAGCTAAGGATCGCGACGCTGCCGCCCAGTGCGCTAGTGAGGCACTGGCGCGAGCTGCCAAGGAGCGGGCGACCGCTGCTGCCGCCGTTGCTCCGGAACCCTCTGGCGCCGCACCTGGAGGCACTTCAGCGTCGCCACCCGATCTTCGGGCTGCCATGCTGCATCACGAGGCCGTTGCCCTTCTGCAGCTCCATGCTCAGGCTGTTGCAGCCAGCAACATCCGGAACCACGTCACCACCATCCTCGACGTCGATTCCGGTAACTTCAACCGCTGGCGTGATTAGTTCCTTCTCATCCTCGGCAAGTTCTCCCTCTAGGATCACGTTCAAGAGGAACCTCCAGCCCCAATTCCTCCTGATTGGGCCCGGATGGACTGCGTCATCAAGTCTTGGATTGTCGCCACGCTCACCGACGACCTTGGCGAGATCATCTCTGCCCAGGGCTCCACCGCTCGCCATGCCTGGCTCGCCGTCGAGTTGTAGTTCCTTGGCAACCGTGAGGCTCGCTCCATCCACCTCGAGACACGGTTTCGCAACCTCGTCTAGGGCGACCTCTCCGTCACCGACTACTGCCGCAAGCTGAAAAAGATGGCCGATGATCTCACGGCCCTTGGCGAGGTCGTCACCGACTGCACGCTCATCCTCAACGTGATCCGCGGCCTCAACGAGCGCTTCAGCCATGTTGGGACGCTCCTTCATCGAGCTCGACCGTTCCCTGGAGGCTCGTGACGACCTCATCCTCGAGGAACTCACCATGGAGACCCACAAGGATGCACCTGCCACTGCGCTCGCCGCCTCCACCACTCCCAGCCCTGCTCCTACGTCCTCCGGCACGGGCGCTAGTGGGCACTTCAAGCCGCCTAACAACCGTCGCAGCAAGCGCGGCGGGTGGCAAAAAAGGCAACAGTGGCGGTGGCCCTCCTGGACAGGGGTCACGCCCCAATGGTGGCGCCCAACAGCAGCAGCCGGTCGATGGGCGGCCATGGCCCAGCGTCTATAACCCCTGGACCGGAACCATTTAGATGTGGCCAGGGGGACCTCGTCCACCGCTGGCACCCATCCTAGTGCCTCCTCACTGCAGTGCAGCAACGCGCACAACAACAACAGAGCACAACATCACGCTGCGTGAAGAGGCCTTCCTCGCCCAACAAAGCGAGAACATGCCCTTGTTGTCCACCGAAGAAGACCGCACGCCTCCTCCCTCCTCCGATGGCAGATTTGGGCCGTTGGGTCGCCCCCGGGTATTACAACCCGACGGCCGGCCTCCCCTCTTGGGACTCGACAGCCCTCGCCTCCGCCTTCAGCATGTAACAGAATCGACCAATTATACGAGATTAAGTAAGAAAATCTTCCGTCGAAGCAGATAATTTAGCAAACTTAAACCCGTATAACCCGGTAGTCCGTGAAACCACGAAGGATTTCAAATCAATCGACATACAAACCAAGATCGTACAAGTTTAGCAAGTACCGTCACACGTTACATAAAGTTCGCAACGTCAGTTGATACATCAGAGTTTGGAACATAAAGTTATTACATACTAAGTTCGAACTGAAATAGCGGAAGCAAATAGTTTTAAAGCCACACACACACTTTTGATTCAGATACAGTGCCAGTAGGTAGTCATCTCCAACAAAAGCATCAGATGAGAAATATGGAGTGACCATTTGCCCTTGGTCCTAGTTGTCACCCATTGCCGGATACAGGCAGTTAATGCAATAGTCATAGTACATTTGACCATCTGCAACAACAATGGGAACAACGCCCTGAGTACGAGAAGGTACTCAGCTAGACTTACCCGCCTTAAACCAAAATAAAACGACACCAAGGATTATGCAAGGCTTTCTTTAGTGGGCTAGCTGACTCTTTTGCGAAAGCATAAGTTATCATGAATAAATCATTTTAAGTACTTTGCATCATCTTTATTATAACCTACCCATCTAGGTAAGCACCTGTACTATAGCAATCACATGATTAACCAATAACATCCAGTTACCAATTTAGCTTAGCATAACTGACATCATCCAGATAACCATCATTGTTCCATAATAATTACTACGATGTCGTAGCTCGAGTCAAGAGCTCACTATCCAGGAGCGATGGTGATTCGAATCGATTTCTAACCAGCTGGTGATTTATTCCTCACACAAACCATGCTTCCCCTGCCAGGGTAGCTTAGATCACAAATGACACTTTTCAGGTAGCCGCGGGATAATCTGGAGCCGCAGTACCCAGGGACCGCCCGACTACCAGGAATCAGGTCACACCTGCCCTTGGGCTCACTCTTTGCGCCCCTGTCATACCCCCATCAGCACCAATACGCGCACTCGTGTAGATCCTGGCCCGAATAGTGCCACTAGCTTCGCGGTCGAAAGGTACTTTATTCGGCCAGCTAAATGTGAGGCATGCGTTCAACATGACAAGAGGGACGAGCAACGATCGGTCCTTAATCGACATAGATTGAAAACTAACAGCACCCCAGAACCCTGTCTGGTTGCCTCCAACTATTCCGTCCGGTCTCCAATTTTCCATCACATATGGTTAATTCCAGGATATCATTCTTTCCATAGCCAATCTCTTCCAGTAACTACCTATAATGTAGGTGACCGGGTATCACCGATTGCTACCGGTCTAAGCAAGGCTAAGCAGTTATTCGATCCTGACCTAACAGGGTAAAAGGTAATAAGGTAGGCAAGGATAGTAATAAATGCATCAACGGTTTTAATCAACTCCTACAACTTAATGCAACAATATATAAACTCATATATATATAGAAAGAATTGCTTTTATAAAGTAGGAGACTTAGAATGCTCCGGGGCTTGCCTCGTTCGAACGAACTAGGTTGGTGATCCACGCACTCCGGCAAGTCCTCTCCTTGCTCCTCTTCCTCTGGCACCTCCTGTGCCTGGACTTCTTGTGGATCTGTCCCGGTCTGCTCTTCCTGAACTGCTACTAGCAACTCCTCCTGCGATCCTGTATGATGTAGATGTATAAGTGCTAATACATTGGTGCATCGGAGAGATGACATGTAATGATCATGATGCATGAAATGTAGATGACCATGTTTAACTTTATTGAACATAGTAGTAGCAAAGCTCGTCTACAAGGTAGTCGACATCATCCAAGAACATGTACTACTATCTACTACGACAACCATTGTACTAACATGTCAAATCACCACAGCAAGTTAAGATGCTTCAAAGATACACCAAAGCAAACATTATTAACTAAACATGCATTAAAGAAGATTATTTTATTTCATTTTAAACTAGGGCTACACAACAACATATATTTCTAGTGCTCATAAAAATCTAAGAAAATTACAGTAGCATAGTACTACTCTAAGTAGACTGCCATAAAATTTTTATGACATTTGGATAAGTAAAATAGCCTACCCAAAAATGACAAGCTATGGTTGATAATTAAGCATGAAAATACTTTGTACTATGAAAAGTGTCAAACAACAGATTTGGTATTTTTTCTATGTTCTACACAGTAAACAATCACTGCACAAAAAATATCATACACATGTTTTATACAATTTTGGCTCTCTATCAAAATAACAAAAATCATCAATTAAAGGCACTTGAACTACACATCAATATTTTTCTACAGAACATGCATGACATATATTTTTCCTACAAAGTACATCACTAAAGGAGATTAACAAAACTAGAACCACATTTTTCTGATGTATATTCTATTTACTAGACATTTTCTAAGAAATTAGCATTTATTCAATTTAAATAAAATTACACGGAAAAGTATCACAAATTTGACATGCAATATTTTTGGCAGATAGATCTAGTCACAAGAAACATAGCAAAACTTATTTCAACAAATTTGGAGCCATTTTGAGCAAGTTATAAATTTCCAAAGCCTTTAAACAAAATATGTAAATCATTTCTTAATTTCATTCTAAAAATCCATGTTCGAAATTGCTAGATCCACCCGGATCTCTACCTGAACTTGCACCCAGTGGTGACAGGTGGGTCCCCTAGCCCCACCAACAGTCACTAAAGGCGAGGCGCTCGGCTGGCATGGCAGTTCTCGGCCACCGAAACTTGCTTGGCGGTGAGGTCACCACCGGAGGCTTCCCCGAGATAAGGCGGACAGAACGGTACCCTCACCGTGGCCAGTGGAGCTCGGGAGCAAGCTCACCGGCGTCCATGGCGGCGTGGTGGCGTGGCTCAACGTCGGCCGGCCAGCTCCGGCTGAGAGGTGACGCAGGGAGTGGCTGGCGAGCTCTACCGCGCCAGTCTGGTCTTGGTCTTGGTCTGTGAAGAGAGAGAGAGAGAGAGGCGGGCGGAGGCGAGGGGCCGGGAGCGCAGATTCAGGCAGGAGGAGCTCACTCCGATGAGCGATTGGCGAGGAAGGGGAGCTCCCCAAGGCTTACCGAGGCGGGCACGGGGTGCGCGAGGTGGAGGCGGAGCATGGGGTGAGATGGGATAGTCGACGACGAGCTGGAGCGGCCGGAACGGCCAACTCCGGTGAGGCGCTGGTGCGGGCGGTGTTGGAGGCGAGCACGTCTTGCCGCTTCTTCTTGTCCGAAAGCGAGAAGCAAAAGAGATGGAGGAGAGGAGGCGGCGGCGTGGCGCGCGCGGGTGTAAGCGCTTGACAGAGGGGCGCTGGGGCCACCGGTGTCCATGCGGTGGCGGCGACGACGACGGCGTCTGGACACGCGACGACCGAGAAGCTCTGCTTCTGGCTGGTGGGTAGCTGGCCGGCCTGTGGCAGGAGGAGAGCAGACAAAGAGCTCGAGGCAGGCAGGCAGGGCCTATGTATCTTCTGGGCGAAAAGGAAGCGGCGGCCCGCTAAGGAAAATAAAAGGATTTTTTTCTTTTTATTTCTTAATAAACAGAACTAAAATTCCATTTTGAGCCATTTTAAAAGCATTTTCACAAGTTGGTGTAAAAATGAAAGTTGTTCAGAAAAAAGTACTCTACAACTTTGCCAAAAAGAGTAAGGCCATAATCCAATTAGATTTTGAACTATAGATTGAAAGTTAATTTAAATCAAAAACCCGATTTCAGAAGGTTATTTTGAAAAGCAAAATTTGAGAAAACTTTGAATAAACACCTTGCTCCAAATTGCATCTTAGCTACTTCTAATTGGTCTAAGTGATCAACGAAGGTACACACATGGCAAAACAAACATATCATCCAATCTATCAAAACAAAACTATGCAACATACATGTTTCAATAGTATGCTTCCATTCTATATTTCATGTCATGCGTATGCATGCAAATTAATGATTGTGCTCATGATTTGCAAAATGCTAATGCATGCTTAACACCGAGGTGTTACAGCCCTCCCCCCTTATAAGAATCTCGTCCCAAGATTTTGAGTTACGAACCATTTGTTATAAAAATCCTTATAAGCGTTTTGTAGATACTCTCCTGTTTCCTACGTTGCATCACCATCATCGTGATGACTCCACTGTATCTTATATGTTCTCACCACTTTATTCCGAGTGGCTCTGTCCTTAGTGTCCAAAACTCGAACCAGTTGCTCATGGTATTCCAAGTCTGATTTGAGCTGAATGCTCTGAGGTTCTATTCTCTCTTCCAGAATATGCAAGCACTTCTTCAACTGTGATACATGGAAGACTGGAAAGATCGAACCCATCGCTTCTGGTAACTATAACTTATAAGCCACGGGACCCTTCTTCTCTATGATCTCGTACGGTCCTACAAATCTAGGAGCAAGTTTTCTCTTTACTCCAAACCTTTGTACTTTCTTCATTGGAGTAACCTTTAGATAAATGTAGTCACCTACCTCAAACTCAAGCGGTCTCCTTTTCTTATCGGCATAACTCTTCTGGCGTGACTGTGCCGCTTTCATGTTTTGTTGGATAATATGGACCTTTTTCTCAGCCTCGTCAACAAAATCAATTCCGTAAAACCTTCTCTCTCTAGGCTCAACCCAATTCCATGGTGTCCTACATTTCCTGCCATACAATGCTTCAAATGGAGCCATCTTGATACTTTCTTGGTAACTGTTGTTGTAAGCGAACTCTACCAAAGGTAACCATGATTCCCATGGACCCTTAGACGATAACACACAAGCTCTAAACATATCTTCAAGAACAGCATTAACTTGCTCTATCTGCCCATCTGTCTGTGGGTGGTAAGCTGTACTCCGAATCAAGCTAGTACCCAACCCTTTATGAAGATGCTCCCAAAAATGAGCAGTGAATTGTGACCCACGGTCAGACACGATAGTCTTTGGTATACCATGTAAGCGGACTATCTCCGCAATGTACTTCTCATCATACTGAGGTGGTCGAAATGTTGTTTTGACTGGTAAAAAGTGAGCTGATTTGGTAAGGCGATCTACGATTACCCAAATTGAATCATTCCCCTTGGGTGTGGTGGGAAAACCGGTGATAAAATCCATACTTATATCATCCCATTTCCAATATGGTATTGACAAGGGTTGCAACATTCCTGCGGGTCTCATGTGAAGAGCTTTTACTCTACAGCATGTGTCGCAACGAGCAACATAAGCTGCAATCTCCTTCTTCATTTTCGTCCACCAATAACGAGGTCTCAATTCTTGGTACATTTTGTTACTTCCAAAATGGATAAACAACTTAGAGTGATGAGCTTCATCCATCAATTTGTTCCTGAGCTCTCAATCTTTAGGTACAACCAGACGGTCCTTAAACCATAACACTCCTTGTTCATCCACTCTAAAGTGCTTAGTCGATTCTTTCTTCATTTTCTCCTTGATATGAAATATTCCCTTATCTGTTTTCTGACCCTCAATGATCTTGCTCTCCAAGGAACAGCTAACCTGGATATTATGCAACACAGAAGGATGCAACAAATTGAACCCATCCTCAAATAGTGGTTGCACAACAAGAGAATGTGACTTCCTACTTAAGGCATCCGCTACTACATTTGCCTTTCCCGGATGATAGTGCACATTCAGATTATAATCCTTTATCAGCTCTAACCATCTTCTCTGTCGCATATTCAACTCAGACTGAGTAAATATGTACTTGAGACTCTTATGATCTGTAAAGATATTGCACACATTCCCAAGCAAGTAGTGTCTCCAAATCTTTAGAGCATGCACAACAGCTGCAAGCTCTAAATCATGCGTAGGATAGTTAACCTCATGCTTCCTCAACTAACATGAGGCATACGCAATAACTCTTCCATCTTGCATCAGGACACATCCTAAACCATTCTTTGATGCATCACAAAACACATCAAACGACTTCTCTATATCTGGTTGCGCTAGAACAGGAGCAGTGGTTAGCAATTTCCGCAAGGTGCAGAAAGCTGCCTCACACTCCTCTGTCCAAATGAACCTATGATCCTTTTGTAATAAACTTGTCATCGGCTTGGCAATCTTCGAGAAGTCCGGTATAAAACGACGATAGTAACCGGCTAATCCAAGAAAACTCCGAATCTCATGAACTGTACTTGGTGCCTTCTAGTCCATAACCTCTTGTATTTTACTAGGATCCACTGAGATTCCATTTTCAGATAACACATGGTCGAGAAAAGGAACTGTCTTCAGCCAGAACTCACATTTACTAAACTTAGCATACAACTGGTGGTCTCTGAGTCTAGTCAAGACAACCCTTAGGTGCTCGGCATGATCCTGTTTGTTCTCAGAGTATATCAGAATGTCATCAATGAACACAATCATGAACTGATCCAATTCTGGCATAAAGACCGAATTCATCAGATACATAAAGTATGCAGGAGCATTTGTCAAACCAAAGGACATGACAAGATACTCGTACAAACCATATCTGGTGGAGAACGTGGTTTTGGGTATATCTTGTGGTCTAATCTTGATCTGATGGTACCCTGATCTCAAATCTATCTTGGAGAATACTTTGGCTTTTGACAATTGATCAAACAAGATATCAATCCGAGGTAAAGGATACTTGTTTTTAATTGTCACCACATTCAGTGGCCGGTAGTCCACGCACATCCATAAGGAGTTATCCTTTTTCTTCTTCACGAACAGTGCGGGACATCCCCATTCCGATAAACTTGGCCGAATTAAACCCTTAGTCAACAAATCCTGGAGTTGTTTCTTCGACTCGGCTAATTCATTTGGAGGCATCCGATAAGGCCTTCTTGAGATCGGTGGTGTTCCAGGGATTAACTCAATGGCAAACTCAACATCTCTGTCTGGTGGAAGACCAGGTAACTCATCTGGAAACACGTCCGAAAACTCGCACACTACTGGAATCTTGGCGAGAAGAGTAGTTTAGACTACACAAGTTGTACTGGCCAGATCTATTCTCCGAGGTAAGGTTACTTGAAATGTACCTTCTCCAACAGGTTCCTTGAGAGAAATGTTTCTTCCCCCAACATCAATTACTACACCCATCTTAGTCATCCAGTTCATTCCTATAATCACGTCTAGAACTAGCCCTGGCATAACTATCAAGTTAAGCTTATACTGCCTGTTTGCTATGCACAGGGTTACTCCCCGGATTATCTGATTAGTTAACAGATCAGCCCCGGCTGAACTGATCTAATAAGCACATTCCAATTCAACTATCTTTTGCTCATACTTTCTTGCAAATGCTTGACTTATGAATGAATGAGATGATCCAGAATCAAACAAAACGACTGTAGGATGATTGTTGATAGAAAACATACCGGCTATCACGGGTTCTCCTTCCGGGATGTCATCAATGGTGGTGTGGTGCACACGAGCTTGGTACTGATTCTGCGGCTTCTTAGGATATGGGCAAAACTTCGCAAAGTGCCCAGATTGATTGCAGTTGTAACACGGTCCTCTTACTTGAGTAGCAGCTCCTAATGAACTGCCTTGTCCGGTCTTGGCTTGTGGCACCGCCATCTTGAATGGCTTCTGATTCCTCTGAGGTTGCTGGGCATTCTGATTCCTCCGTTGGGGTGGCTTGAACCTTGCACCAGGGGCAGGCGAACGATACGCAGAACGGTTTGCCATCGGGGCCCTTGGCTGGGACGGACCTGACTCAAAAGCTCTCTTGCGAGTCTTGGAAGTAGCATATACATTGTTGTTCTTCTCTTGCTTTAAGCAGTCACTAACAAAGTCATTAAAACCTGTTCTCGTGCTGGTACCCACGTGCTTCATCATCTTGGGATTCAGACCTCTCTTGAAACTAGCGATCTTTTTGGCATCGGTATTCACCATGTCAGAGGCATAGCGACTTAGATTGTTGAATGCATGTAGATACTGTGTCACAGTCTTGGTACCTTGGGTTAGTGCGAGAAACTCTCCAAACTTCATTTCTGTCAACCCAGGGGGAATGTATGTTCCACGAAAAGCCTCCGTGAATTCCCTCCAAGTAATGTGGGCATTGGGGGGGGGGGGAAGTGGTGCGGTGGTGCTTCCACCACATTCCTGCAGGGCCTTGCAGCTGATGAGCTGCATACTCAGTTTTCAATACTTCTGTCATCCTGAGAACACGAAACTTATCTTCCATGGTGTTTATCCACTCTTCTCCATCCAATGGCTCTGCAGCTTCTTTGAAAATTGGTGGTCTGGTGTCCATAAAGTCCTTGAAACTACTATGCTGATTCGCTTCATGTCCACCTGGGTTTAACCCATGGCGGGTGTTGTCAGCAATATGGCGCAATGCAGCTTCCATATTCTGCTGCATGCCCTCCATGTTGCGTTGACTTCCAATGAACTGTGCGAAGAACTGTTCCGCGGTGTACGGTGGAGGAGGAGGTGGCGGCGGTTCACGGTTCTCATTTCCAGCTACACTGCCACCTGCCTCAGCAGCATCATACACGGTACGGCGAGTGTTCGGCATCTGCATATTTCAGCAACAATAATTATTAGGCGATGTTGTAGAGATCGCAAGCGAATGAAAAATTTATGCCGTACTGAATTCACTAGAGAGAATAAATTCATACAATAAAACAGGGGCACAATAAGTCATTCCAAATAACCCAACATCACTAATTAGATTACTTAAGCGCACACGTCGCGTCCATTACAACCAAATTGCCAGCATACATACACTGGACTTTTATGCGTTCAGATATCGCATTACTAGCCAAGTTCCAATCACATGCCAAGCCTTAGAAGTTTGAGGCGAGATACATTAGGTTACATGCCGACAAAAGAAAAGTCATCGCGACAGGACCTAAACACTAGCGCAAGGCAACTAGCCTACTCCTCGGGGCCATCGTCGGGGTCGGAGACGTCACCATCGCCCCCAGGTGAAACTACAAGCTCGTCTTCATCGTTGATGTCCATGCCAGCGGCATCTGGAGGAGCATATGGGCCAACCCCATTGTAGAGCACGTGAAACTCCTCATGAAGGTTAACGTTGTACTCCTCTAGCTCATCGACCCTCTGCAGCAGCAGGTCCCTCGCGTTCCAGGCTTCATTCCTTTCCTGAACCAATTGTCCAATCATGCGGTCTGCATTGTTGTTGGCCTGAGTCAACATATGCACCTGCTGCATAGCTCTATCACCTCTCTCTACCGCCTGGTCCCGCTGTAAGCTCATATCAGCCAACTGCTCCTGCAAACTAGCTATAGCACGTGCCTGTTGCTTCTTCTGCTTTCTTGCCTTGAGCTTATCATCACCACGCAAGCCAGTCAAAGTCTAGTAGGTACACTCAAGACCCTGATACACTCTGATAGCGGCAAACATAGCACTCATAGCATGGTTGTCGCTAGCCTGTCCCTCCGCTGGACCTCTGACCAAAGCACTTCCCTGAGGCTGAACCCAAATAGCATCACGAGGATCATCCCTAGGAAAGGTGCTAGCTAGAGTTGCTGCAAGCTCACTGGGAAATCTGCTCATGATGTCCCTGATGACGCGGAAGGCTTCTCCCTCTGCACCCTCACCAAGAGTGCGACCCTCAAACTCCAAGTGCCACCCGTCCCACTCTGGAGCATCACCAAGAGCAGGAATGGTGATCTCTACCACTGCGAGTCCATCCTCTGCTAACTGGCTCTCATTCCAAGAGTACACCGACTCTTGACCCTCTGGGCACCCCACATCATGGAGAACTCTCCAAAGCAAGGTCGGCATGCCAAACTCGCTCAAGAAGGTGTCTGTGGTGTGGTGCTCCCTCAGGGCCAACTGACGTCGAGGTGCCCTTCCTCCGGTGGACTTACGGGCAGTCTACTTCGTGCGAGCCATCTGTAGCAAATTGTTGTTTTATTACCCACGTGAGAACAAGGTTAAGTTGTCATTTTTATCAAAATGAGATAATCAACTTATAAGGGGAGGAACAATGCCATGAATGATATGTAACAACACGATGCATGCACGTTCCGTACGTTCTCACAAACTTAGGAAAAATAACAATTGCTAGCGGCATAGACGGTGGCATACAACGATCTCTCATAACGTAGCTAATACGTACTACACGATAGCGCTGTTATGTACCTGCAAAAGATCCACTTCAGCCCAACCCTTGACAGTATGAAAATTATGCATGAAAGCAGTAAAGTAATCTACTCGCTCTACATGCATCCCCAGATACGCGTACAACGGTAGCAACTACCCGAACCATCATTCGATCGACGACATTGTCACCACAGGACGGAATTTCCCACACATTGGATACCTTCATACAAACACGCGTATGACATGTAAATAATCCGGCATCATACAAGCACTTCCCTAGATCGGCAGTGTATCCGATCATGCTCTCACAACTCTCACTTACCGAGGCGTAGAGGCAACGGATCCATACATTACCACTCAAGTAAATGACACTCATACAATAGCACGCCGTATGAGCGACGAAATAGAAATATGATGCAAAGGCCCCCAAGTTAGTACTTAAATAAGCCACCTAGAGTCCTTAACTGAGCATAAAGGATATGACCACTGGCACACTCTTAAGCTTCAAATTAGAGGTTGAAACACCTATATACTATAAGTTCATAATTAGTTTTGTAACACAAAACCCATTTGTTTTAAATACACGCATGAACAGTAACCTGCAAAACCTTGCTCTGATGCCAGCTGTAACAGAACCGACCAATTATACGAGATTAAGTAAGAAAATCTTCCGCCGAAGCAGATAATTTAGCAAACTTAAACCCGTATAACCCGGTAGTCCGTGAAACCACGAAGGATTTCAAACCAATCGACATACAAACCAAGATCGTACAAGTTTAGCAAGTACCGTCACACGATACATAAAGTTCGCAACGACAGTTGATACATCAGAGTTTGGAACATAAAGTTATTACATACCAAGTTCGAACTGAAATAGCGGAAGCAAATAGTTTTAAAGCCACACACACACTTTTGATTCAGATACAGTGCCAGAAGGTAGTCATCTCCAACAAAAGCATCAGATGAGAAATACGGAGTGACCATTTGCCCTTGGTCCTAGTTGTCACCCATCGCCGGATACAGGCAGTTAATGCAATCGCTGTAGTACATTTGACCATCTGCAACAACAATGGGAACAACGCCCTGAGTACGAGAAGGTACTCAGCTAGACTTACCCGCCTTAAACCAAAATAAAACGACACCAAGGATTATGCAAGGCTTTCTTTAGTGGGCTAGCTGACTCTTTTGCGAAAGTATAAGTTATCATGAATAAACCATTTTAAGTACTTTGCATCATCTTTATTATAACCTACCCATCTAGGTAAGCACCTGTACTATAGCAATCACATGATTAACCAATAACATCCAGTTACCAATTTAGCTTAGCATAACTCATATCATCCAGATAACCATCATTGTTCCATAATAATTACTACGATGCCGTAGCTTGAGTCAAGTGCTCACTATCCAGGAGCGATGGCGATTCAAATCGATTTCTAACCAGCTGGTGATTTATTCCTCACACAAACCATGCTTCCCCTGCCAGGGTAGCTTAGATCACAAATAACACTTTTCAGGTAGCCGCGGGATAATCTGGAGCCGCAGTACCTAGGGACCGCCCGACTGCCAGGAATCAGGTCACACTTGCCCTTGGGCTCACTCTTCGCGCCCCTGTCATACCCCCATCAGCACCAATACGCGCACTCGTGTAGATCCCGGCCCGAATAGTGCCACTAGCTTCGCGGTCGAAAGGTACTTTATTCGGCCAGCTAAATGTGAGGCATGCGTTCAACATGACAAGAGGGACGAGCAACGATTGGTCCTTAATCGACACAGATGGAAAACTAACAGCACCCCAGAACCCTGTCTGGTTGCCTCCAACTATTCCGTCCGGTCTCCAATTTTCCATCACATATGGTTAATTCTAGGATATCATTCTTTCCATAGCCAATCTCTTACAGTAACCACCTATAATGTAGGTGACCGGGTATCACCGATCGCTACCGGTCTAAGCAAGGCTAAGCAGTTATTCGATCCTGACCTAACAGGGTAAAAGGTAATAAGGTAGGCAAGGATAGTAATAAATGCATCAACGGTTTCAATCAACTCCTACAACTTAATGCAACAATATATAAACTCATATATATAGAAAGAATTGCTTTTATAAAGTAGGAGACTTAGAATGCTCCGGGGCTTGCCTCGTTCGAACGAACTAGGTTGGTGATCCACGCACTCCGGCAAGTCCTCTCCTTGCTCCTCTTCCTCTGGCATCTCCTGTGCCTGGACTTCTTGTGGATCTGTCCCGGTCTGCTCTTCCTGAACTGCTACTAGCAACTCCTCCTGCGATCCTGTATGATGCAGATGTATAAGTGCTAATGCATAGGTGCATCGGAGAGATGACATGTAATGTAGATGACCATGTTTAACTTTATTGAACATAGTAGTAGCAAAGCTCGTCTACAAGGTAGTCGACATCATCCAAGAACATATACTACTATCTACTACGACAACAATTGTACTAACATGTCAAATCACCACAGCAGGTTAAGATGCTTCAAAGATACACCAAAGCAAACATTATTAACTAAACATGCATTAAAGAAGATTATTTTATTTCATTTTAAACTAGGGCTACACAGCAACATATATTTCTATTGCTCATAAAAATCTGAAAAAATTACAGTAGCATAGTACTACTCTAAGTAGACTGCCATAAAATTTTCATGGCATTTGGATAAGTAAAATAGCCTACACAAAAATGACAAGCTATGGTTGATAATTAAGCATGAAAATACTTTGTACTATGAAAAGTGTCAAACAACAGATTTGGTATTTTTCCTATGTTCTACACAATAAACAATCACTGCACAAAAATTATCATATACATGTTTTATACAATTTTTGCTCTCTATCAAAATAACAAAAATCATCAATTAAAGGCACTTGTACTACACATCAATATTTCTCTACAGAACATGCATGACATATTTTTCCTACAAAGTACATCACTAAAGGAGATTAACAAAACTAGAACCATATTTTTCTGATGTATATTCTATTTACTAGACATTTTCTAAAAAATCAGCATTTATTCAATTTAAATAAAACTACACGGAAAAGTATCACAAATTTGACATGCAATATTTTTGGCAGATAGATCTAGTCACAAGAAACCTAGCAAAACTTATTTCAACAAATTTGGAGCCATTTTGAGCAAGTTATAAATTTCCAAAGCCTTTAAACAAAATTTGTAAATCATTTCTTAATTTCATTCTAAAAATCCATGTTCGAAATTGCTAGATCCACCCGGATCTCTACCTGAACTTGCACCCAATGCCGGACGACACAAGTCCCCTAGCCCCACCAACACAGTCACTAAAGGGAGGCGCTCGGCCGTGGCGGTTCTCGTCATTGGTGAACTTGCCGTGGTGAGGTCACCACCGGAGGCTTCCCCGAGACAAGGCGGACCTAATTGGTACCCCTATCGCGCCGGTGGAGCTCGGGAGCAAGCTCACCGGCGTCCATGGCGGCGGCGGTGGCGCGGGCTCAACGTCCGGCCGCCAGCTCCGGTGAGAGGTGACGCGGGAGGTGGTGGCGAGCTCTACTGCACCAAAGGCAAGGTGTCTTGGTCTTGTGGAAAGAGGGAGAGAGGTTTGGGCGGAGAGGCGAGGCTCAGGGAGCACAACATTTCGGAAGGAGGAGCTCACTCCGATGAGCGATTGGCGAGGAAGGGGAGCTCCCCAAGGCTTACCGAGGCGAGCACGGGGTGCGCGAGGTGGAGGCGGAGCACGGGGCGAGATGGGGTAGTCGACGGTGAGCTGGAGCGGCCGGAACGGCCAACTCTGGCGATCTTGCGCGTCAGTGGGGCGGTCTTTGGAGGCGAGCGCGCGCTTGCCATCTCTTCTTCTTCCGATTGAGAAGCAAAAGAGATGGAGGAGAGGGAGGCAGACGCGGCGCGGTGGGTGTAGGCGCGACAGGAGGGGCGCGGGGGCCACCGGTGTCCACGCGGTGAGCGACGACGACGGCGTACGGACACGCGACCGCCGAGCTCTGCGGCTGGTCGGGCGCGACGCGGCGCGGCGCGCAGGAGCGGACAGCGGGCTCGGAGGCAGGCCAGGCCGGCACTTGCTGCCGGGCCAAAAAGGAAGCGGCGGCCCGCTAAGGAAAATAAAAGGATTTTTTTCTTTTTTATTTCTTAATAAACAGAACTAAAATTCCATTTTGAGCCATTTTAAAAGCATTTTCACAAGTTGGTGTAAAAATGAAAGTTGTTCAGAAAAAAGTACTCTACAATTTTGCCAAAAAGAGTAAGGCCAAAATCCAATTAGATTTTGAACTATAGATTGAAAGTTAATTTAAATCAAAAACCCGATTTCAGAATGTTATTTTTAAAAGCAAAATTTGAGAAAACTTTGAATAAACACCTTGCTCCAAATTGCATCTTAGCTACTTCTAATTGGTCTAAGTGATCAACCAAGGTACACACATGGCAAAACAAACATAGCATCCAATCTATCAAAACAAAACAATGCAACATACATGTTTCAATAGTATGCTTCCATTCTATATTTCATGTCATGCGTATGCATGCAAATTAATGATTATGCTCATGATTTGCAAAATACGCATGCAAATTAATGATTATGCTCATGATTTGCAAAATGCTAATGCATGCTTAACACCGAGGTGTTACACAGCACAATGTCGCTGACCCCTCCTACGTCCAACGAGTGGTACTTTGACTCAGGTGCTACTTCACATATGACATCTCAGGCCTCCTCTCTTTCACATGTTCTTCTCCCACGGTACCCTACTCCTTCATCCATTGTTGTCGGTAATGGCTCTCTTCTTCCTGTCACTGCCACTGGCTCTATAGAGTTGTCTCATAATTTACGTCTTAATAATGTCCTTGTGTCGCCACAAATTATTAAGAATCTTATCTCTGTTCGCCAATTTACTACCGATAATAATTGTTCTGTTGAGTTTGACCTCGCTGGTTGTTCTGTGAAGGTTCTTCCATCTCGGACCAAGATCGTCAGGTGCAATAGCTCTGGGCCACTATACCCTCTGCGCCTACCCCTAGCACACTCCCTTGTCACCCAGGCTTCCTCCCCGCTGTGGCATCGGTGTCTTGGCCACCCCGGTCATGAGGCGTTGTCGAAGCTCACGTCTAGTGTCTCCTGTCATATTCAGGATTGCTCAGAGTTATGTCATGCTTGTCAGTTAGGGCGTTATGTTCGTTTGCCCTTTCATGAGTCCACCTCCCGTGCGTCTACCAAGTTTGATCTTATACATTGTGATTTATGGACCTCTCCAGTTGTCAACATTTCTGGTTATAAATACTACTTGGTCATACTTGATGATTGCACTCATTATTTGTGGACGTTTGCTTTGCGGCTTAAATCTAACACTTTCAGCACGCTTGCTCACTTCATCGCTCACGCCTCCACCCAGTTTGGTGCCCGGGTCAAGGCTGTTCAGTGCGACAATGAGAAAGAGTTTGACAACTCTAGCTCCCGTCAGTTTTTCCTCACTCAGGGCATCCACCTTTGCATGTCCTGTCCCTACACATCGTCTCAAAATGGTAAAGCTGAACACATTATTCACTCCATCAATAATGTTGTTCGCTCACTGCTCTTTCAGGCATCCATGCCTCCGTCCTACTGGGTAGAGGCCCTCTGTACAGCCACTGTTCTGCTCAACATACTGCCTACCAAGACTCTATAGTTTTCCATGCCGCACCTTGCCCTGTTCGGCAAGCCACCAGCATATGATCACCTACAAGTCTTTGGTTGCAAATGTTACCCAAACATGTCGGCTACTGCACCCCACAAACTCGCCCCTAGGTTTGTCCTGTGTGTCTTCCTAGGCTATTCTGCTCATCACAAAGGGTACCGCTGCCTTGACCTCTCCTCCAATAGAGTCATCGTCTCCCGACACGTCATCTTCGATGAAACAACCTTTCCCTTTGCTGAGCGCCATGGTCCTAGTGCTCCAGCAGACCTACCGTTCCTCGATGACGACACTGCTGATCCTGTGCTCCCTCCTATTGGACCGATGCACAAGTTTTTGTCTATAGGAACACCACCCAGCACCGCTGATGTCTCCAGCGCCCCTGCCGGTCCCACCGCGACTGTGCCTGGGGCACCCCTGACTGCTGATGCTGCTGATGATCCACCGGCGCCCGCGCTCTACATTCCACCAGCGCTGCGGGCGTCGGGGACACCTACTGCGCCACCTACGGCCACCAGGACCAGCTCTCCCACGCCACGTGCGACCACATTGTTGCCCAACACGCTTGGAGAGGCCTCCCCGCTCTACATCCCGCCTACCCTGCGTGCAGGCTCAAGACCCCCGCCTGGGTTCCCACCTCTCCGATCGGATCGGGCCTTCACGTACCATTACACACGTTGACCCCGACCGCTGGCTCTGCCTGTACCAGCCGCCCCAACACCGCCTTGCTACCCAAGGGTGCCGTCGCTGTCATTCTAGTGATGAACCAGCACGCTATGAGCACGCGGTCGAAGAGCGGGTATCGGATGCCTGCCTCCTACCACGCCGCCCCCGTCTCTGCAGTGCCCAAGACCTTTCGTAGCGCTCTCACTGACCCCAATTGGTGAGCGGCTATGGAAGAAGAACACAGTGCTCTCTTGCAGAATCACACTTGGGACCTCATGCCTCGACCTCCTCGGGCAAACGTTGTCACTAGCAAGTGGATTTTCAAGCACAAGTTTCAGTCCGATGGCTCCCTTGAGCGGTACAAGGCACGATGGGTTCTTCGTGGCTTTACCCAGTGGCCTGGTGTTGACTTCGATGAGACGTTCAGTCCTATGGTGAAGCTCGCTACTATCCACACGATGCTCTCCTTGTCGCTCTCTCGCACCTGGCCCATCCACCAGCTAGATGTGAAGAACGCCTTCCTTCATGGCAATCTGTCTGAGGTTGTGTATTGCTAGCAGCCGTCCGGGTTCGAAGATCTAGCTCACCCGGACTTTGTCTGCCTTCTGAAGAAATCCCTTTATGGCCTAAAGCAGGCTCCTCGCGCATGGTACAGCCGAATGGCCTCGTTCCTGCTGTCTATTGGGTTTGTTGAAGCCAAGTCAGACACCTCACTTTTTATTTACCGGCGTGGATCAGATACAACCTACCTGTTGCTCTATGTGGATGACATTGTCCTCACAACTTCCTCACCCGATCTCCTTCGGTGGATTATCTCAGCGCTTCAGCAGGAGTTCTCCATGAAAGACTTTGGTGCATTGCATCACTTCCTTGGTATGCAGGTTCAGTGAAGTGGTGATGGCCTCCTCTCACAGCGACAGTATATGCTGGACATTCTGGAACGTGCATGAATGATAGAGTGCAAGCCGTGCTCCACTTCAGTTGACACCAATCCGAAGGTTGCTGCAGCTGATGGGGCCCCTGTGTCTGATGCTACAGACTTCCGCAGCCTTGCTGGAGCTCTCTAGTACTTGACGTTCACCCGCCCAGACATTACATATGCAGTTCAGCAGGTCTGCCTCCATATGCATGATCCTCGTGAGCCTCACCTTGCTGCCCTAAAGAGGATTCTTCGCTACATTTGAGGCACTCTTCACCTTGGTCTCCTGCTGCGACCGTGTACTTTGATGATCTTGTCGTCTACACCGACGCTGACTGGGCTGGTTGTCCGGACACTCGCAAGTCCACCTCAGGCTATGCGGTGTTCCTTGGCGACAACCTTGTTTCCTTCTCCTCGAAGCGCCAGAACACAGTGTCAAGATCCAGTGCTGAAGCCGAGTATCGCGCGGTGGCCAACGGAGTTGCAGAGGCTACTTGGCTCCGCCAGCTACTTCTGGAGCTGCATGCCCCTCTACGACGCGCCACACTGGTGTATTGTGACAACATAAGTGCCGTCTACATGACCTCCAACCCGGTTCAGCATCAGCGCACCAAGCACATTGAGATCGATCTTCACTTCGTCCGGGAGCGAGTCGCCGTTGGTGATTTTTGTGTTCTGCATGTTCCCACCTCTTCGCAATATGCAGATATCTTCACCAAAGGGCTGTCTACTTCAGTTTTCACGGAGTTTAGGTCCAGTCTAAACGTGCAGAGTGGCTGACGATTCAACTGCGGGGGCGTGTTAGAATAGGCGCCCTAATGGGCTGGCCTTGGGCCTGGCACCTAGCCTGTTAGGCTGGCTGCCTTAGAGGTTAAGATAGATAAATTACATTGATAATGCAAGGATCATCGTTGATTGGGTGTTTCTATAAACCCTATTGATCTTTGCCTATATATGCCTATATATTACGCGTGTTCGGCTGTTCACTTCTCCGCTTGTTTCAGCTTGTTTCAGCTTATTCTCTCTCCCAGAACAATATTAAATCATCCAAAATAATCCAAAATCCACTGTGCAAGTAAACAGCCGAGCGAGCTGATTGTACCCTGTACTGCTGCTAATCTATCAATCAATTCCCGAGACCTGTTCGTTGTCAAATTCATGCAATCAAACATTGCTGGGAGTCTCATGATTGTAATACCTGTACATGATTCCCATGATTGTAATCAAACATTGTTGCAGCAATATAAATGTTGTGGTGGCATGTTTGTGTTGCTGCTTTCCTATCTGCATGTTCGGAGTGATGGAAGTTTATGACATTTTATTCGCATATTGCCAAGGATTTTTTTACATTATTATATATTTTAACAAGACAATTGCGATGGCTACCGAAAAGGGATGAAAGTTGGATTCTTCCGTAGCTGCGACCTACAGTACGGACCCCTTCTCTTTTTTGAAACTCAGTACGGAACCCTTCTTTGTGGCCAGATATCACGCCATGATGGGTTCCTCTTTCTCCAATCCATCAGCGGATCGCCGGATTAGCGCGCTGGAGTACTCCTCGTACCTCACGGGCTCGTACAGCAGAGGCTGGTCACCGTCGACGACGAGCTCGTCCATCGCGCGCACCGTGGCGTTGTCCCTGGACCGGCAACCGAACAGTACCGAGAAGCGCTCGCGGCTGCTCGGCGTCCTGACGCGGTGGAGGCGCGCCGGCACCCGCCCGTTCGTGACGACCTGCGCGACGTACGCGACATATCAATCGGGAGATCCTGACGGCTCGGAGAAGATAAGTGTGGATTGATCCGTACGGTACCCTGAACTGCTCGCCGGCAACGAAGGTGACCGTGTCCGGCTCGGGAGGGACGGCGGTCCAGCCCCCGTCCTTGGCCTGCAGCTCGAGGCCTTCCACCTCGTGCTGCAAGATCCCCGTGACCATGGTGCCGTCGCGGTGCTCTTTCATGGACACGCCGGTCTCCTTGTCCAGAGGTGCGCCGTAGCGCGACAGCCGCACGCCGTGGGTGAGCGACTCCAGGTGGTCGCCGACGCTCTTCTCGTCCCGGACCCCGAGGCCCTCCAGCGTCATCTTCTCCACCATCCGCTCCAGCTTCAGCATGTCTTGGCAAACGAGACGATCGTGTCACTGGACGGCGGGCCCGGCGGATCGATACCATGTGAAATTGCCGTGACAGAAACAACGAGATGCGTTTGAGAACGCTGCAAGATGATGGATGGCATGGAAATGGGCAGGAATCGTGGGTGGTTTACCAGAATTCCTGGTTGCCCTGCTGCGGCCAGAGAAGGCGGGCGAAGTCGCGGACGCTGCCGGCGTCGGCGGCATCCGCGACGCGGATGCTCTCCATGGCCATGCCGGGGACCCCACTGATGTAGCCGTTGAACGGCCCCCAGCGGGAGTCGTTCCGCTGCTTGGCCTCCAGCGGGAGCGCGAACACCTCCGGCATGGCGCGGCAGAACAGAGCCCGCCGGAGCTCCGGGCCGAGCGCGTCGTGCGCCACCATGGACGCGGTCACCGCCGTCCGGGCTTCCTCCCACCCCGGGCTGCCGGGCTCCAGCCCGCGGAGGTCGATCTTGGGGATCTCCATGGACCGCAGCTTCGCTGAATCCGCTTTGGTTTTATGTTGCATCTGGCTTCGCGCTATGAGTTATCAGAAGTCAAACAATGAAACAAGTATGAGCACGTGACGTTTTATCCTGCCACCAACTAGATATGCTTGTCACTGTTTTATTTTTGATTAGGTAGCGTCCCCGTTACTGTGGATAACTAACAATTTATAACAAAAACACACGGACCGCACGATAAAATAACAATACTGTTAAATTAAATACCAACGTTAAAGTGACATTTAATTCAAAAAGCAAAGTTTATGAATTTAACACAGTCACGGAGTGTGCGACGTCGCAGGCTCACAAACTCTAGAGCTTCTAGAGATTGGGTCGAATCTAATCAAGAGCCTCGGAACCCTGCATCTTTTCCTGGACGGGCTTCACTTCGGATGCGCCGGTAGCAATATCAACGATCTTTAGTTGATGGACCAAGTCGTATGGATCCCCATACAATGGCTCAGACATGTAGATTTTGTTCTCCTTATACTTGGATACACTTGTTCCACTGAAGCTTTCATTGAAATGTTGAGACACGAACAATGTCTGATCACCGATGTCCCTCACCTTGGACCACTCCGGCGTACGGTCGTGGAGGTTGCACTTGTAGATCGCGCTGCTGTAGGTGAAGCTCTGTGTCTCGTGGAACGTGCTCACCATGGCACCCACAATGTGTAGCTCACCGTTTGATTCCAGGTAGTTGCGGTGGTAAAGCCCCGCAGGTGGCGACAGCGATGGTAGCAGCGTCGCGGTTGGAGTAACGCCGGCGGCGTTGCTGCTGCAGACGAAGATTTCTCCAGTGCAGTCGATCGCCAAGAACTTGTCTTGGCAGTGGACGATGGACCCCACGGAGAACTCTAGTTTGGTGTCGAGCAGCGTCCATGCACTGTCGACTCCAACCCGGCAGAACGCGACCTCCGTGGAGCACCCAAGCATGGCCATGGCCACGCACTCGCGGCCGGCGGCGTCAGGCGGCGCCGAGAGCACGATCTCACGGAAGAACACGTCCCTCATGTCTTCTAGCTTGATGGCTCTGCATGCGGCATCCGCGTCTCCGTAGCCGTTGGTGGGATGGAGGACCCACCGGCCGTGGACCCTAGACACACATTCCGATGAGGACGCCACCGCGACATGTTCGCTTGCTGGCGGGAACTCAACGCGGGGAGCTCAACGCAGGGGGCACGTGTTCGCCATATGGGTTCTTTGTTGGAGACAATCTAATAAGCATCAAAACAAAAAGGCGTAGCCCTTAATTTAGTTAAATAAATAAATAACAATATATTTTGTCACATTTATTATAATCTCACATTAGTTTGTAAGTGAGAGTTTTCTTATTTATCAAAACATAAAAATATATTTTTCATGTTACCTCTTAATCCCGTTTCAAATTGTAAGTCATTTTGGCTTTTGTAGATATATAGTTTTTGATATGCACCTAGATATAAATTATGTTTAGATATATAGTAAAAAATATGAATCTAAAGAAGTCAAAACATCTTATAATTTGAAACACAGAGTATAAGATAATACTATATATGAATATAGTTATCTATATCTAACCTAAATGGATGGCTCATTTTGACAACAAAAAAAGTCAGAGGAGCTTAAATTTGTATGAGTGGTTGAGATATGCTTGTATCGGAAGTTCTAACCTGCGAGGCTCCGTGGTCTTGGAAGTTAGGTGTTGAAACTTCCGATGTGGGAGTTGGGCGTTGGAACTACCAACGTTTGTTAGAACTTCCTACCTTGTCCGAATTTAGTTGTTTTCAGATCTAATCTGAACTCCTCTGATCTTGTGGAAAACTTAAAATTGCGTCTTGGAAAGGTTTTCTACTAGGATAAGACCACCCGCTCTCTATATATATTGGAGGATCATGGCTGATTGAGGTATCCAATATACAATCGATCTTTTATCAATTTATCTTTACTTTTACCTCCAAACCCTATCTCTTCCATGTGTAGGTGAAACTTTTTCATTTGAAATCTTTAGGGACAATATTCAGTATAAGATTACAAAATGTTGATACAAAAGATACCTATTCTATACAATGAATAATGTGTTCGTGATCCATTGTTGTATGTGTTGAAGGTCTTGGCTTGAACAGAGGTGAGCATGGCGGGCATCTAAACATGTCCGCCTTTGTTAATCGATTTGACTGTGACCATTTGGCGGGGACGGCCATATTGCCCGCCTCTGAAAATTGATTTTGACAGCCTCTGAAGTGACCATTTGCTAGAAGCGGTTGCACTACTGGCCTACAAAAATGGATTTTGACCACCTCTGGAAGTCCTTTTTATAGTAGTGTTGCACATGCACCGACATCATTTTCATGTGGTGCGAAGCCCCTGCACAATGCCTCGCCTGCGCCCGACAGCTTCCTAATGCCGACATTATTGCGTTTGTGTCCTGCATAGATGAGAAAAAGGGACAATCCCATCTTCCTCTTTTTATGGATGGATGGGGGCATCCAGTATCTCTCATGTGTACCTCAATCAAACATCTTCAAATATAGAATCGAGCTATCCCATCTTCTTTCGTTGCTCAAACCAAATATGTCCCCAACAAAACATTTTTCAAAGGGGAATCGAGCTATATCATCTCCCAACCAAACACATGGTACACACATATATTTACCAATAACATATACATGTACACCATTTTAACTTGCGTAACTTTCTTTTGAGTACATACTAGGGTGCTCACTCTATGTAGTACTCCATTCATTTTAGATAAAGGGAGTCACTCCATTTTATTTCACTACTAGAAATACCCCCCCTCCCTTAGTGACGCTTAATTTATATATTAGACAGTTTTTATTTCGTCTCTATAAGATTGTAGACATGTTTTTATAAAACGTGTTAGAAGCATCTTCGCATGGACCATGTCAGGACTTGTAGAGATGGGTTCTCTAAGCGTGTCAAGGTATAAAATAGATGTTTTGTAGAGACGTTAGTTGCATGCCTATGAATATTGATACACTTTTATAGATACATTTATATAACTTGTCTACTTGTGTAGCTACGTTATATAGCAACACTTTATTATGTGCTAAGAAATGTAGAGACGTTCTCATAAATACATTTATATTATGTGTGTACTAATGTAGTGACGTTGTGTAACGATGTTGTATTGTGTGTTAAAAAGTGTAGAGATGTTCTCATAGATACATTTATATAATGTGTGTACGAATATAGTAACGTTTTATAATGACGTCGTATTGTGTATTAAAATATAGAGATGTTTGAGTAGATACATTTATATTACGTATCTAACAATATAGATACATTTGGGTTTCAAGAAAATATAGAGACAATTTTATACACATTTATATTTCATGTCTACTGCTATAGAAACGTTATATAGTAACATTTTATAACGTCATATAGAAATATAGATATTTATGCATCTATATAATGTGCCTATTAATATAGACATATTTATAGTAACACATTCTTAGTCACGAAATAAAGAGACTTTTACAAATTTGTACACAAATGAATTTTAGATAATGAGAAAGTGAATCATGAAGGCATTGCTTGAAAAATCCATTGTCTTTACAAAACAAGATGATGATTAATAGTTCATTAGAGCGCACTCTCGAAGACAAACAATATTCATAAAGAAGCATAGGAAAGGTGGCAATTATCATACAAATATCTATATTTCTCGCTAACATCTAAAGTCTATCTTGATCACTCCGAAACTTGTAGTTTGTCTTTCCATCCACATCAAGTTACATGTTCCCATCATGCTGCAAAATAAGAGGAGATTGAGTTGACAGACATGAATTCTAATCAAACGAATATAGCAAGGAACGTCACATAATCGTAACAACAATTTCAAATCCAATGTTAATTATTAGGATCAAAGAAATATACCATTACTAACTTCACTTTGTTGGTGTTGTATCTCCCATTCTTTTTATTATGACCAGCGTCCCATAATTCTATCCTATGAACCTTTCCTTTCCTTCGATCTTCCTGCACAAGATATTAAATTCGAGGATCCCAACACCTCTCTGACATGATCATTGAATTTGGCAGATAATAACATAGTTAGAATATATATCACCATCTCTTTCTTCAGTCTAGCATGGCTTTTCCTTCCTGTTGTGTGTGTATTCTTTTATTCTTTTGCACACCGAGAGTTTGTTGCACACAATTTCTGTAAATATAGCAAAGTGAGAAAGCACAAATGTTACGTAACTTTTCAAATTTCCTGTAAATGTTAGATAAAAAAGATATCACCTTATGTGTTTTCTTGACACCAAAAGCTAACAAGAGATCTCCACTGATGTTAATTAATAGTTCATGGTCTATCTCGTATAATTTGATCTAGAGATCTCTGTTCTTGGTCTCCCTTGCCATGATTTAAACTGCAAAGGAAAATTAGCAGTTCGTTATAAATTAAAGAGTAAGCTGTCAGGATCAGCAGCAGACTACAGAGTAATTAATGTGTTGGATTTCAGAAAATGCATTATATAAAAATTCTCAGTCTTAGCCTTGATCGAAGTTGACCTCAAGGCAGACAAATTCTGCTGGTATTCATACCTATTTTTTTTTTGTATTTGTAAAATTCTGAAATTTTTTGTGACAAAATTCTCAATCTTAGCCTTGATCGAAGTTGACGTCAAGGCAGACCAAATTCTGCCGGTATTCATACCAGAACAGCAGAATCGGAACGAGGGAGTCAGGAGGGCCGGACGGCTGGGATGGCCGGACAGGGCCTGGAGTCGCCGTTGCCCGTCGGAGCCTTGGAGCTCGGTCGCTCGGAGCTGGAGGGGCCCAGGGGGCTTCCTCGCTGCTCGCCGTCGACCTCTCCAAGCCCCACACGCGTGCTTGTGCAGTTGTGCAGAGCCGCAGAGGGCGGCCGGCGCGGTGGTGGGATGGGGCTGGCAGCGCGGCGACCTTGGCGGTGGCACCCGCTCCTCCCGTGTGGTGCCGCAGGGTATGCCAGGTGGGCAATGGCATACCCTGTGAGGTATAGCGTTCAATTGAAACTCACTTATTATAGTACGTTAATAAAAGAATGTATTTGCACTTGTACACAAAAACAGCTAATAATAACTCAGTGGTTTGCATCCTTGGCACTTAACTGTGATGACACCATTACGATTCCATATGCCCTTGTTATATTGACTATATTTTTATATATCTTTTATCCCTACACATTAACCATGATATTTTTTATTTTTCCTATGTTTTTATCGCCTACAGATTAACTATATTATTGCGCTAACTGTACAAATTAAGTACTGTACTCGCTCGGTGGTACATGATCTACTTGAGGTGGTTATATATGGTGTCCCCTTTTTTAGTTTTAGCCAAAAAAAAGGTCATTTAACTACCATACTTGTGCATTAGTTACTTTTTATCCTATATAAACTTTTTATCCTATATATTATATACTAGTATTTTTGTCTTGTCGGTGGTGCAAGATTGTGGATTTGAATTATATAGTAGCACGTGGTCAGAACATTATATATAGAATGTTGTATATTACAATTAGCTCACCTTGTTGTCTAGTGGTATGCTGCCATCTAAAATACCACTATTTTTTGTGTTCTTTTTAATGTTATAAATATTCTATAGTATTTTTTGTGTTCTTTTCATGATATTATATTATTATATACTATAGTGGCCAAGAGTACAAGCATGTCCAAAAGACACTTGATGTAGAATGTTATGAAAAATATTTTCAAATTTTGAAACTTAATTTTTATGGCGATGTAAATCATTAGTACAAATGTTTAGTAACTACAAATTTGGAGAAAAAATGTGTATGAGAGGACTTAGATATGTAATGGATGTTAATAAATTTTTTACAATATCTCTACATGCTACTGATGGATGACGAAGGCACACTTAATTTTGTTTCACTTTGAGATGTTTTCAATATCGTATCAAGAAGCATGTTTACGTGACTATGTACGAATATTGATATGCTTGCAACGTGTATAGATTATACTAACGGTTTAAAGCGTGTCTAACTTCGTGTTATTTTGAGACGACTTTAGTATTATATCAAAAAATATCTTTAATTGTCTATGGAGCGTTCTATGATTCGCTTTGTAACGTGTCTAGAAGCTATTGACAGCTAAAAGCGTGTGTACCTACGTGTCACTTTGAGACGCTTACAATACCATGATAAAAAGTGTCTTTAGATGCCTTTTAACACTAAAAACGTGTCTAACATTGTGTTATGTTAACACGTTCATAAAATCGTGTTAAAAAGCATCTTTACATGACTATGTAGAGACGCTTTTAGTGTGCGTTACTATAAAAGCGTGCCTAATATATATATATATTCGAACTCTATGTTTTTTGACTAGCAACTAGATTAAGATATTTTAAATTTGTAGGATACCTATATGGGATGTGTTTGGTTTTATGACCTTGGGAGGCCAGAACAAAATTTTGCTGGCCCATAAGAATTGGCCGCGCATTGCTTCTTTGTAAATTTTGCCAGCCAATAACAAAAACTAAGTTTATTTAAATATACGTGCTCAGTTCCAAATTGTACTTTATTTTAGTTTTGTCCTAAATCAACTATCTTTGATCAAGTTTTAGAAAAATACACCAACATCTATAACATTAAATTAGTTTCATTAAATTTCATAAAATGTGTCTTGGTACCATGTAAATGTTAAATTGCTTGACCCACAACCAGTATATTGATTTACATTCATAGTCCTACTACTAAATATAAAAAAGTTGATACCACACTCCGTAGTACTCTAGCAACAGAGGACTCAAAAAACAAGTGGCTAATTTTCATTTATACTAAATAAAATGCAGGGGGTGACCCACTGCCAATTCCTTTTGACATATTATCTTTTGTCAGAATTCTTAATTCTACGTGGAATCTTAGCTTTCCAGTGACGATCAAATGGCCTGCATGAATCAGAGTTGGTTAAAAAATCATAAATAGATTTAATAGAGAAAATTTGTATGTGGTCCATCTCCATGAAACATAATTTTCCTCATTAAGTAAGTGCAAGGTACCGACCAAATTTTGGACCTAATTCCATTGCTTCCTCATTATATCTGGAAGCGACCTTCTAAAGTTAAGCTGTCCTTCATTTTCCCAATAATGTTTTACATTTATTTCATTATCATCACAAAGTTCAAAAGGGGACACAGGCAAACAAAGGTGTATCAGCCATCCATATTCTATAAATCCGTTCATAACAAGGTCTATCTAGTTTATGGACTGATTGTCGGGGACCAATACCAGGGTAACCAAAGAGGAGGAGCTAATAACCATCAACATTGATTCGTCCGAGCAGTCAAGACCGCGACTACAGCTCCAACCGACCCCCAAGTGCGCAAACTCCACCTCGCCTGACCCCTTAGGGTTGGCTCCGCCTCGCCTGACACCGAGGCCGCGGGCTCCGCCTCGCCCGACCCCCGAGGGTTGGCTCCGCCTCTCCCAACACCGAGGCCACGGGCTCCACCTCGCTCGACCCCCGAGGGTGGCTCCGCCTCGCCCGACACCGAGGCCGCGGGCTCCGCCTCGCCTGACCCCTGAGGGTTGACTTCGCCTCACCCGACCCCTGAGGGTTGGATCCGCCTCGCCCGACACCGAGGCCGCGGGCTCCGCCTCCCCGACCCCTGAGGGTTGGCTCCACCTCGCCGGAGCCCCGAGGGTTGGCTCCGCCTCACCAGACCCCTGAGGGTGGCTCCGCCTCGCTCGACCCTCAAGTGTAGGCTCCGCCTTGCCCGACCCCGAGGCCACGGGCTCCGCCTCACCCGACCCCCAAGGGTTGGCTCCGCCTCGCCCGACACTGAGGCCGCAGGCTCCGGCTCGCCCGACACCAAGGACGCATGATTCGCCTTGCCCGACCCCTAAGGGTTGACTCCGCCTCGCCCGATCCTTGAGGGTTGGCTCCGCCTCGCCCGAGCCCTGAGGGTTGGCTCCGCCTCGCCAGACCCCTGAGGGTGGCTTCGCCTCGCCTCGAACCCTGAGGGCGGGCTCCACCTCGCCCAACCCCGAGGCCACGGGCTCCGCCTCACCCAACCCTTGGGTTTGGGCTCCGCCTCGCCCGAGTCCAAGGCTGCGGGCTCCATCACGCCCGATAGAGACCCATACTGCCACCACTCTAGGTCCAAGCGTATGGGCCTGGGTCAAAGCTCTGACACCAAGGAGGTGACCGGCATGCCCCGATATAACACATGGCCGTGATGGGCCATACCTGAGGACTCACATCAGGAACAGCGTCGGGCGAATGGGTGCTGTTCTGCCTAACCCTCGTATGAACACTGACGGGCGCGTCAGTTCACCACGACGTCCGCCAGGACAGAGTGGAGCGCCATGATCGGCAGACGATGCCTATACATGGCGCCAGTGATGGATAGGGCCGCGACGTGAAGCTATCCCTGTTGACGTCTATAGGGTCGGCGGGACCCGCATAGAAGAGAAGAAGGACCCGGCGGTCCTGGAGGACTTCTCCTTCTGATTCTCCTATTTTCCCTCCGCTGTAAGCCCTGCTTTCCCTTGGCCTATAAAAGGGAAAGCAGGGTGTCCCATTAGGGGGCATCAGACGAACGATCGAAATACATCACACCGATTCAGACTCGAACCCCGAACCGATTAGAGCACACAAGCACATAGTCGAGATGCAACCGAGCCCTCAGCACCCGTTCATCCTTTCCATCAGAGACTTGGGACCTATCCCTCTCTCACCCGTTTATAACCCCTACTACAAACTTTTAGTGCTAGTAACACGAGCGGCAGCAACGAACTGGACGTAGGGACATTCTGCCCAAACCAGTATAAACCTCGTGTCCTCTTAGCACACCATCCGAGCCAGACGTGCAATATTAGAAATTTACTTGGTGGCTACTCGAAACACCGACAGTTGGTGCGCCATGTAGGGGCCTTTTGCGCGTCTCAACATCCACACAAGGCCTCGGATGGCTAGCCACAACGTCGGCTGGGTCCCGGGCGCACATGTGCGTTTTGGGGACCTAGACTTCATCGTCATGATGGAGGAAGGATTGGTGATGGCTCCCGCCGCCACCCGACCTCTCCACTCCACCGGCCTCGACGCAATCGCCGAGGCACTTGAGGAGCTACAGCTGCACGCACTGGAGGCCCGTGCCCCGAAAACAACTAGCTCCTCCACTTCGACTATGAGAGGTTAGAGCACCAGCTCGGTGCCTTCCTGGGACCCCGGCCATCCCAGGAGAACCTGTGCCACCTCACCTTCTTGTTCACCAACATCATGGCATAGCTTGCCGGAGGGGAGCCGCTCTCTTTGGAATACCTCATCCGGAGCGCCCCGACAGCGCTCCCATCCGATCTCCACAATGCCGCGGAGACCGATGGCCACCCAATAGCGCAACGCTCGCCTCCATCCCCCACGAATGATGAGTTCATGGAGATGACCGAATATATCACAGAGTCTTTCCACAACCTCCTTGCTGAAGAGTCGGAGTCGCCCTCCATTTTTGACTCCAGTAGGGGGAGTCATCACCTCTCGTGAGTGTTTCATGGCAGGTACCCCCAAGGGACACATAGAAAGCATCCACGAAGAGGAGGTTACCCCGATGAACGACCTCGACGACAAGGTCAAGGGAGAGACAGGGGCCCCACCCCTCCTGCGGGAGGAGCAGCTGAAGGCCTGGCACCTAGAGCTTGAGGAAGCACGGCTCCTGCTCGAGCAAGAACACGCGGAACTCAATCGGGAGATCGAGCGCCACGGAGATGGTGGGCGCGCGCATGCCATGGCCCACGATGTGAACTGGAGGATCATCACGGATGATGAAGCCCTCCCACACTTCGCCCAGGTGAGCCAGAACATCGCTGCTATGGTGGCATTTCTTTGTGGGCTTCCGGGGCCCGCGACGCCCGAGGATCATCGGGCCCACCATGAGATTTGCATGCTGCTCAAGCGTGCAACGGCGTAGCAGGCTGAGAGCTCACTTTCTTAGCAACACTAGCTCGATGCCAGCCAGCGCACACCCTCAGGGCGACCCAACAAGGACATGTCAGTCCACTAGGTGCCACAAGGCGGTAGGTAGCACACCGCGGTCCCAGTGCATCAGCATCTCGGCCACAACCGTGAAGCACACGACGCCCTTGATGCCCACAGACGTATCCACGACGATCCGAGAGAGGGATATAGCTATGGCTATCACCCTTGTCGTGGCGGACGCTATGACAACGGCAAGGGTCGAAGCCCAAGCCTCGGCCTGTAGGGCCTCAGGCCTTCGGCCGACACGTCCTCAACGCCGCCTTCCTACCAAGGTTCCGACCACCAACCAACATCTCAAAATACTCTGGGGAAACAAACCCCGGACTGTGGCTCAAGGATTATCGGCTTGCCTGCCAAGCCGATGGAGTGAATAATGACGATTTCATTATCCGCAACCTTCCATTGTTCCTGGCCGATTCGGCGCGAACATGGTTGGAACACCTTCTGCCCAACAGAATCCAAAGTTGGGCGAACCTAAAAGAGATCTTCATGGGGAACTTCCAGGGCACATACAAGCGCCCTGGGAACCCATGGGATCTCAAGAACTGCCAATAGAAGGCCGAAGAAACCCTTCAAGGGTACATCCAGCGCTTCTCCCAGCAGTGCAACGAGCTGCCTAACGTCGCCGATGCCGATGTTATAGAAGCTTTCCTGTCTAGGACCACCTATGAGTCCCTGATTAACAAGCTAGGACATAAGGGCCCATGAACCACCAAGGAACTCCTCGACATCGCCACCAGCCATGCCTCGGGCGAGGAGGCGGTCGAAGCAATCTTCGACCACCTAAAAGGCAAGGCGAATCGGGACGAGGACGCTAGCGAAGGCGCCTCCAACCGTCCCGTCAGGAAGAAGAACAAGCAGTAGAGCGAGGGCTCGCTCATGGCCGACGCCGACTACAAGGGAGGCTGGAGGCCCATGGAGGGTACTCCAGACCACTTTGAGAAGCTGCTCGAAGGACCATGGCCAAACCATTCCTTCCCCGTCAAGCATCTATACAAGGAATGCGGCCTCATGAAGCATTTCTTGTCCGAAGGCTTCAACAGGGGGGAGCATGGGAAGGACCCCAAGCCAACCATGAACGACGCTGAGAGGATGAACGATGGCTTTCTGATACCGGATGGCTACCTCATGATCTTCGGAGGGGCGGTGGCCTACGACTCCAAGTGCCGCCAGAAGCTCACACGCCGCGAGGTCTATACGGCCGAGCCAGCCGCGTCTACCTTCCTCCGGTGGTTAGAGTCCGTCATAACCTTTGATCGAACCAACCACCTGGAGAGCGTCCCGCAACCGGGGAGGTATCCGCTCGTGGTCAACCCGATCATCGGCACGAAGCGGCTCTCCATGGTACTAATGGACGGAGGCAACAGGCTCAACATCATGTATGCCAAGACGCTCGACGCCATGGGCATCAGTCGATCCCGTATCCGACCGACTGAGGCACCTTTCCATGGCATCGTGCCTGGAAAGCAGGCCATGCCACTTGGGCAGATCGATTTGCCCATCACCTTTGGGGATTCGTCCAATTATAGGATGGAGACCCTCACCTTCGAGGTGGTTGGGTTCCATGGAACCTACCACACCATCATAGGACGTATATGCTACGCGAAGTTCATGGCCGTCCCCAACTACACCTACCTGAAGCTGAAGATGTTGGGCCCAGGTGAGGTCATCACTGTCGGCACCTCATTTCAGCGCGCCTACGAGTGTGAGGTCGAATGCTGTGATCATGCCGCGACAATCGTTGCCTCCAAGGATCTAGCGGCCATCAGGAAGGAGGTCACCGAAGAAACACTCGACCACCAATGGTCGGCCGGGTCTTTCAAGCCGGTGGAGGGCGCTAAGGAGGTCCTCATAGACCCTAGCAGCTCCAAAAGCAAAGTGGTGCACATTGGCACCACGCTTTCCTCCGAATAGGAAAGCGCGCTCATCGACTTCCTCCGCGCCAACAAAGACATCTTTACATGGAAACCCTTGGACATGCCAGGCATTTCGAGAGAGGTCGCCGAGCATACCTTGAAGATCAGGCCAGGCTCCAAGCTAGTGAAGCAGCGCCTGCGTCGCTTCAATGAGGGGAAACGCAGAGCCATCGGTGAGGAGATCGTGAAACTTTTGGTGGCTATGTTCATCAAGGAGGTGTACCACCCTGAGTGGTTAATCAATCCCATTCTTGTGCAAAGAAGAGTGAGAAATGGAGAATGTGTATTGACTACATGGGTCTCAACAAAGCGTGCCCAAAGGATCCGTTTCCTTTGCCACGCATAGACCAAGTAGTCGACTCTACCTCAGGGTGTGAAACCCTTTGCTTCCTTGATGCATACTCTGGGTACCATCAAATCACGATGAAAGAGTCCGACCAGCTCACAACATCTTTCATCATTCCCTTCGGATCGTTCTGCTATGTCATGATGCCTTTTGGTCTGAAGAACGCTGGGGCTAAGTACCAGCATTGTATGCTCAAGTGTTTCGGAGACCTCATCGGGCGAACCATTGAGGCCTACATGGACGACGTCATGGTCAAGTCCAAACGGGCTAACCAGGTCATAGCCGACCTTGAGCAGACCTTTACAAAACTCCGAGCAAACGACATTAAGCTCAACCCCGAGAAGTGCATTTTCGAGGTCTCGAGGGGTATGCTGCTGGGTTTCATCATCTCCGAGTATGGCATCGAAGCCAACCCAGAGAAGATATTGGCCATCACAAGGATGGGCCCAATTCAAAACATAAAGGGGTACAACGAGTTATAGGGTGCCTCGCCATGTTTAGCCACTTCATCTTGTGCCTTGGCGAATGAGGTCTCTCCCTTTATCAACTTCTAAAGAAGACCGACCACTTCAAATGGACATCCAAGGACCAGGAGGCACTTGACGCGGTCAAGCAGCTTCTGACATAGGCCTTGATCCTGGTTTCTCCAACCGATGGAGAACCCCTTCTACTCTACATTGCGGCCACTACGTAGGTGGTCAGTGCCACTTTGGTGGTGGAACGAGAAGAAGAGGGGCACACCCTCAAAGTATAGTGCCTAGTGTACTTCATTAGTGAGGTCCTATCTGAATCCAAGACCATACCCCCAAATCTAGAAGCTCCTGTATGCCGTTCTCATCACCAAGAGGAAGTTGCGCCACTACTTTGAGTCACATCCGGTGACAGTCATGACGTCCTTCCCCCTCGGCGAGGTCATCCAAAACCAGGATGCCACGGGAAGGATCGCGAAGTGGGCACTCGAGCTGATGGGTCAAGGCATTACGTATGCCTCTTGGACGGCCATCAAGTCCCAAGTGCTGGCTAATTTCATTGCAGAGTGGACCGAGGTCCAAATGCTACCAATGGTCGTCGACCAAGAGTACTGGATGATATACTTTGATGGATCGCTGATGAAGAAAGGCACCGGCGTAGGGCTGGTCTTCGTTTCGCCCCTCGGGGTACGCATGAGGTACATGGTTCACATCCATTTCCCCTCCTCCAACAATGTGGCCAAATATGAGGCACTCATCAACGGCCTACGCATCGCCATCGAGCTCGGTATCTAATGCCTCAATGTCCGAGGCGACTCCCAGCTGGTCATCGACCAAGTCCTGAAGGACTCGAGCTGCCACAATGCCAAGATGGCTACATACTGCCGAGAAGTCCGCCAGCTAGAGGACAAGTTCGACAGCCTCGAGCTCAACCACATCCTGAGGCGTCTCAATGTGGCGGCCGACACGCTAGCAAAAGCGGCGTCCGGCCGAGAGCCAGTGCTGACAGGCGTCTTCACTAGTGATCAACATGAACCCTCGGTCCGCTATGAGGAGCTAGAACAAGCTGGTGATGGGCCGCCTGCCCTGGGCTCAGGGGCTAACCAGCCGTCGGCTCCATCGGACCCCGAAGTCATGGAGCTTGATGAGGATCCAGTGATAGAGCTTGACCCTCTGGCTGACTAGAGGATGCCTTACCTCAACTACTTTCTCCATGAGGCGCTGCCGATGGACAAGACAGAGGCTCAGTGGCTCACGCGTTGTGCCAAGTCTTTTGTCCTTGTTGAGGGCAAACTCTACAAGCGAAGCCACAACGGGATCCAGCAGCGCTGCATCCCCATCGAATTGGGGAAGCATTTGCTGAGCGATATCCATGGTGGGGTCTGCGGTCACCATGCCGTGCCAAGAACCCTAGTCGGAAACGTGTTCCAACAAGGCTTCTACTGGCCAATCGCAGTAGCCAACACCAAGCAGATTGTGCGCACCTATGAAGGGTGTCAGTATTACGCTTGGTAGACTCACCTACCGGCCCAAGCGCTCTAGACGATCCCCATCATGTGGTTGTTCGTTGTCTGGGGGCTCGATCTGGTCGGACCCCTAAAAAGGGCGCCCGGGGGCTACACCCACTTGCTTGTCACCATAGACAAGTTTACAAAGTGGATAGAGGTTCGGCCAATCTCCGCAATCATGTCCGAGCAAGTCATGTTGTTCTTCCTCGACATCATCCATCGCTTCGGAGTCCCAAACTCCATCATCACGGACAACGGCACGCAGTTCACCAAAAAGAAGTTCCTCCGATTCTATGAATACCACATCCGGGTCGATTGGGCCACCGTGGCGCACCCCGCACGAATAGGTAGGTCGAGTGCGCAAATGGCATGGTCCTATAGGGCCTCAAGCCTAGGATTTTCAACCGATTGAACAAGTTTGGCGGATGATGGGTCACCAAGCTTTTCGTGGTGCTCTGGAGCCTGAGGATGACCCCTAGCTAGGCCACTGAGTACACGCCATTCTTCATGGTCTACGGTTCTGAGGCTGTCCTCCCGACCGACCTCAACTATGGAGCACCAAGGGTCAGGGCGTATGATGAACAGGGAGCCGAGGCATCCCTCGAGGACGCCATGGACCAACTGGATGAAGCGCGCGACATTGCCCTCCTCTGCTCGGCCAAGTACCAGCAAGCGCTGATGTTTGCGGGTTAGGCCTTCAACGTCGACACCTAGTCCTCCGCCTCGTCCAGAGCAGCAAGGACCACCACAAACTCTCACCGCCATGGGAGGGACCATACATCATCGCGAAGGTGCTTCAGCCAGGCGCCTACAAGCTCAAGACCATCGACGGCAAGGTTTTCACCAATGCCTAGAACGTCGAGCAACTACCTCACTTTTACCCTTAATAAATGCACACTTTCTCTTATCAGTTTCGCTATCAATCTCCCCGACCTTTAGTGACACCCGACCCCTGCAATGGCAAAGGGTCGGGCCTTACTCGGGGGCCAATAAGAGCATATCTATCCAGTAGAAAGTCTCTATGTCAGACCTTTTCTCACAATTAAGACCCAGAAGCGAAGTTTGCGGAAACAAACACTAAATAAAACTGGTCGGACTACAAGAAACCTATGCCTCGGCGGCTATGGAGCCTTTGCTCACCAGCATGATCAGTTTTTTTTCCGCACCCCGGGCTTTTTGGCCTTAGCCACGGAAAGAGTTGGTACATGTTTAAGAGTCTATCTGCCTGGCGAACATTCTCTATGGCCGACACCCTCTCACGTTAAGACCTAGGAGCTTGGGTTGCGGGAACAAGCTCTGAGTATAACTGGTCGAACCATGAGAGACCTATGTCTCGGCGGCTACGACATCTTTGTTCACCAGCGTGATCAGAATTTGCTCACCCGGACCCCAAGCTTTACGACCTTAACGATGGAAAGGGTCGGAATGCACTAACCTTTTTGTATAAAAAGGGGAGAAGGTCTGAAAAGCTATTTGGCTATAACGAAGTTTAAGAGCTTATCCGTTTATTACAAGTTCGCTGCCTATCTTATCTGCCTAACTAAATTCTTGGGTGGGATGTTATCATCCCCTATCTCCACAGGTAAGTCCTATCCCAGCGGGTAACACAAGTCGATTGGATGGTTTGGCCATTGTAGAGAGATGGGTAGGGAGTAGCAGGATGCCCCACGTGGGTTATGCCAACCCCATCACGGACGACATACCCAGATTCTACTCAAACATGTTCGGTAAGAGCTCCTCGAACCCATCACTCGTGCCATCAAGGTCAGTCCTCCGCCAGCGGGTTACCCTTAATTTACACATGATTTCTCCGATTAATTTTGCTATCGAGCCTCTGACCCCAGAGATAGCAGGGGGTTGGGCCTCACTCAGGGGTTGGCAATAGTGTCTATTTGGTAGACATTCTCTATGCCCGACCCCTCCTCACATTAAAAACCTAGAGGCAAGGTGTGCGGAGACAAGCACAGAGAAAAGCTAGTCGGACTGCGAGAAACCTACGCCCCAACGGCTATGGCATCTTCGCTCACCAGCGTGATCAGAGTCTTTGTCCTCGCATCCTGAGCTTTAGCCTCTGCCTTCTTGGGAAGGGTTTGGAGGGGCCCACCTATGGAATTCCATCGAGGAGAGGCCGGCAGGTCGTCCAAATCGATCGAACGGCTTGGGTCGCTACCGAGAGACGGATAGGGAGTAGTGGGATGCCTCATGCAGGTTACGCCATCTCCATCACAAATGTCAGACATGGACCCCACATGGACATATCCGGTAAGAGCTCCCCGAACCTATCACTTGAGCCATTGAGGTAACTTTACCAATCCCCACTTTTCTTTTCCATTGCATGGTCATTCATTCATCCATTCTCATGCATGCATTCATACATTCATTCATTCATCCATTCATCCATACATTCATCCCATACATCTGAGCATTGCATATGCAATGCTGCATCACAACGCTTTGCGTCGCGACACGAAGCGGTAGTTGTCTCACTCGACATGAGCGGCAACTGGCCGAGGTTCGAAGGCTAGCCCGTGAAGGGCTCGAGGCCGCCTTGCGTCAAACAGAGCTAGGGGAGAAAACCCAAGATGAGCCCCAGTGGCCCTTGCCCGACCCCGCTTAGAAGCGGACAGGGACATCTCGACCTTTCTTGTTCGATCCTAACCTCGAGCCAAGCCCATAGAATCTCCATCGAGGAGAGGCTAGCAGGCCACCCAAGCCAATCGAACGGCTCGGGCATCTACCAGGAGGCTAGTTAAGGAGCAGTGGAATGCCACATGAGGGCTATGCTGACCCCATCACAAACAACGAACCCGAGTTCCACTCGAACATGGCCGTTAGCGAGCTCACTGAGCGCGTCACTCGAGCCATCGAGGCAAGTGACGTTAGCTCAGCCCCTCCGGTTGCAGAAACCGCGAATGGGGTGACGATCACAAAGATGAGCTGACCCTCGACCGCACCCCTCCTACATGCAGGGGCTCGAGGAAAGTTGGACTCGCAAGGAGACCGAACGCGCGGTCGCAGAACGATGGCTCAGAACCTAGAGAGGGAGACATTTTCTCCTACTAATTTTTCTATCCTCTCCTTGATCTTTAGTGACACCCGACCCCAACAATGGCAAGGGGTCAGATCTAACTCGGGGGTTGATAACGGTATAAATACACCCTTTCTTAAATAGTCACCACGCCTGACCTCTTCCTCACGTTAAACCTAGTGGCAAGGTCTGCAGAAACGAACGACTGAGTAAGGTTGGTCAGCCTACGAGAAACCTATGCCCCAGCGGCTACGACACTCTTGCTAACCAGTGTGATCAGAGTTTCCCTCCTACACCTTGAGCCCTACGACCTTAACAAATGGAAGGGTTGAAACACATGAACCCCTTTTCACACATAAGGAGGAAAAACAAATTCAATTAAACAAAACAAAATGATAAGTTTGTTTGGATAATACAGAGGGGTCGGAGCTTGTTCTCTTGTTACATGAATGATTGCCCGACCTATCTAGCTAGCTAACCCCTCCAGGGGAGAACTATGCTCTCTATTCTGTCCGCCAGGTCCCATGAAAGGGGAGCCACTGCTGTCTCCATCTCCTCCAGCTCGTGGGCTCCATAGCCAGGCGCAAAGCCATGGCTCACCGCCTCTAGGTCGATGCTGTCCCCGTAATGAGAATGAGCAATCACGAAGGATTGGTTGACCTCGACGCGAAGCGCATTCCTCTCAAGCCGGCGCACCCAAGCTGTGATCTCAATGGCATGGGCTGCGAGCGAGCTGGTCCCCTCCGACCACACCACCTCAAGGTCGTCGCAGACCACTCCAGGGGCGGCGCTCAGGATACCGAGCTTGTCGCTCTCCGCCTGAAGATTCCTCTTCGCCTCGGCGAGGTCCATGGCCAGCCCGGCAGAGACACTCTCGGCCTCTAGCTTCTGGGTCGTCGTGTTTCTGAGCTCGGTCTGGAGGGAGCCAACCTTCTGCTAGGCGTCGTCGCGCTCTTGGCAGGCATGGTCATGCTCTTAGAGGGCCCGATCATGCTCCTCACGAGCCACACCACTCTATGAGTGGAGCCTCTCCATGGTTTGGAGCAGCTCATCCTGCTCCTTGCACAGCCGAGCAACCGCAGCGAGCCTCTCCGTGGTTTGGAGCAGCTCATCTAGACTCGCCCTCTTCTCTAGGGCCATGACCTTCTCCTTGGCCCCTAGCTTTAGCTCCCTTTCCTTCTCAACCTCGGCAAGAAGGTCAAGGATCCGCTGGTGGATCTCGGCATCCTTTTGGAGCAGTTCATCCCGCTCCTTCCTGACCTTGGTGGCCTCCTCGTCGTCCCTCCATGATCTCACCGACAGGGCCTCGAATGCCCTCTCATCCTTGTTGGCATGCCGACGGGCTCGGCCACCCACGACCGAAGACTACCCGCCTCCTCAGTGAGGGGAGTCAGCTTGGCCACCCTCTACTGGGTGGCAACAAGCTGAGCGGTCACCTCCCCATGCAGTCGCGCCTCCTTGATGAGGTGGTCCTAGGTTTCCTTCTGCTCACGAAGGAACCTAGACTTCCACCGGCTATGAGCTATGACGGACTGCAGGGAAACGATGGTCAAAATACAAAAAATATATAGTGAAAGAAAAGGGTGAGAAGCAGGGTCAAGCGAATACCCGGCCGGAGGGAACGACAACATTGTGCAAGGAAACTGGGGCATGGTCCAGAGCTTTGAGCACAGATGTGACCCCCACGTCGAGGCTCTCCCGCTCCATGCTCTCTACAACATCATCGAGAGTAAAGAGTGTCGATGTTGGATCCTCCGGACTCACCCACCGGAGTAGGGGCTCGCCCCGTGTAGGCGAGTCGCTGCCACCGATGTCAGGGCCAGGGACGGCTCCCCGCCGGCTCCGATCACTGTCGACCCTTCTCACCGTGATGTCCCTGCTGGGCACTCCTTTGGCGATGGAAGGGGTCAGCGGTGTGGACGCTGACTCCTCTCCCAATACCACGACCTCCGGGGACCCCTTGGCCACGTCCCCCTCCATGCGGCCCATGCTAGACGCCATCACAAGGGCCGCTGATGGCATGGGTCATGCCGGTTCCTCAGGCGCCACCATGACAACGCCCGACTATGACCCACCTGTCACAGCCACCGCCACCACCGCTTGCGTCAGTGGGGTCTGATAGGCTATGTCGTGCCCACCACGGTTGGCGTCGCGAGCATGGTTGGCAGCCCCATCCGCCCTGACATCGGCAGCGGTATCGCTGCCATTGCCGGTTGTTCCATGACCTCCAAAGGCATCCCTTGAGTCCCCGCGTCCGCCCATCCCACCGAAGGGATGGGCACCACTGTGGGCAGCGCCTGACCGGGCAGCGACACAGTCACACTGGCACCGCTCCCACCCGAAATGGGCACGAGGCCAGCCGATGGCTGCCACCTCCCTTGAAGGGCGAGGCTCTTCTTTGGCGTCATCACCAAAGGATTACGCTACCTCCCGACGTTGCAAGAGATGAAAAGCATGAGTTGCGATGAAATCCAACCAAAATAGGAAAAAATAGAGGAGCTGATGACTCATCTCAGTGCCATAGGGTGGTGGATACGTTTGGGAGGTGAACCCCTGACCACTACTTCGCCTCATCGGGCGAGGCCATTTCGAGCCCGCCCCCCCTGCTCCTGGGCAGAGGGGCTCGCTCCCCTTGGATCTAGGGGCACAACGGTGGAGCCACCGCCTCCGCTGGCACCTTGGGTACGGCGGCAGAGCCGCCCACCCCTCTTGGCTCCTGGGTAGGCCGATGGTGTGGCCCGTCTCTGTCGGCTCCCCGGACGTAACCTCCCCTTCATGGAATAGGAAGGGTCCTGACCCCTACAAGGACGAACCGATACCTGATAGCACATCCTCATTCTCCAAGATGTCCCACTTGATGTCATCGACTACCTCATCGTCATCTCCATCATCTTCATCACCATCACTATTGTTGTCCCCCCTTCTCTCCTGCGCCTACAGCTTCCACTACTTCTTCTTCCTTCTTCGCCTTCCGTAGCTGCTCACCCTCGGCGTGACTCGCTGCCCTCATGGACGAATCCCTTGGCAATGACGCCGGTGATCCATGAAGATGAGGTCCCTCGGCTAGCCATCCCTCTCAAAGTTAGTATCAAAGGGTCAGGAGATCAATTGAAGAGGAGGTATGAGTAGGGGAAACTTACGAAGATGACATGGCCTAGTTCTAACCGCATTGGAGGATGTCCCGGCACCGGGTAGACAAAATCGAGGGGGCGCCCGCATCGTCCCACGAAGGCTCTGTGGCCTCCTTGATGCGTTGTGCGATCTCGGAGTTCGAGAGCGCCCCTCAGCGAGCGCCGTTCCATCCAATGACGCCTCATGCGCCATCGCGTATAGCGAGAGCGCGCGTGTCATCAATGGCGCCACCCTCCTTGCATGGTAGGCCCCAATGAGGCCCGACCCCTTTAGGCCGCTGTCCATCAAGTTGTGGATGGTGGCAATGTGGTCCTGGATCTTCTTTTTATCCTTCTCTAGGACACCCCACTTCCTTCATGACTCCAAGGCCTCTTCGATCAGGCGGTCGGTGAACTTCGACAGAGGGACAGCGGCGTCGTTCTTGAGGTAGAACCACTGCAAATGCCACCCCTTGTTGGGCATTGATAGCCGCATTGGCGGGTACTCACCGACCCGGTTGTTCCAGAGTTGGATGCCGGCGTACCCTATCGGCATGTGTAGCTCCTGCCTGCTGCTCTTCTCCCTCTTCTTCTAGAGGGTGACAGTGAAGAAGTACCTCCACAGATCAAAGTGGGGGCTGATCCCCAGGAATCCCTCGCACAGGTGAAAGGTGCTAATGGCTAGAGGGGGGGTGAATAGCCTAATAAAAATTTCTACAACAACATTTAACAAACCAGTTAGACAATTATGAGGCGAAGCAAGTGTTTCGCTAGCCTACCAAAATTGCAAGCCACCTACCACAATTTTAGTTTCTATTGTTTCTAACCACACAATAGCTATGGCACTACACTAAGTTAGTGTGCTCTCAAAGACTAACTAAAGAGCCACACTAACGAAACTAACAAGCTCTCACAACTAGCTACACTAAAGAGCTTGATAACTAGTTTGCGGTAATGTAAAGAGAGAGAGCAAGATAGTTATACCGCCATGTAGAGGAGTGAACCAATCAATCACAAGAATCAATATCAATGACGACCAATCACCTCAAAATCAAATGATGAACACAATGATTTTTTACCGAGGTTCACTTGCTTGCCGACAAGCTACTCCTCGTTGTGGTGATTCACTCACTTGGAGGTTCATGCGCTAATTGGCATCACACGTCAAACCCTCAATAGGGTGCCGCACAACCAACACAAGATGAGGATCACACAAGCCACAAGCAATTCACTTGAGTACCTTTTGGCTCTCTACCGGGGAAAGGTCAAGAACCCCTCACAATCACCACGATCGCAGCCGGAGACAATCACCAACCTCCGCTCAACGATCCTCGCTGCTCCAAGCCGTCTAGGTGGCGGCAACCACCAAGAATAACAAGTGAATCCCGCAGCGAAACACGAACACCAAGTGCCTCTAGATGCAAACACTCAAGCAATGCACTTGCATTCTCTCCCAATCTCACAAAGATGTTGAATCTATGATGGAGATGAGTGGGAGGGCTTTGGCTAAGCTCACAAGGTTGCTATGTCAATGTAAATGGCCAAGAGAGTGAGCTTGAGCCAGCCATGGGGCTTAAATAGAAGCCCCCACGAAATAGAGCTGTTGTACCCCTTCACTAGGCACAATGCGGGGTGACTGGACGCTCCGGTCATATCGACCGGACGCAGGACCCCAGCGTCCGGTCGTGCGATGCACACCATGTGTCCCCTCTCTTTAAATACTGAGCGCCCGATCCCAACGGTCAAGTGATGACCGGACGCGCTGCTGCGAAGTGACTAGACGCTTGACCTCAACGTCCGGTTGTTTCCAGTAAGCATCCAGAAGTGAGAAATCATGACCGGACTCACCCAATGTCCGGTCACTCGGCGTCTCCCCTGTGCGCTGCCACGTCAGCATGACCGGACACAACCCTCCAGTGTTCGGTCACTAAGTGGCCCAGCGTCTGGTCAAAGACCGACGCCAGCGTCTCTGTAGCTTCTACTAACCGGACGCGCCGGTCCAACCGAGGCTAGCATCCGGTCACTTACAGTGACCTCCGTCTTTTCTGTATAAGGCGCCAGTGACACTCCGCCGGTGAAGTTCCTAACCCTTGCTCAAATGTGCCAACCACCAAGTGTATCACCTTGTGCACATGTGTTAGCATATTTTCACAAATGTTTTCAAGGGTGTTAGCACTCCACTAGATCCTAAATGCATATGCAATGAGTTAGAGCATCTAGTGGCACTTTGATAACCGCATTTCGATATGAGTTTCACCCCTCTTAATAGTACGGCTATCGATCCTAAATGTTATCACACTCACTAAGTGTCGGGTTCATAAACCTAGGGTCCCTCGGGGACCGGCTTCCATGCCAAGGCTCGGCCCAAGCAGATAGCATACAACTCATGGGCCGGCCTAAGGGTCTAAAACAATAAGCCGAAAGGGCGGTCCAGTCACCGACCAGAAGGTCTAGCCGAAGAGGAACAATGCCCGCTCGTCGACTACTTTGGCCCACCTCTCCGACCGGAGCGCTCGCTTTGGACTCCAGTCGCCTCCGGACAGCCTATCCGATCGGAAGGCCTGGCCCAAAGCGCTACTTCTGACTCTGACCCTGCGTCTCCGTCCGTGGTTCGTAGAAACCCTGCTCACCGCTCTTCTTCGACTGGCATGACCAGGGCCAACCAGGGGACGAACGGAGAAAGCAAGCCAGGGCGCACAAGTCAAACCACGACACTAGGGATGATACCCTGTACACTTGCAGGAATAGTACTCTGCAACTGCCCTGACACAAATAGTATTGTAGGCGCCGACATTTCCCTCTACAGTATTCTAGGTGCCGTTAACTCCCATACGGTAAGGCCCCCCACATGCCACTGGGCATCGATAGTGTTGTGGGCACCGGGATTTACCATACCAGGTGAACGTGGTGAAACTCCTCACATGCCTCTAGGCATCAACAATATTTTTAGGTACCGACATCTACCATTTCTAAAGAAGGCAATACAACCTCCCATGTGCATCTGACATTCTACAGTGACATCAGCAGTGTTGTAGGCACCTACCATTATCTTGTACCCACCGGCATGGGCAATAGAGCCCAGTAGCATACGTACCCTCACCCTCTCACTTGTAAAGCCATCCCTTTTATCTATAAAAGGGGATGCGCCCTCTAGCAAAGGAGAGCCTTTTTGAGTCCTTTTTAGTTAACAACATCGATCAAGTTCACTAGCTCACAACCACAGAACCGTCGGGTTCGAACCCCAAGCACATGCTTGAACACTTAGCTCATAGCGGAGCTCTAGTCGCTCTCGCCCCTTCCGACCGAGCCCGACCAGACCTCTTGTACACCCCATCTTTCTCCTTCTCATTTGTAACCCCACTGCAGACATCGAGCACCTGGGCTCAGGAATAAAGTCACCGACCGACTCAAACTGGACGTAGGGCACGTTGCCTAAACCAGTATAAACCCTGTGTCATTGAGTGCTAGGCCACCTCCGATCATAACGTACGGCAAAACTACAAATATTTACTAGTTGGTCACATTCTGCACCGATAGTTGGCGCCATCCGTGCGGAAGACGTTGTACGTTCAACACTTTTTGGTCATCGGATAGCCCACTTTTCCACCCCCCTCACTATGGTGGGCTCGGGCGATACGATTCGCTTCAGCTTGCTAGAGTTTCCCGCACTCTCACCGGCTGGGATGCGGGTTCCACCCGTCCCCGAGCCATCCTAGGCCTTCCTCTGCGGAAGCCTGGACTTCATCGTCGACCGGCTCGGCGTACTACCCCTCTGTGAGGAGGCTCACATCCCGGCACCCATCGGAGGGGTGCCCTCCATCAACTCCGGGACGCACAACTTTGATGACGCGGCATCTGCGCTTCATTTCGAGCAAACTCTCTGCTCAAACCCCGCTGTAAGTAATATGCACACTGTTATTTACTCTTTATTTACTATCTCCCACCGATCATCCGGAGGGATTGTATCACCCATGACACAAACACCGTACGATCGGTTCCCCTATGGCCTCGCGTCCTCTGCGGATGCGTATGCTCGGGGGCTCCGAAGGATGCTGGCGCCATCCCCCCTCGCATCCAAATTCGTGGGAATGGCAAGCTACACTCTTGCCATTTTTCACGAACCCTCGGATAACGAGGGCGAGAGCGATAGTTCCAGCATCGGCAACGTGGCACCCCGCCATCGTCCGTCCTAGGAGTGCGCTATGGCGGATGCCCTGGGACAACCACTGGTGGTTGTGGAGTCTGTGTAGACTCACACCCCTCCGGACCCGCATGTGGGGGCCCTCGCGTCTGTGCAAGCGCACACCGAGGAATTACAGCAATAGCGGTAGAACCAGTCGGCGCAGTCGGTACAGCACGTTGAGCCCCATGCGCACAGCCCGACGGGTGGCGCCCGAGGTCACGCCCGTTAGGTCCAACACGACATCGTGAACGATGGGAACGATCTCCCACAATTCGCTCGGGCTGGCCAGAACATCGCTGCTGCGGCAATGCTTCTGCGCGGCGTTCGCGAGCCCGTCGACCCCTAGGAGAGGGCAGTCTACCAGAACCTCTGGGTTCTAGTAGAATCCGCCGCCGTTCAACAGGTGGAAAGCTCCGCGTCGCGACCCCGACTCGCGCCCTCTCTCCCCACCGGGGGGCGGGGATGCACCGGACAGATCGCTCCATTCGCTCGCCGCTACAGCCATCAGGCATGGCTCGGGGCGCGGCAACCGCGCCATAGTCCAACCCAGTGCCTGCTCCACACCGACCGCTGGTACACGAGCGGCCCGATCAACACCAGGACGCTCGTAGCATCGTCAGCAACCAACATCGGGCCCGACACGATGATGATGTCCACCGTACGGTGGCGGGCGACACGAATCCTGGCCGAACCATCGAGGGGAGCGGTGAAACGTGCCCTAGGCACGCTCACCGGCTAGACGACCGGAGCCCCATCCCTGAGGGCCCGGGACCATGGGCCTTCAGCCGGCGTATCCGGAGAGCACCGTTCCCACAGCATTTCCGACCACCCGCCAACATCATCAAGTACACCGGAGAAAGAAACCTAGGCATTTGGCTCGAAGAATTCCGGCTCGCCTGTCAGGCCGGAGGAATGGATGATGACTATTTCATCATTCAATATCTTCCCATTGGCATGGGGGAACATGTTTGGGCATGGCTTGAGTTCCTCCCGCACGACAACATCCATGACTGGGCGGACCTCAAGAGGGTCTTCATCGGAAATTTCTAGGGGACGTATGTCCACCCTGGAAACTCCTGGGACCTCAAGAGCTGCCAGCAGGAGCCCAGCAAGTCCCTATGGGACTACATCCACATGTTCTCCCAACGATGCAACTCCCACCATGATGTCGTCGACGTAGACGTCATCAGCGCATTCCTCTCCGGGACGAATTGCGAGTCCCTGATCCACAAGCTTGGCTGCCTGAAACCCCGTACCACCCATGACCTGCTCGACGTCGCCACTAACCACGCCTCTAGCAAGGAGGCGGTCAGAGCAGTATTCAGTGGAGGCCAGGACAAAGGCAAGGCCAAGTGCGCGGACCTAGATGAGGGCCCCTCCACATAGAGGGGCAAGAAGAACAAAAAGGATCGGCGCCGATCAGACAACACCACGATGGTCGCCGTGGCTGATCGCACGGGCAAGCAGCCCCAACAGGGGCTGCCTAACCACTTCAACAAACTCATGGACAGTCCATGCACCAACCACACCTACACCGTCAAACACCTCTACAAGGACTGTGAGCTCCTTAAACGTTTCCTCCGATAGGCTGGTGGGCCAATGGAGGGAGACAGCAAAGAGGCGGCAACCAAGAAAGGAGGCACGACAGGCAAGAATGGAGACGGTTTCCCCGACACTGAAGAATGCATCATGATCTTCGGTGGATCCGACGCCATCTGGTCTAGGCGACAGCACAAGGTTCGCCATAGAGAGGCATGCACCGCCGAGACGGCCATCCCCTCCTTCCTCAGCTGGTTAGAATCTCCGATCACCTTTGATCAGAGGGACCATCCCTCCCATGTCATGAGACTAGGACACTACCCGCTCATCGTCGACCCCATCATTTGTAAGAAGCGCCTTACCAAGGTGCTAATGGACGGAGGCAACGGCCTCAACATCCTATACATCGACACCCTCAATGCCCTGCGCATCCCCCGATCGGAGCTCCGCCTGGCGGGGTCCCCCTTCCACGGGGTAATCCCAAGAGCGCAGGCATACCCACTCGGATAGATCGATCTGCCGGTCACGTTCGGTAGCGGAGCCAACTTTCGCTCGGAGGTCCTCACCTTCGAGGTGGACTTTCCAGGGTCCTACCATGCCATTTTAGGGCGGCCATGCTACGCTAGATTTATGGCAATCCCCAACTACACCTACCTCAAGATGAAGATGTTGGGACCAAACGGCGTCATCACCGTGAGTAGCGCCTTTTCGCACGCCTTCGCATGCGATCGTGAGCACTACGAGCTCACCACTGCGGTCGTCAACTAGTTCGAGCTCCCGTGACTCGGGGAATCATTGGCCCCAGCAGTCCCAGACAGCAACAAACCAACCTCCTCGGCGGCCTTCCGTCTGCTTGAGGAAACCAAGGCGGTGGGAATCGATCGCACCAACCCAACCAAGATGGTTTGGATCAGGACCTAGCTCCCGGCCAAATAGGAATGCGAGCTCGTCGACTTCCTACGCGACAATCGTGATGTCTTCGCATGGTAGCTTTCTGACATGCTGGGCATACCGTGGGAGGTCGCCGAGCATGTACTATGCCTTATCCCAGTCTCAAAGCCCACCAAGCAGTGCCTGTGTCGCTTCGACGATGAAAGGCGCACGGCCATAGACGAAGAGATCGCCAAACTCCTGGCAGTTGGATTCATAAGAGAGGTATTCCACTCCGACTGGCTTGCGAATCCCGTTCTTGTCAAAAAGAAGACCGGGAAGTGGAGAATGTGCGTTGATTATACTGGACTCAACAAAGCGTGTCCAAAGGATCACCTTCCTTTGCCACGCATAGACCAGATAGTCGACTCCACCTCAGGTTGCAAGATCCTCTCCTTTCTGGATGCCTACTCTGGCTATCACCAGATCGCAATGAAAGAATCCGATTAGCTCGCAACCTCGTTCATCACCCTGTATGGTTCATACTGCTATATGACCTTGCCTTTCGACATAAAGAACGCTGGCACCACCTACCAAAGGTGCATGCAGTAATGCTTCGCCGACCAAATTGACGCGCTCGATCAGCCTGATCAAGCCGAGCGACCAAAACCAACAATCGCCGTCTATGTTGATGACATAGTGGTCAAAACAGCTCAAGCTTGTGACCTGATCACAAACTTGGCCGCAACATTCGCCAACCTCCGAAGGTTCAACATCAAGCTGAATCCTAAAAAATGTGTTTTCGGGGTTCCGAAGGGGAAGCTGCTTGGATACATCGTGTCCGAGCGTGGCATCAAGGCCAACCCTAAAAAGATCATGGCCATCTCCAACATGGGCCCCATACGCAACGTCAAGGGAGTGCAAAGGCTCACCGGCTGTCTGGCTGCCCTAAGCCGCTTCATTTCTCGGCTCGGCGAACGGGGGATGCCACTCTACAAGCTCCTAAAAAAGACAGACGCCTTCGTCTGGACTGAGGAAGCCCAGCAGGCTCTTGAAAGCCTCAAAATGTCCCTGATGTCATCCCCAATCCTTGTCGCTCCCGAACGGGGAGAACCCCTCCTCCTTTACGTCGCGACAAGCAACCATGTGGTGAGCGCCACCTTGGTCGTCGAAAGGGAGGAGCCGGGACACCAGCTCAAGGTACAGTGACCCATATACTTCATCGGAGAGGTACTTATCGACCCTAAGGTTTGGTACCCCCAGGTGTAGAAGCTCCTATACATCGTGCTAATGGCAACCAGGAAGCTCCTACACTACTTCACCGACCACGAAGTTGCGTTCGTCACTTCATACCCACTTAGAGACATCATCCGCAACCGCGACGCCACGGGATGAATCTCCAAGTGGGTGCTCGAACTCATGGGCCATGACATCAGGTATACCCCCCGCACCGCTATTAAGTCTCAGGCTCTCACGGATTTTGTCGCCAAATGGACGGAGGTCCAGCTACTAACCCTGGACGTCACCCACGAGTACTGGACAATGTACTTCGACGGGTTCGTAATGGCGCCTAGCTCAGGGACTGGAGTGGTTCTAATCTCCCCGGATGGGAGTAGGCTTCGCTACGCCATCCGCCTCCATTTTACAGCCTCAAACAACACCGCAAAATACGAGGCCCTTATCAACGGACTACGCATCACCATCGAGCTCGGTGCTACGCGACTCTACATTCGCGGCAACTCAGAACTGGTCATTGATCAGGTCATGAAGGAGTCCTCCTGCAAAAGCCCCCTCATGATAGCATACTGCCAAGAGGTGCGCAAGCTCAAGGACAAATTCCAGGGGATCAAACTGCATCATGTCCCTAGAAGGGACAACGATGCCGCTGATTTCCTTGCAAAATTGGCCGCCAGACGGGATCCATCCCCAAGCGGGGTCTTCATCAACGACATCCACGAGCCGTCCGCCCGCATCCTAGAAAGTCCAATCCAGACACACCCCAATGCCCAGCCAGCGCTCGGGGGCTCCGACCTCGACGCCCGGCCGGCACTCAGGGGCTCCGACCCTAACTCCAAGCCAGCATTCGGGGGCTCCAATCCCAGTACCTCTATGACGATGTCACCCGCGAACGTCACCATATTAGCACTCGATCAAGCCGATTGGTGAGTACCGCTACTCGCCTACCTCCTCGAGGAGGTTCTCCCACCCAAAAGGACTGAACCTCGATGGATCGCTCGACGCGCCAAGACTTTCATCACGCTCGGTGATGAGCTCTACAAACGGAGTCCATCAGGGGTACTCATGAAGTGTATCCCCACCAACCAGGGGAGGCAGCTCCTCCTTGAGGTCCGTGCTGGGATTTGCAAACATCACGCAGCCCCAAGGTCGCTGGTCGAAAAAGCCTTTCGCCAAGGTTTTTACTGGCCCACCGCACTGCGAGATGTAGAGGAGGTGGTCCGCAGGTGTGAAGGATGCCAGTTCTACGCTTGACAAACCCATTTGCCGGCACAGGAGCTCCAAACCATCCCCATCACCTGGCCATTCGCGGTCTGGGGCCTCGATATGGTGGGACCCCTCAAAAAGGGCCCAGGCGGTTTCACTCTCCTGCTCGTAGCAGTCGACAAGTTCACCAAGTGGATAGAGGCCAAGCCCATCACCAACATCCGCTCGGAGGAGGCAGTCAAATTCTTCCTCGACATCATCTAACAGTTCGGTGTTCCTAACTGCATCATCACTGATCACGGGACTAACTTCACCGGGAAGAAGTTCCTAGACTTTAGCGACAGATACGGCATCAGGATCGACTGGGCTTCGGTCGAACATCCACGAACTAACGGTTAGGTCAAACGTGCCAATGGCATGGTCCTCCAAGGACTTAAGTCACGCATCTTCGACCGACTCAACAAGTACGCCGGGCGATGGGTTGCCTAAGAACGACCCCAAACTGATCCACATGATTCACACCCTTCTTCCTGGCCTATGGAGCTAAGGCAATATTACCCTCCGACCTTGACCACGGCGCCCCAAGAGTAAAGGCTTTCGACCGCGACCGAGCCATGGAGGCTCAACAAGACGCAGTCGACCTGCTCGAAGAGGCCCACGAGACGACCGTCATCTGCTCCGCTCGCTACCAACAAACCCTCCACAGGTACCACGAAAGGAAGATCAGAGGGAGGATACTCAAAGTCGGCGATCTCGTACTCCAGAGGACCCAATCGACGAAGGAAAAACACAAGCTCTCTCCACCATGGGAAGGGCCCTATACGATGACCGAAGTAATCTGACTGGGCGCCTACCGACTGGAGGACAACAATGGCAATGTTCTCACCAACACTTGGAACATTGAACAACTACGTTGTTTTTCCCCTAAATTTGGTCTAACCACTTTTTAGTCAACTTCTTTTTTTATCCAGAACAGTATTTTTCGCTCACAAATTCCTCCAGAATTCCTCCAAACCATCCAAATTCCTCCACAACCATACCAGCCGAACACCCTATATATATATGAGCTCTGGGCTTCAAATAGTTTAGTGGAAGCCCAAACTACATCCACCTGGTTACACCTAACCAGCCTCCCACCGTGAGCCAGTTTGTTAAGTTACCTCCTCTAAAAATCATTTCCTAAAATTTTATTTTTTATTTCAAAAATATATCTAAGAATGTCTATGTAATATGTGGCCAACTACAAAGTTGTATATTTTGTTCAACTCTACAATTTTGATATAAGTTTGTCTTCGTCTTATTCTATATGAAAAAAGCGCCCTAGCCCGAACAATTTCAGCTCGGGGCGCTCGGGGGCTTCATAAGGATACAATATCGAACATTACCTCTCTTTTCCTTACTATCACATGATAAAAAACTTTGTCCCCAAACGGAAGCACATTCCATTCCTTTGATTACCCTACGTGACTCTGTTCTTACTCCCAACCGAATGCACCCCGCCACGACCTATGGTTACAAGCAGTCGAGCCCTGCGGGCCACACCCAGGCTCTTAACAGCTGCGGCCTACGAAACTAAACGAGCAAGTGAGAGAGAGAAAAGGATAAAAACGAAAGTCATGCTAGGATAAAAACAAGAAATAGATATCGTGGTTCTGTTACAAAAGCAGTACTGTTGTATTCATTGATACAAAAAACTGTTCACACGAGGACTCACCCACAAACTCAACTATTACATTTTCTACTACTACAAATACTATTGTGGCCGCTCGACGACATGCCCTGGACGCCAAAGGAGAAACCACGGCACGCTACGCTGGACATAACCACAACCGCTGGAGCCCCGCCCAGTTCCGCTCCCTTGACTTCGGTGAGCGCAACGGGTACCTCAAGGGACCCGCTCGGTTTTGCTCCCTTGACTTCGGCGAGCACAACGGATACCTCAAGGGACCCGCTCGATTCCGCTCCCTCAACTTTGGCAAAGCGCAATGGTTACCTCAAGGGCGTCGCACCCATAGATGCTCAGCAGAAGAGCATGGAGCTCCTGACCTTCTCATGTAGTCGAGGCAGCTCCTGGCTACAAACGCGGAACCCTCCACCGGCATAATCCTGAGCAACTTTCCCTCCGACAAAGCTTGCCCGGTGAAGATCCACCGAAGAAAATCCACACATGGCTCCATCCCAAAAAAGCCCTCGCAGATCAATCCAGCACCACCCATGGTAGTCTCTAGTTCGACATCACGCTCCAGGTTCACGAAAGGATCTGTAAGTCCTCCCCCTCGCTCACCCCCTCTCTCACTTAGGAACCGCCGTGACATATAGGCACTCTCGGTGAGAAACAAGAAGGAGGAGAAACAATAGTGGAAGAACAGGCAAAGGACTACAATGGAGAGCCCTCTCCCTCCCCCTATTTAAGGAAGAAACACGACAGCCAAAGAAGGGCGAAAGATCAGAGCGAAAAAACTCTCCCCTTCCCCCATTCAATGCGGATGGGAAACGACGGGACATGCCCTAACCGAAGGGACGCGCACTGACCGATGGAACGACGCCGGGTCAGACGAAACGCCGCCTGGCGAGACGAAACGTGGACTGGGTATGGCCCACCACTATCGCACGATCGAACCATCACCACACGAAGGCAGCTCTCCGCATCCCTAGGCGGGACATGGAAAAACCCAAGACGGGATCTCTGCCGGGAGAGACCATCGGGCTTCCCAAGTCGATCGAACGGCTCAGAAAGACACACCGAGACACAGGTAGGAAGTGAAGGGGCGCCCCATGTAGGCCATGCCGACTCCATCATGAACGATGAGCACGGGTCCCGGTCGGACATTTCCAACTGAAGCTCTCCAAACGCCGTCACTCAAGTCAGGTGAAAACTACAAACCCCCTCTATTTCCTTATAATCATTTCATACATCCATACGTGCATTCATTCCATACACCCATGCCTCCTGGACAATTTCGGCCCTGAACCTCCCGGGGGCTCGAGAACCAAGCATCACACATGCAGCAAAATGCATCACAACACTCCGTGTTGCATCACGAAGCGGCGGTTGCCTCATTCGACATGAGCAAACCAACAGATCTAGGGGAGAAAATCGTAGATGAGCACCATGCGGCCCTCGCTCGGTCTGGCAGACCGGGTCATCTCAACCTTCTCATTTGATCCTAAACCTCTCGCCAAGCCCATAGAATCTCCATCGAGGGGAGGCCGTTAGGCCACCCGGGTCGGTCTCCGAAACGACCCAGGCATCTACCAGGTTGCAGGTAAAGGAGCAGTGGAATGTCACAAGAGGGCTATGTCGACTCCGTCATGAATGACGGACCCGGATTCCACTCGATCATACCCGTTAGCGAACTCACCAAGCACGTCACTCGAGCCCGAGCGATCGGGACAAGCGACAAAACTCAGCCCCTTCGGTTGTGAGGAACCAAGGATGGGGTAATGCACACAACTCACACCGACCCCTACTAAGGCCCGACAAGGCACGGGGGCTCAAGACACAAAAAAGCCTAGGTCTGCGACCCCGATCTCGCCCCATCCGGCTACGCTTCCGACTGTGCTCCAAACACCTAGGTCTGCGACCCCGATCTCGCCCCATCCGGCTACGCTCTGACTGCGCTCCAAAATACCTAGGTCTACGACCCCAATCTCGCCCCATCCGGCTATGCTTCCAACTGCGCTCCAAACACCTAGGTCTACGACCCCGATCACGCACCATCCGGCTACGCTCCGACTACGCTCCAAAGTACCTAGGTCCGCGACCCCGATCTCACCCACGACTCCGACTCACCCGATCCCACGGCGCGCATCGACGCTAGGATCAGTGAGCTCTATCTCGTCAAAACTAACTTCCTCGCCTGATCCCACGGCACGCATCGACGCTAGGATCAGTGAGCTCTGTCTCATCCAAACTAACTTCCTCGCCCGATCCCACGGCGCGCATCGACGCCAGGATCAGTGAGCTCTGTCTCATCCAAACTAACTTCCTCACCCGATCCCACGGCGCGCACCGACGCCAGGATCAGTGAGCTCTGCCTCAATCTCTCAACCAACTAAAATACCTTGGCTGCACAATGACGCCTTGGTCAAACAAACTCCGTCCCAACTAAAGAACATGCACGCCCGCTAAACGAACATCCCCCAGACGGTTCTGCCCGAACCAACCGGAGGCTCAGGGGCTACACCCGTGCGCGCGCCGACGACACAGAAATCCCCACAGACGGTTCTACCCGAACCACCTGGGGGCTCGGAGGCTACACCCGCGGGTGCGCTCGCGCGCACCCGCCGTCAAAAATAAAATCCCCCAGACGATTTTGCTCGAATCGCCCGGGGGCTCGGGGGCTCCTGTCGGGTTCATAAACCCGGGGTCCCTCGGGGACCAGCTTCCACGCCAAGGCTCAGCCCAAGCAGATGACACACAACTCATGGGCTGGCCCAAGGGTCTAAAACAACAGGCCGAAAGGCGGTCCAGTCACCGATTGGAAGGTCTGGCCAAAGAGGAACAACACCCGGTCGTCGGCTACTTCGGCCCACCTCTCCGATCGGAGCGCTCGCTTCGCACTCCAGCCGCCTCCGGACGACCTATTCGATCGGAAGGCCTAGCCCAAAGCGCTACTTCTGACTCCGACCCCGCGTCTCTGACCGGGGTTCGTAGAAACCCTGCTCACCGCTCTTCTCCAACTAGCGCGACCAGGGCCGACTGGAGCCATCCGACCGGGGACGCTCGCTCGGAAGGAACCAGGGGATGAAACGGAGAAAGCAAGCCAGGGCGCACAAGTCAAACCACGACACCAGGGACCATGCCCTATACACCTGCAGGAATAGTACTTTGCAACCGCCCTAATACAAATAGTATTGTAGGCGCCGACATTTCCCTCTATAGTATTGTTGGCGCCGTTAACTCCCATACGGTAAGGCCCCCACATGCTTCTGGGCATCGATAGTGTTGTGGGCGCCGGGATTTACCGTACCAGGTGAACGTGGTGAAACTCCTCACATGCCTCTAGGCATCAACAGTATTTTTAGGTACCGACATCTACCATTTCTGAAGAAGGCAACACAACCTCCCATGTGCATATGACATTCTACAGTGACATCAATAGTGTTGTAGGCGCCTACCTTTATCTTGTAGCCGCCAGCATGGGCAACAGAGCCTAGTAGCATACGTATCCTCACCCTCTCACTTGTAAAGCCATCCCTTTTATCTATAAAAGGGGATGCGCTCCCTCCAGCAAAGGAGAGCCTTTTTGAGTCCTTTTTAGTTAACCAACATCGATCAAGTTCACTAGCTCACAACCACAGAACTGCCGGGTTCGAACCCCAAGCACACGCTTGAACACTTAGCTCATAGTGGATCGGACCTCTTGTACACCCCATCTTTCTCCTCATTTGTAACCCCACTGCAGACATCGAGCACCTAGGCTTAGAAATAAAGTCACCGACCGACTCAAACTAGACGTAGGGCACGTTGCCTGAACCAGTATAAACCCTGTATCATTGAGTGCTAGGCCACCTCTGATCATAACGTACGGCAAAACTACAAATATTTACTAGTTGGTCACATTCTGCACCAACACTAAGTGTCTCGATCACCAAAACAAAATGGCTCCTACCATTTATACCTTTGCCTTGTGCCTTTTGTTTTTCTCTTTCTTCTTTTCAAGTCCAAGCGCTTGATCATCACCATGGCATTACCATCAACATGTCATGATCTTCATTTGCTTCACCATTTGGAATGTGCTACCTATTTCATGATCACTTGATAAACTAGGTTAGCACTTAGGGTTTCATCAATTCACCAAAACCAAACTAGAGCTTTCAACAGGATGACGAATGCCGCCATGTGCTGGATCCCATTGGGATTGAGGTGCTGCAGCTCGATCTTGTAGTAGTGCAGCAGCCCCCGAAGAAATCTATGGGCGGGGGTCGTGAACCCACGCTCATGGAAGTGGGTGAACGACACCACGTAGCCGTCGGGCAGCGATGGCAAATCCTCCTTGCCGGGCAGTAGCCACTCCTTGGCCAAGGTCCGCACATAGAGAAGACCGCGATGGATGAGGCCCTCCATGCGTTGGAAGGTGATGTCAGAATGGCACCACGGATCCATTAGAGGTGGGGACGGTTGGATGCAGGCTTGACGGCGGTGGGGATGCGGAGATGGGGAACCCTAGGTGATTGGTGGCAGCGGTCATGGCTGCGGAGGTGGGGATGCAAGGTATGGAACCCAGGGGGCGAACCCTTTAGTTTTATAGGGGCGATGGGTGCGAGGAAACCAACCAACCACCTGGATCTCCGCGCCTACCACGATTAGCCACAACGTCTCACCGTGGGAAGTGCGCACGCGATCTCTGTATGTTCCCTCGGAAAACTCGCTGGACGTTTCGCCTTTCCGGACGGGCCATGACTCGTCACAAGTAAGAGGAATACGGATAAAAAACCACCTCTACGACCCGCCGGGGCCCATGAGTTTGAAGGTTGGCCCATCAACGGGTTCGACAACCGCTCTGGGCACCCTTAGAGTAATGGATGGAAAGGGATGGGCCTGCAAGTGGCCAGTACCTAGGCGCACAAGTGCCACGGGGATCTCAGCCCATGATCGAGTCTCGGCCGGGTATGATCCATGGTTTTTTCCCCGGGGAAAGGCAGAGAGCTCTCGGGACCGGTCGAACAGACCCGAAAACTATATGGATTGACCACTGAGAATCTAAAGTCGGTCACCAAGCTGACCCTAGCCGGATCCCCATGAACAGGATGCTGAGCCCCCACTCGAACTAGCCAGCTAACAACCCACCAAAGTCTCACGGCCATACCCACGAAGGGTTCGACCTCGACAAGAGGGAGTCGTCGTCTCTGGGACATGCCGTGGCCAACAAAAGAAGGCCAAGACCCTTAGAGTCCTCCCATTAGGAAAAACCTCCAAAGGAGTATTCTACTCCTCCGTAGGCTCGGGGGCTACTGTCGGGGACCAATACCAGGGTACCCAAAGAGGAGGAGCTAATAACCATCAACATTGATTCGTCCGAGCAGTCAAGAGCGTGACTACATCTCCAACCGACCCCCAGGTGCGTAAACTCCACCTCGCCCGACCCCTGAGGGTTGGCTTTGCCTCGTCCAACACCGAGGCCGCGGGCTCTGCCTCACTCGATCCCTGAGGGTTGGCTCTGCCTCACCCGACACCGAGGCCACGGGCTCCGCCTCGCCCGACCCCCGAGGGTTGGCTCCGCCTCGCCCGACACCGAGGCCACGGGCTCTACCTCACCCAACCCCTGAGGGTTGGCTCCGCCTCGCCTAACCTCTAAGGGTTGGCTCCGCCTCACCCGACCCCTAAGGGTTGGCTCCACCTCGCCCGACCCCTGAGGGTTGGCTCCGCCTCGCCCAACACCAAGGCTGCGGGCTCTGTCTTGCCCGACACTGAGGCCGCGGGCTCCGCCTCGCCCGACCCCTAAGGGCGGGCTCCGCCTCGCCCGACCTCTAATGGCAAGCTTCGCCTCACCTGACCCTTGGGTTTGGGCTTCGCCTCGCCCGAGCCCATGGCTGGGGGCTCCATCTCGCCCGACGGAGACCGATACCGCCGCCAGTCCAGGTGCAAGCGTATGGGCCTGAGTCAAAGCTCTGACACTAGGGAGGTAACTGGCACGCCCCAATATAACCCATGGCCGTGACGGGCCATACCTGAGGACTCACATCAGGAACAACGTCGGGCGAACCGGTGATGTTTTGCCTAACCCTCATACGAACACTGATGGTCACGTCAGTTCACCACGACGTCCTCCAGGACGGAGTGGAGCGCCATGACCGGCAGACGACGCCTGCACATGGCACCAGTGACGGATAGGGCCGCGACATGAAGCTGTCCCTGTTGACGTCTACAGGGTTGGCAGGACCTGCATAGAAGAGAAGGATCCGGCGGTCCTGGTGGACTTCTCCTTCTAATTCTCCTTTTTTCCCTCCGCTGTAACCCCTGCTTTCCCTTGGCCTATAAAAGGGAAAGCAGGGCGTCCCATTAGGGGGCATCGGACAAACGATCAAAATACATCACACCGATTCGGACTCAAAACCCGAACCAATTAGAGCACACAAGCACATAGCCGAGAGGCAACCGAGCCCTCGGCACCCATTCACCCTTTCCATCAAAGACTTGGGACCTATCCCTCTCTCGCCCGTTTGTAACCCTTACTATGAACTTTCAGTGCTAATAACACGAGCGGCAGCAACGAACTAGACGTAGGGACATTCTGCCCGAACCAGTATAAATCTCGTGTCCTCTTAGCACACCATCCGAGCCAGACACGCAATATTAGAAATTTACTTGTTGGTGGCAACTCGAAACACCGACACTGATAAACCTTGTTCTCTCAATATGGCACACACCTCCTGACTTTAGTTTAGATGTGATTGATCTCACCAACACTTATTTGAAGTACATTGAGTGTCTCTAGGAAAATTGTAGAACTATCTCGGTCCCAAAAAGAAGATCATCTTAGGTTTAGAGTAAGTCAAACTTAAGAAAGTTTGACTAGGTACATTTGTATCTTCAAATAGGTTTACCATGAAAAATATGTTTCATTATTTATATATTGATACTTATCACCCATATAAGTATTAGTACATTTTTTTATATATTTGGTTAAAATGAGACTGATTGACTCCTCAAGAATTAAGTATAACATTCTTTTTGGGACTGCGAAAGTATGTTTTAATTTGGGCTTGTCTCCGAATGAAACCACCAAATGATTGCTATTTCAGAGTGGTGGTTGCCTTTGGGACCAAGTAGGAGTGGGCACATGGACAATGTACAAGTAGATGACGATGTTCTTTTGTGAGCCCCACCCACCATTGATGAAAAAAGAAAAAACATCCTTTTTTGTTGCATTATATCATCGATATCTACCACTGGCGGAGATTAGTTTATTTAGGCCAAAAGGGCAACCAAAAAAAGTTTCTTTGGAGTTTTTTTAAGTTAATATTGCTTCAATATTGTTAACCTCCCTAAAGTTGCTTTGGAGTTTTTTAAGTTAGTATTGCTTAAATATTGTTAACCTCCCTATTTATCATTGATAGCCCCCCTTAAGAGCATCTCTATGACTCTCTAGAGTGTACATAAGATACAGAAAAACTGCTGAAGAGTGGAAAGATATAGAAAACGAATTTATACAAATGATTGTCCAAATGATGATTTAAAGAGTGAGCTTTAAAAAGACTTTGGGACATGCTCTAACATCTCTCGTGCATCCTTGCAGTGGAGTAGAATTTACAACTCTGAATTACTTTTGGATAGAGACTGATATTTGTTTTTCCTGTTCTTGGACCCAAATCAGAATGTGCTGCAACAATTGTTTCTCTGTGTTGCACCCAAGTACCCAACTGTGTTGGATGGGAAGCTAGCTTTCCATCGTAAAGGAGACAACTGTGTGTGTAAACTGCAAAGTGATTTTGGTGGTCTCAACTCAAAATATCCATCCGTAGCCGGGACTTGCTAAAATTCATTTAGGCTACATATATTTTATGTTAAATTATAGATTTAGTTCGTTGTAATTTATGTAGACATAATATGTAATTTTTGGATTTGAGAATAAAAACCGTGTTAAACAAAATCATAAACCCAATAAAATACAATATGTGTTGGCACAAAAACAAATAACAATTTATAATTTTTTTTATAGTTATACAAGGTTGAAAAAAGTAATATTTTACGACAAAAAACAATTGACAAATCACAAACAACCTGATGCTGAGCGGAGCGGCGGCGGCCAGTGTACACGCATCATCCCTTGAACGGACTATAATAATCAAGCACCCGATAGATAGCAATTGTGATAATGATAACGATCGATAGGCGGCGTTTATACTGGTAAATAAAGGTGAATTCGATGGAGATCGTCACGCCATGGCCCCGACGACCTTGTCCTTCTCTACTCCACAGAAGGCCTTGAGCGGATCGCTGAATTTGAGCCCATCCTCCGAGTAACGCCACTCGGAGAACTCCTCGTGGCGCAGCGGGTTGTACACCAGCGGGTGCTCCGCGTCGACGAGGTCCTCCAGCGTGCGCACCGCGATGCCATCCTTCTGCCGGCGGGCGAACAGCACCGAGAACCGCTCGCGGTTGCTCGGCGTCCTCACGCGGTGGAGGCACGCCGGCACGCGCCCGTTTGTCACAACCTGCACACGCAACGGCGTGAGCAAGTGAGAGTCAATCGCGCAAGAGGAATGACAATGACTGACCATCGGAGGATGTGAGCAACTGAGAATCAATCGGATCGGATCGTGCCCGTACCCTGAACTGCTCCCCGGCGACGAAGGTGAAGGTGCCGGTTTCGGCAGGGACGGCGACCCAGCGCCCGTCGACGTGCACCTCGAGGCCTTCCACCTCGTGCTGCACGATCCCGGTCACCACGATACTGTCGTAGTGCGCCTGCAAGGACATGCTGCTCTCCGTGTCCGGTGGCACGCCGTAGTGCGACAGCCGGACGTTGTGGTCGAGCAAGCCAAAGTGGGCGCCGATGCTCTCCCCCCGGGCGCCGAGGCCCTCTAGGACCAGCGTCTCCACCGTCTCCCCTAGCTTCATCATGTTCTTGGCGAACGACACAATCGTCTCACTGTGCGTGGGCGCGTGGCCGGAGCCGGACATCATCGTCGGTAGGTTAGAGCAATCGAACATCAAATTTAAAGGTGGCCAAGGAAGGACGCATGTCTCACCAGAACTCCGGGTTCCCCTCCGGCCAGAGGATCTCGGCGAAGCCGCCGACGCTGGCGGCGTCGGTGGGCTCCCCGACACGGAGGCTCTCCCAGGCCACGCCGGGGAGCTGGCCGATGTAGCCTCTGAACTGCCCCTTGTCCGACACCGTCCGCTGCTTGACCTCGAGAGGGAGCGCGAAGAGCTCCGGCAGGGCACGGGAGAAGAGCGCCCGCCGGAGGTCCGCGCCGAGCGCGTCGTGCGCGACCACGACGCAGCCGTGCGCCACCATGGACGCAGTCACCACGGCGCGGGCGGCCTCCCACCCGGCTCCCCCGGGCACCACCCCGCGGAGGTCAACCTTGGCGATCTCCATCTCCATGGCTCGCACCTCTGCGCCCCGGCCGGATCCTGCCTCTAATCGATCTGGCCTGTGTTTAAATCTTTGCTGTGCTTCGCGGGAGGTGTAGTGTGGCTGCAGAAGTCAGCTGAGTAGGTGCGGCTACTTCGTCATGTGACGCCGCTAGCTGGTGCCATTTTTATATTCGGACGACTAAAATTTTCACCTTAAGTATCACATCAAATTTTACGGCACATGTATAAAGTACTAAATGTAAATGAAAAAAAAACTAATTATATAGTTAGGTGAGAAATCGCGAGAGCAAACTTTCGAATCTAATTAGTCCATAATTAGATACTAATTACCAAATATAAACGAAAGTATTACAGTACCAAACAGTAGCCAACCCTAAAAAATTTTGAGAACTAAACGCGCCCTAAATCGTGCTCGTCGTTTACCTTGGGGCAGGACAGAGAACTTCTTTAGAAAAAAATATTTGTGTCAAATCTTTCTTTTTTTCCCTTCATTCAGAAGATGCAAACGGCAGTAACAGTAAGGAAACAAGTTTGGCACGTTTTAGAAGATATATCCCGCGCGTTGATGTGGGATTCTCTTAAAAAATTCTTACATATATGAGTAAAATCATCTATATATTTTTACATCTATTGTTATCAAAATTGATTGCATTAGGAGGTTGAAAGTTAGTGGATGACATGACTACCGGTAGGAAATGATGTACATAGTTAGTGGAAGATGATGTGGATGAGTTGCATGTTAAGATAAAATTTGTAGTTGTTATTAGCTTGCCTTGGAGACTCTAAAAGCAGAAAAAGATACAGATGATTTAACTCATATATGCAACAGTTAAGATGACGTGGATGAGATATGGATTGGTGCACGGCACTCTAGAAGCAGAAAAAGACTGGTGCAATGGCCATGTGAGCTGAGATTTCTTGTCTTGGAGACTTTATAAAATCAAATGGTGTTCTGCGCTAGTTGCAACCAGGTTGACAAAGTGCCGACCTGATCACAGTTGGCGAAGATTACCAAATTTGTTGTGATAGGTCATATAATCAAGAATATTTATATTGTTGAATTAATATAATGGTTGTCACCTTTCTCTTAAAAAAATAAACATATTGTACTTTATACCAATGCTTACATACACAAGATTATCTCTATATAAACGGAACCACCAAGTTGTTCACAATGCGGTTCTGTTTGGAACCACTCGTCTAAAGATCGATTTTTAGAGTGCGTATGGATAGAAGAAACGTTTCAGTTTCCGGTGAGAACCTAGAGAATAACCTCCAAAAGGTGTTTCCAGCAAGTGATTTAGTAGTGAATAACCTCCAAAAGGTGTTTCCAACAAGTGATTCGGAACCGAAATGTTTCACCCGATTGTACGTACGCACGTGAAATGGTAGGGGGCATGTTTTGCACGAATTCTCACGTCATCGCTTCCTACTTCTCTTTATTCTTTTTTTTCAGTTAATCCTTTTTAATGCAACAAACTAAAATAGGTTATACTTAATTTGTTCTCCCGTCCAAAAAAGGTGTAGATCCTTTAAGCATATTTTTATTTATATGATTTTTTTGAAAAAAGATTTTCTTATTAATTGGTATTTGGTCTACTAGCCAAACAGTTTCATAGAGCGATTTTGATTCATCGTTCGAAACATTATTTGAGAGAATCTGAATCTAAAATGTTTCTGCAAGAATCAGGAGCTCTACCATGGATATGCAGTATGGAAAATCCGGGTATTTGGTAATCCTTATTATTGCTCATAAATTCTGTCATGATTGTAAAAAATAGCTAGTTGTTCGAAGCCAAATTGGCATCCCATGCCAAATACATGCACCAAACGGTCCGATGTGTGTAGCCTTATTTGAGCCCAAGTTGGATTCAATTTCTATGTTCAATATGGATCTATTTTGAGTTTATTTTGTGATGATCGCCGGAATAGACATTCCACCCTATATAAATATAAAGGGCCACAACCAACTAAGAGTATCCAATCGATCAAACCAAAACCAATCTACTATTTTTCTTTTTCATGCCTTTTATCTCTTAACCCCACTTTTCCAACCTCATATGATGTTCTACAAGCATCCCAATGGTGTTTGTGGCATTCTAGGTGGCCTTGCCGATCCTAGAATAACCCTAGATGCACCTCATTGATGGGCTCCTTTCTGGGAGGTGTAATTTGAGAGCACCGGATGGTCCAGTAGCTCTCAGCTAACAGTCCAGTGTGCACGCTTTATCGATATGCAACCTGCTACGAGTTCCAACACTATGTGGTGAATTGTTCGGTGTGTACAATTTGGTCACCATTAGACGGCCTGGTGCACACGTTTTCACTGATGGTTCATTGATCTATGATCCGCGCATTCTGGCGACATGGTGGATTGTTCGGTGTGCATGTTTTCATCATCACCAGAATGTTTGACCTGTTTTCATCGAGGGTTCCCTAATCTGCAATCCACGCTGTAACAACCCCAGCTCATTGGAAGCATGCAGTAATTGTATTGTTGGCCCATGTGGCATGTGTGGTTGTGGTTGGTGGGTTTAGTATCACATTCGAAGTTTAGTAGGGTGAGGGTCAACTTATAATCCTTGTCATTTTAAACGTATCACCTTTGGGTTTACCCTTTTATACTAAGCGAGGATAAAAGTATAAGAAAGGTGTTACGTGTATGTACGGCCGTTTCACATGAGGAGTTGGGCTACAGTATTCAGAGCATCAACCCTTGCTACATGTACTGGGCATATGTGGTGAGCTACTGAGGGCGTCAGCCATTAATGGTGGAGGGGGTGTTGTGAATGTGTAACACCCCTGCCCATTAGAACCCTATAATAGTTACCTTGGAAGTTTAAGAGGTGAGGCCCGTTCTATGTGAGGAGTTGGGCCATATAAGTAGGTTTTGGACGCGAGGTGTTACACACGCATTCTAGCATTGTGGTGAGTGGTCATTTTTTGCGTTAAAATACCTTTTGGTGACTCTGTAGGGGAGAAAGGTGTTTTATATTCGATGGCCAAAATCATCTCAAGCAATATATTGTCCCATGAAAAAATTACGTGAAAAAACTAGAGGAGTACATGCAAGAATTTATGCAAGCAACCTAGAGATTATATCTGTCCTGTTTTCATGAAATTGAGCAAGGCGTCGTTGATGTAAACGAGTGGTAGAAACCAAGCAGAATTGACATGTAAAGGGAGATGCAATCTTCAGATACTCTATGCGGTCCTTTATCCAATCTCGTAAATACTATGTTTAATTCTAAAAAGGGCAGTATAGATCTAGTTCCTAATGTATCCAATATTCGGCCATTGAAAATAGTAATTCTAAATCAGCAAATGAGCTGACTATTGCTAATAAAGCCAAACTACTAACCGTTGAACCCTATGAAAATAGGCCGCTAATGATGTTGTTGTCCAAGATAGCGAAATCGTAATTCGGTCATCTCAAGCCTAATTTAATGAAATCAAATCCACATGTGTTAGTAAGGATGAACCAGAGCCTTCCGAAGAGAAAATTGATCCTACACCTAGTACTTCGACACTCGGGGGAGGGGGGCATCAAAGAGATGATCACCTGATCTATTACATTCAAATCGGTCTATTAAAGCAAAGCCGAAGATGTTGGAACAAAAAAAGTCTAAAGGCATAACAAGCATCAAAACAAAGAGGCTATGATTGTTGTTTGGAAAACCATCAAAACTAAAGGGCATAACACACATCAAAATAAAAAGGCATAGCCCTTAATTTAGTTAAATAAATAAATAACAAGATATTTTTTTCACCTTTATTATAATCTCACATTAGTTTGTAAGTGAGAGTTTTCTTATTTATCAAAATATAAAAATATATTTCTCATGTTACCTCTTAATCCTATTCCAAATTGTAAGTCATTTTGGCTTTTGTAGATATATAGTTTTTGGTATGCACCTAGATATACATTATGTTTAGATAAATAGTAAAAAATATGAATCTAAAGAAGTCAAAACATCTTACAATTTGGAACGCAGAGTATAAGATAATACTATATATGATAATAGTTATCTATATCTAACCTAAATGGATGGATCATTTTGACAACAAAAAAGGTTAGAGGAGCTTAAATTTGTATGAGTGGTTGAGATATGCCTGTATCGGAAGTTCTAACCTATGAGGCTCCATGTGGTCTTGGAAGTTGGGCATTGAAACTTCCGATGTGGGAGTTGGGCGTTGGAACTACCAACGTTTGTTAGAACTTCCTACCTTGTCCGAATTTAGTTGTTTTCAGATCTGATCTGAACTCCTCCGATCTTGTGGGAAACTTAAAATTGCGTCTTGGAAAGGTTTTCTACTAGGATAAGACCACCCGCTCTCTATATACATTGGAGGATCATGGCTGATTGAGGTATCCAATATACAATCGATCTTTTATCAATTTATCTTTACTTTTACTCCAAACCCTATCTCTTCCATGTGTAGGTGAAACTGTTTCATTTGAAACCTTTAGGGACAATATTTAGTATAAGATTATAAAATGTTGATACAAAAGATACCTATTCTATACAATGAATAATGTGTTCGCAATCCATTGTTGTATGTGTTGAAGGTCTTGGCTTGAACAGAGGCGAGCATGGCGGGCATCTAAACATGTCCGCCTTTGTTAATCGATTTTACTGTGACCATTTGGCTGGGACGGCCGTATTGCCCGCCTCCGAAAATTGATTTTGACAGCCTCTGTAGTGACCATTTGCTAGAAGCGGTTGCACTACTTGCCTACAAAAATGGATTTTGACCACCTCTAGAAGTCCTTTTTATAGTAGTGTTGCACCTGCATCGACATCATTTTCATGTGGTGCGAAGCCCTTGCACAATGCCTCGCCTACGCCCAATAGCTTCCTAATGCCGACATTATTGCGCATGTGTCCTGCATAGATGAGAAAAAGGGACAATCCCATCCTCCTCTTTTTATGGATGGATGGGGGCATCCGATATCTAGAGGGAATGTTCTCGTATGATCATATCTCTCATGTCCCTCAATCAAACATCTTCAAATATAGAATCAAGCTATCCCATCTTTCTTGCTCAAACCAAATATGACTATTAGAAATATCCACTTATGTGACAAAAATCTTAATGACGAATCCGAAACTGTCATAAAAATCGCTTTTTATGACAAAAATTTTGGTTTCATCATAGATCACCGTGACGAACCTCGAACCCCCCCTTATCTATGACAAAATTGGGTATCGTCACAAAAAAACGTCACAGAACAACACAGGGTTTCATCACAGATCACTCGCGCGACTGTTTCTGCTCAACTGTGATGATCTTATTCAGAACTGTGACGAACAAGGCTTTGTCATTGAACTATTACAGATCTATGATGAACAATATTCGATCTATAACGACGGCACCTCGTCATAGATCTCCACATGGTACCTTCTCCATCCGACGTGTACCTGTGGGACCTACAGTTACTCATCCGTGACGCTTGCAATTCGTCATAAAAGTCTCCGCTCGATCCTTTCTCCATGCGACATGTACCTATGGGACCCTTCTCCATTCGACCTGTGGGACCCAAACCTGTGGGGCCTTTCTCCATCCCCATCTAACCCATGGGACCCAACGGCTTGCGTGTCACTTGTGCTTGTGGACCCTTCTCCATCCAACTTGTGGGACCCGACGGCACCTTTCTCCATCTCCATTTGACCTGTGGGACCTGACAACACCTTTCTCCATCTCCATCTGACCTGTGGGACCCAACGTTTTGCATGTCATGTGTACCTGTGGGACCATTCGACCTTTGGGACCCGATGGCTTACGTGTCACATGTATCTATGGGACCTTTCTCCATCTCCATCTGACCTATGGGACCCGACGGCTTGCGTGTCACTTGTTGCCGCTGGGGTTTGATAAATTCAAACTAAAAAAACATGAGACATAGGAGTCGAACCCGAGACCTAGGGCAAGGAATAGACCATCTTCACATTGCATTAGACACCTGGATGTGTTGACATATCTTTAGAGTAGTATATGTTCTCTGTGCGGACATATTGACTTATATATTGGATATATCCGTATCCCCTGAAGTGGAAATAAATCTATGCCCGTTGGACTTACGATGGTGGTGGCGGTGGCAATGGAGGATCCCCAGTGTGATGTGGTGGCTCAAGTGTCCTTTTGGAGGTTAGGCGGTGGGTCTTCCTAGTGGAGCGCGGCGGCATTGGCGTCCATGTCCATCGTGTGCCGTACCAAAGGCGACAGATCCAATCCACAGGTCTCCTTTCTTGCCTTTTCCTATTCGCTTCACTGTTTTGGTCCTTGCTTGAACATGAGGTATACAAGAAACATTATAGCATTTCAGATCTAGTTAAGCCAATGATGGTGAAAAGAATTAGGAGGCGGCAGTGGTTGGTTTTATGCCAACGCGTGTCACTTGAAGATCTATCTAGGCAAACAAACAGGCCCTTCGCTTCTGTCTTAAACTATTTTTTCTATCCCGTGCTTGCTTGATTCTACATTTTTGTTTCATATGCTCTAGTGCTACCAGTGAGTTCTTATGGTATTTTGAACTTGTAACATATCTGAGGCCACATTCATGTGCCAATGATGTCTACATGGCTGTTGGATGTATTAGGATGCAGCTCATATGTTTGATTTCTTTGTCTTCTCTTTGTTGACAACTAAGTTATCCATTTGGTTCTAAACAAGATGAAGGCATCAAAAGCAAATCAATGCTTTGTGTCCATCATTCACATGACTGAGGCCACTAATTAATGTCTAAGCTGCACATGTTACTACTGATGCCAATGATGATCACTACCACTCGTTCACTGACATTCTACTTGTGAAAACTGAGGCAGCTTGTTCGGGTTGTGCAGATTTGAGATGAGTCGTCCCTGCTATGTTGTGTTCGATGGCCATGAGCCAGGAGTTTACTACAACTGGCCTGACCGCCATAGATAAGTTCATAGGTTTCTTGGTGCTTGTTATAAAAAGTACAACTCCTATGAAGAAGGAATTGCTACCTTCAAGTCAAGAACCAACTCAAATCCAGCCTTAGCTCATGATGATGACTTCTATCTTCAAAACCCAGCAGCTGCTCCACCCTCTTCGTCCTTGAAAATTGTTGTAATTGTAGTCCTCTTAGTCTTTGTCTGCCTCCTATGGAAGAAGCTCTAAGCTCGTGTACTGATTGTAAGTGTGATAGTTAGACTTGATTTAGCTAGAATTGTAATGGTTATAGCTCCATTAACTGCTACTCTAGTTTGAGTTATACATATCTATGTGGTGCTAGTCTAAATTTAGATGAGGTCGTACCATGAAAATTATTAATGGTTGTTAAAGTTGCACTTTGGTATGAGTTGTGGACTTCACTGATGGATCTTTGTTGGATTATTTTCCTCCTCAATGATCTCATTACTGAGCAACCTCTCATCCTACTGCTTGCACACTGACGAAATGGAGGAGGCCCCCAACAAGAGGAACACACTGGCTAGGCTCATGGATGATGTCTTTGTCAAGATCATCTGCCGCCTCCTCGCCTGCTCCTTGTTCTGCTGTAAATGTGTCTATCGCTCCTAGAAATGCCTCATCTCAGACAACCATAAGTTGATGCCCCAAACTGTGGACGGCTTCTTCTACGATGGAATCTATGGCCAAAGAAACTTCACCAGCATCACCGGTGTTTACCCTTCCTTGTTCTTCTTGCCCTTCACCATGAACAATGTAGCTGTCTCAGATTGCTGCAATGGCCTCATCCTATGCTGGTGCCTTAGGGCTGATGGAAACTGCTATGTCGTTTATAATCCGGCAACCCAAGAGTTGAAGGTACTGCCGCCTAGAATCTATTCTGTTGGTGAGGCTCTATTGGGGTTTGATTTGACAACCTCCTCGCACTTCCATGTGTTTGAATATAAGGAGGAGGATGGTCAGTGCGTGGGTGTGGACATAGAGGGAAAGGCATGGAGAAAAATTCCTAACAGGTCATGTGGTTTTTCATGCTCCATCCATCAAGCTCAGGGTCACATGTGTCAATGTACTGTTAGTGGTCGCAATATGTCCAAGCTTTCAATCTGGATCCTTGAAGACTATGGTACTAATAATAATTGGATACTGAAGCATACTATCAGCCTACGTAAGTTGTTTGGAAAGACTAAGAAACAAATGGGTCACTTTGATTTTGAGTCGTGCTACACAGCGGTTATAGTTCACCCAGAATGGAATTTGGTTTTCTTTGTTGGGGTTGGGATGGAAAGAACCGTCATTGCATATAACATGGATAGCAGAAAAGTTCATGTCATCCCTACACATTCCATTCCATATGGTAGACGTGACATCCTACCAGAAATCATCGGCAAACCTTACTATCTTCCCTATGTTCCCTTGTTCTCGGAGTTGGAGCCATTAGCAAAGTAGTAAATAAAGCTGCATTTGATGTATCTCTCTGTCATGACATGTTTAAGTGGATCAATGTTGTTTGATTGTCTATGGAAATATTAATTTCCTCTTGGATGGATGTTGCGATTATTTTATAGCAACTTTAACTTGTTTGTAATGTAAGCTAAGGTCTGTGTAGTGTGTCAGACGCGTTCAAACCTACAGAGGTTGGACTTTCTTGCGTGTGCAGTAATATTTCAACACCAATGGCTCCTCTCTGTTAAAAAATAGCAATGGCTCCTCTACAGTAGTGATATATTAACCACCGTGATCTCTTCCGCAACTCCGCTTGTTTTCCTTTCTTCCCCGAGCCCTCCCATTCCCACTGTAGATCTAAAATCGCCAGGAACATGCGGTTGCCTTCTCCAAACCTACTTCACTCTTAGCCACCACGATGGTGAAGGGTGAGCCTTCTTCGAAGCACGCATAGGAGGGGGATGACGCCGTGCCCGTGGTGAAGGAGGATGACGCCGTGCCCGTGGTGAAGGAGGACAACACCGTGCCCGTGGTGAATCAAGATGAAGCTCCGGTGGATCCCTTTGGAGATAGAGACGATTGGGCTATTGGCATCATGAGTAAGGCTTCCTTGAAGGTCAGGCATGTGCTACAGAACACCAGTCTAGGCACCCTCAACCCGCCTTGGGAGGAAAATGTGAGCAGTTACGTCTTCATTTTTCACCAACTTGCTAATGTCCTAGAAGAACTGCCAGCCTACCTGAACAAGAATCGCGCAGACAATGTGGAGTACATCCTTGCCTGCTACCGGAGCTGGACAGATGGCTTCGACACTAGCATTGCGACATAGGGAATTAGCACCACCCACAACATCGAGAAGCACTGGCGCAACCTGGTTCATGCCGATGCTAAGCAGGTAACCAACCGCATCACCGTTGATGAGCGAAAGGGCCTCATGGCTATAGAGGAGGACGACAATGATGTTGATACCAACGACAAGGATGAGGATGAGGACAGTGATACCGATGACGAGTAGAGGAGTAAATGAAGTTCTATTTGATGTATCTCATGTTGCATTTGATGTATCTTCCTTATGTTGGGAGTACGGATAGAGTACATGTTGTTACTCTTTACTTATGTTGTTACTCTTCCTTATGTATCTTACCTTGTATTTTAAGTTAGACGCATTCAAATGTACAGAGGTTTTGATTTGTGAAGTCTGATTTGCATGTCCGTGTTTACTTTTGTTGAACTTTGTATTCGGTGGGTTAAACTCTGTTGAGCATGGTGTAGATCAGGTCCTTTGGTCAATTGGTAGCCGGTTTCTAGCCCCTATTGGTTGGTTTTGCCTGCAGGTTTCTTTCTAGTACTCTTTCTGATATGTAGTATGGTAAACATGCATAACGGAATTCATCCGATCAAGTCTCGCGTTGATGTAATGCCTAACGGAGGAGCTTTGTACTATATAGTGTCTGACGAGATCAAATGTGCTGCATTCAGACTTTCTTGCAAGCGCAGTAAAATATGAGAATAAAGCGAATGCAGCAGGAAAGCTAGACACAAGAAGTGAATCGAGAAAAAGAGGTTTTGACCACCATGACTTGCTTGAGAGTTGAATGCCTAGTGCGGTTGTGATAGGTCTTTTCTATACTTATTTCACTCCAATCCAAGCATTCACGGTAGTCGAGGGGTAGACTGATTGCTACGACACTCTACTATCCTACAAGATCAAATACGCAACGGCTAGACTTTCTTGCATTCGTAGTAAAAGTCAATAGCTTTGGCTCCTCCATTCTGCATTAGATCGAGGCGAGACTTGTTCATATGTACTCCTCACTGCATGGTTCTTTCAAGTTCAATAAATTTTATCAAAGATATGAGTTGGCTTTAACAAAGATCAAAGGCACTCATGAATGTTCAGCAAATTAAGTTTCAGATCAAAGACAACAAATCTGCAGCGAAAAGAAACCAGCAACAAAATGACCAAATGACCTGAGCTACACCATGCTCAACAGAGTTTAACCCACCTAATACAAACTACAACAAAATTTCACATAGACATGCTTGCAAATAAGGGTTCACATATTTGCAAGGGCGTCCCATAGATCAAACCTTGTCATGACTACTAGTACTACTGGCACGTCCCACCGATCAAGGGTCAAAGCGGGCGTGTAGGATCTTGTCCACCTCCACCTTTGCTATGATTGCGTTGGCGGCTGGCTCAGAACTCTTGACTAGATCGACGATGTCCTCGTCCTTCGATTCCAGCGGAAAACCATGCTCCGCCACCCGGACGTTCACCGCTGCGCCAATCTGAAGTTGGGCAGCAACCAGCGCTGTGGCAGCACCCTGACGAACGGCTTTGGTCACCACGGCTCGAAGGCGGGCTAGCAGGGCTCGGAATGGCTCCTCGGCGAACAGATTATCCATGGGGAATCTCGTGTTACGGGCGGCTTGCACGCACAGTTGTAGGGTCTCGATTCGCGTCCTCAATTCTACAAGAAGGTTCATCATGTTATGGCCCTGCTCCGTGAGGATCTCCCAGTAGACTCACACCTTGGAGAACTTAGTCATGGAAGCTTCAAGTGCGTCGCGTGAGGCGTTTAGCTCACTGCGCAACATCTCAAGGTTCAGCCTGGTCGATAACAAAACCGCTTGGACCTTGCGGTAATCCTTCAATAATTGATAGTAGTTTACGTCGTCTGAGGATTCATGCTCTTTTGACGATTCACCCCCTTCAGAACCAGAGGGTTGTGCGGGGACAGAGGGGCTCGGCAGCGGCAAGCGGCAAAGGACGACTCTCCGGCACCACTGGAGAAAGCCCCAAGACCGGGGATGGCGCCGCCATGGAGGAAGTGCTGCACAATGCAAGTCAAGTTCAAGCCCATATAGGATAAGGGGAAGAGCGATCTGATTAAGAAGGCAAATGACTTTTACCAAACTAACCGGCGCAGCATGGCACGGAATCGCGGGCAGCTGCCTTTCATCGAGGGATGCCTCGCGGGGCCACTTTCCGAGGGCTACCGCGAACAAAGAACTGAGCTCTAGGGCCAACGACGCTCGAGTCGCCGTCACGCTCATGTTCACATGTTGAGATATGAGGCAAATTCCAAATACTAGTTAAACTGAACAGCATGAATACAAATACTAGTGTGAGCATTGCTCGCATACTCTAGTTAAATAATGATAAACAACATGTACAGCGGTACAGTGATGATCCACCTCCAAAGGGAAAACTTGCGGGTGAGAGACCACGCCGATGAGAGGTCCGTCTGTTGGTGGAGGATTGCCGGCGTAGAAGGCCTCCGAGGCCTCCCTATCGACGACAGACGATCTCATTGGCTCCGCCATGGTCCTAGCAGGAGGCGTCGGCGGTGCAGTAGAATGGAAGACAAAAGCTTTGGGACGGAATCAGTAGCTCTAGAGAGAGAAGGCAGTAGGTGTATCACCTTTCCTCTCACCCCTTGTCTCTGCTGCTATAGTTTGGGGGCCATTGACCATCCCATGACCGAGACGTTTGCGTGGGTGGGCGGTGGGGCTTCGCCCCGTCATGTCAATGCGACGGGCCGGAAGGCGACGTTCCCTGCTGTAACAGGCTGCTGACGCCACCCACTCGCGCGCGCCTGCGCGGAATGCAGGAGCACACGTCCGGGTAGTCAAGATTTCAGACGACCGGACCTTTTGTGATCCTGTGAAGTATAAAAATTCTGAATAAAAATAATCTTTGATGAATGGTTTTTACAAGTTCAACAAATGTTATCAAATACACGAAAATAAGATGAGTTGGGTTCAATACAGATCAAAGCCACTCATAACTACTACTATAACCGATACAAATTGACTGAGTGCACTCCGTAGGTAATAGTTTTACTCACAACTCTGTACTGTATAGTGTCCGACGAGATGAAATATGCCGCATCGGACTTTCTTTTGAGCATAGTAAAATATTAAATTGAAGCGAATGCGATAGAAAAGCTACACAAAATAAGTCAACCTTGGCCATCTCCATCTCCATGGCTCGCGCCTCTGCGCCTCTGGCCGGATCCTGCCTCTGCTCGATCTGGCTTGTGCTAAAGGAATCTTTCCTGTTCTTCGCGGGAGTTGTAGTGGCTGCAGAAGTCAGCTGAGTAGGTGCGGCTAGTTCGTCATGTGACGCCGCTAGCTGGTGCCATTTTTATATTCGGACGAGCAAATCTTGCTCGTCGTTGACGTTGGGTCAGGACAGAGAAGTTTAGAAAAAAATATTTGTGTCAACTCTTTCTTTTTTTCTCTTCATTCAGAAGATGCAAACGGCAGTAACAGTAAGGAAACAAGTTTGGCACGTTTTAGAACAAGAAGATATACCCCACGCGTTGCCGTGAGATTCTCTTAAAAAATTGTTACATATGAGTTAAATCATCTATATATTTTTATGTCCATTGTTATCAAAATTGGTTGTATTAGGAGGTTGAAAATTAGTGGGGTGACATGGCTACTTAGTGAGAGATGACGTACATAGTTAGTGAAAGATTATGTGGATGAGTTGTATGTTAAGATATAATTTATAGTAGGGATTAGCTTGCCTTGGAGGCTCTAAAAGCAGAAAAAGACATAAATGATTTAACTCATATATGCAACAGTTAAGATGACGTGGATGAGATATGGATCGGTGCACGGCACTCTAGAAGCAGAAAAAGACTGGTGCAATGGCCATCTGAGCTGAGATTTCTTGTCTTGGAGACTATAAAATCAAATGGTGTACTGCGCTAGTTGCAACCAGGTTAACAAAGTGCTGAACTGATCACACTTGGCGAGGATTACCAAATTTGTTGTGATAGATCATATAATCAAGAATATTTATATTGTTGAATTAATATAATGGTTGTCACCTTTCTCTTAAAAAAATAAACATATTGTACTTTATACCAATGCTTACATACACAAGATTATCTCTATATAAACGGAAGCACAAAGTAGTTCATAATGCGGTTCTGTTTGCAACCACTCGTCTAAAGATCGATTTTTAGAGTGCAAGTGGATAGAAGAAACGTGTCAGTTTCTGGTGAGAACCTAGAGAATAACCTCCAAAAGGTGTTTCCAGCGAGTGATTCAGAACAGAAATGTTTCACCCGTTTTTACGTACGCACGCGAAATGGTATGATAAGGACATGTCTACGATGTCTAAGAATTTATCCCAATCTTTCACGGTACAGGATCACGGAAATTAGCTTCTGTGATTATTTTCTTATGTCCAGAAAATAATTATTATATAACCTCTACGTACTGTGCCGCACGACAATAGTTTTAGCTGATCTTATCACACATGAATGCACAGTAACAGCAGCTAACAATTATATATGCTCTCGGACAGCAGCAAAGTTCTCTAATTCAGTAATATCGAGATTAGCAATAGAAATAGTCCGACAAAGCCAACAGCAGGGTCAATCCGCAACAGGTAGCAAGCGTCTGACAAATAAATATAGGCCTGACCATAGTAGGCAATCAACCAGCCTGTTCGCTTGTTGGTTTCAGTCAGAGCTTATCAGTTATGGTACAGTATTTTTCTCTCACAACAAATCAGCACCAGTTAGACTTATCAGCCCAGAAATCAACCAGCGAACAGGCTGAACGTAGCAGCTCGAATTCTCGGCAAATAGAATATATTATTATAATTGATTTGGTCCAAGAACCGAACAGAGCACTAACACAAATCTGCATCCTGGAAACTCAATTCGATGACCAAGAGAGTAGTAGACGGAGGATTAAATAAATCTCGGCTTACAAATACTTGGGTGTAGGTGCAATCCGAGTAGCAGCGACGTTCTTCCACCCATGCTTCCGAAGAATACGATCAGAACATGGGAAACTCTAAGAATTCCGAGTGACGTACCCAAGTTGAAACAGCTTGATCATGCACTCCATACAGATTCACAAGAATCCAAAAGATAATCTTGAAGACGAAGAACATGATGGGAACACCATCTAGAGTTTCACGAGCGGCGTTAAACTCAGACAAATAAAATTCAATCTAACCTTTACACAGCCAGCCTAACACGTACGTGACTCAGCCCAACCTATGAATTAAATTATAGCTAATTAATACTAATGCAGGCAAATATCCAAATATATAGTAAAATATCCTCCGGCCACAATGCAAATCAAGTTGGCCCCTCACGCATAGAGACAATCTGCACATATATATTTGACACCTTCCTTGCCTTCCAATACTTCTTGACCAAATTATTTCCAACAAATATTCTACTTGACAATGCAAGAGTAGAATCCAACTCTCTTTCTTGAGTCATCTTGATTTGTTTTGGATCAATAGAAAATGAGCCAAACTGAATAACTCGGCAAGCCATGGGCTCATCATGGTAGGGGGGCAGTTTTGCACGTATTCTCACCTCATCGCTTCCTACTTCTCTTTATTCTTTTTTTCAGTTAATCCTTTTTAATGCAACAAACTAAAATAGGTGGATTGTTCGGTGTGCACGTTTTTGTCATCACCAGAATGTTTCACCCGTTTTCATCGAGGGTTCCCTGATCTACGATCTGTGCTGTAACAACCCCAGCTCCTTGAAGCATGCAGTAATTGTATTGTTGGCCCTTGTGGCATGTGTGGTCGTGGTTGGTGGGTTTAATACCACCTTCGAAGTTTAGTAGGGTGAGGGTCAACTTATAATCCTTGCCATTCTAAACGTATCACCTCTGGGTTTACCCTTTTACACTAAACGAGGATAAAAGTATAAGAGAGATGCTACGTGTATGTACGCCCGTACCACGTGAGGAGTTGGGCTATAGTATTCATAGCATCAACCCTTCCTACATGTACTGGGCATATGTGGTGAGTTACTGAGGGCATCAACCATTAATGGGGGGAGGGGGTGTTGTGAATGTGTAACACCCCTGCCCATTAGAAGCCTATAATAGCTGCCTTGGAAGTTTAAGAGGTGAGGTCCGTTCTATGTGAGGAGCTGGGCCATATAAGTAGGTTTTGGACACGAGGTGTTACACATGCGTTCTAGCATTGTGGTGGGTGGTCATTTTTTGCGCTAAAATACCTTTTGGTGACTCTGTAGGGGACAAAGGTGTTTTAGATTCGATGGCCAAAATCATCTCAAGCAATATATTGTCCCATGAAAAAATTACCTGAAAAAATAGAGGAGTACATGCAAGAATTTATGCAAGCAACCTAGAGATTATATCTGTCCTGTTTTCATGATCTTGAGCAAGGCGTCGTTGATGTAAAGGAGTGGAAGAAACCTAACAGAATTGACATGTAAAGGGAGATGCAATCTTCAGATACTCTATGCTGTCCTTTATCCAATCTCGTCAATACTATGTTTAATGCATCAGATAAGATAATTGGTAAAAAGGATAGTATAGATCTTGTTCATAATATATCCAATATTCGGCCATTGAAAATAGTAATTCTAAATCAGCAAATGAGCCGACTATTGCTAATAATGCCATACTACTTACCTTTGAACCCTGTGAAAATATGCCAGCTAATGATGTTGTTGGCCATGATGACGAAATAGATCCTACACCTAGTACTTCCACACTCGAGGGAGGGGGCAACCACTAGTGTAGGATTGAGCATTAGTCTCGGTTGGGAAACCCCTTTAGTTCTGGTTTTCAATCAGGATTGCGAATACGGGACTAAAGTCTCCCCGAAAGTGGACCTTTAGTCCCGGTTGCTGGCATGTTTAGTCCCGGTTGGTGTTTCCAACCGGTATTAAAGGTGTCCTTTTTTCCTTTTCTTTCTTTTTCTTTTATGGTTTCTTTTCAATTCAATTCTTTTTTGTTTTAATTAGCTGTTCGTATACGAATTCTACGCTCCTAATATATGTCCATATGTATAAAGTTTCGTTCGAGCATTATACATAAATAACACACTAAAATATATGAAACTATATATATACAAATATTCCAAAAGCTTGTACATGCATATAATATGTACATAAAGTAACAAAAACTTGTACTCATGTCCTTGGGATTTCATTCAATCCTAATCTTCATCATGGCTAGGAGATATTCTTCTTCTGTCATAGCGGTACGCGCCACTAGGATTTATGACCTGTTCCATAAGAACTCCTGCTAATGCATCTTGAATTGCTTTGATCTGTTCACTTCATATGACCCTTTGCTTCGACCATTCATGTTTCAATTCGAATGAAAAAGGAAAAGTATGAATATATATATCAACATAATTGTAATAAATAAATTTTGTATATTTTTTACATACTTCGAGGATCTCTTCACTTGTTTTCATCGATTACTGCATGAGAAACTCACAAACGTTGTATCTACATAAGTTGTTCCCCGGTTCCTACCGCAGACACCACTTTATGAGAAAAAGATTCATCGTCAACAAATGAAGCAAGGTAATAATGAATTAAACTAAATAAAGATGCGGTGACCTAGCTAGTACTTACTAGGTATTTGACTATATCCAGAGGCACGTTCCAATCACCATGGTGTTTTTTTAGTGAATGTAGCCCAAGCACTGCCCAAGAAAATAAATAAATGGAGTCATTCTCAATGATATAAAAAATGGCTTTAGAGAGTATATAGTGTGCGAGACCGAAATTACCTTTGAAGAATATCTATCATTTCTTGGTAATCTTTTTGGGTTTTCTTAGTGAGTCAAAGATTTTTATACGACTGTTGGGCATATCGATGACCACCAGTAACCAGTGAAAGCTAGCATGTTTATATGCAGGCATAACTCATTAATTAAAGTTAACACGGAGTAAGAAAAAAATGTGCACAAGACATTAACACTCACTTGAAGTTGTAAGGGATGAGTATCATTGTCTTGTCATGTTGGTTATCTAAGAACCTCAACATATTCTTCTCCGCTTGAGGTCGCCATTTAGCATATGGAGTAATTTTGTCCTTAAATGTGCAATATGGACCCATATTACACAACATGCATGATTAGTAGTTAATTAAAAGATCCAAAATACCCATCCTCAACATGATTAATTAATATACTATACCACACAACTGTTTCACTCTCAAACATTAATTTATTAATGCCTTGATACAATGTAGACAATTTCAAATAGCACTAAACAAATTAAACCTACAATGCACTTCAGTAGAATAAGGATTTTATGATCAATTCCAACTAAAACAGACATATCATTCTCATACATAGGTGCACTCTCATCAGCCACCTTAGCCGCCTTTGCAAGAGATTTTTGGATGTGCACAACATACTCTTTCTCCCAGTACCAACCATTACATGATCCAGTGCCATCCCACTGAAATTACAACACCAAATCAAGAATTTTAATCAAAATCATCACAAAAATAGCTACAAACCATAAAAACATGACAAAAACTAACTCACATTGCGATCCGGACACTTGTAGAAGATGCGCCCTTGGTTGGGACCATTCTTCTTCACCCTGTACTCCAACACAATCTTCTGCCCACACTTGCCGCATGCAATGAGAGGGAGGTCCAACCTTAGTCGCTTAGGGACCCCATGCGAGGTCGAGGACCCAGAACCAGTCGCCACTACTACACAAATGATTTTAGCAGGCAGTGCCCAAACAATAACAGAGGTAGACACAAAATCCAACCACCTCCTAAAATGCTGGGCTATTAACGAAGGCGGTCATTTTCATTTTACGAGGCAGTCACGTTTGCCCACCTCGTAAACTCAATTTACGGAGGCAGTAAAAAAATAACCGCCTCCTAAAATCATTTTACGGAGGTGGACGCCTTAAGACAATCACCTCCAAAAATCCTCAATTTTTAGAGGTGGTCGTCTTAGAGTGTCTGCCTTCGTAAATCCATTTTCGGAGGTGGGCACACTATAAGGCGCGCCTCCTAAAGTCCTGGCCTAGTGCCGAGCTAGCAAAGCCCAGTGACTTAGGGTTTCATTTTCATTTCTCTCAACACTCCCTGTCCTCTCCTCTCTGTTCCTGAGCACACGGCTATCCTCTCCTCGATCACGCGCCCTCCCTCCTTCCTCTCTCCTGGTGCCTACCTCCTCCCTCTCCCAGCACGGCAGCGCTCTCCCTCCTCCCTCTCCTAGTATGGTGGCGCTCTCCCCCTCCCTATCCCGGCGTGGTGGCGATCCCCATCCCTCTCCCTACGCAGACACGCCCTCCCTCTCTCTTCTTATGCGAGTGGCAGCGCGTGAGCGGCGGATCTACCGGCGGCGCTCCTCCACCGCCTCCACCAGATCTAGCCCCAGCATGGGTGGATTCGGCGACTGTGGCGCACGGGGAGGCCAGATCTGGCCTCGGCGTGGGTGGATCCAGCGACGGTGGTGCACGGGGAGGCTGGATCTAGCCTCGGCATGGGCGAATCTGGTTAGATGCGTGGCGCGGATCTCTTCCGATGGCGGTGGGCTCCTCCACAGCGGCTAGATGCGTTGGTGGATTGAGCTCCCCGACGCGGATCGAGCTCCCCTGCGGCAGATCAAGTTCGCCTATGGTAGATCGAGCTCCCTTGCTGCGGCGGCGGCGCGCAGCCTAGATCCAGGCCTAGGCCCAATTCAGGCTATTGGTTTTTTTCCTTTTTTATTTTTTAATTTATTTTTGAAGGCGGGCAAAGCAACCGCCTCTATTAATCCGTATTAACTGTGACCTTTGATTGGAGGCGGTTGCAATGCCCACCTCCATTAATCAATTTGGCCCACATCCATTAATCTTTGTGTAGTAGCGCACCATCTACGACTCTCTACACTCATTTTGTGAACCATGAAATTAAATGAGCTATATACTAGCAAAGAAAGGTGGATACTCGTTTAATTTTGATCAACTACTTTAAGCTTTCTTCTTCTACATTTGCAAACTATCAAGTGAGTTTGAGCTCAAATGGTGTTCAAATCCAAAAAAAATCCACCATTCTTTCTAATGTAAAAAACCTTAAATTGCTCTACTTCTAAACCATGAAATGAGGCAATGAAAGGAGCATATTAGTTTTGATGAACTACTATAAGCTTCCATCATCTACATATGCAAACTATCAAGTGATTTCGAGCTCAAATGGCATAAAAATAAAAGAAATCCACCATTATTCCCAATCTAAAAAACCACAAATTTCTCTATTTCTAGACCATGAAATGAGCCATGCTAGTGATGAAGCATGAGAGGATGAAGTTGCTAATCTTTAAAACTAAAGAATGGATGGAGGAATCGAATGAAGAATTGAAATGGCCGGAGACGAGCAAGAATAGAGCTGGAGACAAGCAAGAACAGAGAGCTTGAAATGGCTCGGGCTGGGGAAGGAAGTATATAGCCCGGGACTTGTATCCCGGTTTATGGTTCAAACCCGGACTACAGGTGGAATTCTAGTCCTGGTTGGAGCCTCAAACCGATATTTAAGGTTTAATCATGGTTCGCAACTCCAACCGGGACTAGAGGATGACCTTTAGTCCCGGTTTGAGCCACCAACCGGGACTAGAGGTGCCCTCCTGCAAAAGCCAGCGGGTCTAGCCGTTGGGCAGGGGACTTTAGTCCTGGTTGGTGGCTCCAACCGGGACTAATCCTACCTTTAGTCCCGGACCCAAATATGGCCGGGACTAAAGCCAAAAACCGATGCAAACCGAAAGTTTGTTCTCTAGTAGTGAACAAAGAGATGATCACCTGACCTATTAGATTCAAATCAGTCTATTAAAGCAAAGACAAAGATGTTAAAACAAAAAAAGCCTAAACGCATAACAAGCATCAAAACAAAAAGGCTACGATTGTTGTTTGGAAAACCATCAAAACTAAAGGGCATAACAAGCATCAAAACAAAAAGGCGAAGCCTACTATTGAGAAGCTTTTGGCTAAGTGCCAAGAACCAAATAGTATTAAAGATGCTAGTAGGCCTACCAATTCCTAGGAAGCAATTTTGCAGTAAGAATTGGCGATGGAATAATTCTTATGCATCAACGCCATTCCCTCAATATGGATCATATATGCCTATGCTTTACGTGCCTTATTTTGCATTTTTTTTCTTCACCATGGTATTCTTGTAATTCTTGGATGTCGTCTCCTCATAGATATTTTTATTCAGATTAGATTACTTACAGAGAGCAAACAATTCACAAGCCATCACCTACAAATAATGACTGATTTGATCAAACAAATTGATCTGTGGTGAAAAATAAGAGCAAAGTGATTAGGCAAGTCTATCGTATCAAGTATGATGGGAATTTGAAGGAAAATTCGGATATGGCCCAAGACAAAGAAAAACTGATAATTGGATAAATATTGGTTAGTTCTATTCATCAAATTGTCCCCAATGATGAGCTTGTTTTTGAACATGTAGCTCAAAAACAATAGTTTCGCTGTGGGGAAGATAGAGGCACAACCGCAGGTGCAACAGAAATTGGCCTAGCCGATCCCAAAATTTGCCTGGATGTTTTTGTGCAAAAGCTAAACAGAGTCTCAGATCAAAGAAAAACCGTAGGTGAACAAAGCTTTGAAGAACTCTTGGTCAGATATCAGAAGGAGATTACACAAAAGCAAAGGAATCAACCAAAGAAAGCCGAATATTCAAAACTACCACCTAGGAACTCAATTTTGAACAAATCCACCAGATGAAAAAGTTTATAAACTAGTTCCATGTTGTCCTAATGCATTTTTTTAGGAAAAACAGGTATAAGTATAGTGTAATATTTGTGCTTGACTGGGAACAGTATTTGTGCCTAATGGAAACAGTAGATTATGCATATGTCATGATTACGTATAGCATCTGTGTCCTTAAAGCAATATTTTATGGTAGGCCTAAGGAAAAATGACAAAAAATGGCCACATTGCAATGAGTTAAGTGATTGGAAACCTCTCCGATAACTTATTACTAGAACAGATTGCTCCTTTCATTTTTTACAACAGTAACAGCTGAGTTGCAGTTTCCTAGATCCTAGTAACATCCATGGATATGATCACTAGTTTAGTTGCTGGATGAAAGAGCTTTCTGATAGAAGGCTACAAGCTCAAAGTAGATCTTAGTCATTGATCAGCAGCTGTAGCAAATTAGAGGAAAGCAGGACAGACCCAATTGATAACCAAAGTAGTTCTCAATCACCTATTTAGCACAATATAGGGCCAAAAAATGAACTACAAGAAAATTCATAGCTTGACTAGGATATAATTGTCCAAGATGTATAGATTATTTAGTTTTGTTGTTATTGTATTCATTTGTTTTCACAGAACACGGATTCCCTCTCATTCAAGTTATTGGATAATAATAGGTGTCTTATGGATCTGTGCCTGAGAAGAATGGAATTAGAGTTGGTGATGTTGTTGAAAGTTTGAATGGAGAATGTATTACTAATCTGGTTCAGGTGTGTTGTAGTTTTCATAGATTTTTTATAGAATATGATGAAAACAAATTTTTCTTTTATGACATTCTGTTTTTTTATTCTGCTTGATATTAGCTAGAAATTATGTTGCTGCATCTGTCTCAACAACACCTTGAAAGAAGAAACAATGATGATTCTATACAAAGATAAAACCAAAAGGTGGCACGACAAGCGCGTAAAAATAAAAGAATTCAATCCTAGTGACAAGGTCTTGCTCTTCAACTCTAGAGTCAAACTCTTAAGGCATGAGAAGCTCAGGAGCAAATGGGATGGACTGTTCAGCATCATCGAGTCATCAGCACATGGCGCGACGGCACTTCAGAACGAAGGTACATATCTCAAGGTAAATGGTTGTTGATGATCATTTTGTCAACGTTTTGAATAGTCAAAAACATCACAAAAGTGTCACATATGAAAGAAGATAAGAAAAGCATGAGTGATTTTGGTTCAAATAACTTGGTTCCACATATACATGTCCTCTTTTTAAATGTAGATACAAAATGGAAGAAAAATCATGTTGGGAGGCCCAACTTGGGGGTTGGTCGGACGCCCCAAGTATGGCAAATGGCCCATCCCAACATGTCAACATGATGTACCATGCTCCTGGAAGTGTTCCGCAAAAGACGGGCCTAATTGGCCCTAGGAGCCCAGTTGGCCGACGTGTCAATTTTCGCCAATTGAGCTCAATTTTGGTGTGGACTGAGGAACCACACTCCACAAAGTGCCCCAGCAATTGGATGCAAATTGTGCTTTCTCTAGATGATGTCTGACGTCTTCCCTTGTATTGAAGGGCCTACAACTAATGTACAAGACATCTCCAAGTGACCCCACCACTTTGTACCCTCACTAGAAGGCTGAAGGAAGCCTCCCCACCTAGTGGGGGGCCATGGAAATGGAGGGGGTCGGCTGTCCCCCCTGTGCCCATTCTACTTGGATCCTCCCTAGACACATCTATCCTCATCCATGCAACCCATCACCACCACCATCCATTTCATGATGGTTTGATCCAAGGGAGGAGGATGGAGGTCTCAGGAATCCATGGGCCCACACCAAAAGCGCTATAAATACCCCCCTACCCCGTCACTCTCAAGTCATGACCACTAAGGCGGAGCTATACACTTTTACATGGGCGAAGTCCTGCTCTAATAGTAGCATAGAAAATAGAGAGAGAGTGAGGTTAGTGTGAAGAAGAGTCGGGCCTGTTGGCATCTTCTCAAAGTTATACCTCAACGGAATACTTTTGATTCATTCAATGGGCTCAAACACAAAATTAGATGTACATAAACCACTAGACATTTACCATTTTGACCTAAGCACAATTAGATAGAATCAGGTCTTCTAGTTCACCCATAAACCTTGAGATATAGGAATGTGGCCTATATTTTCAGTTTATCACTAAAGGTTATCATGTTTTATCAGTTTATCACTAAACAACATGTTTTTTTATCAAAAAGGGAAGATCTATATGCAGCTGATTGTTGGACTAACTAGGATAACCAATGTTTTGTGTATAGTAGAAAGCTTGACAGAAACATACTAGATCAGGTTCATAATGTTATGAAAACACTACATTTACAAATTAAAATGTAAAAAATCATGAATGATGTTATTACCTTTTTGACCCATTTCCAATTATACATATATACTCCCTCAGGCTGGATTGCTTAGACCTAATGAATAGTAGTTTATGTCAAGAAATTTTGTTAACCAACAAAAATATATAGACTACAGAGTAGTAGAGATAAAGAGTGTACTTACATATAACACCCCACCGACTGAGAAACTGCAAGATATCATCAAGTGAAACAAAACAGGATAGCAGTCTTTCCCTGCACCATGGACCATTCTAATATAGTGTCACATCCATCCAACAACAGTGCTCCTTAGCTTCTGTCCTATCCTAGTATGTTGACTTTGACCAATGTCATGCCATACCCATGGGGGTTTGTAGAACTTTCATCATCATAGTCTCTCCCATAGTGAGATATTTCTCTAATAGTAGATATTCGAGGTCTCCTTGGTGGCCAGGAAACCATTATAGCAGTTTCGAGTGCGCTAGCAGGACTGTGGCTTGGAAGCAACAGCCGATGAGCATGAGGACAAGTACAACCATTGAAGAGCATAATAGCACATGCATCAATTTGGAGAAGTAAATCTTTGTTGCAGTCAATCTCGAGTACCCTTGCAATATTGTAGTACCTTTGTTTGTCTCTCCTTTCACATGCACGAAAACAATTCTCATGATGTTCACATAAGATTTTCACACTAAACAGATCTTGAACTTCTTGGGCAGTAATTGGTTTACCAACACAGAACATGTGATCAATGCATTAAGCTAAAGTAAGTATTGTGATGATGTCATCTTTTTCTTCCACTACAAATCATGTGTAGTAATTCATGTGTCTACATCTTTCCCCTCTTTTGTTTGGTGGCAAAACTTTCAGTTCCCCAACTTTGCTAGTGATGGCTAGTATTTCAGGCTCCCCCTAGGTTGAACCATAACATTAAACAACGACTCCGAGCATGTGGTCCAAACCCACATGGCCAGTGGATTTGAGAATGTTGTTCGATATTGCTTTGCTATCTAGTATAAACAACACAAATCTCTGGTAAGTCCTAATCTTTTTAAGAAATGGAAGGTAAACTTTTTTCTCAACAAGAATATAATTATTACTCCTAAAATGTGACATTTAATGCATATAGTTGTGGAAATCTAAATGGGTTAGATCATTTAAGCTTGAATAAGTACAATTACTCCACAGAAATCATCAAATTTAGGGAGAGCCAAGGCCTGGTCCTCACTCTTTGACAGACAATGCATATAATTTATACACGGAATCAAAATGCCTACGTTATTATTTTACGACCCACAAATCAATATGCATTCTAGGGTTTGCGAATCGAATTATACTATAGGTTTCAGAGGGGCCACGATCAACATCTTTAGTTATAGAGAAGCCTTACTGTCGGATATATGGGCCTGAGGTACCATCACCGACCATATATCTGGCCCGTCGAGTGGAGGACGTCCAAGGATGAAGCCCACGAGAATTAGGCGCAACCACCAACTTGGAGATCACGACGTATCAAGGATATCCACCGGCATCGTAGCTATGCTAGAATAGAATTGATCTGTTGTAGCAAACTAGGAATCCAATCTACCGTGTAGCTAGGAGTAACAGCCCCAGTAATCGAGCATACGAATACAAGAAGAGCAGCAACACCACTAGAGTAGGGTTTAGCGTGCACCACGCCCCAAACCAGTATAAATCCCAGTGTCTCGTGTGCTACATCTGATTTCATCTACGTGATCATGTTGCTAGGCATTGTCGGAGCTAATTCATCTGACACTTAGCATGCAAGGTGAACCTTCTATCTTCCATGAGTGATCCCCAAGAGTACTCCTGCTATCCCGCCTGCAGCGCGTGCCTAGCACGAGGGCAGGGCGGAGGCAACGTTTGAGGCGCAGACAGCATTGGTGCTTGAGACGCTGGAGTGGGGTGAAGGCAGCAATTGAGGTGTGGACGGTGATAGGGACTTGAGACACTATAGGACTCCAAGGTAGGACTAGGAGGAGGAAGCGGCGCGGCATTGATACGATGAGCGGACCTAAGGAAGTGAAATAAAAGGTGGAGACCAAGAGGAGCGGCGGTGAAACAGGGTTTAGCTGCTCTATCCGATCTCTTGGGTTTCGGTCAGGGAGGTAGTTTGAAAATTGTTGGTATTTCTTATGTCTTTTGGATAATTCTGCAAGCACATAGAATATACCGTTGTAGCATTTCACCCGGGAGTATTTCAAGGTATCGTTATTTATTTTATCCCAAAGCGGTAGCTAGGAATGATAATAAAAGAGAGATCCTTGTAATTACCACAACTTAGTATCAACTAATGACAGGGGTAATCGAAATATGGTAGGAAGGGATAATGCAACAAGTCAAGCTAAGATAACTAAAGATAACTAGTAAGTATAGCTAGGTGGGAGGACAATGAGTGAGTAAAGGATTCCAGTAATTCTAACTTTACTTCTTTGATTCTACCTTAACCATATAAATGAAACACATTGATTGAGTCCACACATCAAGTATACTATGCGGTAGGTGAGACAACATGAGGCAAACCCCTATCCGAAGCAGCTACCATTTTACTGGAGCCTTACCATTTTAATAACTTGCTTAACAACACGTGGTGGAATACAAAGGCTAGACAAGGCTATCACCACCTGCTAGATACCATGACAATCCGTGCGACAAGTGGTAACCAAAGGCAAGATAGTGTATAAGCACCACACTTACACCTTCTCTCACTACTCTAATTACATATGCACAGATCAACTAGAGCACCCTATGACAGGCGATGATCGTAATATAGGTGTGGGCTTGGATCACAATCTAATATGTAACAAGTATATGATAAAGATAGAGCATAACAACACTATAACAAGTATTGCACAAAATAAAGACTAAGTAAAGTAAAGCAAGAGTAATATATTAAATAAAGCAAAGTCTACTAAGAAAGGAAAGGTACAAGAGCTATACTAGACTCACCAGAAGACAACTCTAGAAACCCCGAGCAAGCTCGACTCAACTCTAACTCCCACACTAGACTATAGTACTAAGAGAGTGGAACTACACTAATCTTCACTTGTAGCTTGAATGCACCATTAATGGAGAAGGGGTGTGAGCCTCCTTTTATAGGTGGAGGCAGACGTCAGCGATCCGTGTGGCTTTTCATCGCAACCATTGGATCAAATCACCATTGAACCGCGTGCCATTAATCAATGGTATGGATTGCTTTGCATGCATGGAGGCATGCACTAAGGAAGTGGGTGAAATTGCAGGTCGGTTGGCTTCCTAGGGGGTCAGCCGACCCCGCAATGATAGGTGGGCTTCCTCTTTCTTCTAGAAGCATGTCCCACATGTAAGTGAGTGTGTATGAAGCGTAGATCTACTTTGTCACATCGGGTTGCTTCTCTTGTGGGCCCATGAACCCTTGTGACTTGATCCTCCACCCTTGAGAGAAAACACAAGTGTGATCCAAGGGTAAAGAATGACTTTGGGATGCTTCACATGGACCATGATGACTTGGCATGGCCTAGTGGGCCCAAGTAGGGGTCGGGCGACCCCCCTATGTGGCCCCACAGGCTCATCATCTCCAGTTTTGCTATGTCCTGCATACAAATACCTAAAGAACAAGTGGAACTTGTTATTGACAAAAATATGTTCATGACATGTTATTCTCCCTTTGAAACCGAGGCTGTTGATGGTGTTTTGAGAGTATGAAGTTGTGACATTTTCACCGTCAACATGAAGCAAAGCCAGCTAGGTGATTGGGTAATGGTCGGGATCTGGCTCGTTTGTCCGCTATGCATAAAAAGCTAGGTGCACACAGATGGATTCGGATCCAATATATATGAATCGGATTTGGATAGTATTGTTACTAGATTTTAATTCTAGTATGGGAAGACGGTTTTATTGAATACGAATACAAACTAAAATTCAGATTCACTTCTAATACACTCCTTATCTACTTAATTTTGAAGTTAGTGTTCAGCTAAACGTGTCTAGACGGTTGCCACCTATTTAAAAGCTAAAGGGTGGGAAATTAAACGCTAAACACATCTAAAAGGTCAAAAGGTAGAAAAAGCTTGAATGATGGGATTAATTAAATGGTGTCTACATGTGTTTAAACGGTCATTTAGCTGATAAACCATGAAAGTTTGAGTGCTAGACAAACTTTTTGACAAGCAAAATTGAGCTTATGCATGGAGGGAAAATTTTCATGCTATTTACACAATGTATATATGACTATCTTTAAGACTCTGTATAATTGTTTATTGTCTATGTTAAATTGTACAACTATGTTCATGCCTCAAATTACATTTAAAAATTCATATAAAATCTATACTTTATATTGTATATTTACTGCTTTTGTTTAGCGACTAGGATAACAATGATTGAAGGTAACAACCATATATCTTTTTTAGAATGGTGTTATAGTAGAACAAAATTATTATGTAGGAATTCCAAAATTGAGTAGGAATTTCAAAATTGAGTATATAAAACATTCTTGATTTCTCCGACATGTGAAGAGCACCTAATATATAGTAGGTAAATCATATGATAGGTTTGCTTGGTATCACTCTAACCCTTGGAGCAATCCTACATAGTTTAACAGAACACAATCCATTTTTAATTGGTTTATCTTATATGTGCAAAAGTCCAAATTGTAGATAGCCTACCCCAAATATCACCTACAAGTAATGTTCACCTCCAAGTGACATTATCTTTCAAGTGGTATTTTGACCTTAAAAGTCTAAGTGCATGTCTTCTACAATTATTCTAGACACTTGTATGCAAACTTTTAGGGAAGGTCATTCTACAAGATTGGCATAACTTATCATGTGTGTAGTAGTCTCACTGAAAGGAAAATGGAGTCTCTAGAGCTAAGCATGGATGATCACTTACAAGTGGTATTTTATATCCTTGGTGGTATGGCATATCATACAAATTGATATCAAGTCCAATTGGATTTCTACATGTGGTATCCCTAAACCAGTGTCATTTTGTTGTCTTTTCATTGGCATCTCTTATATGCTTTCTCCATTCAAAGGTCCTAAATGGCTAGAGGGGTTGAATAGCCTATAAAAATTCTCTACAAATTCACTAGAGCAAGTGGTTAGTAAACTAAATGGCGAAATAGCATTTTGCTCTAGCTCTAATCAAATGGCAAGCCACCTATCCACAATTCTAGTGATTATGATCTCTAGGAACACAATCAAGGCTGTGTCTCTACTTGCCTAAGCTAGTGTGCTTGCTAAACAACTAATTAACTAGCTACACTAACAAACTACACAAGCTACCTCTACACAAGATAAACGAAAGTAAATACAAGGAGAGGTAGAAGATGTTATACCAAACATGACAAGAGACAATATATGATCACGAAGTGAAAACAAAGAGCTAATTGACATACAATTTATCCCGAGGTTCACTTGCTTGCCTGCAAGCTACGTCCTTGTTGTGATGGCTGATTCACTTGGTGGTTCATGAGCTCATTGAACCATGCCAAGCCCTACACAAGGGCGCACAAGAACCTACACAAGATGAGGGTGCTCAATGTTATGAGCAATCCACACCAGGGAATGAGCCCAAGAACCCCTCACAAATCCACCAAGAGATGGCCACGAACAATCACCAACACGTGCCAACCTCCTCAAGCTTCTCTAAGCCATCTAGGTGATGGCAACCACCAAGAGTAACGAGAAAACCGTAACTAGAACAATCCTCAAGTGCCACTAGATGCAATCACTCAAGCAAATGTACTTTGGATCACTCCCAACTCACTTGGGTGATGAATAAATCAAGAGAATGAGTGGGAAGGCTTTCGCTTAGCTCACAAGGATGTATGGATGATCAAAATGTCCAAGAGAGTGAGCATGAGCCGGCCAAGCTCTATTTATGGAGCCCCAAAGTTCACATAGCCATTACACTGTCGTGGGGGCTCTAGACCGTGCACCGGACCCTGGTCTAGACCATCCATAGTAGGGTCCGAACGCACTCCTCGACCAATCACGTTACGCCACCCCACCCTTGACTTAAACTAGCCATTGTGCGCCAATGGCACTATGTCAAATCGACCAGACCAGACACGCCACCAAGAGTTTGGTCCAGTGCATGCCAGGGTCCAGTCAGTTCTAGAGAGCTCCCCGAGCGCTCAAACGTCTTCGGACCGAGTCCGGTCCCTCGGTCCGGATCGATGAACAATGGCATCTAGAGAGATTTGGTCGCTCTCTGTTTTGCCCAAATAATTCTTTGAACAAAGCCGACCGTCCGAAGCACTTTGACTTGCCATGTGTCCTATGCGCTACTGTGCTGATCAATCGGACACGCCAACATTGGCTCGGTCCCCTGCCTTGGTAGGGTCCGGTCCGAGCATGAGTCAGTCCATAGGCTAGGGTTAGGCACTGGACCCGACACCCTTGGTTCGGTCCACCTTAAGCCTAGAGTCCGGTCCCCTTTTCTCAATGTTTTTCATCTCCAATCTCTTCACCCTTGCTCCCAAGTGCTAACCACAAAGTGTATCACCATTGTGCACGTGTGTTAGCATTTTCTCAAAGCATTTTCAAGGGTGTTAAGTTAGCACACTAGGTACTAATAATGCATATGGAAGTATGAATTCACCTAGTGGCACTTCATAACCATTTTAACCATGATTATCCCCTCTTCATAATATGCCTATCTATCCTAAATCCAATCACGCCCTCTATGGTGTCTATATTGGCGAACAAAAACCCTATTGATACCTTTGCCTTGATCATCATTGGATTTTTGTTTTTCTCTTTCTTCTTTTTCAAGTTGGAGCTTGATCATCATCACTTGTCCATCTTCATCACCATGGACTTCATCTTGCTCCACCACTTGGACTTGGACCATCCTATCTTATCACAACACTTAGACAAGGATTAGTCCAAATAGGTTTCATCAATTAGCCAAAACCAAACTAGGGCTTTCATCCATACATCTCTATCTCTATCTCTTATAATCCTAAACCCCACTAGCTATATATCTCAACGTGCAAGTTATCCACCTCAGCAATGCACTATCACATGTAATTAAAATTCACTAGCACATGCAATTGTAATGTTCACGTCAACAAAACACACAAGCATTTTGTTGTCCAAGTCAACATACCACACAATCCATTAATACACAATTCCTGCAGCAACGAGTGGGGTATCCTTCTAGTTATATAGATTAAGCTCCTTTTTGGGCTAAATAGTCAGTTATGCACATGTTTTGCCATCGACCATATGTATGCATACAAGCTCTAGCCTATACCAACATCGTGTGACAATCAATTTATGTTGGCATTCTTCAACTCCACCGGCTTTTGTGCTCCACCATATTGGAAGCTCAAGCCTTTAATAGCTATTTTCTTTGAGCAAATAGAGAGTGAAAGGGACAATTATCCCTAAGAGGGAGGGTGAATTAGGCAATTTAAAATCTACTTTTAAAACTATGACCTCTAATTCTCTCCTAGTCAAAACTTAAGCAATAAAAATAAATCTAGCTATGCAACTAAGGATTTTGATAGGTGTATTGTTATCTCTATCTCCTAGATGGTATCTCCTGAACTGCTCCCTACTGTCTTCACTATCTTCTGGCCAAACCTCTGCGAGTCTCGTTTCCTCCGGTACACAGTGGCGGGCACACCACAAACGCGGTTGGTGTGGTCTCGTAAGACTACAAGCCCCTCTAAGTACAACAATGGTGAGCCGAAGTACCAAGTGAGCAAGAGGTATGCAAACCTCACTAACATTAGACCTAAACTAGAGTAAGCGCATAAGCGGTGTCTAACTAGCCTAAATACTTTGCAAAAGCACCTACACTGGCCATCTTATGATTCCTTAAGCTCATATGGTGGCAACAGCACTCTAGAGTGGAGTCTCAACTCCCTTTTTATGTTCCTCATCTTCTACACCCTTCAAATTGCCGATCGGGGTGATATTTATAGGCCCTAAGTCCAAAACTAATCGTTGCCAAAAGCTGCAGCATTCTGCACATACACCGGAGAGGTCCGATGCTACTTTGATAATCTGACTGTTATGCTGCTTTCTGTGAGCACCGGAGCTGGCACCGGAGTTTGCACCATAGAGGTTTCCGGTGGGCACCAAAGTGCAAACAATAGAGCTTGCATCGGAGTTCACACCGGAGATGTTCGCTACTTAATTTTCAGCACGACATACTCGTATTTTGGGCATAAAATTTAGCTCCAAACTCCGATTTTGATGACCTTGGACTTTTTTGAAAGCTAATGAAAAGCTCTATAACTTTGAACTGATGTTATATCAATCTGAGAAGATCTAAAATCATGAGACAAGACTAATTCATCCACCTCTTTGTCTTAGCTTCAGTGGCTTCAATTTTGTTTTTGTCTTTGCGTCCTGACTATTACTTGGTGTTTTAGACTTCTAGTATGTCTTGTAGGTCTTCAACATGACTTTTAATGTCTTGCTTGAGGTATTGCTCACTTTAATTTTCCATATTGCCAAAGTCCAAGTCAACCTTGCATCCATTTGAACTCACACGGAAGTGACCTCTGCCCGGTCCGCCAACAGCCTATCAAGGTTTGCTCTTCCCTGTGTCATTCCTGTCAGTGGGTTTGGGTAGATGTCCAGCGAAATTGTGGGAGGCTGGGTGTTGGTACGACTGCACCCGAGACTTGCAAGCAAACCCCCCATTCCTTCTGCTTCCTCTGGAAGCTTTCCTATTCCGCGGCGCCCTCACGAAGACGGGGAGTTAGAGATCGCCACATCGAGACGACGCAACCTATGGGTAGCGCCCTTCGTCTACCGCCGCCCCTCCGGCAACGGCACCAGTACGTCGCCTAGCCCTCCTACTCTGCTCCTACGGTGCACGTACGCATGTGGAGAACTAAAGGTACATTCGCATTTCTGATGGTGGTTTCTCTTGCTTTTTTGGGCGTGTGCATGTGTGCAGGGGAGGACACGCTCATCATGGCCGCCCTCGACGGTGACCTCGACCGGCTCAAAGGTTCCCATCTTCGCTTCTCCGCAATCGGCATCCATCGAGATCCCCTGCCTCCTATTGCGTGGTTGCATGCTCCTGTGCTGAATTAATTCACTCCTTAATTTGATTTGGTTTAGAAGCCTAGTGACCCTATTTGTGTGTTCACGATCCTTATGCTCCTGATAATATCACCTCAGCATGTGTCTTTGTCATCGTTTCTTTGGAATTTTTTTTTCTGTGATGCTATGTGTGGCTGCTCTGATTTGATCATGAGTTGGAGCTTGCCTGTCCTTACACAGACACTTAGGATTAGCCGTGTAGATGTCCAACTTATTCTGTTACCTAGTGATTGCAACATCACAAGCTTAAATGCTTTTATTGGGTTAATTGGAAAGTGCCATTACAATTTTCACGGTTCTGAAAAACGTTATTACTATTCGGATCCATTTAGATCCTTGGAATTAAATTCATTCTAATAATTACAATTTAGACATAGATTAATTAAGCTTATATAGTCGAAATATATTTGTATATTTATTGTTAGGCATATAAGGGGCATACTTATATATTGCATTTCTATTATAGGAAAGTGAGTTAAAGAGTGTGCTATAAGTTGGAGAATAGAATTATAACATAGTGATCTATATAATCTATTTTTATCTCTCACCCTATGAATTTGAGATATGCATATTTGTAAGCTTGGGAAAGTAATAGAATGTCAAATTCCAAGCCAAATAGCCTAATCCATTATGTAGATTTCAATTTCTCCAAAATGAACGGGATCCACACTGCCCCTTCATGTATTTGGAAACATGCCATCCCAAATGAGTAGATGTCCAGCCCATTGTACCCGTACACCTCCAGTGCCATGAACGTGAAGGCATGAGCTCTGATGTGCCTATTCTAGCCCCATCAAATCTCTGCACAACTATTTCCAGTTGTGATTATAAAATATATTTTCGGGCTAGTGAGCTAATCACACGCAGTGGATGGCCTGGGACTTGCAAAGGATCAAAGGTCCAATCTTGAGCTCGCCCTGGTTGCCGTTCACGAAGATGTTGTCACACTTGGTTGCCGCCGAGAGGTCAGCACAGAGGGCGGCGGTCCCAGCTAGTGCACGGCAGCGAGAGAGACAGGGCTAGGGAGCGGCACGGTAGCGAGCGCGGGGTCGATGGGCGGTGCAGCAGGGTCCATGCCTCCCGTGCACCCAAGCAGCCATCGTTGTGGCCTCGCCGTGCGCTAAGATGCCTGCACTACTGCCGGTCCTGTGCTGGCCACGCCTCGGCGTCACCTACGCGTGCGCCCCGCGCAGCCACAACCCGGCCTTCACCCGTGCGCCGCCGCCGTGTGCTCAGATGCCTGCACTACTGCTCGCCACTCCTGCGCAGGCCGTGCCTCGGCGTCGCCCACGCGTGCGCCCTGCGCCGCCACAGCCCGTCCTTCACCCGTGCACTGCTGCCGCTCGCGCATATTGGGTGGTTGTATTGTTTGGAGGCTACGGACGGTTTCTGAGAGCAAGCAAGAGAGAGAAGAGGAAGAAGAAAGGGGCATTACAGTCCATACAAAAATACCGTATGCTGCTATCGGCCTGCAGCTGGGCCTAGACAACATTAAACGTAGGGCATGGCATATTTCAAGAAGCACTAGAATTGTAATGACATATTTCAAAATAGATGAATAGTAATGGTGTTTCTCATAACTGTGAAAATTGCAATGGCACCATTCCGATTAACCCTTATCTTTCTCGATAACCAAGAAGCTCTATTATTTACATATGAGAAAATGATGTATACTCATGTCCTTTTAACAAATTCTGGCCAAATCTTTGCAATATGTGTTGGGCAAAGTGGTTTGCTTGTTGAGTCTTGCTTGGATAAGCTAAATTCGTCGTAATTTTAGTTTTATGACAAATTTATGACGAAAAACGGTTTGTCATAGAAAGCGCGTCATACTTGAAGTTCCGTGACGAATCTAGAAATTCGTCATGAAAGTGGTTTGATCTGCGACGAAAAACTGATCGTCCTAGAACTGTTTTGGCATACATGGTAGGGGCAGCCACGCCGGCAGGTGCTTCCGTTGGAGATGCTTTCTACATGTACATACTATAGCCGGTTGCATTGGAGATAGTTTGGGTCACGTGACACCTTATTATTGGACAACGTGGCTATCTTTGGTTGTTGCACGTTTTAGATTCTTAGTTGACCACGTGTTGGGTTCCTGTTGTTCCTCATGTTAGTTTTCTATTGGCACACATGTCATGTTGCGGTTGGAATAGGTGTCACTTCTTCATTGGACCATAGGTCACATTTTTATTGGCCCACGTGATATGACCACAATCCCCGCGTGTCTTTCTTTTACTCGACCATGTGTCACGATGTTGTATGTTGCGTGTCAGTATTTTATTAGGCCACGTATCGCGTCCTAAGCTACACATGCGTCTTCTTTTATTCGACCACGTGGCAGGACGGATTTGTACCACGTATTTGGTTTGTATTGGCCCATGTGTCCTATCCTGGCACTTACATGTGTCATTCACTGGTTTGTCCACGTGTCAGATTCTTATGTAACAACGTGGCATGTGCCAGATCTATCACGTGCACACCAATCATTACATTAGAAAAAATGATTTAAGATCTACACTGCTGCACAAAATGACTACGTGCATAATTATATTAAACCTGAATCAAATAACAGTCAGTTCAGCTCAGCAGCAAACCACTGACAGAGTTCACATATCAAGCCGCCACACAACTTCACATCAAAACAACAAACAAACCACATGTTCACTACATCAACAAGATTGAGAGTTACTAGCGCTTAAGAGCATGATATGCTCATGGAGCTTATTGTACTCCTCCTATTGTTGTTTCTTGAAATCCTCAAACTGCCTTTTAGTGTTTTCTTCCTTCCTCGTCAGTTGATCCACTTATTCGGCGAGGCAAGCTGAACTTTCCTATTAAGTAGCAAGCCATTCCCAAAGTCTGAAGCAACTTGTCCTGATACCAGCATTCTTCAAAGAAAAGGTGTTGCAGCTAGCCTAGGGAGAGGACCTTGGAAATAACATCAACAACAGGTTCTACTCATATAGTTTCCATAGCTTCATACAAAAACCAAGGAGTAAACATTAGGTTACAGATTATGCAAGAGGACTTAAATTGTAGAACCAATAGATTATTTCATAACAAGTAATGCATAGGTCTTCCTTAGCCTACTGCCAATAGAGATTCATAAGCACAATGCATAGGTAACATATTAACTGTTGTAATATTACAACTTTAAAATGATGGTGCCACATTAGGCTCCTCCTACTTTTTCTTCTTTTATGGCAATGTCTTCAGCAGATTTTAAGCAAATGAAGGTACTTACCACTGCTTCTCTTGAAGCATCGCTCAGTCCCATGTTGCTACTGGTATGGAAGTTGTTGAAGATTCCCACTGCATCAACATCTTCATGAGGTCGATCATGTTCTTCATCGAGCACTTCTTTATCGTGTCTTACATCCTTGTTGTTTTTGTCCTTTTGTTAAAATTGCACATGCCTTTCTATTGATACAAAAGGCATTGCGTATTTGAATATAAAAAAGTAACACAACCATCACTTACATATGCTTGTAGGTGGGTAACATAGGAGCGAGATCCTATAACCTAGTGGTACTTGACTTTTGCATGGTTTCGCTTGTTCTGCTCCGAGGCTCCCTATAACCACAATTGTGTTAAACTATAGCACAAGTCGACCACATAAAGACAAGACAAGAAATAAATGAGTTCACACACACAGAGACATAGACACACACCTTGTTCTTGGAACTTGACCACTTTTGGATAAGTTTACACCACCGTGTGTCATTCATGAAAGACGCAGGAGAGGTCTTTCTGATTTGATCAGCGGGGATGCCGTTGAAGTAGGATCACTTGAACCTATACCGTGTCTGCCGTATAACAGACTGGAATACACTCGCGCATGCTTCTTTTGTTGCTTCATCATTGTCATCAATGGCCAGCCTCAACTGCAGAAGTGTGAATGCAAATTAAATCCATTACTAAGTTGCTCAAGGCATAGTTGAATGTCAACAAAGGATATACATACTTACAGATAGCTTAGCCACAAATTCATTGAGATGTTCGATCCGTCGCTTGTATTGTTTCTAGTGCGAGAAAATTGGTACTTGAGACTTGACTACTATACCTGCCTCTGAGGCAAACTTAGCCGCTTGTAATGGATCATGTGGCCTTCTGTTTCCCTTGACAACCGAGATAGGTATCCTTGTTCCCATTGATTTGGTGGCTTTGTGAAGCCAAACTCTCTTAGTTGCTTGCTTCGACTTTCTCGCTCTTCTCTGCAATGGTACTACACAGTTTTCGTACATTCAGATTGTTAGAAAAGTAACATGGATATCAAATAGTGTGACTTGATTTATAGACTTGTCTAAGGTAATACCAACCTTCACAAATTTGGTCATTCTGCGGGTGGGGAGGTGGAGTCTCCTCTTCGGCATGGCTAAGGTCATCTTCACATGACCAGTCCCTCACAGGGCTTTGTTTGCCTTGTGCGTGCTGACTTTTGGACCTCGTTTGAACTTTAAGATGCTGCAACTCTGCTAGACTAGTTGGCATCACTCTCTTGGATTGCCATCCCCTAGGACCCATATTGGTGCTATCATTTGCCCTGTTGGCAGGGACTTCTCTATGGCTTATTCAACCCACAACCTAAAATCGAAGAAACAAACTTAAGCGGCAAGCATGTAAAAATTGCATTGCTATCTACACAACAAAGAATTGAATTGCACTGCTACCTAAACCAACCCCCTCCCATACCAACCTGACAAGATAGAACAAGCACCTCAATTACAAGGAGTACTGGCTTTTCTAAATCTATATCTATATCACCATATCCCTAAACACGCTCCCCGATTCAGGGAGATATTTTGGATGTCAACATGTAGATTACAAAGGCTTTTGTTGAGTTACCCTTGTACCGAATGTCAACAAAACAGAGCAGGAGCGTGCAAATTAGGCTCCTAAACTACAGCTCATACGGAAACCATTACTTGAAAAAAGCACATGTGAACTACAGCTTATACAGCAACTATTACTCGAATAAAGCACATGTGAACTACAATCAACTAAAAAACATGTAACCCCATCACTATCTACATGTCACAGGTTCAACCACTAGAATACAACACGCATCATAAGGCATTGTTTGGATACGCATGTATTCATCTTGATCCACATGTGTTGAAGTGGATACACATGCATCCAAACAAGCCAAAAAGGAATTTGGGTACCTCTTCCTTTTCCTAGCTAGGCTACATCATCGGCACCGCCCTCTTGTCATCCTAGTCGTAGAAGTGGTGCAGTCGCCGTCGATGAACAGGTAGCAGATCCGGTGTGGCGGTCGTCAATGATGACATTGTGGCACAGTCATGACATGTGCCGATGTAGGGGTTCTGGATCCATCCTGTACCATCGTTGACGGCGGTCCGTCCACCGTCAGCGGACCTGCTATCGATGAAGGGGATCAGATCCGGCTCTAGCTCTGGCTCCGGCTAGGGTTTAGAAAGGTATGAGAGAGGGTGGGGCTAGAGAGATGATAAGGAGTCTAGCTGTTGTGCTGATGCACCTAGTTAGGGTTCGATCGGGGTGGCAGAGGGGGATAGGCTTTGGAGCGGGAGGAGAGATGGTGCGGCTGGTCCGGCTAGAGAATGGAGATAGAGGCGGAGACAACGACTCCTTGTGCTTTTATGTGGCCATCACAATACCACAAATACCCTTGTTTGAAATTGATGGCATAGTAAACTAATTTTCCACGAGGAGGGCAAAAGAGAGAGATCTAATTTTTCGGTGTGTGTTGGCGGCACTACTGGGCGCGGGGATTTCATTTTCGCCTGAAATCAAAATTTTGCGCGGGCAGATCACCGCCCCGTCTAGTGAGCAGAGACAGAATTTTATATAATGATAATAATGATAATGATGATGATATATAATACACTAATATGTGTATTAACCATTGGATCACCAATATTAATCCCCCAAGTTTCAGTGGACCCCCCGAGTTTCGGTGGACGGTGACTCCTTGACAGCTGTTTATGTGTCGGTGATGTAATTACACGGTACGTGGGAAAGTCCACCACTAAAGGCATTCTCTCAGTACCCAACTTTTCCTCTCCTATGCACCGTTTCCGTCACCGTTCACCCTATTCGGCGCCACCCACCCTGCGCCGCCTCCCCCCTCCCCACCACACACCGAAACCTCATGCCTAGATCCTTCCATGCCATGGGGATCTACTGCGTTGCGGCGATCTATTGTGCCGCCATCTATCAGCGTGCACTCCTGTGAGCAAGCCGGTCAAGATCGCCTTCTCGCCTGGGCACGGTGAGGCCGTTTGCGATCTTCTCTTTTTTTCTTCATGAATATATGGTGTTTGATGAAATGCATCTATAATTTTTTCTGATTGTTGCAGATGGCACGAGTTAAAGCGAATAAACTACCACATCGCAGAAAGAACCAGAGGCAGGCAAACATTCTTTGAGAAGCAGAGGAATAGGCAGCACCACAGCCTAGAAAAAGCCAAAAGAAGGCTCGTAGTCTCCCAGAAGTAGAGGAACAAGCACCACCATAGCCCAGGAAGAGGCACAGAGAAGGCAGACAATGTCTGAGAAGTAGAGGAAGAAGTAACCAAAGCTATGCTAGCCCTAGAGTCTAGGAATTCTCATAAGTGGACTCAAACAACTTGCCGACAGCAGCAGCGTGAGGAGAGTGCTGAAATGCAACTCAGGGAGGAGGAGCTCGCTGAGGAACAACTACAGCTCATGACCGAGTTCCACTCCAAAAACTAGACCAGTCGCTTTGCACCTTCCTGGATCCAATCTACAGTTACTCATCGGTGCGCTCGGACTCATGGAGGTTCGATGTGTGCCACAATTGGTGGTACGAGGATCAGTCAATGAGGTAATTTGATGTCTACCAATGGTGGTACGAGGAGCAGTCGAGGAGGTTTCATGTCTGCTAATGGTGGTACTACAAGCAGTAATATTGAGAGAAAAAAAGAGGTTCAGTTCTATGACTTTTGGTATTTTAGCTCAAAGAAGATATGGAGCATCAGGTTCTGTGATATTGAGTTCTGGTTTCCACTACACAAAGAGCCTGGCACAAAAAAGAGTTCTGGACTGTGACTCAGGAGAGTTTCTTCAGGAGCTACCATGCTAGAGGGACGACACTAGCAGACCATAGGATATATATGTGGTTGGGATGACCTTGAGAGTGCAGCTGGTATACCCATCCGGCCCCTCTTTGAGTGGTTCCCGGGCTTTGTTCACCTTTTCAATGAGGTGGATCGAATTGTGATAAACTGGGTGCGTCAGTTCTATGCAACGGTGTGGATTCATCCAGAGCATGAGTTCATTGGTTTTATGATCGATGGTCGGCTAGAGCGATTGTACTATGACCGCCTACAAGAACTCCTCAGGGTTGACACTTTAGATTGGAAGCTCCACCAGATAGTCTACAGAGATGCTCTTCCTCCGCGTTGTAGCAGGGCTGGAAGTACTTTTCCTATAGACCAGGAGATTTGGCCACTCTTCATGGAGCCCTTCGCTGATGGCTCCTTGCGTACACCAGATAGACTATGTCCAGAGGTTTACATTCTACACATGGCTCTGAGGAAGATAGTCCTACCTTGTGGTGGCAACAGGGATTCATTGACCAACTTGCAGCAGTGGCTACTACTATCAATATGGAGAGGCGAGCAATTTGACTTCTTACACTGGACGGTAGCACGTGTACCCTCACATCATCAGCTATCTGCTATGCACGATTGACTCTGAACGGAATGGGCCGATGTACAATGAGTCGACCTACAAGGTTATGACCTACATGTCAACAAGTCTAGATGATCATCATCATGGACAGTGTGCCCTTATGTCCACTCAAGAGCTGTTACCCATGCAGGACAGTAAAAGACACAAAACGGTGGATGCATCCCTAGAGCAGGCAGAGCACCAGTGTGGGATTAGAGGAATCTTGAATATACTAATGCAAGATTCAGACTTCGATGATAGCGACAACCGTGACCCTACGTCAGACAACCACGATGAGGGAGGGTCGTCCTCCGGTGGTGTGGCTAACAAAGAGGTGGACGATGTTGCACCTACTATAGAGACATTAGCCAAGCAAGCACCACCTCCAGTGTCCGTTCAGCAACAGTCGGAGCTTAGACAAATACTTGCTAGGCTAGTTGTCGGCCAGGAAGAAAACCAGAAGCGTATGGAACGACAAGAGAGGTTTTAAAAACCAAGTTTGGATAAGCAAGTGCAGAGTGTGGTCCTCCTCAAAGAGCAGGTCAGCCAGCAAGCATATGCTTTTTGTGAGACCATCAACCAACAAGGCCAAAAAAACAACATGATGTGCAATGTGTTCACTGGTTGCCTTAGTCAGCTGTACAGTGCCACATGGGTTAGGCCCCTGACTTTCAGACACTTTAGTTGCAATGTGGTAATCAGGTCAACTCCATTGTAAAGCTTTATCAAGGGGTAGGTTCTTGCGTCTCGATAATACAAACCACCAAGTCCACATAGAGTTACCCATTACGATGCTACATAAGCTTGATTTCATATATATCTTAAGCTTGTCCTCGATCAGGGCGGTGTAGTGATCCACCTTCTTTTTGTGTACCCCTCTCAAGTCAATTTGGTGCAAGCCACCACAGAGGCACATATAGGGCTTCTCGAATTAGGATTCTCCAACGCCTGAGCCTTGAGAGTACTTAGTTGGCTTTGAGCTTTTGCTTACTTGAGGTCTCCTTGATGAGGCAGGTGATCCACAAGATTATACATGAAATCTCCTACAAGTCATCATCATCTCTAGGCATGTGATCTCTGCCATCACAGTTACTATCGTCACTGCAATACTGGTCCAGTATCATCTTTATCCTCATCTTCATCCTCATTGCCTTCAAGTATCCCAACTGCTTCCATCTTATCTCTTAGAAGGTCTTCTAAATTAGCTTCAATGACAGTGGCTTCTCCATCATGACTAGCTTCGTGCATAACCAGATCACCATCACCCTCTAGCACTTCATGCTCATTATCAGAACAATGATCATCTTGGGGCACTTGATGCTCTATTTCACTCACATCATACATATCCCTATGTTTGAACTTCTGCACAACCCGCTAATCTTTGCCCAACGAGGTGTCCTGCTGATAAATTTTTTCCTTGCCTATGTCACAAGAATGAAAGGGTCACCCTTGTACCACAATGATGTAATGTTGACAGATTTGAAATGTCCATCATCGTTAATGCTTGCAAAATTCGTATTGCCAGCTAGATTGTACCAGTCACGGCGTAGAAGAACTACCCTCCTATGGCTTTGTACGCTAGAGCTATACATCAACTAAATAATATCTCTGAGGACACCAAAAAATTCCGCTATTTCGCCTTCATGTGGGTCGGCGGTCATGACACCATTGTTCTATGTATGTAGAGATTTCTCACGGTCAACAATGCTACACGTAACAATGACTCCATTATTATTTCACTCAAGTTGCATAGACTTCACGACTCGGTATCGGGGACCACATAATAAAATGCATACAAACCTTCACCACAATGATGTAATGTTGATGATTTGAAATGTCTCTGTTGGTTTCTCTCTCGATTGTACGCTCTCCTCAATCTGCACACAAACATGAAACCACCATCCTAACAGAACTGAAATATGCACACAAACTAAGTTATCGTATAATTCTGCCAATGATAGGCCTAATAGAACTAAAATATGCTAATCATGTACATGAGACTTAAACCACGCTGGAAACTCTACTGCTAGCCTACTATGAACATCATCACTTGCCCCTTCTTTCTGTAAACTTTGTCTGTATATTCTGTAGCACATATAAGCATAATTGTTGGTAACATTTTGTATGTAATATAAGAAACAACAAATCAGCATATAAAAATCATGCTTACTCCACATATGGTCCAACCTCATCGCAGTTATTAAGCACATACCAAGCTAGCGCATTAATTTTAGCTTTATCATTGTTGTCCTTTACCCAAATCCTACCAATGCGCTTGACACCATGCATGAAAACAAAGGTGTCACCATCTGATGGCCCATCATGTGACATATTGTTGTCGTCCCAGTTATATCTTGTTTGAACATTGTCCATGAACCTCTCCCAAAATGCTAACATCTCACTTTCTAAATAAGCCTCCATAATTGATCCTTCAGGCTTGGACCTATTCCTTAAGAAATTCTTCAATGTGCCTAGTCATCGTTCTGTTGGGTACATCCATCTGTACTGTACGGGCCCTCTAAGAAGTGCCTCATCAGGTAGATGGACAGCCAAGTGCACCATAACATCGAAAAAGGCCGGTGGAAAAATCTTCTCAAACTTGCATAAGATGAGTGGGATGTCCCATTTCAGCATTTTCACAACTTCTTTCCTCAGATTTCTACTGCACAACTGCCTGAAGAAGTTCCCAAGTTCTGAAATAGCTTCGTATACATCTTTGGGAACAAAACCTCTTAAGCCTACAGGTATGATCCTCTAGAGAATGACATGGCAGGTATGCATTTTTAGCTTGCCAACTATCTTGGTACCATCTGCACTTATGGATTTTGCAACGTTGGTTGCATAACCAACTAGAAACTTGACACCTTTAAGGAACATGCAAAATTCTACTCTGTATTTTTCCTTCATGACATAGCGAGCTTCTAGGAATTTAAGCGCGGTGCCTTGCTGCACTCCGTGATATTCGGGCCTTATGTTCATATCATGCAAATCTAGCCTAGCGTTCATTGTGTCCTTGGTCTTGCCCTCCACTTTCAGCAATGTCCAAAGAATGTTGTCACATATGTTCTTCTCAATGTGCATGACATCAAGATTGTGTGGCAGCAACAGGTCCTAACAATATGGCAGCCCCCACCAAGTAGATTTTAGATTATAAATTACTGGCTCTCCACACTTTTGTTTCTTTTTTCCACCATGCTTATCTTGGAAGACATCATTCACCTTCTCGAGTTCCTCAAGGACCTCCTCTAAGGTGAACTTTTTTGGCACATCTTGGTCCTCAGTTTCTCCATCAAAATCCAAACTCTTCCTCCAAGGGTGATTCCTAGGAAGGAAACGACGATGTCCAAGGTAGGCTAGCTTATTTCTTAGCTTCCTTGACAATGGATTTTTGTCACAATAAATAGATGCATAATAACCTTTTGTAGTTCAGCCTGACAAGGTGCTCAATGCTAGAAAATCATGTATGCACCAAAAGCACGGCAGCATGCAGAGCGAAGCCTTCACTATCAGGATGTAGTACATGAAAAGTTTTGACACCCTTCCATAGTTTTTGCAGTTTGTCTATAAGAGGATCCAAGAATACATCAAAATCCTTTCTTAGAGAGGTTGGGCCCGGGATTAGTAGAGACATAAAGCAATTCAATGGGTTGACACATTCCCATGGTGGAGGTTTAGAGGTGATATAAGAACAGGCCACATACTATATGTCGAGCTAAAGTTGCCAAATGGATTGAAACCATCTGTGGCGACAGCAAACCTCAAGTTCCTTGGATCATCTGCAAAAGTTTTGTTCTTACTATCAAAGTGCTGCCATGCATCCCCGTCTGCTGGATGGCTCATTTCATCGGTATACTTCTCTCACTTAGTCTTGTGCCATTCGGCGTCCTCTGCTGTTCCTCGAGAAGCAAAGTTCCTCTATAACCTTAGTATTAGTGGAAAATGCCTCAAAACCTTATGAGGAACCTGCATGCTACCATCTGCATCCTCCCATCTAGACTCTGCATTTTGGGAACACTTCCAATGACTTACGATCACTCCAAAACAACACACAGTTATTCTTGCACACATTGATACTTTCATAACCTTGTCCCAATTCTTGAATATATTTGTGTGCCTCCTCACATGATTTTTGTATGTTGCTCCTAGGGAATGCATCTGACAGCAACCCCAATAGTGCATCAAAATAGTTGTTGCTAATTTGATAGTGGGACTTGATATAGAGCAACCTGACAAGGAAGGAGAATCTTGAGTAGGTACATCCAGAAGAAACTGATTGCTTCAAATCATCCAACATTCTTGTAAACTTTGGCTCTCTTTTAGCCCGCTCTTCAGATAATAACAGGTTTCTAACTAAATCATCAAAATCTGGTAATATGTTATTGTTGTCGTCCTGCTCCTCCTCCTCTACAATCAAACCATCACGATGAGATCCATGCATATATGTAGGCTCTATAATGTCAATACTTGAAGATTCTTCCCCATGATGAATCCATCTAGTGTATGTGGGCGACATTTTTTATACAAATAAGTGGTCCTTCACCCTCTACCAAGGATGATACACCTTGTTAAGACATGATCGACACAGGCAAGGGATCTTTTGCCCCAGGTATCTTTGTTTAACCCACTCGATGAACTCTTCAACTCATGCATTGAACATCTCCGAGAATGGTACCCCATAAGGAATCTAGGTTCTATCCATTTATTGCAGCAAAAGTATGCAAAGTCTGCTAGAGTTTAGACTATTGGGTGGACAATGGCAAAACTAGAATTAGAACAAAGCATACTGTGTTCGAGAGCACTAATCTGTGCATTTGTTCATATCATACTATGGGACAGTCTGGTTTTCTATTTTCATGTGACAAAAACATTGATTTCAATTGAAATTCGTACAGAATAGCCTTTCTTTATGTGTACTTTACTTTATCATGTATAGAAAATTTTGTCCTATAATCATAGAAGAAGGTACTCAAACCTTTGTTCTATGAACTAGCACGGCTCGGCTATAAGCCGCCTCTACCGTGGCACACACCGGATCACATGAATGCCAATGCCGCCACACTCCACCGGGAGAGCACCGCCACACCACCAAAAGGATGCCTAAGCCACCACAGCAGATTGGGGATCCTCCGCCTCCACCGCCACCGCCGCTGTCGCCGCAAGTCCAGGGGGCACAAATTTGTTTCCACTTGTAGGGAATATCCAATTGAGGTCAAACCTATAGGGCATCCACACAGCCAATAGGATACTATAGCATCTCCAAATAGATATCAGCATAGCTAGGCATCTAGCGCAATGGTAAAGATGTTCCGTTCCTTGGTCTAGATCCCTGGTTCGACTCTTAGGTATCAGACCTTTTTTGAGAAATTAAACCCTGATGGCACACATGGTACAAGTGACACACAAGCCGTTGGGTCCCATAGGTCGGATGGAGATGGAGAAAGGTCCCATAGGTAAAAGTGACATGTAAGCCGTTGGGTCCCATAGGTCGGATGCAGAAGGGTCCTACAGGAACACGTTAGATGGAGAAAGAACCGAGCGAACACTTTTATGATGAATTGCAAGCGTCACGGATGAGTAACTACAGGTCCCACAGGTACATGTACATGTCAGACGTCTGGTCCCATAGGTCGGATGCAGAAGGGTCCCACAAGTACACGTCGGATGGAGAAAGGACCGAGCGAAGACTTTTATGATGAATTGCAAGTGTCACGAATGAGTAACTGCAGGTCCCATAGGTACACATCAGATGCAGAAGGGTCCTGTAGGTACATGTCGGATGGAGAAAGTACTGAGCGAAGACTTTTATGACGAATTGCAAGTGTCATGGATGAGTAACTACAGGCCCCACAGGTACACGTCGGATGGAGAAAGGACCTTGTGGAGATTTATGATGAAGTGTCGTTCGTTACAGATCAAAAACTTCATCACAGATGTGTAATTAGTTCAATGACAAAGCTCTGGTCATCATAGTTCTAAAGAGGATCATCACAAATGAGTAGGAATAGTCGCACGAGGGTTTTTTGTGACAAACCCTATGCTGTTCTATGACGATTTTGTGTGACGATGCCTGATTTCATCAAAGATAGGGAGGGTTGGAGGATCATCACAACTGATCTATGACGAAACATAAATATTCATCATAGATACCGATCTTCTATGACAACTTCGGATTCGTCATTAAGATTTCCATCATAGAAGTGGATATTTCTAGTAGTGCCCTATTCATCACTTAGTGAGGTTCTTATGTTGCATATATTGGCTATTCATTCCTCATCGTGGTGATGTTTTGATGTTTGTTTGGGAGAAAGGCATTATAGATAGTCTTAGCGAAGGAAATGGTGGCCCAGCTGTAGTTTTTTCTTTAAAAAGGGTTGGCATGGAGGTGCTGCACTGCGCAGCATGCTCAGGTCATCTGGAGGTCTGTAAGTACTTGGAAGAACTTGGGGTGATGCAAATATGACTAGAGCTAAAGGTCCTTCACTAAGTCTTCTCCGCTCTGCATTTCGATAGTTGCAATCTATGACTACCTTTGTGACTTGTTGTATGAGGTATATGACCTCTGCTTCTATGCTTTTTATGGCAGGCATGACACCGCTTATGGACACTGCTCAGTCTGGTGATGTTTCTATTATGAAGTATCTTCTTGGTCGTGGTGGTGATCTAATGAAAGCCAATGAAAAAGGGCACACAGTTCTACACCATGCTGCAGGCACTAGTAACTCTTCCGTCACATATGCATAAATAACTTATGTTTTGTATCGCCAAAATATTTGTCATGTTTCATTGTACTTTCAATTAGAACTCTATTGTTATTTTCTTGTCGCTAATATAATTACTTGTTTGGTTTTGATATATCACTAGCCAAAGGAGTGATGAATTTGCTCCTTATTATGATACTACTCCCTCCATCCCACAAAAAATGCAATTGTAGGACTAGGCATACATACCAAGGATAGATAGAAAACTACAATGACACCTCGAAAAAGTTTAGTGCTAGCTCAATCTCTCCTGTGTCGGAGTGTTCTAGAGAGTGGAAGATGACAATGCTAGCCCAATCTCTCCTGTGCGAGAGTGTTCTAGAGTGGAAGATGCCTTGTGTTGGTTTTACTCTAGATGGATCTCATGATCTGACACACTAGCATATGTACTATATATGCATTTATTTGGGGACAAAATTTAAATGTTAGGACTACAGTCTTTTTGGGATGGAGGGAGTAAGTTTTAGTGATGTGGCTTGGTTATTATTGGTTATCTGTTATTATGTACTCTATTTATTCTTTTGATTTGTGAACTCATCTTGCTTGTAGGAAGTTCTAAGGTAACAGAGAACTCATCTTGCTTGTAGGAAGTTCTAAGGTAACAGGGTTCCTGCTTTCAAAAGGAATACCTGTTGACATAGACTATGGCCGTGGAATAGCACAGCTATGAATGAGCTGATTAAGACTATAAAGATTTTATTGGATCACCATGCAAGTGTACCTGTTGGTTTGTTCCAACAAACTTGGGAGGACAAAGGGTGATAGAGCGAATGAAAGAGGAACTCAGGAAGAGAGCCAAGTAATCAACCAACCAAAAGTTCCTCTCCTCCTTTTATAAGGGAGGTGGGAAAGGAGATTATCTTTATGCCCCCTGGTGGGGTTTGTATTTACAGAAACACCACTAGGGGCTATAAACGCGCCCTGATGGGGTTTGTATTCACAAAAATGCCACTAAAGCCTATAAATGGTCCCCAAATACTATTTTGTGACCCCTAGGCTATGTAATTGGGACCTGATCATGATAGTGGGGGTCCCCAACATATAATGTACCCCCCAATAGTATCTCTCTTTTCTTTTTCAGAGTTGATATGGATAGATATAGCTATTGCTTTTTCTAGTCAAATACTTAGATGGCATGGTCATGGATGTATTTTTCTTATTGCAGCTAGAGGAAATACAAGTGGGAGCTTGCCTACCACTCAATGTCACCTCCACACGAGCAATGACTCACCGCGAGGACGCGCTGCTCAGAAAAGCAGGGCATTCCGTCGCTACCACCACCATAGGTGACACGGCAACATGGACTTGGTCACTTGACCAAGGGATCATCCTTAGCTTTGATAAGTGCTTCTACTCTCATAGCAATATCACACATACGGCAAACAAGTTGAGGCACTTCATCATCAACATTAAGGCGACAACCTTTGGAGGAACTTTCTCCCTGGGACAGCATCAATGACAACCAGGCAAGGATGCAGCGTGAGGACGCACTGCCAGGAAAAGGGGGAAGAAATGTAACACGCCTGATGGTAGGCTCAGGAGGGGCCCAGGCGGCTGGCCCAAGAGGGGCCTAGGCTAGCCACGCATGCCACTAGGAGGACACAGGGCATGCACGTCCAGGAGGAGGAGCGGCCTCCATGGCACCGCTAGCTCCAGATTAGATGGAAATAAAGATGGAGTTGGAAATTAGAATAAAAGGAAATAGGACTTGTATAGGAAAGGAGAGTCCAAATCTATAAGGACTCTATCTAGATTGCTTAGGGTTCAAGTCTATCCAGAACTATAAATATAGGAGCATGTAACCATCTCAGATCAAGAAAGAAATAGCCTAAGGGCTTCCCTATCCCTTCCCCTCTCTCCTCTCTCTCCAGCGTCTCCCTTTCCTCTCTCCCTATGCCATCTCCCTCTCCTCTCTCCCAAACCCTAGTCACCACCTCTCCTCCACCATAGCCGCCGCCCCCAACCCTAGCCACAGCCCCCTACTCCCAACAGGTACTAACAGACGTGTTACACAGGTGTTCTAGATTGAAATGCTTTTTTTATTGTATGAAGTGTATATTTAAATATTTAAAACATTCTTTTCTCAGCATATTCCATGGAGTATTTGTTTGTCAAACTAAGAAAGATATTGTGAACATGAACTTTGAGTGTTATATCCCAGCCCTTCATCATTTTATTTTTACTATCTGATGACAACTTAACCCTTCATCATTGTATACCTATGTAATGGTAACTTGTATTTGCATTAGAAGATAGAACAGTAGGGCTTTATTATCTCATGCGTTCCTCTTATGCTGTGTTGCCGTGACTATAGAAAAATATGGATTCCTTGATTATAATGTTACTATAGAACAGTAGGGACTGCTCATTGTTTGGTTTCAGCCCAACACCATCTTTAGTGACGTCAGCACTCCACTGATCGGTGCTTATCTTTAGTGACGTTAGCACTCCACTGATCGGTGCTCATCTTTACCATTCAATGAAGTGCATGAAGTTTCTAATTAAGGTCGGTATTTCTTGAGTTCTTGATTCTATTTGCTATACTTCTACTCTGCTACTATTTTGCATACTAAAATCATCTGTGTCATTTTTAAAAATAAATTGTATGCACAACCCTTTTCACAAGCATATGCTGATGTCAATGGCAAAGATTCTTTGGCATCTCCTCTCGCAATTGACGTTGAAGGGAGGTTATATGAACGAAGTTCAGTTACTGTTAATGACAGGTTATACGAACGAAATTCAGTTACTGTTAATGGCTTAATATTCTAGATGATGTATATTTTTTATATTTTCTAGGTGTTCTTCTGATTCTGCTGTCCAGTTTTCTTAAGGTTCAAATTATACTGTCTACTATTTAGTTTCTCTGTTTATGTTGTGGAATTGTTTAGCGATGAGTTTCACTGCATTGACAAGACATTGTGCTTGTGCCTAGGCAATAGGGATATCTTCTTTTTAACCTTCCATTCTATTAGTTTATAACTTTGTCATAGGTGTATATTGTTGTTTTCTGCTTGATAACAAGATTGAGTATTTTATAAGGAAAATAAAAGCTGAGATTAATATAGTCAACCATAGTCCTTGCGCGTCCTAGCTATGTTAACGTCATCGGTTTGAAACAAGATTGGGTCCATGTTTTATTGCAGTTTATATTGTTTTTTGTTGGGCACATGCACTTTGCCATTATAACTTTGTAATCTTGACCAGCAATGTCTATGTTTATTGACAAAAAAAAATGATACCATCAGATTCGTATTGAAATTACTTTCACTTGTTTAATGGTCGTGGTTAGTAATTATCTAAGTATGGTCAAATTTTGTGGTGCCTTGTATAGAAAATAATGGAGAGAATACGTTAGTGTACAAAGAAATAGGAAGAACACCTCACACCCATTAGAGAGGGGTGACTTTCATATATATATATAGCCACAAGGCCGTCAATACATTTACAATTAGACCACTAGATATATACATATACATTTATAATTAGACCCCTAGATATATACATATCTAACCATCACTATCATGGACAAAATTCATTAAATTATGCTTTCTACCTGGTGCATTTTTCAATCGGTTGATGTAAAATCCTGGGGTCACAGGATGCGTATGCGTTCCTATTGTCTTAGTTATTGCTAAAATATACCCCTCTTTATATGCTTGCTGGCAGATGACCTTTCCCCCCAAGTTGGCATCTGAGTTAGAGCCTGTTTGGTTCCCCTTAACTAAAATTTAGCTACTAAACTAGTGATTAAACTTTAGTCACCCATGTTTGGTTCCCCTGACTAAAAGTGACAAAAGCATTAAAGTAGTTGAACAAAGACCGTTTTGCCCTTATTAATTGCCCAGATCACCCACCTGGCTTGGCACGCTGCTGCCCCTGGGTGCTGCCGCGCTTGCTGCTGCCCCTGGCTGCTCCCGCCAAGAACAGCTGCCATTGCCGCCAAGATGGCCAGCTGTGCACACCTCAAGTTATTCATATAATCCAAATAATGATAATGCAGTACACAAATCTCTTTATTACAAATCATGATAGCTAAGACCTACTAAACAAACCATTGGCTTTGAAATCTCGAAATTGATTCATATTTTGATCTTCATCCACTTGACGGTTACTAGCTCTATTATGTTGACGTCCATTTGCTTGCGAAGATGATGCACCTTCCACCTCCGGCACGCAGTTTTCATCGTGATCACACCTATCGAAGTCAACATCTGGCAAAGCATTCTCTCTAATAAAATTATGAATTGCCATGCATGCAATAATTATTTGGCTTTGCTTTGGCATCGGATAACTTTATCTTCAAAACTCCAAAAGACCGCTCAATGACATTACGAAGTGAAGAATGTGCAAATTAAAGTTGAAGAGCTCCTTTTTATCTCTTGGCATTGGCCCTTCTCGATACTCCTGGAGGTGATACTTCATACCCCTATACGGTGCAAGATAACCCAGGTCGGTTTGGATACCCCGAGTCCACAAGATAAAACTTGCCTACACATTTAATTTAATTTGGTTACTAAAATTGAAATTGGCAAACCGTCACAGTTACTAAAATTCAAGCTAGTCAAACTAGTGCACTGAAAAAGAGTAGCAGGGAGATCTCTACCTCAAAACACAAACATAGACTGTACAGTGCATGTTTATCCCCATGACCCTACTAATTAAGAACCCAATCACTTGAAATTTAGAAAATAATTAAGGGAAAAACTCTATCCACCTGTGAACTAATATCAGACACATAAGCATTCCAAAACCTAGTTGATAGTGTTTCTGCTTTACAGTGGATTAGAGGGCGGGGAGGATGCCACTTCAAAGCTATGTTACAATTACATTACCACAGCGGAAGTTTCAAAAACAAATGCAAAAATGCCAAAAATGAACTACCACAAGTTGCTAGTGGATAAGAATATCAACAGCCACAAAAGGTGGATAACAAGGAGAATTGTGACACATTATTGACAGATAATGATCTGCGTGTGACCATGAAGTGACTGGCTTCCATTGGCAAAGGAGCAATTGCCTGCCAGCCCACCAGTGAATGAAGTGTTGAGAAGAAAGCACAGTCATATTGTGCCTCAAATGTACAGTACTCTCATTCTATTTAGGATGAGTTGAACCAATGAGATCTGCTACCAACCCAAAATGTGAAAAATTTGGATGGAACAAAACTAGAAAGTCTGTGCTTAAACAAGCATCAAACTAGTACTTAGGGACACAGCCTCAACAATGAGCACTGATCCGAGATATCAAGTAGAACAATCTATGCCTGATATCATGCTAGCTTATCATCAACAGTTCATCATATCAATAAAATGTACACGGTCAAAAGATAATAGAATCACTGTCCAAATATACAGTCTTAAATGATTAAAAACAAATGATCACATTGGTAGAATGATTAAAAAAACAAATGGCAAATCACCTCTGCAAAAAGGATTGTTTCTCATTTTTTTATAAAAAAAACTGCAAGTTCTCTGTGGTTTATCTATATAGGACAAGCTAAACTGGCATGGAACCCTTTAGCAGTTTTTAGTTGAAAAACTCCCAAGGTGACAAGCACACTAAGTAAAAGACTCCCGAGAAAATATTTGAACTAGATAGAATATAAGTGACAATGTAGGGCATGCTGAGGTTCTTCTTAACAGAAAGAGACTAAACTAGATAGAATCAGGAGAGAGCTCTCATCTGTTTCACATATGGCTTTGCAGCTGTCCAAGACATGCAGGACCAATCTGCCATATTCAACAGAGAAATAAAGACAAGTAATTTCACAAAAGTCTACTGAAACTAATCCGGCTTAGATTCTACAAAAGTCTACTGATTCACACAAGTTGAAGAATATTCAGGAAACAGAAGCAACATTCTACAAAAACATCTATATAGCCCTAGCCTGTATTGTTACATTAACAAATTGTCAAATCAATACACTAAGAAGCATTCCAATGACTATAATTCAAACAAACTGTGATTTTATAAGCTACAGAGATATAGAACTATGGTTTAGAAACAAGATGTCATGAGTGGAGTTTCTAAAACATCCCCCAATCCATACAAGCAGCAAACACAGTACAGTGAGCAAACAAAGCAAGTGAACAGGCTACGATTTGTTGCAGCTCATGTGTATGATGAATAGTTGAACAAACCAATACCTTGAGGTGGATGTGGAAACTTGTCGCCATACTTGTCAATTGCATCCTTGAACACCCTCATATCATGGACCGAGCCAGGCCATCCCGCAACGACAAAAGTGAACCTCATATCGAAGTCACATACAACCAACACATTTTGAGTGGTGTAGCCATGTCTTCCAGTATGTTGCACTACCATTTTTTATGGCACTACAACTGGTACATGTGTACCATCTATGGCTCCTATGCAATTATCAAAGCATGGAGTAAACCTAGCAGATTGTAACCTCTGATGTATAGTCCTAAATTTAGGGTCTCTTGGCCTAATAATATCAGCTGCAAGTTTGTCCACACTACGCAGTACTTTATCAAACTTCCTACTGCATGTTTCCTTAGACCTAAAAAATCTATCTTCAGCTTGTCTCATTCCCTGAGGTGCACCACACATCCACAAAAAAAGACCTAAAGTCTCTACTGATGACATCTTCCTTGTGGACTTCAAACCATAGACTCCACAAGCACACTATGCAGCTTATCAAACACATTCCTGTTCATCCTAAACATGGTGTAGCAGAATTTTGTATTTCCTAGGCACCTCATGACCCATTGATAACCAGATTCAGTGGGTACTCTATACGCCTCCTTGTTCATGTATGTTTCAAAGTGGAACATACCGTATAGGCCACCGAGAGCAGTTATCTGTCTCCTCCTTTTCTGACACCGCAGCACATGCTGCTGAATCCATGCCGCCTCCTCATCCTCCTCCTCATTTTCTTCCTGTGCATACAAATGAATCTTCATTAGCAAGGTAAGTTCATACAAGAAAATATGGAGATAGCTGCTACATAGAAGGTAAGTGCATACAATACAGCATGTTGGACATCAGCAAATGAAATCATAATCATCAGCACAATTCAAACAGATAGCTGCTACATAGATCTTAATGGTTCAAACAGATAGCTGCTACATAGAACTTAATGGTTCAAACAGATAGCTGCTACATAGATCTCACAAATCAGTCTAACAGAACAGAAATTTAAATGGTTCGAACATCTCTGCCTAACAGAACATAAATACTAATGGTTCTAACAGTTCAGCACATCAGCCACTCCAATCTCGGCAGCACTTTTTGAGCCACGACAACCTTCCTTCAATTGTCGTCAATTTCTTGAAAACCGTTCGGTTGTACTTTTGGGCAAACAACATAGTTGCCACATATAACTCCTCTGTCTCCTCATCCAGTCCACGTTCCTTTACTAAAGTCATACAAGGGTCTATGTCCTCCTCCACTTGTTGCTCCTCCATCCTCTTCTCTTCTTTCTGCAATCTCTTCTCTTCTTTCTTCTGTTCTTTTAAGGTATTGACCTCATTAGTGTTCCCAGATTGAATGGCATCTGTCAACCCCTTCATAGCCTTGATCATTTGACTCTTGGACTTCTTGACTGGGCTTGAGGCTGTATCAGTGATACTCATCAGGCTGTTAAGGCTGCTGCTCCCCCTCTTTCGACTGGTAGTACTCATCGGGCTGTTAAGGTTGCCATCTGGATCCCCATATTGATCGTCTTCATCTCCATATGTATTTGCTGGAGTTGAATTTCCTCCAGGGATGCATGAGGACCGTCCATCAACGGTATTACCATGGAACATCTCTGCGAGAAGATCAATGTATGTGGGGATGGCCCATCTGAACTTCTTGCACTCTGAATATTTTTTCTGAAATGTGCAAATGCAGGCACATATTAGGTAATGCACAAATAAAAAAGATGACAGTACCTGTGTGTTTTTATTCCACCAGTCATCATCAGCTATAATTGAAACTTGAACTGAAATGAACACAAATTAAAAAGATGACAGTACCTGTGTGTTTTTAGTCTACCAGTCATCATCAGCTATAATTGTTCCATTCTCATTTCGGCCTAATCCTGTTTCACCTAGGGACCAATCATGCCACTGGTACATAGTCTTGCATTGGTTCCATCAGTTCTTGATTTGTTTGAGATCATGCCAGAGGTGAGTCCTTTCAAAATATTGTTGGCCTATAAACCTGAAAGCTGAACTTTTCATCTGACCGGCTGGGCAATTTCCCTCCGTAATTTGTTCAACACATAGTTCACAGAATAGATGTCTGTTTGCTTCGGTCCAATTTGCCTTGTCAGAACGATTCCATTAAAGGAAAAATAATTAGCTACAACTAACTAATAATTAGCTACACTCAAGAAATATGCTGTAATAATTAGCTACACTTAAAAGAGAGATACTTATTCCACTAGTATTGTGCTTCAACAGAAACTGAGAGGAAATGAGCAGTGCTGGGTTGAATCATGAAAAGGAGGGCAGCAACTGTTCATGTCATCAGCTAAAAACAAATCTGAATTGCAAAAGGGCACAAATGAACAATCCCAGGCTATCAATGTTCATGTCAGTTTTATCCCAATGCATCATTCTGCAAGGTCTTTCAAATAGTTCTAGTTAACTGATAACATAGCTCAGATTATTCAGATAAGCAGCAGCTGCAGGCTCAGACTGATGATATATGCACAACTAGTAGTTGAGAATACTTTAAAACGATGACTGATGATACATGCACAACTACATAGCAGGACAATGCTCATCTTCATGTGTTGTACCGGTATAAGGACAATGCAGAAATTAAATAACAGATGTTTAAAATGATGACTAGTTGTGCAATGCAGGAATTAAGTTGATGAGCCATACTATGAAGCTATGGGAGAGAGTTATCGAGTATCGCTTGAGAGCAATAACGTGGGTCTCTATGAACCAATTTGGTTTCATGCCCGAAAGATCAACCATGGAAGCCATTTTCTTAATAAGACAAGTTATGGAGCGGTATAGGGAGAAGAAAAAAGGACCTACACATGGTTTTTATTGACTTGGAGAAGGCTTACGATAAAATACCAAGGAATGTTATGTGGTGGGCTTTAGACAAACATAATGTCCCAACAAAGTACGTCGGGCTCATTAAGTACATGTACAACAATGTTGTGACTAGTGTTCGAACAAGTGATGGAGACACGGATGACTTTCCGATTAGGATAGGACTACATCAAGGGTTAGCTTTGAGCCCTTATCTGTTTGCCTTAGTGATGAATGAGGTCACAAGTGATATACAAGGGGACATCCCTTGGTGTATGCTTTTCGCGGACGATGTAGTGCTAGTTGATGAAAGTCGGACAGGAGTGAATCAGAAACTGGAGTTATGGCGGAAGACTTTGGAGTCTAAATGTTTTAGACCCAGTAGAACTAAAACTGAGTATATGAGATGTGACTTCGGCACTACTACTCGGGAGGAGGAAGATATTAGTTTGAAATGTCAAGTAGTGCCTAGGAAGGATACCTTTCGATATTTAGGATCAATGCTACAGAGAGACTGGGATATTAATGAAGATGTTAGCCATAGAATCAAAGCAGGGTGGATGAAGTGGCGCCAAGCATCTGGTGTCCTATGTGACAAAAGGGTACCACAGAAGCTAAAAGTCAAGTTTTATAGGACGGCGATAAGACCTGCTATGTTGTATGGTGTAGAATGTTGGCCTACGAAAAGACAACATGTTCAACAGATAAGTGTCATGGAAATGCATATGTTGCGTTGGATTTGCGGTCATACAAGAAGGGATCGAGTTCGGAACGATGATATACGTGATAGATTAGGGGTAGCACCAATTGAAGAAAAGCTTGTCCAACACCGATTGAGATGGTTTGGACATGTCCAACGGAGACCTCCAGAGACACCGATGCTTAGTGGAATCCTAAGCCAGGATAGTAACGTGAAGAGAGGCAGAGAAAGACCGAAGTTGACTTGGGTAGAGGCAATAAAAGGAGACTTGAAAGGATGGAATATATCCAAAGACTTAGCCTTAGATAGAAGTGCTTGAAAAACAGCTATTCACGTGTCTGAACCTTGATTGCTTCTGATGGGTTTCAACTCTAGCCTACCCCAACTTGTTTGGGACTTAAAAGCTTTGTTGTTGTTGTTGTTGTTGTTTAAAATGATGACTAGTATTGGGTAATGGCACATATGATAATTATCTACACCCTATATTGCAATGCTGGCGTCCTAAAGCAGGCCATCCGATTCTACTCTTCTTTAATTGTTCTACTATACTAGTAGTGTAGTGTAGTTTCCATCGACAACCAGACCTTTGTGGCTTTGTCCATCAGATTCCGGTGTCCAGTAGCTCTCATCACCTTGCTAGTGTCTAGCACAATCTCTGGTTTCATTGTCGGTCACAATTCACAAAAGAACGGTTCTACGTACCGACAAATGGCAGATCTCTAGGTTCATCTAATTAACAAACCTTGAGTTTATATATCTCTAGACAATCAAAACAACAACATGGAAAAAATGAGCCCCAGATGGCATCAGTATGAGTTTATTTGGCATGTCATTGCAGGTTGAAATAAAGCACTTGTCCACCTTGCCAGGAGCAGGTAGGGGTGGTATTTGTATTACATTACGTTACATGATACTATGATATGACAATCAAAACAATCTCTGTATCTTTTAAAAGACAATCAAAACAGCTCAATGGACACTTGAGCTCGCATGGCACGACAAAGATTATCCAGCAAGCACACTACAATTCCTCAAACCAACACTACAATTAGCTACAACTAACTAATAGATCATGGACAGACATCTGTATTATACGAAATGGAGGACAACTACATAGCAAACAAACTCATGGGCAGAGCAAAGGATGTACTGGACCATAAAGCAAGGATATGGCACTTACCAACTGGTCGCCATTGTCATCTTCTTGCCCCAACTGGTTGTTCAAGATGAGATCCTATGGAGGAAAGGAGTTCCCGGCAGAAGTGGAACCATGGCCAGGGCGGTTAGTCATCAATCTAGCACGGCCTCTACCACCCATCCCCAGAGGAGTGAAGTTGGGAGCGGATCCCTGTGGCAGACGGCCGGTTCCCGCGCCAATGTTGAGAGACTTGCTGTGGCGACATCTTCCGCGCGCAGCCTGGGCGCCTCCACGACCGGCTCTGCCTCCACCACGCTCGAACGAGGAGGCTAGAAAGCTCCATGGCTGGGTCTCCCACCACCGGTGACGGGGGCAAGAGGAGGTAGCCATGGCTCACCGTGACCTCCCTCTGACTGCAGGATTCCCGAGTAGGAATCGAGGAAGGGGAAGCCATCGCCCTGGGAGTTGAGATCTAGGTATTCGAAGCCAACCCTAGGAGTCGAGAGGCTGGGGGCGCTGGAGAATGGAAGGGGGTAGCCGGAGAAGAAGAGGACACCTGGGAGAAGTAGTCCCGGTACCCGCTCCTATGCCCGTCCATGGTCGATCCGGCTTTGGGGAGGAGCATGGCCAGCAGATACGTCGTGGGGGAGGAGCATGGGGATGGCGGTGTGAAAGGACCTAGGATGTCGCCTAGAGGGGGTGAATAGGTGTTTCTGAAAATTAACACCTTTAAAAGCGGAAACAATTAGAAAGGGGAGTTTCCAAAATGGAAACTCTAAATTAAGAGTACTACCACCCCTCATAAGTTAGCCACAGAGTAAACAAGGTATAAAGAATATATTTAGAAGCTACAACCCTACAACACCAAGTTAGAACAGAGAATAAATATTTTCAGTGCAGGCAGGAAATACCGGACGTGTCCGGTATACACGATTTTGGCAGATCGGCTCCGAACTTGCTCCTTTCGATTTCTATCTTCAAACCAAACTGCAGGCACCTAATGGAGATGACAATATACACAGAGAACCTGCAGAATAGCTAGAGCAACACAAATATCAAATGAAATACGAATTGAGACACGATATTTGTTTTACTGTTTGGACTCGTTCGAGTCCTACTCTCCGTGAGGGGGGCTGCAAAGCACCCAAATAAGGTCAGCCCTAGAGGGTACCACGAAGGTCACTCTAGCCGAGTCTTTTCCAACTCCTTTTCCTTCTTCCACTAAATGATTCCGAGGCGGCGAATCGACTGCTACAAACTTTCCGAGGCACACCACAATCTCTCGGTGCTCTCCCGACGACGCCTAACCGTCTAGGACCAAGAGTCCAAGAGTAACAAATGCGAATCACGAGATTGACAATATGCACAAGTGCTCAAGTGGTGGCTTGCTCTCTTTTTCAAATTCTCTCTTAACCCACAAATTGATTTTGCAATTTGGATCACACACTCACTAAGAGAGGGTTTAGGAGAGTTGGCAAGGTTCAAAAACGTGTGTCTATCTCAAGAATCAATTCAAAGGTGGACGCTTTATTTATAGCCCCTTAAAAAACTAGCCATTTTATAGTTTTGTAATACGGACACGTCCGTATGACTTACACTACCCCAATGGTAACTAAGTTACAAATTGTGAGACGCCGGAACTCCCGATGAATGCTTGGAACTCCCGACATCCGAACTCCCGACTCACGCCGAACTCCCGACCGTCAAAGAAATTTGAAAACCATGTAATCGAAAGTTAAGTTAGTGAGGTGTCGGAACTCCCGATGCATGCCGGAACTCCCGACCGTCGGAACTCCCGACTTACGTCGGAACTCCCGACCCTCAAGGCTTTGGAAAACTAGCTGTTGGAATCTGGTCGTCCATACCGGACACGTCCGGTATGACCTGGACAGTGAACTCTCCAAATTATTTAAATTGCGAGTCGTCGGAACTCCCGACCATTGCCGGAACTTTCGACCGTCGGAACTCCCGACATACGTCGGAACTCCAGACGAACCAACCCGAGAACAACCCTTTTATAGTTACTGGCCAAATACCGGACATGTCCGGTATTCATACCGGACACGTCCGGTATGGCCAGATTAGCAACAAGTCAGTTAGCTCTTTTGTCTCTCAAACACTCAAATCTCACATGGGTTGGCTTGAGCACTTATGAAACATTATCTATCAACATGATGCATCCCTCTTAATAGTACGATATTCCTATTTACTCAAATTTAAAAGTATAACGAATTTAAACCTTTTGAGTTGCTCTTTTTGAACCGAAGCTGTGTATTCCAATCTTCATCAAGTGAGGGCGCCAACATGTTGATATTGATCTTTTTCACTAGAGCATAGCCATCTTGAGCACGTGACTTGATTCCATTCATCAAATTTGAATAATCCCAAATGTATCAAGTCACTTCTATCAAACACTCCAATAGTGATTTGATCCTTCACATCAATATGATCATCGTAGCTTGATTAGTACCTCAACTAAATGCAAGTACTTTCTTCTTCACCCTAGCTAGGTTCTTCGGCCGCCAAGCCGTCGCTTGCCCTTCACCCTTGCTTAGTACCTCGAAGCCTTTCCTTGCTATCTTCACCATCTCAAGCCATCAAGTCATATCTTGTGTTGAATCATCCATTCATTTGTATTGTTGTCTTTTTCATTTCAATTTAGCAAGCTTGAAATATGAGACCATTCCATATGCAATCCCTCACGTCTCATTAATTAATACTTAAGAGCTTGCTTTCTCATAGCACATAGAAATCCCACAACAAATAAGCCTTTGCATGAATTCCATTTGCATTGTTGTCTTGTGCTTGAACTAGATTGTTTATACAACAACACATCATTTTGGCTTTCATTAAGTACCTGTGAGATAACCTATTACCTGTCCACACTTAGCAAACGGGTTAGACCTTTAATCACGTTGTCATTCAATCATCCAAAACCCACTAAAGGGCTAGATGCACTTTCAATCTCCCCATTTTTGATGATTGATGATAACTTGATTAAAGCTTACAAAAGAATATAAACATTTAAGCTTTTGGGTTCAATGATTTATAAGAGGCTCCCCCTTAATATGTGCTTGTGATTGGAATTCACAAAATGACCTTAACTTGTCAATTGCACATACTAAAATATATAGGAGACTCCCCCTAAATCATTGCATCCGTGGGGTGCATGTGTGTGTGACAAAATAGAATTGTGATGCATATGACAGAATATATCACACAAAAATAAATATAAAGACATCACATCAAATATTTTCATTCTATCATGCATAGACCTTATGAAAAATAAATACAACACATGTATGCCACACATAGCACTCATTACACATTTTCTCAAGTCCACAAGCCACAGATAATAAAGATCATATCTCAATAGATCCATAGATAAAGCATAAGTGAGTCTCATCTCTCACATGATACAATGCAATCTCAAACTCAAGACACATCAATGAAGCTCATGAACAAAAACTACAGCCTGCAGTACATATCTTCAGGTACAAAGATAAGCAAATGAAACAAAAATCCCAAAGCTTTAATCAGTCTCTCTCCCCCTTTGTCATCTATCACCACAAAGGTCCAACAATGACAAACTAAGGACAAAAGGGGCAGCAAGTTGTATCTGATCTCTGGCATCACTCAGCATCATCATCATCATCTCTCCCAGCCTCTTCGTCATCTGAGCGTGTAACACCAGCTGGACAAGAACCTCCTACGCCGGACGGGTCATAGCCACTAGACCCGTAGAAGCCACCACCACCTGTGAGGTCACTCCACCAATCTGTAGCATACTCATCTGCAGTATTAGGATGTGGCTGAGAGTGAGTAGGCACACGAGCCTGAAGTGGAAGAGTGTTAGGGTGCTGTGGTGCCTGCTGCTGCTGCTATCGCTGAATGAACTCAACATACTCTCTATCATATCTAGCTTGCTGCTGCTCCTCAGTCTCAGGCTCACTAGCTGCCTCATCTGATAGAGGAGATCTAGGAGGATCAAGCTCAAGATTAGAAACAATTTGCTTCAAAGTCCGAGTGTCCTTCCTCCTAGCCTCCCTCTCCTTCTGCTGCCTAGTCTAGATGTCTCTGCACATCCCAAATATGGAGCTGAAAAGCCTGTGGATAGGCGAGGGAGGACTACCACGGCATGAAGTAGAACGTGAAGGAGCATGTGGTGAAGGTGAAGCTCCTGCTGGTGCACCACTCCCAGGTGCATCTGCCTCTGGTGCTGCTGCTGCTCCTCCTGGTCCTGCTGGAGGTAATCCTATCTCAGGCAGATCTGCAACAATCTTCAGGGCCTTGTGAATCTTGTCATACTCAAACGTGTGCCCTGTCACCTGCTCAATCATATGCATGATATAAGGAGCAAAACCACAGCCCTTGAGGGGCCTCTCTCCCACACTCCTGATCTCGGACCAAATAAAATCAAACACGCTGAAGGGCCGAGCATCAGGTGCCATCCTATGGAGTAGGTTCCTAGAATAATCAGCAATGTTGCCCTTGTCTCCACCCTTGCAGTCAATAGTCTTCCTAAACATCCTGTCTAGGTATTTGTAAGTAGGGTGACGACCTAGAACCTTCCCCACTGCTCCTCTCTCACCACCAGGAGGATACATATATGCGAGCTGCTCAGGAGGTAACACCTGCTTGGTGTGGATCCTATCCCTCTAGAGATCATCCTCTGAGAAGCCAAGGTGGGCGGCAAATACATCATAGTCAACACTGTACCACTGGCCCTCAAGCATCCAGTGCATCCGCCTCTCATCCTCCTCAACGAACAGAGTAGCATAGAATTGAGCTACTACCTCTATGTTCCAGTCATGCTGGAACTCCATGATCTCATAAACTCCTGTGCTCTTGCAGATGGCAATGGCATGATCAATTGAGGCCTTCTGCAACTCTCTAATGTATTGCCAGTCAATCCACTAAGACCTGGCAATCATAGGGTTCCTGGTGAGAATCACACTGGAGTAGAAGTCCAGGTGAAAGGCTGTCTAGAAGCGGTGATCATACTGAACCTTAGGTAAACCCCTCGGATCAACCCTTCGCTCATCTCTAGCTCTCCTGGTCATACCCTTTCCCCTGAAGTCAACTCTAGGAACATAAGAGGGCACATTGGGCAAACATGTCTCAAGGAGACCGTAATGCGTCCCCTGACCAGGCTGGTGCTGAACTGGAGGAACTGGCTCCTCCTCCTCAATCTCCTGCTCCTCATCTGAGCTGTCATCATCTGATCCTCTGAGTGCTCTTCCTCTTTCTTTCTTCTCTGGACTCCACTCTGAATTCATCAGTGTCAGTGTCAGAGGAAGAGCTCCCTGAACCCTCTGCATACTGAGGTGTTGCACTAGAGGCAGCTCTGGTAGGCCTCCTGCTGCTCGGCTAGAATCCAGGATGCATCTCCTATCTTGCCTTCTTGTGCTTCTCTAGTGCTGGATCATGCCTATGCTTGGATCTGGGCTCCTATCTCCCACTCATAGCTACTGCCCTGTATCCAAAAGATTTCCAAAGAATTTTAGATACATGCCCAAATTTAATCTCGAATTGCAATTTAGACGTAGAATCTTTGATCCATGGTTTTACAACTATCTTGACATACAACTGTCAATAAGTTTGCAAAACGAAGATACAAAAGAATCTAAGCCTAACAAACAATTCTATGCTCGGATTGAATCAAAAGGAAGCAGAGGAGCTGCTCTGCTGGGCCATACCGGACATGTCCGGTAGCATACCAGACACGTCCGATATGCGCGCTCAGCAACCCTAACCAGGGTTCCTTGATTCAAACCATCACAGATCAATTCCAAACTTTGGGCATTGCTTCTATATCACCAATGCAGCATATTGACCGGAGGAATTTTAAAATCATGCATTGACCATGTAGATCGGACGAGGTCCGCGATTAGGGTACCTTTGGAGAAGAGATGAGAAGGCGATGTGAAATCAGATCCTCGGGCCTTCAATCTTGATGCAAGCCTTCTCCAATGCGATCTCCCTCTCTCTCTTTTGTTGGTGAAATCCTCGGTCGCCCTTGGTGGGGAAGAAGGGTGTCGGCTGGCTGTTTGGAAGGAGACAGACTGGTCTGGGCCGAAGGGGTACTTCTGTTTTTATAGTCCCGCTCATACCGGACACGTCCGGTAGCATACCGGACACGTCCGGTATACGCGGGCTGGCCCAAGATATTCCAAAAAGTGTTTTCTCTCTTCCAATCCCCTTTTCTATTATTTCTCAGTCCAAAAAGATATAAAATCTTGATCCAAACCGAATATGATCACTTCTCTTATCCAATGCCATCAATTGATTTTCTCTTTTCCAAATATATGGCATAATCAATAATTTGCTTTGCTTGAGAGAGATAAAGTGAGACAAAGTAGATTGTGGACTTAAGAGAGCCATGTCATGTGTGATTAGCTGATCAAACAATCAAGGAGAGCTATAATCATCATATAACAAGGGTAGGTCACAAAGACCAAGATTCAAATAGTTTTTCAAATTCACACTTCCTACTCATGCTAGTTAGGGGTTTTTGAAAAACATCTCTCCTATGTCACACAAATGCACATTCTAACATATAAAGGGCCTTAGATGCACTTGCAATGTATATATGTAAACACATACCTTTGCCTTGAGCCCACAAGAATACCACTAAGAAGATTCATGGCATGATAATCTTTATGTTGACCTTGATTGCCAAATAATCATGCTAGATTCTAAATCACTTTTCATCCAAAGGACTACAAAGAATGCCAGATAGATTTGTTAGTCCACATTGGTACAAAATAGAAACTTAGCTCCCCCTAAATAAGTGTTTTAAGTAATTTGAATAACTTTCAACAAGCACTTTTATTCTATTAAGAAATCGGGAGCCAATTTTCTATTTTGACCATAAATCAAATAAGTTTGCCATATTTAAAATTGAGTTCGGGAGATGCTCACAATCCACTTAGATTTTAATAAATCACAAGCTTCTGAGTAAATTAGTGATATATGAACATATATGAATCAAAGACTCTGTTGCAATTCAATTAGTGTTCTGGTTCCTGTAATACCGGACACGTCCGGTTGTATACCGGACACGTCCGGAATACACAGAATAGAAACACTAACTTTCTGTCCCTGGCCATACCGGACACGTCTGATAGTAATACCGGACACGTCCGATAGGTGTAGGACAGAACCAATTAATTCACTGCTTGTGATTCTTCATTTATCTCTATTATTTATTTGACACTTGCATCTCAACAAATAAATTGCTCTATTAGAGAATTATTAAAAACATCATATGGCAAACATGATAACTATCAAGTAAAGATAATTAGCCACTTTCAATATTTCACAAACATGCCTATTTGTGAGTCATTGAGCATAAAGTAAACAAAGTGGCTATCCTATAAGGTTTAGGTTTAGGTACTTGTTATCAATGGTGAGGATGAAATACATGATATATTCATTAACTTATCTTCGGGTCAACCATATAAGGAATTATGATAAGAATTGGTTGATAGATTGAGTGAATATTGTCAAATTGCTTGCTCAATCACCCCGAAGTTTTCATCTCATCACCAAGTACCTACATCATTAACCTAAGCACACTTTGGTACCCAACTCTTGTTGGGTCCTTTTGAGTTAGTCAACAAGTGCTTAGGCACCCAAATGGCTTTAGCACTAGTTTGTGGTGAACACATCACCTTGCTAGTGCTAACTCCATTTGTGGTCTTCCTAAGCTTATCATTATAAACATATGTGTTTGACTTAGGAGCGTTACCATTTGGGCATTCATAGCTTAGATGCCCCTTTCTTCTACAAGCATAGCATATGCGGCCTTTGTTTGCTCTATGCTTGTATGGACACCTATCAACCTTATGGCCCTTCTCATTGCATCCATAGCATCTTCTTATTGCAACTTGGGCTTTAGGCGTCGACATCCTTTTCTCATGGCGATAAAGCTTTAGGTGAGAACCTTGCTCTGATACCAATTGAAAGGACCTAGGATGTCGCCTAGAGGGGGGGATGAATAGGCGTTTCTGAAAATTAACACCTTTAAATGCGGAAACAATTAGAAAGGGGAGTTTCCAAAATGGAAACTCCAAATTAAGAGTACTACCACCCCTCACAAGTTAGCCACAGAGTAAACAAGGTATAAAGAATATATTTAGAAGCTACAACCCTGCAACACCAAGTTAGAACAGAGAATAAATATTTTCAGTGCAGACAGGAAATACCGGACGTGTCCGATATGAATATCGGATGTGTCCGGTATACACGATTTCGGCAGATCAGCCCCGAACTTGCTCCTTTCGATTTCTATCTTCAAACCAAACTGTAGGCACCTAATGGAGATGACAATATACACAGAGAACCTGCAGAATAGCTAGAGCAACACAAATATCAAATGAAATGCGAATTGAGACACGATATTTGTTTTACCGAAGTTTGGACTCGTTCGAGTCCTACTCTCCGTTGAGGGGGCTGCGGGCGACCCAGCGAAGGTCAGCCCTAGAGGGTACCACAAAGGTCACTCTAGCCGGAGTCTTTTCCAACTCCTTTTCCTCCTTCCACTAAATGATTCCGAGGCGGCGGAATCGACCGTTACAAACTTTCCGAGGCACACCACAATCTCTCGGGTGCTCTCCGACGACGCCTAACCGTCTAGGACAGAAGAGTCCAAGAGTAACAAATGCGAATCATGAGATTGACAATATGCACAAGTGCTCAAGTGGTGGCTTGCTCTCTTTTTCAAATTCTCTCTTAATCCACAAATTGATTTTGCAATTTGGATCACACACTCACTAAGAGACTGTTTAGGAGAGTTGGCAAGGTTCAAAAACATGTGTCTATCTCAGCAGAATCAGTAGCCTCCAAAGGTGGAGGCTTGGGGGTATTTATAGCCTCCTTGAAAACCTAGCCGTTTTATAGCCGTTGCAATACCGGACACGTCCGGTATGCATACCGGACACGTCCGGTATGACTTACACTGCCCAACGGTAACTAAGTTACAGTGAAGTTGTGAGGCGTCGGAACTCCTGATGAATGCCGGAACTCCCGACATCCGGAACTCCCGACTCACGTCGGAACTCCCGACCCTAAGCAAATTTAAAAACCATGTAACTGAGTTAAAGTTAGTGAGGTGTCGGAACTCCCGATGCATGCCGGAACTCCTGATCGTCGGAACTCCCGACCCTCAAGGCTTTGGAAAACTAGCTGTTGGAATCTGGTCGTCCATACCGGACACGTCCGGTATGACCTGGACAGTGAACTCTCCAAATTATTTAAATTGCGAGTCGTCGGAACTCCCGACCATTGCCGGAACTTCCGACCGTCGGAACTCCCGACATACGTCGAAACTCCCGACATACGTCGGAACTCCCGATGAACCAACCCGAGAACAACCCTTTTACAGTTACTGGCCAAATACCGGACACGTCCGGTATTCATACCGGACACGTCCTGTATGGCCAGACCAGCAACAAGTCAGTTAGCTCTTTTGTCTCTCAAACACTCAAATCTCACATGGGTTGTCTTGAGCACTTATGAAACATTATCTATCAACATGATGCATCCCTCTTAATAGTACGACATTCCTATTTACTCAAATTTAAAAGTATAACGAATTTAAACCTTTTGAGTTGCTCTTTTTGAACCAAAGCCGTGTATTCCAATCTTCATCAAGTGAGGGCGCCAACATGTTGATATTGATCTTTTTCACTAGAGCATAGCCATCTTGAGCACGTGACTTGATTCCATTCATCAAATTTGAATAATCCCAAATGTATCAAGTCACTTCTATCAAACACTGTAATAGTGATTTGATCCTTCACATCAATATGATCATCGTAGCTTGATTAGTACCTCAACTAAATGCAAGTACTTTCTTCTTCACCCTAGCTAGGTTCTTCGGCCGCCAAGCCATCGCTTGCCCTTCACCCTTGCTTAGTACCTCGAAGCCTTTCCTTGCTATCTTCACCATCTCAAGCCATCAAGTCATATCTTGTGTTGAATCATCCATTCATTTGTATTGTTCTCTTTTTCATTTCAATTTAGCAAGCTTCAGATATGAGACCATTCCATATGCAATCCCTCATGTCTCATTAATTAATACTTAAGAGCTTGCTTTCTCATAGCACATAGAAATCCCATAACAAATAAGCCTTTGCATGAATTCCATTTGCATTGTTGTCTTGTGCTTGAACTAGATTGTTTATACAACAACACATCATTTTTGCTTTCATTAAGTACCTGTGAGATAACCTATTACCTGTCCACACTTAGCAAACGGGTTAGACCTTTAATCACGTTGTCATTCAATCATCCCAAACCCACTAAAGGGCTAGATGCACTTTCACGGTGGCTCTGGCATACGATGTGGGGGAGGAGGGTGGGGGAGAAGCGGTGGTGGCGGCGGCGTATGCAAATGACAAAGAGAGCTAGATGCGGAGCCGGGGTCGGATGCAGGAGGGTAGCTGCGGGGTCGGATGAGGGGTATCCATGTAAACTGTGCGTTTTAGTTCCCTTTTAGCTACTCTTAGTGACTAGCAGGACTAAAATATTTTAGCCCCTTCTTAGTTAGTGTGTTTGGAAGTTTAGTTACTAAAGTGACTAAAGTTTAGTTGATTAAAATTTAGCAGGGGGAACCTATCGGGGTTATAACCTTAGGGTGTCTCAAGGCACCGATTAGTTAGCAGGCCACGCGGCCCGCAATACACTAGCTAGCAAAAGTCCGAACGACCGAGGCCCAGCTAAGCCAAGTAAACTAGGCCAGACGCTAAGGCCGGGGTCGGCCACGACTCTTTACTCGTGCCTTAGCTGCACGGCGCTTGAAGGGCGCACGACCTCTCCCTCGTCATGACCCCTGGAAGGGACGGGGAGAGGTTGAGCCCACCCAAGCGTGCCCACACTAACAAGGACAAGCACACCGCACTGACCCAACGCAAGTACCGAGGGGACAATAGTCACCTCGGTCCGGTTAGACGCCATCCCAGTGCCACACCGTACAGACAAGACAATACCACTCAAAGTGGTGAGGATAGGTACGATGATCACCGGCCAGATACAGCCTGACGAGACAAGAGTGCGACCATACCTACTACGGGATGAGATCCACAACGAGGGCCTTGACCTAAAGGCCATCCAGGCAGGCGGGAACCATGACCCCAACGATAGGGATCGTGGCCCCCCGCTCCTCAAGATGACGAGATGATCGACGACCTGTGGTTGGCTACCAACTCCTGTATGATGCCCCAGGAAACCAGAAGATGATGATGAAGACCACGGTGGAGACCACGTCGCATAGGATGGCTGGCGAACCACCATCGTGCCTATAGTAGCGCCACACCACGCCATGCCACGACGTGGCCACAAGACCATGACAATAGCCACACCCGAGCATACTCCACAAGACGGTGTAGCTTGCAAGCCAAGTTAGATAGGCCCTCCCTTAGGCTCACGACCCCTCGGTCGGAAGAACCTATTGCTTTGTACATGTCATGTCTTGATCTTCTTCACCTTGATTACATGACTCAATGTCATGTCTCATGTGCAATAAGCTCCTTCATCATCACATGTGTGAGCTTTGCAACATCTCCGAGCCATTTCAACCTTCATGACATATGTTGCTCATACACATGTACCTGTGGACTAATCACCTGTGTATCTCACATAAACACAATTAGTCCACCTAGGGTTGTCACTCAATTACCAAAACCACACAAGGACCTTTCAGCGAGACGACCGTCGGATCGGATCCAACGGCGGACGGCGGACGGGCCAGATTTGGCCCAGGCGGGGCAGCGGATTCTCGGCCTAGGCCCAGGTTGCGGCCTGGTGCAAGGGAAGCGGGCGTGTGTGTCGGGTGAAGTAGGCCACTGGGCCGTGCTTTCGCGCGCTGGGCCACGAGTACGCGCGCGCTGGCAAGATGGGCCGTGGACCGAATTTTCTCGGTTGGGCCAAAATGAACAGAGTAAATAGTTTTCAGTTTTATTATTTTTTTAGAAACAGTTTTGATGAATTTTGTCAAGCTTTCATATTAAATCTCTGTCAAAATTTGAACCAACAGGATAATTTTTCAGAGAGTAAATGAGTATAGTGAAATGCTTCTGAAAAGTAGATAAATTATATTTTTCATGTTTCCGCTGTAAAAGCTTAATGCTGATGATCTTCTAATTAAATTCGAACCAACGGAAAAACATTAATTTGAAGAGCATTTACTTTTAGTAAATTATGATTAAGTTTATCCTCTAATTAAATTGGAACCAACGGGAAAATTTAAATTAGAGGAGTAATCCATTTTGTTTAAGTAAGATTATGGTATTGTCATTTTCTAACCAACATTGATGATGACAATATTATAATGAATTTAAGTTTGAAGTTTAAATCTGTGATAAATTTTACACCAATATGGTGAATTTTTTAGAGAGTGGATAAGGACCAAGAAATGCTCCTGAACTAAAAGAATGTATTTCATTAGTGTGACTTACAAAAGTACTGCTAATGAAAGACCTTGTTGAGTTCTTAAAGTAAAATAAGGAAAGTGTACTCCTAAACGGATCAAGAAATAACTTTGCTTACATGACATAATCATGTGAATGAAGTAATTTATAAGTGTCTCATCGTTTATAGGTTTTCTGAATAGTTCTCAAAATTATGGCAGTAAAGTTCATGCCATATTTCAAAGGGGAGAATATTAAGATCAATTAAGAAAAATACTCTTCATTAAGAGTGAGATAAAGATCAATTAAGAAAGATACTCTTCATTAAGAGTGAGATAAAGATTAATTAAGATAAAACCATTGGAGGAGTACAACGGTCACAACAATGATAGCCCTAAGCAGAGAAATAGCTAAATTCCTAGACATTTTAAAGTTCCGACAGGAAGATAGCGTAGTCAGCCTCAAAGATGTTGAGGTGGTGCTTAAAGCGCCATATGAGGTTTTAATAGATTAAACCAAAAATAAGATATTTGAAGATACACTATCTTTAGAAAAGATGGGAAGATCTGGGGAGCATGGTATGTAGAGGTATGTAGAGACCTAAGACTTGAAGAGAAGCAGGACTGCATACCCACTTCAGTGATTCAAAACATCAAATTTCTCGATACCTGTTGATGTTGAATAACTTATACAACACCTATTGTTGGCTCTTTGAAGAAGATGAATAATTGAAACAAGGATCATGTGATACAAGAGCATGTAGAATCAATTGCCTCTTGGCAATGAAGAGCAACAACAGCCCCATTTGAAAGTGTCAGTAGCTGAGGCCCTAGAAGGTCTCAAAGAATTAGTAAACTAGTTTTTCTGATGACTATGAAGTCTATATTAGTAAAGAAATTCAAATGAAGGGTGATCCCACCTCATTTGAAGAAGCCATGAGAAACATTTACTCGTTTAAATGGCTAGAAGCTATGAAAGTTGAAATGAATTCGATGAATATCAACGATGTTTGGGACTTAGAAGTAATTCCTAATGGAGCCAAAATAGTAGGTTGTTAATGGGTCTACAAGATAAAATGTGGCTCCAAAGGGAATGTAAAAAGATATAAAGCATGACTTGTAGCAAAATACTTTACGCAAAGAGAATGAATAGATTACAATGAGAGTTTTCTCTCCAGTCTCATGCAAGGATTCTTTTAAAATCATAATGGTGTTATTGGCACATTACGATATAGAGTTACATCAGATGGATGTAAAGACGGCATTCCTCAACGGGGATTTGTATAAAAACATTAACATGGCACAACCCAAAGGTTTTGTCGTGGAAGAAAAAGAATGTATGGAATGCCACCTGTAGAAATCCATTTATGGGTTAAAAGTAAGTCTCTAGACTATAGTATTTGAAGTTGATAAAAACAATAAGAAAGTTTGGGTTTTAAAGAAAATGAGAAGGACAATAGCGTTTATACGAAGTTCAAGAATGGAAAATTCATTTTCACATCTTGTGAATAGATGATATTCTACTCACTAGTAATAATGTTAATCTGTCATTGGAGAAGAAGTTTATAAAGTTTTGTCCTCAAGTTTCAATGTGAATGATCTTGGTGAAGCGTCATTGGTTCTAGGAATCAAAATTCACCGAGATAGAAGAAAATAGGGTATTAGGACTATCGCAAAGGCAAACTTAGAAAAGATTCTAAAGAAATAAAGTATGTATGAGAGTAAACCTACGCTTGCTCCTATAGTCAAGGATAATACATTTGGGAACTTTAAGTGTTCCAGGAACCGATATGAGATCGATCAAATGAATATGGTTCTATATGCTTCAGCTGTTGGAAGCTTGATGAGTGTACAAGTACAAGAAAGAACTTACCCTGATGTAGTTTACGTATCCAGGATATTTTGGCAGAAGTTCAGTCCAGATATAGATCACTGAAATGAAGTATAGAATGTCTTGCAATTTTGCAAAGTATCATAGGCCTCATGCTGAGTAAGAAAGAACAAGTACTCTCAAATAGTTGATGATACAAATGTTAAGTCTTGGCAAGATGTGTAGTGAAATCCACAGTAGTTACTAACACTCACAGTTGGAGTATTATTGTAGAAAAGCTCCAAAAAAACAGTTGTGGTGTCATCAGTGATGCACACCATAGTATAGCTTGATATTAGGCTTAAGGAATAGGCAAAAGGAGGTTAAGGGAATTTATACCCAGATTTAATAATGGTAGACAACAACAATAACCATTTAAAGTAAATTAACTCCTAAGACAACAGGTCAAGTGTGCTGCCAAACACATTGACACTAAGTTATATGTTGTAAAGGAGAAAATCCAGAATCATTTAGAAAGCATTGAGCACATAAGTACCGAGTAAGTACTTGCGGATCCGCTTATCAAAGACTTACCACTCAGTGCATTCAGAGAACACACAGTCGACATGGGTTTACGGGAAAGCCTATGATTTCTAGATGCTAAGGGCCTAGTTTAGTATCTGTTTTAAAACAGAGAGGTGCATTGTAGCTGTTAAATCTAATGCAATTGACCGTGATGATGAGGCATGCTCTATGCACTGATCTGTGATGGAATGGGAAAAGAAAAAGAAAGTTGAGTTTAAGTCATAAGATGAGATAAATGGGGAGAATGTTAGGTTGATCTCCACCAATTTGGCCCAACGGCCAATTGGAACCTTAATCTGCGCCCTGATCCGGGGCGCCTAGCCATTCTTCTGGCTGATGGGCCCCCGTCGCGTAGCGCAATAAATAGGAGGTGGGGGCTGGGGCTTGAGTCACGAGGTTCACCGTAGCCGTCAGCGCCCCATCATGTCCTAACCCTAGCCCGTTCTAGAAGGGCGCACTGTAAGCGACGGGAAGCGCCATCGCCTTCGCCGCCGCCACTGGACTGCGTCTCCACATCGCTGCTACCTCGTCGACGGCGCCATGGCCATGACTGTGCTCGACATGAGGTATATCAGCAAGTCCCCTTATCTAAGTTATGTTTTTACCCACTGATCTACGCCTAGATGGTCCTAGAAACCTATCACTCTGTGCTTCTTAATTAGATCCCTGGCCTATCTCAAATTCTTAGAAACGAATGCAATTGAGCAATCACCTACAATGGACCACTATCCAGTACTGTATGTGAACTCATTTTATGGAACTTGGAGGGCAGTTTTGTTTTCAGATCATGACAGCACAAAAGTGGCAGTATACTGTAGGCACGAAGCTGCAGCTGAGCTATGAGGGCTGTTGGTGTAGTTGAAGCCACATGTGAAGCCATTTTTGGTCTTGTAATGAGCATGGATGTAACAAGATACGAGTGAGTATGGTCCTTTTTTCTTCTATGGGCTGATAGATCTGTATTGGATAGGGTAGTAGGAAATTTATCGTCCTAAAATGCGTATCTGCAAAAAAAAAATTGTCAGTAATAACTGCAAATTCTGCCCTTGCAACTGAGATCTGATCCATGGCTAATTTCTCAATAAAAAGTCACAGTTGGGATTACGGGATGCAATTTCTGTGCTCTTTAAATTCTTCTTAGAAGGGCTCTTGTCTGTAATTTCCGTATCAGATCAAATGAATGAAAAGCAATGACAATATGGGTTTACTCATTTGATTTTATTTTTTGTAAAAAATTAATCTACAATGAAGAAGGTGACATTTCATAATCGATATAGAAGCTTAATTTAGTATTCCTTTGGAATCAAACTAAATTTGGAAATATGTGTTCCTTTTTAGAGTGCAAACTATTTAACCAGCTCATACATAAAGTGCTTCAACGGTATCAGTTCTAGACATGTACACCCGAAAAGATGATGCATGCATGCTTGATCTGTTTGTTTTCTTTCGTTTGTTTATATATTGATATAAAAAATTCATACTGTAGGAATCAGGATGGAGAAGAATGTTAGAAGCATGGCAAGGGAATTGTTCGTGAGGAGGCCTATGATAAGTCCATGCATTCAAGCAGACTGACTGCTGCTAGTTCTTTAAAATAGGAATGGTCTAAAGTCACACTATTAGTTTCATGTCTCCGATTGATTCTCTCTGTTGCAAAGATACATCTTGAAGTATTGAGCGGTTGCATAAATAATAATTTTCTACTGTTGCAATATATTCATTTTACATTCTTGTGCTTTTTTATATTGTGCAAAGTGGTGGCTGATGCTATAGAAGTGGTGTTAGCCAATGCAGTCTATGTCAGATTTCTCTAAATGCTTTCGGGACGATGCATAATCTGTTCTTGTAAAATAATTTGCTAGTTTAGCTGGACAAAGGGATATAGTGATGTAGCACAAGAAGTAATTGTATGTATATCTATATATGAACTGAAAATATGCATTTTTTCTTGCTGAAGTCAGCAGTATTGGGACTGCCATGCTGTTCACTGTAGTGTTTTGGCTGGCAAGTATTTTCCTGGTAAAAACCTGAATTGAGAACATGGCTGTCAATCGAGTGTTGATTCAAGATCTTTAAACAGCAAACATATGAAGGAATGTACTACTTTTTTCTAGTTGAGGTGTTGCTTATTCTTTCATTATTTCATGAGTTGGTATTGTTGCTGGAGGTTGACCAAGAAGCAAGAAATTATTGTTTATAGTTATTATTGCTATGTGAAAATCTCATGTACTGAAATTTAATTGTTATCTTTGGCTTTGTGCAAATGTATCTCCAAATGTACTTTGAATAAAAACATTGAATCCTTTTTGCTACTCAATTGTTGACTTATTTATGCGCATTTAGCTCCTAACATCACCTTTTTTTTAGGAACAGCTCCTAACACCACGTGACATACTATTTTCCTAGCCCTTGCGTACCGAACGGTCCACGAAAAGGAAGTGTTGCAATACAATACCATATTGCAACGAATCATAATGTTCTATAGCAACAAAATATATTCATGGCAATAGCACCAAACTATTACATCACCTTAGAAATTTAGTTGCAATTAATAGCTACCTATTGCAATGGTCATGAGAAATATAACAGCCAACAAAAGCTGTGACAATAGCAACAAACTATTACATCACCTTACAAAATTTAGTTGTAATACACGGTCTACCTATTGCAATGGCCGTGAGAAATATTACAACCCAATAACATCGTGGCAATAATTTCAAGCAATAGCAACACTGTTCTATTTGATTGCAAGAGCACCAAACAATTACAACCCCAATCAATACTAATGCAACTAAATGTCATCATTGCAATATTATTAACCAATAGCAACACTTTTCAAAAAAGAGTTGATATAGGTCTCTCCTCTTGCAATGCCGAACGTAAAAATTACAATGCACTATTTTTATGGCAACATAGTCCCTCTATTGCCACCTTTTTGGACAAATGTTATAAAACACACCCTTATTACAACACAATTTATGATGATGCAAATGGCATCAAGTGGCAATTGGGTCGAAATCTAGTAGTGCCTCACTTTTCACCGGCCGTGGCCAGGTCTCCTGTCCAGGAAACCGTAGGTCCACGGCTCGTAACGAACTCACCCGGGGAATGGCCTTGACTTGCTACATCCTTTTGGGAAACCACGCGGTTAACCACACCAAAGAGCCAGCGCCCACTTCCGCCTTTGGTTGCGGCCCGGACCTTCCGCCTTGGAGGCTGGGTCCCATCATCCATGGCGGACACACTCTCGAAACTACCCCGGGGCTGCATCCTAGAGTTCACCTACATGGGGGCTTAATACCCTCTCCTTCACAGGCCAAGGTAAAGACTTCCACCCAGAAAGCTAGAGGCCGGAGACTCGAGGCGATCTCGCCCGATGAATGGCTCATGGTAGCCACATTCTTCTGGGGAATCACGAGATCGTTGGCACCAATGGACCAATGCCCGTCATCAGCTCTTACCCAGTCCAGGATTACCGTGGGGAAAACTAGACTCCACGATAGACCCACGCCCCAAACAACGTCTCCGCGTCTAGCGGGACGCAAAGAGCCAGGGCACGCACGAGCAGCGAAACCGCCCACTGCCACGCAGCGTCATCAACAATGATCAGGTGGCTGACCGGTGTCGCGCCACGCAGGACCAAGTCTGGAATCAGAGCCTGGTCCTGGTTAATGGACAAACCGCCCATCACGACGCATCAAACAGCCAACCGTTGCTCGGAGGCACGTGTATCCGAGGAAACATGCTCCCTGAACACACCATGTGCCGCGTCGAGCAGACCGAACCACATGGCATTCAGATCCCACTTCCATGATGATAGGTCAAGCTTGCCCCTCGTCGAGAGCGGCAACCGCACCCGAGGCCAAATTCGGGAGACCAACTTCTATCAGCTATAACTCTCAAACCATTTAACCTATTTCCATGAAAATTTGACACAAGCAAGATAAGTAAGTTATCTAGAACTTTGTTATTGACAAGATTCACAGCAAACATCACCTTACTCATGTAATTTACTTAACAACCAAAACTGTCCAAACAGTCTCTAAAATTGAATTATAGAGCAATTAATATTTCACTGCATACAAGCAATCAAATTTGGGCACAACCAATGGTACCAACAGTTCATAGGCATCATACACACTCTAGAAAACATGATGGTCAAGCCCAAATAAAATTTTTAAATGCCTTTATTAATTTATTTGGACACTTAGGTGAAATAAGGAAAATATATCAAAATTGCACAATAAATTCTGATAAAATTACAGTAGCCTACATATGATCTCAAAAGTCTACTGTATAAATTTCATGCCATTTGGATAAGTACAACCATCTCTACAAAAATGACAAGTTGCATAGGCTTATTTTAGCAAAAATAGTTTAGCCTAGTGAAAAGTGTCAAACAACAGATTTTATATTTTTCTTAGAATCCCTAAAACCCATTAACACTGTACAAAAATTTGCATGGCAATATGTTGCTTATTTTTATCCTTATGAATTTCCTCAGAAAACACTATTTATTAAAAGATAAATATAAAGACCCTACTCCAATCAAGTTTACTGCAAGTTCAACATTTTTCCTAACTAGATCAAGTCAACACAAGATTAGGAAAATTGGAATTATATTTTTCTCATACTCCTAACTCTACTTATGCATTTTCCAAGATTGAAAACAATTTAAAAGCACTTATCTAGCTCCATTTAATTCTCCTAGAAAAACATCCCAAACATCAGGTTTCATATTTTTATCAAATAGCACACTTCATGATGAATCCAACAAAATTTGGTTCACTCAAAATGGACATCTACAAATCTACTTATGAATTTTCAAAGTTCACAAGCATTTCATGAAAGGAATAAAAACAAAACCTAAACTACAGCCGCTGACAGACTAGGACCCGCTGGTCAGTGATACCGGGGCAGGGGAGGCGCTCCGGCCAGGCCTATCCTATCGACAGCAAGATCATCGGCAACGAGGGTGACACCAACATGTTCCCCTCATCAAGCCACGTCGGTTGGTGGTGAAGACATGACCTAGGGTTCACCGGAGATGGCTCGTCGGCGACAATGGCGGACAACGGAGGTAGCGCAGCGTGGACACCGGCGTTCTTCGGCCATCACGTGCTCCGGTGAGGTGCGCTACGGCTTCATGGAATCCTAATGAAGCCTCCTTCCTCACTCTCTATCTCTCAAACCAGCGTGATTCAGTGAAAACCATAATAATCAAAGTTGTAGAGCTTCATGAGTACTCCAACTTTGCTTAAATGAGTTTGGTTTGGATCGGCCTAGTTTACAAACTACAGCGCGTCAAACATAGGTACATTGAAACTATAAATCACTCCCATGACCCAAAAATAAAAGTTGTTATCCTAGTCAAGCACTATAACTTTGCTTAAGGGCGCACTGCCATGCAAGCACTCTAGTGCCTAGTTCAACTTAGGTCAAACATGCAACTTGAAAATGGTAGCTTACACTATATTTATTACTTAGAGGCCAAATTGGTCTAAGTTATGAATACCAAAGTTGTTCCATGTGATATTCTAAGCATGTTTAAGGTACTCCTAGGGTCCTACAAGCATTTCACACATTGATCACATGTAAACCCTAGCCTAGGTATAAATTTAAGAGGCATCACATGTGATATAAGCAAGGTAGTGAAGATAGAATTTGACATGCTCATGCTCATGAATGATCAATGATGCTTGTGCTCATGCAATGCCAATGCCAAATGCATGCTTAACACAGGGTGTTACAGACTTCATCCCGCTCCATCCATTGATGAAGAGAACAACCATTGACAAATCTGCTCTGAGAAGGATCACTCAACAGAAGACCACGACAACAACCAACTTGGGGAGGAAAATCCCTCGTGTATCTAGATAAGTATTACTTTTCCTTTGGTTTTACTATTAGTGAGTTTGCTATATACTAATTAAAAAATGCAAAATAAAACAAAAATAAAAATTTATCTTAACTAGTTATGTATATATATAGTATGGTGTGATCTTAAAACTAAATAATAGGTGTGTTTAAGGTTGATTTTTAAGAAAGAACTCTGAAGATAATCTCTTGAAATGGAAATGATGAATAGTTGCTATGTTGTAATTCCTTTCAAGTACCTAGTTTTTAGCGTTGAATTCTCCCGAGGTTTGGATAAAACTGATTTGATATAAGAATTTACTCTGAACTTGGAACTCGTGGGTAGCATATGCTTGATCTAAGTCTAGTTAAATTGATGGATATGATATGAGAAGGTCTAAGCTGCTATTTATCTTGTTCTAAGTGATACTAAAGTTTTAGAGATTTATCTTTTAAAAATTATAAAAATTCTATATGATGAGCTCTTGTATGACAAAGCTTGAATTCCTACCAAAGCCATACATAATACTTAGATTAGGAAAACTTTCTCATATATGCTGCTTGTTTTGCATTGAGTTTAGTCAAGCTTTTTTGACCCTTATGAGAGGTTTGCCATGATCTTAAAATCAAGATCACGTACACACCACCCACATATGCACTACTCCTACACTGGGGGTTGGCACAAAAGCATGCCTTCTATCTAGACCCACCCAAAAATGTTCTACTCCTATACTGAGGGTGAACACCAAAAACATGCTTGTTAGGTCTCCAGTCTAAATAAATGCTCCAATTTTTGTTGCTATCTCTCAAAAGTTCTGTTGCAGAAAAGAAGCATGGGGCTATACAAAAGTTATTCATAAAAAAAGAAAAGAAAGAGTTAAAAAAATGGATAAGTGTCTGAAATATTGAAAACAATGGGTACTCAGATGCCCGCCAGAAAAAGAGAGAAGAATAAGATAACGCATGTCTTCATGCAAAGTGTTTCTAAGTTCCAAAAAGAGAGACATGATTTCAAGGAGCATAGTAGAATTAGGATAGCTAACGTATATATATCCACCATACATTAACACACATGCACATCTTCATTTGATTGTATGACTCAACTATCTTTGTATACGAGGTTTGACTTTTACAATATGTGTGTTGCAAGTATGCTCTTTCATGCTGTCTCCACTCCTATGAGCTCCACATAAGCCTTAGCTATAGGATGAGAAAGGCATAACATCATTACTGCCTTGGTGAGGATCCATAAATACTACATACATTGAGAGACTTAAGAGTGTCATACTGAGAAAGCTTTTGGTTTTATTTTGAAAACTTACAAAAACTCCAGAATAATGGTTGAGCAAAGAGCTTGAGACATAGTGCTTGACTTGATCGTTTTGTCTTTCAATTACTCAAGACCCAAGTGAAGGCTAAGAAGCCCCATGGTTGAAGGTAATATGGAAAAGTTTGAAAGTCGGATCGGTTTACTCTAATCTGAAGGAGAATTCTTGTTTGAACGCATGTGTACTTTTGAGGAGTTGCATCAATGTTCTCAAAAACCTTAAAACTCCTAATCCATTTACTAGGTTTAGCTTTGCTCAGGGACTAGCAAAGGTTAAGTTTGGAGGAGTTTGTTGACGGTAGTTAACAAACATTATAAACTGTCAATATAACATGTATAACGGCATAAATGTATTCACCAATAAAAGTCTTGGGGTTTAAACTAACAAATTCCACGAGTTTTGGTGAATCCAAATTTTCTGTAGGGTCTATCTAGAAAACTGTCAAGTGGCTACATATCAGAATAAATCACGCTTATCCGCAACAAGGCAGACACCAGAAGGATCTAGAAGACACCATAGGACACCACGCTGAGGTAGAGAGGAGGCCGCTAGGTGGGGCTGGCCGTCGCCACCTGAAGCCCCGCCGCCCCCTAGGGCCCACCAGTCAGCCTCACGTTGTTACGTCGGTTGTCCACCGCCTTAAGGATTGTATCTATGCCGTTTATTTAAGTCAGTTTGATTTGAGGGCTCAGGATTGACTCTCCGGCCTATATATACCAGCCCCTGCCACCCCTGTAGGCAATGAAGTCATTTGAGAAGACAAAAACCCTAATCATCCTCAAAGCTCCACTATATTCTATGGCATAGCAAGTTAGGCTAGGTATAGAGGGAGGCAAGCAAGCTCCGCTTGGATTCCTGATCGTGTAAAGAGTTTGGTTTGGTATAATCTTTATACCCCCTCTCTTTTGGATCTCTCATTACTTTTATATGTTTGTTACAATTGTTATGACATTATTAATCATATCGTTCATGTTCCTAGTTATAGTGATCCTTGTTTACTTTGATTATATACTTAGTATAGCTAGATTATCCTTATATTTATGCATAAGTTCATATAGCGCTCACTCTAAGGTACCATGGGTGAGTGGTCGACATTGTGTAAGCGTGGTGCTTATACATTGTTTACCTATGGATACACCATATATTCTTGGTCATATGGTAGATCGCGGATGTGACACTCCCGTTGAGTCCTTTGTAGTCCACTCCCCGAATATAGGTATACAAGTAGGATCTAATTACGAAGGAAGACAAGCTCTATTCTTAATCTTCCTTAGTAATATCCCTTATGTGTAGATATGAAGTTGATCTTAGCCATGACTACTAGGTGTAATTGCACTAATCAATGTATGCTTTGACTTGTAATTAAGAATGACTTAGGAGTTATTTCTCTAATATTCTACTTAATCATGCTAATGCCATAGATAGGAGTACTCTAGTGATCAATGATTAGTTATTATTTATTATTCATATACGTTTTCCTCTTGACTTACCCCTATTATGAGTAGAATATTGGTTATGGTTTACTTCTTCATCAATCGTATAAGTTATCAATACATGTCCTCACCCTGACCTTCCCTTTGGTAAAAATATAAATAACGATACCTGGAATACTCTCGGGTGAAGTGCTAGAATGGTATATTCTCAGTGCGCTTGCAGATCCCTTCCATTTCATATCTATATATTCTATCTAGTCACATGAAATATTAAAGAGTTGCTTAGTATCATTCTAGTAGTGATGCTAGGTAGTGCTAACAAGCATCGCAACCATCATCACTAGGGATGACAACCTAGTAAAGTAATGTTAAGAGATATAGACATATAATAGGTGACTACTTAAAATAAGTGACAAGTTAATAAATACCAACAAGCATTTTTGACGCCGTTGCTGGGGAAGGTAGCTAGCAAGAAGGAAGTATTGATAAACTTATACTTATTGGTGTGATTGAGATAACCATTGACCTCTGCTCAAATAGACTTACCCTTGTTTTGTCTACTTTTATATCTTATGCAGGGTAATGTATGACCAGTTTTGACCTTCCAACAAACTACGTTGATGATCCAGAAGTATTACTTAAGAGAACTAAGGCTAAACTCAAGAAAGTTTCAGCTTTAGAGTTGGAAGACAACTAGATAAGGCAAAGCTTAACACCTGAATTTGAACCTATGGCTGACAAGACTCTCTGTGAATTGTCTGCTCTAACTACAACCAACATCCGCACTAGACCAACAGTCAATGCTAGAGACAATGGATTCGAGCTCAAGCCAGCTCTCATCAACATGGTGCAAGCAAGCCAGTTTTGTCGGAAGGCACATGAAGATGCGAGTGCTCATCTCCAACACTTTCTGGAGATCTGCAACACCTTCAGCATCAAAGGAGTTACCAAAGACACCATACTACTTCGCCTCTGCTTTTGGGGAAGGCAAAGTAGTGGTTCTACGCCAACAATGATAGAAATACTACATGGGATAACTGCTCCACCACCTTCCTAGCCAAGTTCTTTCCCATAGGCAAGACCAATGCTCTGTGTGGGAGAATCTCAAGTTTTTAGCAACAATATGATGAATTTGTCCCTAAGGCGTGGGAACGCTTCCAAGATTACATATCAAAATGTCCTCATCATAGGATGGAGAATTGGCTACTCATGCAAACTTTCTTCTATGGGTTGACCAACAGTACCCATGAGACCATGGATGCTGCTGCTGGAGGTGCTTTCCTGTCACTCACACTCCCAGCTGCAACAGCTCTCATGGAGAAGATGGCCTCCAACCAAGGCTAGAATGAAGAACGAGTTCAGACCCGTAAGAGAAGCGGAGGTATGCATCAACTCAAGGAAGTAGACATGTTGTATGCCAAGATGGATCTACTGACGAAGAAGCTTGAAGACTGAGCCAATGAGAAGCAAGAAGTTATGCACATTCATGATTGTCGCATGATGTCTGAAGAGTATGGAAACACTGGGCATTCGGGGAACAACTGTCTGAAAGGTCGAGATGGCGACTAGAGGGGGGGGGTGAATAGTCCTTTTTAAAACTTAATCGCGTCGGCTAACCGAAACAAGTGCGGAATTAAAACTATTGGTCTAGCCAAGACTACAACCCTCTATCTATGTTCTTTAGCACCTTTCAAATATACTAATTAAGCAATTAAGGTGCCGGGCTAGCTAGAGCTCACCTAAGCAATTTTAGGAGCAAGGTCACACAAACCTATACCACTAGTACTTCAAGCGACAAGAGAGCTCCTACACATGCTAGTAAGCAAAAGCACAAAGTCATCTAAGCTCACTAGCAATGCTCAATAACAAGGCAACCAATGCCAAATTAGAGAGTGCAAATACTTAGCTACACAAACTAAGCAATGTGACTAACAAGGTTACTCAAACCAAATTAGCCACGCAAGAGAGCTACTTCTATGCTACACAAGCAAGAAGGTAACTAATATGGTACACAAGCAAACTAATTACAAGAGCAACTACACAAGCTTAATATATATGAAAGTAAATGCAAGCTTGTGTAATGGGGAAGCAAACCAACGGGAAGAACAAGGTTGACACGATGATTTTTCTCCCAAGGTTCACGTGTTTGCCAACACGCTAGTCCCCGTTGTGTCGACCGCTCACTTGGTGGTTCGGCGGCTAATTAGCATCACCCGCTAAGCCCGCATGTCGGGCGCCGCAAGAACCTACCCCTTGAGTGAGGGTAGCTCAATGACACGCTTTACTAAAGTTGCTCTTCGTGGCTCCCGCGGGGCGAGCACAATGCCCCTCACAAAGCTCTTCTCCGAAGCCCCGCACAAGCTTCTTGCGGGCTTCGACGAAGACCGCCACCAAGCTGTCTAGGAGGTGGCAACCTCCAAGAGTAACAAGCACCACCGGCTTGCAACTCGATCACCTAGTGCCACTCGATGCAACCTCATGATGCAATCGCACTAGAATCGCTCACTCACACAATCGAATGATCGCTATCAAGTATATGTGTGATGGAGGGCTCCCAAGCACTCACAAGCATGGACATTAAGTCCCCTCAGGTGCTCAACACTCGCCATGGCCGAGGGCCACTTCTATTTATAGCCCCAAGGGCTAAACTAGCCGTTACCCCTTCACTGGGCAAATGTCGGGATGACCAGACGCTCCGGTCCGATCGACCGGACGCTGGACCTCAGCATCCGGTCGTGCGATGCACGCCACATGTCCCCTCCTTCAAATGCTGTTCACTAGATCTCAACGGTCATCTATCGACCGGACGCTCCAGCATGAACTGACCGGACGCAGCAACCCCAGCGTCCGGTCATTTCCAGTAAGGTTCCCGAGGCGTATTTCTTCGACCGGACGCGTCCGGTCCACCTTGACCGGACACAGATCATCATCCGGTGCAATACCCTCGGTACTGCGCAGACCCGTCAGTTTGACCGGACACACGCTGCCAGGGTCCGATGCTTTCAGACTCAGCGTCCGGTCAGTAGACCGACGCCAGCGTCTTCGCGATAAACTCGTTTTCACTTCTAACTTCTTCACCCTTGCTCCAATGTGCCAACCACAAGAATTTGCATCCGGCACAATAGAAAATAGGCATTCCATTTTCCCAAAAGCGCCGAACACCACCTCCTTTATAAATGTGCCAACACCACCAAGTGTACACCACCATGTGTATGTGTGTTAGCATTTTCACAATAATTTCCCAAAGGATGTTAGCCACTCAACTTGTCACGCCACTCGATCCTAGCGATGATGCAAAGTTAGATCACTCGAGTGGCACTAGATGACCGATATACAAACAAGTTTGCTCCTCTTGATAGTATGGCCATCTATCCTAAACCCGGTCATAAACTTCTCAACACACCTATGACCGGTGAAATGAAATGCCCTAGGTTATACCTTTGCCTTGCGCATTCCATTCCATCTCCTCCAACGTCGATGCAACACATGCACCAACATGATCAACAATGATATGATCCACTTCATATCATCACGTGATCATATTGGTTCATCGATCTTAACTTCACTTGCTCTTCACCGTTGTCATCGTCCATCGGCGCCAAGTCTTGCTTAAGCTTCACCGCCACGCGGTCCATCACTCCAAATCCTCCGATTTGCCCTTCACGCTTGCAACCGGTCCATCAAGCCTAGTCTTGTCTTGATCTTCTCCACCTTGATCACATGACTCAATGTCATGTCTCATTTGCAATAAGCTCTTTCATCATCACATGTGTGAGCTTTGCAATATCTCCAAGCCATTGTCACCTTCATGGCATATGTTGCTCACACACATATACCTATGGACTAATCACCTGTGTATCTCACATAAACACAATTAGTCCACCTAAGTTGTCACTCAATTACCAAAACCAAACAAGGACCTTTCACTGTCCTAAAACGCAAGAGGATGTGAACCTCATCAACAACCTCTTTCGTCCTCAACAGAATCAAGGATGGAATCAGCAATAGAGGCAAAACTACCAAGGTAATTCTCAAGGTAATAATTTCAATCAACCACCCTTGAGAGAGTTAATTTATGGCCAAGATAAAATTAAGGAGGGCTTACCTAGAAAATTAGCTTCCAATAATAAAATCTTAGAAAACATAAATAATAGAATGGATAACCTCTCCTCTACCATTAAGAATCAGCATAGCTTTAATAAAATGATAGAATCACAAATAGCTCAGCTGGCGGCTGTTGTTCCTCTGACCGACAAAGGTAAGATTCTCGGGCAACTGGAAGATCTAGAAACTACAAATCTTGTTGATATTCACAATGCAGCATACTATTGTATACAACCATCGATGGGAAGGTGGATAGATTATTCTTTGCTTGAAAAGAAGAGCGATCTAGGGAGACCTGTCTTCTCCATCGCTATTGGACCTCACATTTTCCAAGAAGCTATCTGCAACTTCGAAGCAAGTGTTAACATCATGCCTAAGGTAATCTATGATAAAATTAATAGAGATATTTTGTTGTACACAAATATGCATTTGCAGCTTGTAGTCAGTCACTCTGCTACCGAAGGGAGTTCTAGAAGATGCCATTGTTTGAGGGGGACAATTATATGTTCCCATAAACTTTGTGGTTTTGGAAACAGGTGGAGATGAAAGGGTACCCATTATCTTGGGTCGACCTTTCCTGAGCACCGCAAAAGCCATCATCTATGCGGACAGTGCTAAGATCTGCATCACAATCAAGGATAGAAAGGAGAAGCTTTCTTTCATGAATCATATCTTGCAATCTCCTAGACATCCACAAATGTCATACCTGTCCGAAGAGACAATAGTGACCAAGAAAAAAACAACCAGAGAAGAAGGAAGAACAAGGTTAGGTAGCCACAAGAAGAACCAGTTAACATGATCAACACACTTCGATCAGAGTACGACCACCTCCTCGCTTCACCATACCTTATCAAGAAGGATGATCCTGGTGTACCAACGATTGAGTGTACCATTGGACAAATAATATTCCACAAGACCTTCTGTGACATTAGGTCGGGTGCTAACATAATGTCCATGGTAACGTATGAATACTTGTTTGGTGATGAACCTTTGTTCCCTACATACATGCAGCTGTAGATGGTGGATCAATCAATCCAATTTCTAGAGGGAATAATGAAAGATGTCATAGTAAGAATACATGATCAATATGCCCCTACTGACTTCATGGTTCTAGACATGGAAGAAGAAGATGATGATACACCCATCATCCTTGGAAGGCCATTCCTCAACACCACAAACGCAATCATCTACGTCGGTTCTGGACAAGTTCACTTCCAATTTCCTAGAGAAAAGGTACGCTACTATTTCAATAGTTATACCACTTATGAGCAGCTAAAGAAGATCCACTCTAGGAGGAGACACCGATCATCCCAACGCTGGAAGAATCAATCCCCAAAGAATGGATGGGAAGAAGATGAAGAACCTGACGAACCTGTGAAAGATGAATCTACTCCGCCAAAGTCAAGTCCACAGACCAAACGCGTATGGAAAGAAAAGGTGACATCAATAAAGTCACCATCACAAGAGGTGCAACCATCAAGGTCTCCATCTCCGAGACTGATAGATGCACCCAAGGATTGAACAAGGCTCAAGATAGTCCTGTCCAAAGGACTTAAAAATCCAAATCCTCGCTATGAGGTAACATCGATAGCTATCCATATTTATTTTTCTACATTGCATGAATTATTTTCACTTTAGCATATTTACTTTTCTACATTAGCATTGCATTAATAAAAGAAAATAAAAAAATTATTATTGTATCATAAAATCTTAAAGCCCCATGTGAGTAATTTTCTTGGAGTGTAAAAACCCGGAAGAACATTCACCGTGGTGGCATAAAAATAAATAAAAATACCATGCATACATATTTCCCTTTCTGCACATCAAAAAATATAGTAGATAGGCATCCTGCTAGAATTATGCCAATAAGGAAATATTTTGAAACCCACAAGAATGACTAATCTCCGGAAAGCGGAACGCTATCCCTTATCCTAACCCGTTCCATGAGTCTTGGTGTTCTTGTTGGTATTTTGTAGGATGACATACATAACATGATCAAGAGCAAGTTCACCCAATTGACTTTGTAACAGAACCGTCCAATTTATAAGAGCACAAGTACAATAGCAATCACTGAAGCGATCAAACTATCATACTTGAGCCCATATAAACCTGGTAGTCCAATAAAACCACGAAGGATCTCAAATCAACCAACATACAAGCCAAGATCGTACATGATTCAACACAACCAGTCACATGTTACAACAGGTTCACAAATAGTTCTGATACATCAGAGTTTCAATAAAGTTATTACAACCCAAATTTAGAAGTAGTAGAAGCAACATAGTTTTGAAACAACATCAAGATAGTTCAAATACATAGCTAGTTTAAGATCATCTCCAACAAAAGCACATAGATGAGATGATATAGAATGACCATGCCCTTGGTCTTACTCTCCATCAACTGTAGGAGTTATGCAATGCTTTCAGTAACCATGGTACATCACATCATCTGCAACAAATAGGAATAAACCCTGAGTACGAGAATGTACTTAGCTAGACTTACCCATCATAAACCAAAATAATAAGACACCAAGGAGTATTCAAGGCTTTAAAGGTGGAGCTAGCTTGATAACATTTTGCATAAAAAGCTTAAGTGCATAACTTGAATATATAATATCTTTAGCTTCAAGTTATCCCTATTCAATTAAGCATCTCTAAATTAGCACATGTACTAGAGCAAGCACCTGATCAAGCTAAACAAACATTAGTAACCATATCTGGTGTAGTAATTTGAGCAATCATCATAACCACCAAGTTTCAATTAGTGCTTCTACGTTGCCGCTGCTCAGTCAAGTTCTCACTGTCTAGGAGAGACGACGATTCGAATTGATTCCTACCCAGCTGGGGAATTTATTTCTAACACAAACCAAGGCACACCCGCGCCAAGGTAGCCTCAGGTCACCTTTGGTACAATTTAGGTACAGTCGTGGGTCCGATCAGCGCCGCACCCTTAGAGATTCTACCAATCTGACAGGAAGATCGGGACTCGAACCCGCCCTTGGACTCACGCCATTGGCTCTCTACACATCCTTACTACCTCCAGTGTGCGCATTTACAATTATCTGGGCCTGGCCTGAATTGAAGTACTCGGCTTCACGGTCGTATCATCGGATTCAGCTAGCTAAGTGCTAGGCATGCGTTCAACATGACATGATGATGTATAGCGAATCAGTCCTTAATCGACACAGACAGGGATAGATAGGCACCCAAGACCTCTCTATGCCTTGTTGCTTCTCTATCACAATCCCGCCTTGTCTCCTTTATTCATTGACACATGGTTATTTTCACGCTAGCAAATATAGCTAACCGTGATTAGTTATCAGCCTATATCATGCAGGTGATAGGTAATCACCCGACTTCTACCGACTAAGCATGGCTAAGCATATATTCGATCCTGGACCTACATTGGATTCAAGATATATATTTGGACAAGGAAGATATATGCAGCAAGTGGTTCCAATCAACTCCTACTACTTAATGCATCAACATAAAAGGACTCAAGTAGATAGTTTGAAAACATAGGAGGCTTAGAATGCTCCAGGGCTTGCCTTTCACAAAGGTGGAGGGCTGATGATCTGGACACTTGAGCAACCATTCATTGTCAGGCTCAACTTCTCCTAGGGCCTCTTGTTGCTGCACTTCCTAATGCTCTTCCTAGGGATCGGCCTCGTACTCCAACACGGTGATCTCTTCCATCGCACCTATTGCATGCACATGCAAAAAAGTGAGAATCATGAATGCATAAGAAGGGTCATGGATGACATGACATGATAATGTGCATGGTTAAATGATGACTATCATATTATGTCATTAGGATGATAACAAAGTTGAATTCTTATTTACTGAGTAAATGCATATCTCTTCTCTAGAAATTTTAAGAATTCACACTAAGTCCATTTCTAGACCACAACATAGCAGCTATAAGTTTAGATTATAACTAGAGTTCTACTCAACCAAATGCTATTATCTTGGACTTTCTAGAAATATTATAAAAGTTCCTACAACTTTCATTTAATCACCAAAAGGTGATTCAACAACTATCCTAGTCAAAACAAGTAAACTTTCTAGGTCTATCCAGAAATTCCAGAGAGTAAGCACTTCGGGAGACCAACTTCTAACAGCTATAACTCTCAAACAATTTAGCCAATTTCCATGAAAATTTGACACAAATAAGATAAGTAAGTTATCTACAACTTTGTTATTGACAAGATTCACAGCAAACATCACCTTACCCATGTAATTTACTTAACAACTGAAACTGTCCAAACAGTCACTAAAATTGAATTATAGAGCAATTAATATTTCACTGCACACAAACAATCAAATTTGGGCACAATCAATGGTACCAATAGTTCATAGGCATCATACACACTCTAGAAAACATGATGGTCAAGCCCAAATAAATTTTTTAAATGCCTTTATTAATTTATTTAGACACTACGGTGAAATAAGGAAAATATATCAAAAGTGCACAATAAATTCTGAGAAAATTACAGTATCCTATATATGACCCCAAAAGTCTATTGTACAAATTTCATGCCATTTGGATAAGTACAACTATCTCTACAAAAATGACAAGTTGCATAGGCTTATTATAGAAAAAAATAGTTTAGCCTAGTGAAAAGTGTCGAACGATAGATTTCATATCTTTCTTAGATTCCCTAAAACCCATTAACATTGTACAAAATTTTTCATGGCAATATGTTACTTATTTTTATCCTTATGAATTTCCTCATAAAAAACCATTTATTAAAAGATAAATAGAAATACCCTACTCCAATCAAGTTTACAGTAAGTTCAACATTTTTTCTAACTAGATCAAGTCAACACAAGATCAGGAAAATTGGAATTACATTTTTCTCACACTCCTAACTCTAGTTATGCATTTTCCAAGATTGAAAACAATTTAAAAGCACTTATCGAGCTCCATTTAATTGTCCTAGAAAAATATCTCAAATAGTAGGTTTCATATTTTTATCCAATATTACACTTCATGATGAATCCAACAAAATTTGGTTCACTCAAAATGGACATCTATAACTCTACTTATGAATTTTCAAAGTTCACAAGCATTTCCTGAAAATAATAAAAATAAAACCTAAACTACAGCTGGGACCCACTGGTCAGTGATACCGGGCAGGGGAGGCGCTCTAGCTAGCCCAATCTCACCGACGACGAGATCATCGACGACGAGGGTGACACCAACATGTTCCCCTCATCAAGCCGCGTCGGTTGGTGGTGAAGACGTGACCTAGGATTCACCGGAGATGGCTCGTCGGTGGCAATGGCTGACGACAGAGGTAGTGCAGCGGTACGCTGGTGTTCCCCGGCCATCACGTGCTCCAATGAGGTGCGCTACGGCTTCGCGGAATCCTAACAAAGCTATCTAGGGTGGGTTAGGGTTATGGTAAGGCGGCGGTGAGCTCTGCCCACGTGCATGCCATGACGCTAGCGATGGCACGACGGTGCACGACCGTGTTCCGGCGCCGTTAGGGTGGTAGCATCTAAATGGTCACCGACATGAGTTCCTATGACCTACAAAGGTGACAAGATGAGAGAGAGAAAGAATGAAAAGGCTCGAGCTTGTGTTGGCCATGACGAGCTTTGGAGCTCGGTGGCGTTCCAATGAGACCACCGGTGGCAGAAACGGCAATGTGCCCATACCTAGACTTGAAGGGCTTGGCAAAAGGGGTGGAGATTGTAGCGCGGAGCAAGGCAAAGCGGTTGGTACACTCAATTGGAAAATGGTGCTGTGATGGTGGTGCTACGCGGTGGCGAAGCTTGCGGTGGCAATGGCGAGCTCGGCGTTGCCTTTGCGGATGCGAGAGAGAGCGAGGGAGAGCAAATGAGCGAGATAGAGCAGATGGGCATGTCATGGTGGTGTTGAAGCCCTCCTCGGCCAGACTGGTGGAGCCCGCATTGGTGTATGGCCGCTAGATGGCGAGCGTGGCCTAATGACGGTCGGCCACCACCAGCCCGATTTGAATCGGCTAATGCCGTTTCAGTTCGACTAAAACCGCCTCCTTCCTCACTCTCTATCTCTCAGACCAGCGTGATTCAACAAAAATTGTAATAATCAAAGTTGTAGAGCTTCATGAGTACTCCAACTTTGCTTAAATGAGTTTGGTCTGGATCAGCCTAGTTTACAAACTACAGTGCGTTAAACACGGGTACATTGAAACTGTAAATCACTCCCAGAGTTTTGAAAAATTTCAAAGTGCTAGAACATTATTTTCTTACTAATTATGCACTATTTTAGAGCAAGTTAGGAGCTAAATTAGACCATGACCCAAAAATAAAAGTTGTTACCCTAGTCAAGCACTACAACTTTTCTTAAGGGCGCACTGCCATGCAAGCAATCTAGTGCCTAGTTCAACTTAGGTCAAACATGCAACTTGAAAATGGTAGCTTACACTCTATTCATGACTTAGGCCAAATTGGTCCAAGTCATGAATACAAAAGTTGTTCCATGTGACATTCTAAGCGTGTTGAAGGTACTCCTAGGGTCCCACAAGCATTTCACACATTGATCACATGTAAACCCTTGCCTAGGTATAAATTTAAGAGGCATCACATGTGATATAAGCAAGGTAGTGAAGATAGAATTTGACATGCTCATGCTCATGAATGCTCAATGATGCTTGTGCTCATGCAATGCCAATGCCAAATGCATGCTTAACACCAGGGTGTTACAGACTTCATCCCGCTCCATCCATAGACAAAGAGAACAACCATTGACAAATCTGCTCTGAGAAGGATCACTCAACAGAAGACCATGACAACATCCAGCTTGGGGGAGGAAAATCCCCCGTGTATCTAGATAAGTATTACTTTTCCTTTGGTTTTACTATTAGTGAGTTTGCTATATACTAATTTAAAAAATGCATAATAAAAAAAATAAAAAATTATCTTAGCTAGTTATATATATTAGTAAGGTGTGATCTTAAAACTAAATAATAGGTGTGTTTAAGCTTGATTTTTAAGAAAGAAGTCTGAAGATAATCTCTTGAAATGGAAATGATGAATAGTTGCTAGGTTGTAATTCCTTTCAAGTACCTAGTTTTTAGCCTTGAATTCTCCCGAGTATTGGATAAAACTGATTTGATATAAGAATTTACTCTGAACTTGAAACTCGTGGGTAGCATATGCTTGATCTAAGTCTAGGTAAATTGACGGATATGATATGAGAAGGTTTGAGCCGCTGTTTATCTTATTCTAAGTGATACTAAAGTTTCAGAGATTTATCTTTTGAAAAACATATAAATTCTACATGATGATCTCCTGTATGACAAAGCTTGAATTCCTACCAAAGCCATACATAATACTTAGATTAGGAAAACTTTCTTATATGTGCTACTTGTTTTGCATTGAGTTTAGTCAAGCTTTCTTAACCCTTATGAGAGGTTTGTCATGCTCTTAAAATCAAGATCACGTACACACCACCCACATATGCACTACTCCTACACTGGGGGTAGGCACAAAAACATGCCTTCCATCTAAATCCACCCAAAAATGTTCTACTCCTACACTAAGGGTGAACATCAAAAACATGCTTGTTAGGTCTCCAGTCCAAATAAATGCTCCAATTTTTGTTGCTATCTCTCAAAAGTTCTGTTGCAGAAAAGAAGCATGGGGCTCTGCAAAAGTTATTCATAAAAAAAGAAAAGAAAGAGTTGAAAAAATGGATAAGTGTCTGAGAAATTGAAAACAATGGGTACTCAGATGCCCGCCTGAAAAAAAGAGAGAAGAATAAGATAGCTCATGTCTTCATGCAAAGTGTTTCTAAGTTCCAAAAAGAGAGATATGATTTCAAGGAGCACAGTAGAATTAGGATAGCTAACATATATATATCCACCATACATCTACACACATGCACATCTTGATTTAATTGTTTGACTCAACTCTCTTTGGATCCGAGATTTGACTTTATAATATGTGTATTGCAAGTATGCTCTTTCATGTTGTCTCCACTCCTATGAGCTCCACATAAGCCTTAGCTATAGGATGAGAAAGGCATAACATCATTACTGCCTTGGTGAGGATCCATAAATACTACATACATTGAGAGACTTAAGAGTGTCATACTGAGAAAGTTTTTGGTTTTATTTTGAAAACTTACAGAAACTCCAGAATAATGGTTGAGCAAAGAGCTTGAGACATAGTGCTTGACTTGATCGTTTTGTCTTTCAATTACTCAAGACCCAAGTGAAGGCTAAGAAGCCCCATGGTTGAAGGTAATATGGGAAAGTTTAAAAGTCGGATCGGTTTACTCTAATCTGAAGGAGAATTCTTGTTTGAACGCATGTGTACTTTTGAGAAGTTGTATCAATGTTCTCAAAAACCTTAAAACTCCTAATCCATTTACTAGGTTTAGCTTTGCTCAGGGACTAGCAAAGGTTAAGCTTGGAGGAGTTTGTTGATGGTAGTTAACAAACATTATAAACTGTGAATATAACAGGTATAACGGCATAAATGTATTCACCAACAAAAGTCTTGGGGTTTAAACTCACAAATTCCACGAGTTTTGGTGAATCCAAATTTTCTATAGGGTCTATCTAGAAAACTGTCAAGGTGGACCTACATGTCAGAATAAATCACACTTATCCGCAACAAGACAGACACCAGAAGGATCTAGAAGACACCAGAGGACACCACGTTGAGGTAGAGAGAAGGCTGCTAGGTGGGGCTGGCCGTCGCCACCTGAAGCCCTGCCACCCCCTGGGGCCCACCAGTCAGCCTCACGTTGTTACGTCGGTTGTCCACCGCCTTAAGGATTGTATCTACGCCGTTTATTTAAGTCGGTTTGATTTGAGGGCTCAGGATTGACTCTTCGGCCTATATATACCAGCTCATGCCACCCCCGGAGGCAATGAAGTCATTTGAGAAGACAAAAACCCCAATCATCCTCAGAGCTCCACCATATTCTAGGGCATAGCAAGTTAGGCTAGGTCTAGAGGGAGGCAAGCAAGCTTCGCTTGGATTCCTGATCTTGTAAAGAGTTTGGTTTGGTATAATCTTTATACCCCCTCTCTTTTGGATCTCTCATTACTTTTATATGTTTGTTACAATTGTTATGACATTATTAATCATATCGTTCATGTTCCTAGTTATAGTGATCCTTGTTTACTTTGATTATATACTTAGTATAGCTAGATTATCCTTATATTTATGCATAAGTTCATATAGCGCTCACTCTAAGGTACCATGGGTGAGTGGTCGACATTGTGTAAGCGTGGTGCTTATACGTTGTTTACCTATGGATACACCATATATTCGGGGTCATATGGTAGATCACGGATGTGACACTCCCGTTGAGCCCTTTGTAGTCCACTCCCCGAATATAGGTATACAAGTAGGATCTAATTACGAAGGAAGACAAGCTCTATTCTTAATCTTCCTTAGTAATATCCCTTATGTGTAGATATGAAGTTGATCTTAGCCATGACTACTAGGTGTAATTGCACTAATCAATGTATGCTTTGACTTGTAATTAAGAATGACTTAGGAGTTATTTCTCTAATATTCTACTTAATCATGCTAATGCCATAGATAGGAGTACTCTAGTGATCAATGATTAGTTATTATTTATTATTCATATACGTTTTCCTCTTGACTTACCCCTATTATGAGTAGAATATTGGTTATGGTTTACTTCTTCATCAATCGTATAAGTTATCAATACATGTCCTCACCCTGACCTTCCCTTTGGTAAAAATATAAATAACGATACCTGGAATACTCTCGGGTGAACTATGCACTTGCAGATCCCTTCCTTTTTCATTTCTATATATTCTATCTAGTCACATAAAATAATAAAGAGCTGCTTAGTATCATTCTAGTCGTGATGCTAGGTAGTGCTAACAAGCATCTTGGCCATCATCACTAGGGATAACAACCTAGTAAAGTAATGTTAAGAGATGTAGACATATAATAGGTGGCTACTTAAAACAAGTGACAAGTTAATAAATACCAACAACCACATGAAGCTGAATTACGAGAACCATACCAGGGCAAGGCTATGCACCACACGGGAGCAAAGAAAAGAGGACGCCCGTGCAACCCGAAGGAAAACGAAGAAGGGCGCGATGCCACCGAACCTATCTTACCAACATTTAGGTCGTGAAAATAGGGTCATGCTGAGCCAAACCCCATGGGTCGATCCCTGGGCAGGGCTATGTAGCCACGGCATTCGAGTGACCAGACTAACAGTAGTCACAGATAGACGGTAGCACACAGAAGAATTGAATTCTAGGACATGAACTAAAAGAAACATCTTTACTTAAAAAATCTTCAAGAACCCTGGGCACACCTCAGGGCTATCAGCCATCACCGCAGATGATGTCCTTTACATCCATTTCAGCAACAATGGCGTCCACGATGGCGACAAAATCATTGACCAACTCAGCCCGCTCTTCCGATCGAACGCATTCCAAGAACCTAGGCACCACCCAATGGAGGTTCACCCCAGTCTGTAGCTACATGGAGGCAAGGGCAACGCTGGCCCCTTGCCGTATCCCTACCACGACCACCCATTCTTGATCCTCTGCTATGATGAACCCTTAGAGGCGAGCCGCCTCCTCCTCACGGTGAGAAACTACCAGCTGCTCCTCCAATGCTGGCAACAAGACAACACAAAGATCAGCGGCTGCAGACATCCATCCAAGCATCGAGATGAAGAAAACCCTTACCTATGATGCGGGTCTAGGTGACAGCGGTCGCCGCCTGTGCAGTGGCGAGAGCGACCTTAGCGGCATCAAGGTCGAGCTCCAGTCGCCTTGCCTCGTGAGCGGCCATGGAAAACTACTAGTGAGCTTCGTTCGCCTCACGGATGAGGCAGCAAAACTCTCGATGGCTGCCCGGAGATGATGAAGACGAGCTCGACCCCATCCCCGGTGGGACCCTAGCTGGAGCAATGCCAACAACATCGATGACCCTTCCCGATGTGGCATGAGAGATGGCCCTGAGGAGCACTCACGGTCTACTCAGGTTAACACCAAAACTCAAAACATTGCTTAAACACTTACCCCTGTTCACACAGCAGACCTCGAAGATGCGGTGGTGGACCACTAGCCTCTGGTGACCCCTCCCACAGATGCTTGTCATGATCCATTGAAAGGTCCTAATGGCTAGAGGGGGGGGTGAATATCCTATTTAATGAATTTCTACAACAACACTTAGCAAATATGTTAGACAATTAAATGGCGAAGCGAGTGTTGCGCTAGCCTAATGAAAGCAAGCCACCTACAACAATTCTAGTGTCTATGATCTCTAAGCACACAATGGCTATGTCACTACACTAAGTTAGTATCCTCTCAAAGACTAACTAAAGAGCCACACTAACCACTCGACCCAACACAAGCTTGCTCTCAAAACTAATTACACTAAAGAGCAAAGCAACACTAGAAATGTAAATGCAAGGTAGGGGATGTGATGATTATACCGCCGTGTAGAGGAATTGAGCCAATCACAATGATGAAGCCAATCAATCACAATAAATACCAAGAAATCCTCAGACAAGATGACACAAGATTTTTTACCGAGGTTCACTTGCTTGCCGGCAATCTAGTCCTCGTTGTGGCGATACACTCACTTGGAGGTTCACGTGCTAATTGGCATCACACGCCAAACCCTCTATAGGGTGCCGCATAACCAACACAAGATGAGGATCATATAGGCCACAAGCAATCCACTAGAGTACCTTTTGGCTCTCCGCCGGGGAAAGGTCAAGAACCACTCACAATCACCACGATCGGAGCCAGAGACAACCACCTTCCTCCGCTCGACGATCCTCGCTGCACCAAGCCATCTAGGTGGCAGCAACCACCAAGAGTAACATGCGAAACCCATAGCAAAACACGAACACCAAGTGCCTCTAGATGCAATCACTCAAGCAACAAGCTTGGATTCACTCCTAATCTCACAAAGATGATCAATATATGATGGAGATGAGTGGGAGGGCTTTGGTTAAGCTCACAAGGTTGCTATGTCAATGCAAATGGCCAAGAAGGTGAGCTTGAGCTAGCCATGGGGCTTAAATAGAAGCCCCCATGAAATGGAGCTATTGGGCTCTCACTGCAGCCCAACTCGGGGCGACCGGACGCGTCGGTCAAATCGACTGGACGCACTAGCCCCAGCGTCCGGTCACCGATCATTGTCCACGTGTCCCCTACGTTCAACCTCGCGCATATGATTTCAATGGTCAACTCGGTTCCTTGCACTTGTTAAAGAATGATCGAACACACCATAGTCCAAGACCGGACGCTCTGCTGAGATGACCGGACACATCTACGCCTGGAGTTTGGTCACTTCCAGAGAGGTTCTAGAGTGGCCAAATCGTGACCGGACGCGTCTGGTGCATCTTGACCGGACCCTTCACAACGTCCGGTGTAATACCCTAGGTTACACTACCTCGGCCTCTACTGACCGGACTCACAAGCTTGCGTTCGGTCACTACGAGAGCAGCGTTCGGTCACTAAAAATCAGTGACAATCACCTCGTTTACTTCACTAACTTCTCCACCCTTGCTCAAATGTGCCAACCACCAAGTGTATCATCTTGTGCACGTGTGTTAGCATATTTTCACAAACATTTTCAAGGGTGGTAGCATTGCACTAGATCTAAATGTATATGCAATGAGTTAGAACATCTAGTGGCACTTTGATAACCGCATTTCGATACGAGTTTCACCCCTCTTAATAGTACGACTATCAATCCTAAATGTGATCACACTCACTAAGTGTCTTGATCACCAAATCTAAAAGCACCTATCAAATTTTACCTTTGCCTTGAGCTTTTTGTATTTCTCTTTCTTCTTTTCCAAGTCCAAGCACTTGATCATCACCATGGTCACACCATCATCATGATCCTCATCATTGCTCCGCCACTTGGAATTGTGCTACCTATCTCATGATCACTTAGATAAATTAGGTTAGCATTTATGGTTTCATCAATTCACCAAAACCAAACTCGAGCTTTCATCCATCGACCTAGAGAGAAAGAGAAGCTACAAGCACCCAAAAGCGAGAAGGAAGAAGCAGCAGGGCAAACACCGAATAGTAGATGATTCCCTCCGCCATACCAGTTCTCCCGATTTATAGCCACAGTAACCGGTCGTAGTGGATATCTCAAGCGCGCATGTATTCACCTTCATTTACTGACCATCTTAGAAACCACGTAGATTAGGTGAAGCGATCAGAGGAAAGGCGAAGCGGCGGTTACCCACACAGCGGTGACCCAAGTAAGCTTTGCACATTCCCGCTTTTTCCATATTACGGCGATTTACATGCCCGCGCTTCGCGGTGTGTGACCGCTCGTGAGTGGGCACCATTATGCCATGATGTCACCGGGGAAGCAAACAACCCCTCAGGATCATGCGTAGAGAGACCCACCGCAACCACGACCCCATGTCATGCTTAGGAAAACTTTTCTTGGGCCGACCCTTAAAAGGGCTCGAGGCCACAAAAGGGATAGGGGCAGGGAGGAGATGGGCCTCGTGGCTCTAATCAGTGGTGCGAAGCCACATGATCGTCTCTCCCTATGTTTGAGTCATCCCTTGAAGTCTCCTAGGTTGACCCCCTCTGGGGATGCATCTTGCCCTCTAGCCATTGCGGAGGCGGTTGGAGACCAACGGGATTGATGGCTGACAATTTATGGGACGTCTCTCCATGAGGCATAGCCAAACACCACGTCGATTGGGATGGATATAGGGTCCCGCTCAGATTACCCATCGACCCTGACGAGGTGCACCGCTTTGACCGTGTGGTTATGGTGGACATGCCTCTCCTCACATAGGGTGAAACCAAAACCCACCTTTAACAAGGCAACACGACCTCTCGAGGTCGGCAAGGACGCTAGGGAAAAAATGGAGTTGGGTCCCCGCGACCCCGAAAGAAGTCAGGTCCAAGCCCCGACTAACTCTTCCCTACATCCCAGGTCTTAGACCTAAGGTTAGCTTTGGAGACTCATAAACCGTCAGATGTCCACGACCCCTCCTGGAGAGATCAACAAAGCAAATGGTAGCGGTGATACGCAATGAGAATCCCGAAACATGATCATGGCTTGGTCATGTAGAATAAATAAAAGGTCCAAGACCCATGAGCCAACGCACGACCACAAAAAGCCTCGCGACTGTGCAGAAGGAGGCCAAGGAGACAACCCCTCGCCTCAAACAAGCATTTTGGCAACCCTAGACAAAGGCACAACCCCAACCGTGAGGATTAAGGGCACGCTACAAGGGAAGCCTAAAATTTAGGGGAAAACTCTCCCCGCTTAGCACCCTTAAATACAATAGCGGGCGCACTGCCCATAGGGTGCTAAGACCAAGTGTCGCCATGACGATGACACCTCAAAATCGTCCAGAGGAGAAAGCCATGAGCGCAAGGGACGACCTTCTCACCGCACTAGGACCTCCGGACCAAAGTGCACGGGAGAGGGTGAGGTCACCACCACCATCGTGCCCTGAAAAACACGAGGGAAATGATGAGGCACCCACAGTTTTCCAAAGAAGCTGATCGTGGCCACTAGGGCTAGTGTTCCAGCGAACCCAAACTAAGAGGGTTTGGAGGCTGCTGAAGCCACTAAGCCTAGAAAGGGGCATGAGCGCTTCCCTGGCCCTCTCCTACTCGCAAAATCTCTTCTAGCACCAGTTGTTGAAAGGGCGACACTGCCTTCGGCCACCATGGACGATTCCCAAAGGATACGCGATAGGAACCATGCAGTTCCCCATGAGCTTTTCTCTCCCATCTCCTCGCTCTCCTAGTAGGAAGGCAGGGAATGATTTGTAGATACGGCCGTGAGTGGTTCGAATGGAAGAAAGGCCTCTATCTATAGGCCTAGGATGAACTGAGCAGCCTGAACCCCCCACGCCACGTGACACACCTCGGGAGGTCACTACCAACATTAGATGCTCATGTGAGATAGAGGAAATCAAGACCCTCCAAAAGGCAGGGCCGGTACGGCATCGACGAGACCACTCGGCCCTCGCCTGGGACACGAGCCCGATACGCAGCACACCAACACAGCAAGGCTCAGCAGTCACATCGTCAGGGTATCCTGACAGGGCAAACACAATGGCCACCTACCGCATTGAACGCACCTGCCCACAAGGGATCGAGCGATGAAGCTCGGATAAGCCACAACTATGAACCCACGCTCAACCCACACGCATCTCAGCGCTTTTACAATCACTTTGTGATCATAAAAACGCTCGAGGGCTATTGTCGGGGTTATAACCATGAGGTATTTCAAGGCACCGATTAGTTAGCAGGCCACGTGACCTGCAATACACCAGCTAGCGAAAGCCTAAACAATCGAGGCCTAGCTAAGCCAAGTAAACCAGGCCAGATGCTAAGGCTGGGGTTGGCCACGACCCTTTCCTCATGCCTTAGCCGCATGGTGCTCGAAGGGTGCACCACCTCTCCCTCGTCACGACCCCTGGAAGGGATGGAGAGAGGTCGAGCCTAGCCAAGCGTGCCCACACTAACAAGGAAAAGCTCGCCGCACTAACCCCGACAACGGTCAGACGCCATCCCTGTGCCATGCCGCACAGGCAAGACAATACCGCCCAAAGTGGTGACAATAGGTACGATGACCATCGGCCAGATATGGCCCGACGAGACAAGAGTATGACCCTACATGTTATGGGATGGGATCCACGACGAGAGCCTTGACCAAGAGGCCATCCAGGCTGGCGGGAACCACGACCCCAATGATAGGGATCGTGCCCCCCACTCCTCAAGGTGATGAGACGATCGGTGACCTGATGGCGGGTACCAACTCATGTACGATGCCCAGGAAACCAGGAGATGATGCCGAAGACCACGGTGGAGACCACGTCGCATAGGACGGCTAGCGAACCACCATCGTGCCTACAGTGCCGCCACTGCCAGCACAGTAGCGCCACGCCATGCCATGCCGCGATGTGGCGACAAGACCATGACGATAGCCATGCCCTGGCATACTCCATAAGATGACGTAGCTTGCAAGCCAAGTTAGATAGGCCCTCCCTCAGGCTCACGACCCCTCGGTCGGGAGAACCTATTGCTTTATACATGCCCTGGCTCCGAACTCTATATAAGGGCAGCCATGACACCCATCTCGACATCATATTCTGAATCCTCTACCATTTAATTCATTCTCCATAGTAGTTGGGCTCCTGGAGCTTTCCTTCGGTAGCCCACCGCCTAGCTCAGATTCTTCTACTTCTTCCACCATTTTTGCACCCCCATTGTAAGAACTTCAGAGCATTCAAGCGAGAAACATGTATTCAATTATCTCTGAGACTAGACGTAGGGTTCCGGCCTGAACTAGTATAAATTCTCATGTCTTTTGGATGCTACCATCGTCTTTCTAGAGCAGCGCGGCAATAATATAAGTTTACTAGTCCGGTTAATGAAACACCGACAGAACCAAACAGGCCCTTAGTTGTTAGTAGCATTTTTTACAGCATCACGTACTTCAGGAGTCTAGAGTTATTGGGTATATAAAGTTTGACTTTCTTTGTAACCAATAAAGAGGAATAAATCCCGGCTGAAACTTACTATTCCAATACTACCTAGTGGTCATTCCACACCACACGATATCACAACTGTCTCTCTCTATCTCTAGTTTATTTGAATTATGTCATTAATATTTACAGAACTGACAATCAGTCCCCCTGCTATGCAGTTGGGTAATTTGCCAGTGGAGCTTGCTGCATTAAATGGCTCTATTGAAGAAGTTGAAATGCTGCTTCCCTTGACTTTACCAATTCCAGGCGTCCCAAACTGGAGTGTTGATGGAGTAATGTCTCATGCAAAATTGGAAGCTGCAAAGCCATTGGTACGATATATATTCCTTGGACTCCCTTGTCTACGGATCTAACAGTCTAATATCATACTCTTTAGCAGATAATAGGACCATTTTCCTCCCTCAGTTTTGAGGCGAGCAGATTTTCAACATTAAATTCATTAAGATTTAATATCTTATTCCTCGAGTTTGGCCCCTTGTAGGACCTTGCGGCCATATTTCTTTCTTGAACACACAAGAGAACTGCATGCCATCATATTAAGATAGAAAAGTTTCACAAATACAGGAGAGAAGAATGCAGGAGAAAAAGGGACCTTACACTAACAAAAGCTATATATATGCCCAAAACATAGTGACAATATGATCAAGAACCTTAAACTAGATCATGGCAGCAAAGCCCTGAGCCATTTTCGCTCCAGCGATGCACCATTGACTGGGCTCTTCTAAGATCTTAGAGCAACTCCAGCAAGGCCCCTACTTAGCCCCCATAGCTAAATATGGGGCTCAGGGCAAAAAATACGCGCTCCAGCAGGGCCCCTACTCGGGTCTCGAAATTTGGCTGGGCACCCAAATCCCCCCTCTAGACCCCATTCCTGTTGGTTCTCGACCCAGCCCCGAAATGGCAGTTTATTCCCCGCCCGCAGCCGAAACCCCCTACGCGCCACAGCTCGCTACCCTCTAGCTCGCCGACGGCCGGTGCCAGGCCAGCCCCAGCGCGGCGGCGCCTTCACTACCTCCGGCAGCACCTCATTTCTTCCGGCACGGCTCGCGGTGGCGCAGGCTCGTGGATCTCCCTCCATGACCTCTCCCCTCCCCTTCCTCTGGTAGATTTTGACGTGCGGGGGTGGCCCCGGAGGCGGCGAGGCCTCCCCGGCAGCGAGGGGCTCTCTCTGTTACAGCGCGACGAGCTTCGGCGGCGAGTGGAGGGAGGAGATCGGCTGTGGGAGACAAGAGTTGTGGCGAGCAGAGGTGTGAGCTCGACCGCTAGGGAGGAGGAGGCGGCCGCAGGGGAGAAGACGAGCTCGGCCACTGGGGAGGAGGAGGCAAGCTCGGCCGCTGGGGAGGAGGGGGTGGCCGCAGGGGAGGAGGAGGCAAGCTCGGCTACAGGGGAGGAGGAGGCGGTGGGTGGAGGTGCGAGCTTGGCTGTGCATGGATCGGGAGGAACCGAGGAACAAGACCTGACCTGATCCACTGAACGCGAAGAAAAGAGAAAGAGGGAGAGTCCCACTGTCAGGCAGGCTACATGGTGTCAGTGGCTATGAGAAGGAATTTAGGGGCCTTTTGTTTTGGGGCTACTGCTGGGTAGAAGCACAAATTTGAACCAATAAAATTAGGGAGGCACCCAAATCGAAAATGGAGGCATTGATTTGGGGGCTACTGCTGCAAGTTTCACACATGGGGAGTCTCCATTATAAATGCAGTGAATTGAAACTGTTCTGCCTCGGTTTGTTCGAAGCCCTGTCCATTTCTCGCCGCTAGACTTTAAACTCATTATCTTGATGTTGAAAGTGACCTACAGTAGCTCAGTTTTCTGCAGTAGAGTGAATCTCAACTGTCTTGTGAATACACAACTGGCTAGAAGGTTTTAATTGTTTCTTAGCAGGCACAAGTAGGGGTTAGGCAACCCATGGTGTACCAATCTATCTGAAATCCAGCATCAGACCTTGATTCTTGACTTTTAGGTCTATTAACAAGTAATTTCGGATTGATAAAATACAACTAGTCACCATATCAATGGCAATATACATGCTGTCTATGAGAGAGGAGTCATCTTCCACTGTCATTAACTCTGACAGTTCATTTTAGACTGCAAGCTAAAAAAGTGTTTCTGAGATAAAGATGTTAGGTTTCATTTTCTTATCAAATCGTACTTGAGAAACATGCTTAGTCAGTAATTCAAATATGAAGTTGGTTGCATTAAGCTTTTCAGTCTGTTCGCTTGTTGGTTTCAGCCAGCCCAAACCAGCCAGCCAACAGTGTTTTCCTCTCACAAAAAACCAGCACCAGCCAGCCCAAACCAGCACCAGCACCAACCAGTGAACAGGCCCTTTATTTCCTAATTGTTTAGGATGAGCGGCACATTGCAAGAAGAAAATTAAAGCTATGTTCAAGTCACAGGCAAGTAAGGTATTCAAGCTGAAGGAGTATGACATGGAATCAAAATCGTATGGTTTGGTAAGTCTTGGAACCTTTTCTAGGTTTATTACAAGGTAGTCTGTTCCCTTAATATGGAACTCCCTTTTTCTAACCTGATTTGCATCGGTGAAAAGAATAGTGTATTATATTAATTCATTAATGATGTCAGGCTCTTGTAGTTTTGTCTATTTCAATGCGACTGTTTTGACGCAGTAGTAAGTAGATGAATACAGATGAACTAAAATTGATACTGCCTCGAGAGCACATCTAATCAACAATAAAGCCTTGTTTACATTCAAAAAAATTTCAACCCGATGAATAGTAGCACTTTCGTCTTATTTGGTAAATATTGTCCAATCGTGGACCAACTAAGCTCAAAAAATTCATCTCGTGATTTTCAACTAAACTGTGTAATTAGTTATTTTTTTTACCTACATTTAATGCTCCATGCAAACGGCTAAAAATTGATGTGATGGAGAGAGAGTGAAAAAACTTGGAATTTTAAGGGTATCTAAACAAGACCTAAGATGAAATGCACACTTATAATAACTATTCAAAGTAAAATGGAATCAGATTCCAACATGGGAGTACATGTAGAGGGATTGTTATTGCCTCGTGTGCTTGGATTAGTAGACCAGACCAGAACATGATAGACCTCTAAAGTTCTATGTTTTCTTCATCTTTTCAAAGGGCAGAAATCCCATGTCACAATGAATATTAGCGCGTGTTTAATTAGGTGAAGTTTGGAATTGAGGCTACTGTAGCACTTTCGTTTTTATTTGACAATTAGTGTTCAATCATGGACTAATTAAGCTTAAAACGTTAGTCTCGCGATTTCCAACCAAACTGTACAATTAGTTTTTTTTCGTCTACATTTAATGTTCCATGCACGTATCGCAAGATTTGATGTGATGGATACTGCAGCACTTTTTGAGATTTTGGGTTAGAATCTAAACACGGCGTTAGTCCATCAAGTTTGCAGACAGGTCTTTATCTATCTATGTGTTGTGATGTTGTCACGTGTGAGATCTGTAACCTACAGCTACAGACCACAAATAATTGCTACGGTCTAGTTTGCATTTGTTATCATTTATTAAGCTTGGGAAATGTAGTAGTGTAACATCGTGTTTGACCATATATTCAAACAGAAGCCTCTGCCGACTGCAAATGGGTGATGCCTTGTCAGATGCTTACAAGTGCAGGATAATGCGACCTGGCTGGGCAAAAGGCTGCTATCGTCAGGCTGCAGCTCACATGCTACTTGGGGTGAGATACATGACACACAGATCTAGGCCTTGTTTAGATTACAAATTTTTGCAACCCAGACACTATAGCACGTTTCGTTTGTATTTGATAAACTTTATCCGATCATGGACTAACTAGGCTTAAAAGATCCATCTCGTGATTTATAACCAAACTGTGTAATTAGTTATTTTTTTACCTACATTTAATGCTCCATGCATGCGTCTAAAAATTGATGTAATGGAGAAAGAGTGAAAAAACTTGGAATTTAAAGGTGATCTAAACAAGGCCCTAGCCTGTCAATCTGTTTATTCACTTCAAATTTTGCTGAGGTGTGGCTGTCTTACATGCCTGGATTTGCTACGCCTTAGGAGCACAAACTGATGGCCTACAGGATCACTGGCTCAGGTGAGTGAATCACTCACCAGTCTTGCCGAACACCCGTTAGTGCTGCCGAGCACCCACTAGCCGTGCCGACCACAAACAAGCGTTGTCCGTCCCTACACACTATGGCTAGAGCTAGAAGAAGAAGGGAGAACAGAATATACACACACATTACATTACACCAGCGTTAGCCGAAGTCCTGTATGAGAGATGGCAAATCTGAACTCTCTTTACTGAGTTGTCGTGGTATTCTATTTATACAACTCTATCCATCTAGTCCTAGTACAGATGCCCTGCTGCAACAGTGACTAGATAACATACAGGGCTGACTCTGCGCCGGCCTCTGCATGTGGCTACAGTGCTGCAGGTAAGTCGTGCGGCGCCTGCACCTGCAGCGACTACAGTATCACAGTAGGGGGGCCTTTCGGCGCCGCCTTCCTTGTTGTGTTCACACAAGGTAGCAGTAGATTATCTAACAATCACTACGCCAGATTTCCACATCACTGCCGGCATCATCACTACCAGATTTATGAAAACCGGCAGTGATGTACCTTCACTACCTGTTATGAGCTTGAAAATAAAAAAAGAATTGGGGCTAGGCTAAAACCGGCAGTGAAGGACCACATCACTGCCGGTTTGTGGCTTGAACCGGCAGTGTTTTGGCGGGCACTCATCACTACCGGTTTAAGCCAAGAGCCGACAGTGATTGGGCTCTATCACTGTCGGTTCTAACCAAGAACCGACGGTTATAAGCCTACAACACAAAAAGGCTATAGCCGTCCTCTCCTCCCTCCTCTCTTCCATCCCAAGAACAGAGGCGCGCATTTGGACCCTTCCCTCCATTGTTGCGGCTGCTCTTCACCATGAAGCTAGTGCTTGGATTTTAAAGAATGGCTTGATCTTTTTGCTTTAAGGTTAGTAACAAACATCCACTCCTTTGATTTTGTTGCTTAATTAGCTTCGTTTTGATGGCTACATTGCTTGATTCTCATTCTAGTTCTTTCTCCATTTTAGAGAGCACTTTTCCAATTGGACATTTGTGCAAGGCTCAAATTGTGGTGAATCCATCATCCAAACGGTTGGTGTTTATGAACACATTTAAATTTCTAGCTAATTATTCTATGGTGGTCAAGATCATCATTGTTAGTATGTGATGCTATAATTAGTTCTTAGAAGTAGAGTAGAATAGATGTTCTTCATTATTGCGCAATAATTGTTTTTTACTATGATTTTCAATTTACAGGGCCAGGGCTACCAATTTTAATTTTTCAATAATTAGTGTACAATAATGTTTTCCAAAAATGGTACTTTCGAGCTACAATTATTGTTCATGAAGCTCAATTTCTTATTAATTCTTTGTAATTATTGTCTCAGTAATTTTTTGTGCAGAGATGGATCGAGAGTGGATGCATCTGTCCCGAACGGACAAGCGGTACATGCATGGCGTCAGCCAGTTTATCACCGATGCCAAAGCCCATGCTAGGAATGGGAACCATGTCTTCTGTCCATGCAAAGATTGCAAGACTCATAGGAACTTTCGTCAAATTGAGTCTATACGATCGCACTTGATTACCAGGGGGTTCATGCCAAACTATACGATATGGACTATGCATGGTGAGGTTGGTGTGAATGTTCTGTAGGAAAACGATGATTATGTGGACATGCCTGACGTAGCCATCCACGATGCTGACGCGGAACCCGGTGTCAATACGGAACCTATGGCCACAGTTAATAATGTGTTTAGGAACACGCTAGCTGACAACACCGAGGATAACGATGGCATTTCTCAGCTGCTACGTAATGTAGAGACCAGATGTCTTAGTGAAAAACAGCTGAGAAAGCTAGAGAAAATGAGACAAGATGGCAAAACACCATTGTATAGGAATTGTCCAATGAGCAAACTGGAAGCTGACATCATGCTGTTAGAGTTCAAATCGACAAACGGATTGAGCGATAAAGGCTTCGATCGGTTGTTAGGTATAATAAGGAAAATGCTCCCAGAAAAAAATAAGTTGATAGAAAAGACATACATGGCCAAGCAAATGATATGCCCCATCAGCCTCGAGGTTGAAAAAATTCACGCGTGTTCCAATGATTGCATATTGTACCATGGAGAAAAATACAAAGACTTGGACAAGTGCCCCAAGTGTGAAGCTCCACGGTACAAGGAAGGGCCATCAAATGAGGGTACTAAGACCAGAGGAGGTCCTGTAAAGGTCGTTTGGTATTTCCCTATAGCTCCCCATGTGCATAGGCTGTTTGCATGTGCAAAGTCAGCCAAGCTGTTGCGCTGGCATGGCAAAGAGCGTAAGAAAGATACAACAATGAGGCACCCCATCGATGGACATGACTGGAGGACTATCAATACTATGTTCTATAAGGACATCGACGGAGAGGTAAGGCACCTTTGGTTTGCTTTGAGCACAGATGGGATGAATCATTTCGACTAGGTTAGAAGCAATCATAGCACCTAGCCAGTGACGCTCTATATATACAACCTTCCATCTTGGGTCTATATGAAGCGGTCGTACATCCAGATGCCACTACTGATCCAAGGGCCAAGACAACCTGGGAATGACATCGATGTGTTTCTGGAACCAGTGATCGATGAACTAGTGGAGAAGTTTGAAAAGTGTGTGCTGGATGTTTGGGACGAGTACAAAAAGGAACATGTCACGATCAAGGGAGTACTTATCGCTACAATCACCGACCTGCCAGGTCGAGGTTCGTTGTCCGGAGAGAAGACAAAAGGCTATACTAGATGTGTCGAGTGCTTGGACGACACCAATACGATTAATCTGTCAAATAACTTAAAGATAGTTTATATGGAACACCGTAGGTTCCTACCTAAGGATCACCCTTACCGTAGAAACAGAAAAGATTTCAATGGTACTATTGAGAAACGCTTAGCTCCAAAATATCGAGACGGGCCTACGATACTTCGAGAACTCAACAAACTGGAGGTTATCCTTGGGAAGGGGGACAATGTAGTAGCAGCGCCTGATGGGAGCGTTTGGAAGAAAAAAAATCTGTTTTCTGAAAACTACCTTACAGGCCATTTCTGAGTGTACACCACTGTCTTGATCCCATGCACAGCACTAAAAATGTGTGCGCTAACACTCTTAACACCTTGATGGACACCGGGGGGACATCGAAGGATTCACTAGCCACACGCTTGGACATGCAACACTTGGGAATCAGGAAGGAGCTGCATCCCATGGAGGAGAATGGCCAGTTCGAACTTCCGGTTGCGTCATGGACATTGAAGAAGGAAGAAAAGTGTGCGCTTATTTCTTTCTTCAATGAACTCAAAGTCCCGACGAGCTACTGTGCGAACCCAAAGAGGCTAATGAACATGAGAGAACTCAAGTTCAACTATGGCCCTATGAAGGCCCATGACTATCATGTCATTATGACTCAGCTGCTCCCTATTGCCCTGCATGGTATCCTCCCCCCAAAGGTCCGCGCCCCAATCATAAAGCTTTGCTCGTTCTTCAACGTGATCTCAAAAAAGGTCATTGATGTGTCCATGCTAGAGCAGCTGCAGCGGGACATAGCTGAAACTCTCGTTAGGCTTGAGATGCATTTCCCGCTGACTTACTTTGATATCTCATTGCATCTGCTCATTCATCTTGTTGACCAAATTAGAGCCCTTGGCCCAATGTACCTGCATCAGATGTTCCCTTTTGAAAGATTGATGAAAGTTTTCAGGAGGTATGTTAGGAACAGATTCAAACCAGAAGGAGGCATGGTTGAAGGATGGTCAACGGAGGAGGCCATTGAGTTCTGTACATATTATCTGGACATCAAAAGGGTCAGAGTTCTAGAATCTTATCACGAGGGAAGACTACGTGGCAAAGGAACGATTGGGGAGAAATCTGTTATAGTAGACGACCCTGTTTCTTTCAGACAGGCATAGTTCGCTATTCTCTAGCAAGCCGAGGGTGTGATGCCATACATTGACGAGCACAGGCAATCGCTGCAAACTCTGTATCCGAGCAGGTCACATGCTTGGCTGGATAAAAAACATAAGGAGGAATTTGTCAACTGGTTACGACGTCGCTTGCTTGGAATAAAGTTGGGTAATCAACTGGATGCCTTAGCTAAAGGACCTTCGAGTACATATCTTAAGTACCAAGGGTATGAGATTAATGGATTCACATTTTACACAAAAAAACAAGATGGAAAGAGCACATACCAAAATTGTGGTGTTCGTTTTGATGCTCACGACGAAAACGACAACGTGCAGGCGACATACTATGGTTTCATAGAGGAGATATGGGAGCTAGCCTATGGTTCATTGAAGGCAGCTCTTTTTCGCTGCCAGTGGGTCCGGCTCGAGGAAATCAACACTGACAGTGAAGGGTTCACTACTGTTGATCTCACTAAGACCGCATACAGAGACGACCCCTTCGTCCTTACAAGAGAAGTTATGCAAGTCTTCTATGCAAGGGACAACAAGACAAAAAGAAGGCTAAAAGTAGTCCTAGAAGGGAAAAGGAAGATTGTCGGTGTCGATGGAGTGACGGACAAAGAAGACTACATGGGCTATCAGGAAATGCCTCCATTCGGGGCGAACGTACCCCTACCTATCATTCAAGAGGGTGATGAACCTGCTTACGTACGGCTTGATCACAATGAGGCCCTCATTGTTGATGCACCTAAAGATAGTTAGATTATTGTTAACTATGTAATCATTATGCACATAACCGTGAAGGATGTTTGATCCTGATGAAACTCTCATCTCCTCTCTCTCTCTCCTCCTCCTTAATACTCTGCCAACTCAGCAAATATGCCGACGTATCATTTCTAAACTTTACTCTCTGAATTTAAACAGCAGTCTAGACTTCCGATAGAAGGACATTGGGGCGGCCATTCTCTTCCGAGCTACTACCAGTAGTGAGGGATCCATAGCTCCTCGGTGCCACTGGTCCCCAACCAGTTTGTAGTCCCTGCTCGCAATACTCGAAGGAGCCCAGCCCACAGTCCGCATTGAGCAAAGGTGTAGTAGCTCCATTCCTCCTCCAACCTTCATTGATCATTGATGTATGTGCTCCTGGAGATGTGAATGGGAATTCCTGTGGCTTGTGTGTTGACTGTTGAATGATCCATTTACTTGATGCGTGTACTGTTCTAGTCTCCAGATTAGGCCGAGATGAAGAGGAACGCTAAGAAGGCCACGGAGAAAGAAGGTGCATAGAGAAAATTCATTTAATAATTTATAAAATTCAAACAAAAAATTTGGGCCGCCCGGGACTCGAACACGGGTCTCGGGGGCTAAGTTGCGGAGTCTTAACCGTTGAGGCAGTCGGAGGAATTCGAAAGGAAGGAAAAAGTTATACTACTTAACCCCTAACTGGTACAGCCCCATCCCTGCCGGTTTGAGGAATGGCCCGGTAGTGATGGTTCCTCATCACTGTCGGTTTAGAATTACAACCGGCAATGATGAGTAATTTCCCAAAGTCATTTAATAATTTATAAAATTGAAACAAAAAATTTGAGCCACTTGGAACTTGAACACGGGTCTCGAGGGCTAAGCTGTGGAGTCTTAACCGTTGAGCCAGTTGGAGGTATTCGAAAGAAATGGAAAAGTTATCCTACTTAACCCCTTACTGCTACACCCACATCACTGTGGTTTGAGGATTCACCCGGCAGTGATATTTCCTCATCACTGTCGGTTTATAATTACAACCAGCAGTGATGAGCAATTTCCCAAAGTCATTTAATAATTTATAAAATTGAAACAAAAAATTTGGGCTGCCTGGGACTCGAACATGGGTTTCGGGGTCTAAGTTGCGAAGTCTTAACCATTGAGGCAGTCAGAGGAATTCGAAAGGAAAGAAAAAATTATACTACTTAACCCCTAACTGGCTGCGATGGCGGCAAGGCCCTTCACTGCTGGTTTTGGTTCTTCACAGTCGGTTGCTCGAACCGACACAGAAGGCTCCATTCACTATCGGTTTTTATACTAAAACCGATAGCGATGTGTAGATGCTCCTCACATGCCAACAGTGTTTCCACTGACCACAACAGTTGGAACACTGCTCCCACCTACCCCGACAACTTTAGTTCAGAAATAAAAATGTACTTCGACTACTAGCCCCTATAAAATGGCCCTCGGCCAGGAGCTAGCCTCTCCATCTATGTTGGTTTCAGCCAGGCCTTATCAGCCATGATAGAATGTTTTTCTTTCACAACAAACCACATATATCGTTATGCGTCGTAGTCCACCAAAATGTTGCACACAAGAGGTACTAGAAGAATGCTACTTAAGATAGAGCAACGCCGAAGATTAGAGATGCCATGAGGTTCACAGAGCCATCCGCTGCGGTGCGCATCTAGAAATGGCCATGTATAGACAAGGCGAATTCATCGATGCCACTTTGTCATCTCCAACCGGTATAGCTCGTAGACCACCTCGGTGCTGCTGTTTGCCCCTAGTTGGTGCTTGAAGAATGCTACTGAGATGGTTACATTATAATGTGTTAATACACATTGATTGTAACATTGACCTGTACATAAATAGGTCTTTGTTATCATATATGAAATTTTAGTGTAAGGTCTTTGTTATCGTATATGTAATTTATTTCTAATATTTTTGTTATTTTTTTATGTATTTCATTACTATCTAAATAAATATATCATTGTTGTTAAAACTTTCCCACCGTACTATCTAAATAAATATATCCTTTACATATATGCACCTTCACTGTCGGTTCTACTTACAAACCGGCAGTGATATTAACTTTCACTGTCGGTTCTACTTAAAAACTGGTAGTGATGTCCATGCCCCGCTATATAAAACAAACCGCCGGCCACATACATCGATCCCACCCACCCACGAACTCTCACAGTCTCATTTCTCACGTTTTACTCTCACTTCTCAAGAAATCCACTCTCTCTACGTGATTTGGTCATGGCTCCTGCATTTTTCAATGGTATTGATATGTTGTCTTCTCCAATATTCTATCTATATTCATTTGATCTATATTTATATTCATGTTTCTTTGCATTCTACATTTATATATATTCTTATTCCTTTCATTTGATCTATATTTAATTATGTTGCCACATTTTACTTAGAAGAATTTTTTGTGCATATATTTTATGTTCATATTTTTTGGCATTTTATCGATCAGGTGGTATGAACAACGGACCTCCCCCACCACAAGAACCAGGTTTCCACCCTAGCGATGAGCCATTCGCTCCTAATGTGGCCATTCCACGGTTCCCTGTTCCTGTATGAAACATTTTCCTACATCTTTTTTTTTATGCTAACAAATAAGTGTAATTAGTTTAATATCATTGTTGCATACATATATGTCGCAGACTATATCCCTAATAGATTGGCTGCGAACATCACTTAGCTGGTTCTTTATCTTGGACGTCATCGAGAACACGGCATCTAAGGCAAGTGGTCGGCTATGGACATGTGAACTCAGTTTTTCCATCCCTTTGAGAGATGCAAATCATCGGAACCATATCCACGAGACGGGAAGACAGAGCCCGGACACGATAAGCGCCCAATTCAGTGCCGTGCGCATCTGTTTAGAGGCACTTCAACATGTTTTCTATGATGTGCCTGATTTCTCGCACTTCAAGGCACTTGCTTTGAATGCTGGTGATATCCCCATCTCACAAGCAAGCGAATGGTTTGTGAGCTACAACCATGCGGATGTAGTAAAATGGTCACTTATACCTGAGTTGTGGTTATTTGTAGTTTATTATTATAACAACATTCTCTAATTTTTTTTTCTTTTTCTTCGCATGCAGATTGCGCTCCAGGACCTTACCTATGTTGCATGTGGCTTGTGGGCCGTTCTAGACCAAGCTACGGAGCAACTCGGGTACGATTGGGACTTCTGCAGTGATAACCTCGGCCAGCTCACTGTAGAAGGACGCTAGTACTGCATAAGGATTACTAACAGGGGCAGTGGTCGTTCAGTAGGTTACATCTATGGCCGACCATTCTTTCGGTATTGTGAGGCATGAGAGAGTGCACTCATACGGGCATTGGACTTCATCGATACAAGCGGATACATAATCCGTGACATCAATTATCATATATGGCTACAGAGGCATGTTAGTCTGCGTGGCCCGATCGAACCCGGCAATGATTCCGATAGTAATTAATGTTTATTAGGTTGTTTTCAAGGTCGTAGTTTAATTGGGTTCTAATTTTAATTTGTACGGCTTTGTGTGTTTAATTATTGTCATGCATGTAATTCGTGCAACATTTGTTGGGCAACTAGAAATATATATTCCGGTGGCGTATTCGTCTCAAACTTTTTCTTAGGCTTCCACGTGCTACGTGTGAAGGAAACACCTAGTTTGGGATTTTCTGGAGATGGTTTGCCACTTTTTGAGGTTTAATTGAATTTCTGTGCGACGACATCATTTAATTATAGGTTGAACTGAGTCTACCCACGAAAAGATCTAGAATGGTGCCAAACTATTACACAGGCTCTAATGTGCCCTAGGGATAACAATTTTGTGGAGGTGGATGACAAAATCTGTTGGGTCCAAGATGAAATTCACCCTCTTTTGTCTCATTCGGCACAGAGAAAAATATAATAAATAAAAAAACTGATCAGAAAAACCTCAGATCCTGTGTGGGGTCTTAATTTGGGTGTACATGCCTGCCAAAAAAATTCAAGCCATTTTGATATAGGCGTAGTATACATGCTTCACAGAGGTACATGTGCCTTTTCATCGAACCTGACTATACACAAAGGTTATCAAGGTTTCTATGGTTCATAGACATTCCGGTGTCATATTCATCTCAAACTTTTTCTTAGCCTTGCACGTGCCACGTGTGAAGGAAATACCAAGTTTGGGATTTTCTAGAGATGGTTTACTACTTTCTGAGGTTTAATTGAATTTCCGCGTGACGACACCGTTTAATTATAGGTTGAACTGATTCTATCCACGAAAAGATCTGGAATGGTGCTAAACTTTTACACATGCTCTAATGTGCCCTAGGGATAAGAATTTTGTGGAGGTGGATGAAAAAATCTATTGGGTCCAAGATAAAATTCACCCTCTTTTGTCTCATTCGGCATAGAGAAAAATATAATAAATAAAAAAACTAATCAGAAAAACCTAAGATCATGTGTGGGGTCTTAATTTAGGTGTACATGCTTGCCAAAAAAATTTCAAGCCATTTCAACATAGGCATAGTATACATGCTTCACAGAGGTACATGTGCCCTTTCATCTAACCGTGACTATACACATAGGTTATCAAGGTTTCTGTGGTTCATACGCATTCCGGTGTCGTATTGGTTTCAAACTTTTTCTTAGGCTTGCACGTGCCACGTGTGAAGGAAACACCTAGTTTGGGTTTTTTCGAAGATGATTTGCTACTTTCTGAGGTTTAATTGAATTTCCGCGCGACGACACCGATTAATTATAGGCTGAACTGAGTCTACCCATGAAAAGATCTGGAATTGTGCCAAACTTTTACACAGGCTCTAATGTGCCCTAGGGATAAGAATTTTGTGGAGGTAGATGAAAAAATCTATGGGGTCCAAGATGAAATTCACCCTCTTTTGTCTGATTCAGCGCACAGAAAAATATAATAAATAAAAAAACTGATCAGAAAAACCTAAGATCCTATGTGGCGTGATAATTTGGGTGTACACGCTTGCCAAAAAAAATTCAAGCCATTTCGACATAGGAATACATATGCTTCTATTTATTCAGTATATAAAAGAATTTTTTTAATATATATAAACATCACTGTCGGTTTCAAAAAACCGGCATTGATGAGAATAAACCGACAGTGATACTGGTTATCACTGTCGGATTATTTTGAAAACCGGTAATGATATATAAAAATTAAAAAAAAATGTGCCAGCCCTTGGGTTCGAGCTCGGGTCTCGGGCTGCAAAGTTCAGAGACTTAACCGCTGCGCTAGTATAGGATGTGTGTCAAGGGTTATTTACTTTTTCCTTTTGACCTTTGGGTCGCTTAAAAATTTATAAAATAGAACAAAAAAATTTGGGCCGTCTGGGACTCGAACACGGGTCTCGGGGTCTAAGTTGAGAGGTCTTAATCGTTGCGCCGGTAGAAGGAGTTCGAAAGAAAACAAAAAATTATTCTACTTAACACCTAACTGTTACACCACATCACTACCAGTTTGGGGAATGACCCGATAGTGATGTACCCCATCACTGTCGGTTTATAATCAGAACCGACAGTGATGAGCTATTTCCCAAAGTAAATTAATAATTTATAAAATAGAACAAAAAAATTTGGGCCGCCTGGGACTCGAACACGGGTCTTGGGGGCTAAGTTGAGGGGTCTTAAATGTTGCGCCAATAGAAGGAGTTCGAAAGAAAACGAAAAGTTATCCTACTTAACTCCTAAGTTAACACCTAACAGCTACACCACATCACTGCTGGTTTAGGGAATGACCTGACAGTGATATACCCTATCTCTATCGGTTTACAATCAAAACCGGTAGTGATGAGCTATTTCCCGAAATAAATTAATAATTTATAAAATAGAACAAAAAAAATTTGGGCCACCTGGGACTCGAACACGGGTCTCGGGGGCTAAGTTGAGGGGTCTTAACTATTGCGCCAGTAGGAGGAGTTCGAAAGAAAATAAAAAGTTATCCTACTTAACACCTAACTTAACACCTAACTGCTACACCACATCACTACCAGTTTGGGGAATGATCCGACAGTGATATACCCCATCACTGTCGGTTTACAATTAGAACCGGCAGTGATGAGCTACTGGTATAAAAGAGGCGCGGGTTGAAATTATCCAAATTCATTTCAACCCCGCGCCAACCCCTTCCCCCGCGCCGCCGGAGCACCACCCCGTGCCGGAGCACCGCCCCATGCCATCCACCGCCCCAAGCTGGAGCACCGCGCCGTCCGTGCCCTCGTTCCTCGTCCACGACACCAACCGTGCCCCTCCTCCTCCATGCCTGCACTCCCACCACCAAGGCCTTCTGGAGCGCGCGGACATCTGCTTTCCCACCCCCACGGTGAGTGCGTGGCTCACTGCCCGCTATGTGTCTGATGAAATGTCCCACGGTGTCCCACAGCTGCTTACTTGAATCAGTAGAGGCTTTTCATTTACCAAGTACTACAACTTATTGTTTGATATGATAATTTACTTGCCATAATTTATGTTACTGCTACTTTATTGCAATGCTAGCATACAGTTTGATCATGAATGTCTAGTTTGTAGTGCCATCGATGCTCAATGTTTTTGGATGTGAGGATGGAGTATATATATTTTAGACCTATAGAACTAATATATGTACATCTGGGTAAATAATATCTACTATACTCTAGTTTTTAAAATGCAACAGCCCCCCACAACCATCTGAGTTTGTCAATCAGGCAATGTAACATGCATATAACTATCATGTCCCATTGTTTCTGTACAAAGCACTACTGAGCATTTGAGGGATAAAGTTGCAAAGCCAGCTAATAGAGAAGTAGCTTATTTCTTACAGTTGCTAGCATATAGTTTGTTTCTGTACATAACACTCACCATTTAACAAAAAGAAGGCAGCATTGATCACTTTAGTATAGTCATCATTGATAGAATCCCAAAATCATGAACAAAACATGCCCCATTTAGCATAATATGTGATCCAGGAGACCATGATGAAGATCCCACTAGCCTAAAAGGAAAGAAAATAGATAGGTCAGTAATTTAGCAAATAAACTGTAGAATTTTCCATTAATAGTAGATGCATTGCATTACCTATCAGATATCATATTTACGCCCTTTTCCTTCCATTGTCATGAAACGTCGAACCACGGCCTCATTGGTCACTTTCTTCATTTCTTCTTTCTTTAGATAGCAAATAAGTCTATGACTCAAGTGCTGATCACCCATGCGATTAGACAAAGTTGTTTTGATAATCTTCATTCCCGAAAAGCATCTCTCAACTGTTGTAGTAGAGACAGGCAATACTAGCAAAGCAATGCACATAATAAGCTGTTTTACTTTCTCTCATGATCAATGATTGCAAAGTGAGTATTTTATGTGCATTATGTGATTTAGTAAAATAGACTTTGCAGCCCTGCAAAATTTTCATTTGAAATGTAACCTGGATTGCTTGGAGGATGAGTAGCATTAAATAGATTTAGTTTGGCCATATAACTTGAATAATAACTCTTGTTTCATGAGTTAACATTACCACTTACCACATGCCTAATTTACTTAAATGTATAGGCAACCATGGCATGGTATGTAGTGCATGTTGGTCACATGTCTAGGATTTATCGAACCTGGGAAGATTGCTTTGCTCAAGTCAATCGCTACACTAGTAATTTGCACAAAAAGTACAACACAGAAGCAGAAGCTTTGAGGGCCTACTATAGTCATCCGACCTACCTTGCAAACCATGGGTAACCGGCCTACTATGGTCCAATGAATGCAAACCATGGCCATCCACTGGCACTGGAGATTGAAGAGAAGCCACCTGCCGGAGATGTGAAAATTAGGAGAATTGCTCCTTGGTCTTGGAAAGATGTCATGCTTTTATTTATGGCTATGGTCATTGCTTTTCTTATTTGGATGTTGATGTTTAGTTTCGTAGAACAGTAGGTGGACTTTGTTGTATGTGGTCAATCAAACAATGAATTTGTTCTAGGTGAACATATGTTATTATTTGACTTTGTTGTATGTGGACTTATTATTAGACTTTGCATTAAACATATTATATATATATATGAACATATGCTATTAGTAGTTGTCCGTAGCCAAAACTAACCACGATCGTGTCACAGCCATGACTCATCGTCGCCTGTTACCCCGTCATCGAAGAACAGATTGGCAACAAGAAGCTGCTGATATCGCTGGGATGGGAGAGCTACATGATCCGATAAACGGTGATGGTGCTAATCAGGACGGTGAGAACGAGCAGCCATGGACCCCGTCCGGCCTGCTCGATCTGGGTCAAAATGACCAAGATAGCCAGGTAACTTTAGTATCATGTGACTATGTAGCCACACACGCTAATCAATTGAGAGGGTCATAGCTTACTTGGTGTCTCTAGCAGGAGCCTCTGCTGACCAAGGAGCCATAGGGTTTGGGTAGAAGGAAGGCCATATCTAAGCGAGGCGTGTCAAAGATTCCTATTGGTAGAAATGCACACTGGCACATTACTGAGTTCGATGAATTCGGGGATCCACTCTCACCGCCTATAGCTTTGACCAAATACAAGACTATCCTCGGATTACTTGTTAGGGACTTCATCCCTATTAGGTACAGAAAGTGGATTGGGAAAGATGATGACCCGTGGAGGGTTCCCGAAAGTGAGAAGGATTACATATGGGATATCAAGATCCCAGAGTATTTCACTTTCCCAACAGAGTATGACAGGGAGTTAGTCAAGAAAAAAGCAAAAGAAATCATGGGGACATGCTTCAAGAATTTCAAGGGGACATTGTACAAGAATTTTGTCCTCCAAAATAAAGAGCCAGATTTCGATGGTGGACAGTTTAGCAAGCAAAAGGACTTCTGGCAGAATTTCAAGGAATATAGGTTATCTGGGGAGTAATTAGAACTGAGCTGGAAGAATATGGAGAACTCGTAGAAAGCGACGAATCCTCATCATCTCGGTTCTCGTGGCTACGCCAAAAAGATGCCAGAATTTGAAGCAGAACTTCAAAAGATGGATCGCCTTGCTGAGGAAGGTGTTCAGGTTGAGACCGCCGATTAGGAGCCTAGATCGGTAATATATTGTATGGGGAGGAATGTACGCCACGTAGAGGATAGGAGCTTTAGCTCCACAAATCAACCCATGAGCGAACTCATCCAGAGGATCTCCTAGGTAACTGAGGAGGTGAGGCAAGGGACTCGCACTTCTAATAGGGATAAAGACATGCTCACCCAAGCACTCGGAACCAAGGAGCACCCTGATCACACTAGAGTAACCGGTGTTGTTCCTTGGAAACTAGCATTCCCCCAAGAATCTAACACTTACCGGAGCCGCTCGAGGGGTAGAGTGGATCAGGAGGCAGAGTATTTGAGGCGACTAAAAGAGATCGAAGAAAGAATGGACACACGGATTGAGGCGACTGTTGAAGCACGAGTCTAGCAAATTTTACTATCCAAGGGGTCAAGAGTACCACAAAACCCTACTCCTATTGCCTTTAGCCCACAGTTTAGGGGTCGCAACAGCTACGGATCGACCCCGCTCGACGAAGAAGATGCGAATGTGCCTCATCCGATGGATGGCATCACTGAACCCGTCAAAGTCAAGTTGTACATCCGTCAGGAATGGATAAAGGACAAGGTGGTGCTCGGCCAGGCCTAGCCTACAGGAGACGGGACCATTAATGGCCACCCAATTCCATAGGGGTACGCTCGTGTCACCATTGATAGAATACTTGATAAGAAGTATAACAAGATACACATTGAGTACCCCATAAAGGAAGACAGGCCGAAACTTGGTCATAACAAGGGCTCTCAAGTGGCCTGGCGCAAGCGCTTCATTAAGCTTGACCACCAATTGTCCTCTGATGATGAGGACGATTGCGAGTCTTCGCCCACCCACGATGATCACTCACCATCTCCCAACAGAGATCACTCCCCTCCTCATCCCTTGCCATCACCCCCGAGAAGATAGAGGTCTCCTTCTATTCCTCCTCGTCTGACTCCATCTTCATCAGCCCCGAGAAAAGAAACTCCTCCTCCTCCATCTTCATCAGCCCCGGGAAAACCGAATTCTCATCGTCATCCTCCTCCTCCACCACCACCTTAGCCCAAAACAAGATCAAGGACATCCTTGCAGTCGTAGAAAAGGTCCTATGATTCAGCTGCTAATGCTCCCAAAGTGGACCAACAAAAAAGAAAAAGGCCATTCAGTGGCAGCGTTACAAACTTGATGGAAGAAAAATTTACAGCACACATCTCGAAGGAAGATTGTATTAGTTTCTTCAATCTCTGTGCCTCACTGCCTCTGTTTTTGTTGAAGTCCAAATTCAAAAGACAAACACAGAATCAGTACGCTACAACAAGAGCCGATGAAATACACAATGAAGATTTAAGGAAAATACAGAAGTTCATCGAAGACAACCCCAAATTAACCATGGAAGAGGCTGTGACCATCTATTATGATGTACAAGGGACGGCAACACCGGCAATGAAGTATGAAAGGGGCAATCTTTTGGTTCTCGATCATAAGTATAAAAATTTGACAACATATATGCGCCAATTTCATGAATATTACATGGCTCAAAGAACAGAGACGGAGGACTTTGGTTTTGAGGTTATTATCCGTTCGCCACATGTTTTCAATTATCCTGAAGAAGAGAAATTCGATGTCGAGTGGGAGTGCTTGTTCCAGCTATACCAGAAACACTCTCTCGATACACAAATGTTGACGCTGTGGACTATGTAAGTACCCTACACGCACGATATTACAATTAACTACTCTGTCGGGACACAAATTGTTAACTTTTGAGCACTTCCCATCATTTTATGTAGGTGTATAGCAAAATTTTGCATTCTAAAAAGCAAATGGGATAACATAGGCTTCTTGGAACCCTTGTGAGTCAATGAGAAGACATGTCTAGGCCTCCATGGATGTGACATGGAAGACCTAAAATAGAGATTGATTGTTGTTTTAGACGAATTCAAGATGAAGAACAAAACCCACATACTTCTAGCCTACAACTGCGAGTATGTGTTCTCGGCTTTTAATTTTATGCTTCTTTTTTCGTTAAGATTATTCAATAATTAGGATTCTGTGATTGCAGCCACCATTTCATCTTCATTTGTGTTAATCTTGCCAAAAATCTGATCGAGGTGTGGGACTCGAATAAAAAACCATTTCATCATCTGGATGCACTAGTGGCAGTGCTGAATTAGTAAGCGATCCTAATAACATATTATTTTCTAATCACACATACCGCTTTCCAACATTTCTTCTTTTAATGTTGCTTAGTGTCCGAAGAAGACATATCGGTGGGACGCATGTTCCATTCAAGGTTGTTGAAATGGAGGGGAAGTATCTAAAACAGCCGGCGGGAAACAATGAATGCGGGTTTTATGTAATGTGGGCAATGCTTCGCTACATCGGCGGGAAATCGGAAGAAGCCAATAAGTTGGTGTGTATAATCCCCATTTCATTTATGTCTGTTAATCATTCAACAAAATGATTTACTGATTCCTCTTTGGATATCATCTTTTTTGAACAGCAGCGCAAGAAATCGTCGCGCTGTTAGACATGGAGATCGTCGCGCTGCAATCGGAGCTGGCAAAATTCATCTTAGCCGAGGTATTGAAAAAGATGGAGTATTTTCCATTGCACAATCCGTGAAGTTCAAGGACTAGTATGGCCCAGAGCGGCTCGCCAGATTATTATAAGAAGTCTGAGAATCATTGCACAATCCGTGAAGTCCGAGAACATTTCTTTTTTATATTGAGGGATCGAGATCTTGATAAGAACATTTGAACTGTAACCGTAACATTTGTAATGTTTAATATTGATGGACCTATCGTCTTAGTAGCGTATATAAAGCGAAACCTAATTCCACGAAAAAATATAAATTAAAATAAATTATAAAACAATAAAATGCAATCGTGACATCACTGTCGGTTAGTAGAAAACCGGCAGTGTTGTCGTAAACATCACTGTCGGTTAGCAACAAACCGGCAGTGATGGCACTGCCGGCTGGAGCCACAAACCGGCAGCGTTGGCTTAGTCATCACTGCCGGTTCTTGCCACAAACTGGTAGTTTTTTACGACAACACTGCCGGTTCAAAGATAAACCGACAGTGTTGGTGGAAATGAACTCTACCGGGTGGTCTTATGAACCGGCAGTGTTGGTGGAACTAAACTTTGCCGGTTGTGTAAAGAACCGGCAGTGAAGTTGAGGAACACTGCCGGTTTGTAAGAACCAACAGTGATAGCTTACCCTCATCACTGCCGGTATGGTAGTACCGGTTCAAAATCCGGTAGTGATGGGGTATTTTGAACTGGCAGTAAAGTGCAATTCTGACATAGTGAATCTTCCCCTAATCCTACTGCTAACCCTTATACCCCCTCCATGCCGATCATCTCCTTCAGCTCCATGAGTCGAAGACGTCAGAGCGGCTTGGTGAGGACGTCCGTGAGTTACTGACCAGTTTCGACGAAGTCGATGACGATCTGCCCTCCATCGACACAGTCCCTGAGGAAGTGGAACTTCACGTCAATGTGTTTACTCTGGTCATGCAGAACTGGATTCTTCGCAAGGGCGATGGCGGGCTGGTTGTCCACCACCAGTGCTGGTGGGTGAGCTTCCACACCGGTCAGCTCACCCAGCAGCTGGCGCAGCCACACAACTTGGCACGCCACTGTGGCCGCTGCTACGTACTCTGCCTCGCACGTAGATAGCGTCACCACCTTCTATTTCAGTGACAGCCATGAAATTGGGGCTGACCCAAGGAAGACGGTCATGCCAGAGGTGCTCTGTCATCCGTCGATGTCCCCCGCCATGTCTGCATCGCTGAAAACAGTGAGCTACAGCTACTCCCGCCGGTCTTGGGAAAAATGATCCCCTGATCCATCATCCCTTTGACGTAGCGCAGTAGCCGCTTCACCGTAGCCCAGTGATCCTCTCTGGGATCCTCCATGAAGCGACTGACGTAGCCCACGACGAACGCAATGTCCGGCCTCATGTAGACTAGGTAGCGTAGAATGCCGATGATGCTCTGGTAGAGTGTTGCATCCACCTTCACCGTGGTACTAGTCTTCGTCAGCTTCAGCCGCTCCTCCATTGAAGTCACACATGGCTTGCACTCAGCCAAGCCGCTCTGCTACAATAGCTTCGAGGCGTACGCGCTCTGATCGAGCGTGAGTTCCTCCTTCCCTTGTCTCACCTCGATGCCGAGGTAGTAGGAGAGTGCGCTGAGATCGCTCATTCGAAAATAAGCTGCCATTTTGCGCTTGAAGCTGTTGATGTCCTCCATGCGCACGCCGATGATGATTAAGTCATCCACATACATGCCGATGATGAGCTCCTTCTTCCCCCATCGTCGCATGTAGAGCGCGTGCTCAGTTGCGCACCGCTAAAATCCAAGCTCGCCCAGTGTGGCGTCAAGCTTGGTGTTCCATGCTCGAGGGGCCTACCGTAGCCCGTAGATTGCCTTGCGCAGTCGGAGCACCCTGTGCTCCTCTCCCTTGATGACAAAACCTGGTGGTTGCCTAACGAAGACCGTCTCCGCCAGCTCACCGTTGAGGAAGGCCAATTTAATGTCCAAGTGATGGACGCGCCAGTCCTTTGCTGTTGCCAAAGCTAGTAGCAAACGGACTGACTCCATGCGTGCTACTGGTGCAAAGACCTCCTCAAAGTCTATGCCCTTGTGCTGAACAAAGCCTCGGGCGATGAGACACTCCTTGTGCTTGACAATGGCGCCGAGCTTGTCCCACTTGACCTTGTACACCCACTTCAGGCTGAACGGACGGCATCCTAGAAGTGGATCGATGAGCTACCAAGTCTCGTTTTCCTCGATAGCCTTCATCTCCTCCTGCATCACCCGTCGCCAGTTTCCATCGCGCTCGGCTAGCGCGAATGTGGGTGGTTCCTCTGCACTGACGAGTAGCAGCTCTGCGTCATTGAGCAGCCTACCCACCAAGCTTGAGGGACCTATGCCACCGACGATGTCGTCCAGCCTGTGGAACCGCACCTCCTCACCTTTGTGGAAGGCATCCACAAACTCAGTGATGTCACTTGGAGGTGAGGCGAACTCAATCAGTGTTGATGGAGTTCCCTGTTTCACCAGAGTGCTCGGCACAGCACCTGGAGTGCTCGGCACTATTTCTAGACTTCTCGTCATAACTCCTGCAGTGCTCGGCACGACTGTAGGAGTGCTCAGCCTCAGTCTTGGAGTGGTTGGCACCACTGCAAGACGTCTTGGCTCCACCACGGGAGTGCTCGGCACCCATCCTGGAGTGGTCGCCACCACTGCAGAACCTCTCGGCACCACTCCTGGCGTACTCGGCATCCCTCCCAAAGTGCTCGGCATCCCTCCCGGAGTGCTCGGCATCCCTCCCGAAGTGCTCGGCACTGTCCCAGGAGTGCTCGGCTCTACCGCCGGAGTGCTCGGCACCCCTCCTGGAGTGCTTGGCACCTCTTCCCCAGTGACTCCACCACCGTGGATGACCAAGTGCTTGACGACGAAGGTGCTGGTGAAGCCGCCAGCTTCCCCCATGCTCGAACTGCTCCAATCCCAAGCTGCCTCCTCATCGAACATGACGTTGTGTGAGACAAGCACCTTGTCTCCGCGTGGGTCATAGAGCTGGTACACCTTGGTACCCTCCGCGTAGCCCAGGAACACCATCGGTGTGCTCCTGACCTCCAGCTTGGTGAGGTTCGGCTTCGTCTTCCTAACGTGGCCGATGCAGCTGAATGTCCGGAGGAAGGACACGCTAGGCTTGCGCCCATACCAAGCTTCGTACGGCATCTTGCCTGTCAGGGCCTTGGTCGGAGAGCGGTTGAAGATGAACATCGTCGTGGTCATCGCCTTTCCCTAGAACCTTGCCAGCATGACTTTGGCCTTCATCATGGATCAGGCCATGCCGACCACCGTCTGGTTTCTTCTCTCCACCACGCCATTCTGTTGTGGCGAGTACGACGCGGTGTGGTGTTGCCCCACACCCTGATCCAGGCAGTACGAAGCGAACTCCACCGAAGTGAATTCGCCGCCACGATCAGTTCTCAGCACACGAAGCTTCTTGCCGCTCTCAGCCTCCGCGCACGTCTTGAACTTCTTTATCACCACCAATAGCCTCCCACGCCTCCTTAGCTGAGCTCTTCGTCCCCAATGACTCCCTGTACTCCGCCGGTACAGCAGCGAGGATATCCTCCAACGCTGACATGTTATCTTCTTCACTGTTGGTGCCTTATCAACAGTATTCCAAAGCCGTCGGGCTCTGAGCTTGACCTTTATGGTCACCAACCACTCTCCATAGTTGGTGCGAGTCAGCGTCGGCCAACTAGTGCCGCTGACCTCCCGCACCATGCGAACAACGACCTCCGGTCGTGGCTGGGTAGCCACAGCAGTGCCACTGCTGTCGTCCATCTCCGAACCGCCTATCATCGCCAGCGGTTAGTCTGGCGACGGCGCTTGTACGGCTCTGATACCACTTGTTGGCCCACAAGATCACTGGCTCAGGTGAGTGAACCACTCACCAGTTTTGCCGAGCACCCACTAGTCGTGCCGACCACGAACAAGCGTTATTCGTTCTCACACACTATGGCTAGAGCTAGAAGAAGAAGGCAGAACAGATTATACCCACAGTACAAGACACCAGCGTTGGCCGAAGCCCTGTATAGGAGATGACAAATCTAAACTCTCTTTACTGAGTTGCCGTGGTAGTCTATTTATACAAGTCTATTCATCTAGTCCTAGTACAGCTGTCCTACTGCAACAGTGAGTAGATAACATACAGGGCTGACGCTGCGCGGCCTCTGCATGTGGCTACAGTGTTGCAGGTGAGCCGTGTGGCGCCTGCACCTGCAGCGGCTATAGTATCACAGCAGGGGGGCCTTTCGACACCGCCTTCCCTTACTGTGTTCACACAAGGTAGCAGTAGATTATCTAACACAAACAAGCCTGTGACGCTCTTCTGGATGTGCAGAAGTTGGATCCTGGAAATGAAGAGATCGAGAGAGAACTACGCTAAAATGCTACCTTTTGTTTATTCTTTCGTGTGTCATAACAGATTAGCTATGAATATGTCAAAGGCCAGTAGGCTGACATCATGTATGAAACATAGCGATGAAGATCATGGCGGACTGCTTCTGTGATTGCAGCTGACGTTTGTTATTCCCCGTTTGGTTTTCTGCAGGAAGGCTGTGGAACGGATGAAGGACTCTCCCGATGCAGATCAGCAGTGAAGCGTGACAGTCTAAGATCCAGGATGTGGTCACAGTACAAATGGTGATCAAGTCCTTGTGATTACGCGTAGTATAAGGGACAAAAACAAAATGTCAGGTGTCTAACGAATTGTAAGAGGGCAAGCACGAGAATTTGTTCTGCTTGGAGCACGTTTCTTCAGTTAGGAGAGAATTAACATGGAACAAACTTCGTTCTGCCAACTTATCACTGTGACATGGAAATCTCTATGGACTTGACTCGTGCGAAATTACCTGGTTGATCGGTGCACTGTGCTTCTTCAGTTAAACATGCCAGTGCTGTCGGTGCGAGATGTTGCGACCAGTGGTAGTAGCTCAGAATGACAAAATGTGGTTGGAATGGGGGATAATTATGCTGATGAACCTCAATACTTTCAAGCACCGATCGATTGATTTCGATGCCTAGCAGCCTAGCACCCTTTGAGAAAGTGGATGTCAAAGACAAGAACACATCTCGTCGAGTGCCTGGTGAGGCGGTGGACGTGCTACCTGCCATGCAGTGCAGGATTTTGAGCTTGGATATTTCAAATAAAAACGGCTGTCAATTTTTTTTTGACAACCAAAAGACAAAAAGAAAGGAGCAGATCTCTTTTTTTCCCCATGCGGGTTCCTGTTTTTTGGACATGGAAAACTAGTTTTGATACGGATTAGTTTTGAAAACTGATTTCTTTTTTTTTACGTGGAGTCATTTTGTTTTCCAGGGATTCCTGTTTTTCCACACGGATTCTTGAAGTAATAGTAGCTTTGGCCATAATGGCAGTGGCCACAATGGCTGTTATTACAAAGTTCCCTCAGTACAATAGTGGTTAAAAACTTCAGTTACACCCTTGACACTGTCAGGAGGGATTTAGTACAATCATCATCAGGAATTGTTGAAAACAGTACAATAGTGGTTACAAGGCTTAACTTATACCCTTCACTTAGACTTCCGTGGACGGTAGTTACCATCCATTATAAACCATCAATAAAACTTGAAATCATGCATGAAAATGATCACCAACATAGACATAGGGGTTTGAACTGACAATTTCCACGAGTTTTGGTGAATCTGTGTTTTCAGCAGGGTTTATCCAGAAAACCGTCAAGGAGGATCACAAGGTCAAATAAAATCACGCTTATCCGCAGCGAAAAAAACTCCAGAAGGTTCCAGAGGACACCAGAAATCACGCCATCGAAGCAGACCTGCAGCGGATGATAGGTGGGGCTGGCCGTCCAGCCCCTGGGGCCCACATGTCAGCCCTCGCTTTGTATGTCGGTTCTTCACCGCCTTAAGGATTGCATCTATGTCGTTTATTCAAGTCGGTTTGATCCGAGGGCTCAGGATTGACGCTCCGGCCTATATATACCAGCCCTGCCTCTCTCTCTAGGCAGATCTGCCATAAGTCAAGAGTAGACCAGAAATTAGGGTTTATAGAGAGAGGAGAATAGAGCTAGGTAGTTGAAGTTCCCTTCTTTGCCAGTGCTGAGGACCATTGCAACATATGCAATATCTCGATCTACTTTTGTAACATCCAAATGAAATAATTGCAACATACCTATGAAACAATTGCAACATACGCTTGCAACAAGTGTTTTCAGCACATTGCAACATCTCCTTACTGCTTGGGAGAATGGAGCCTCATCAGCGTGTGGAGTTCGTCTGTGGCAGCGGTGCTTGTAGGCGGCGGGCTGCGGCGGCAGGGAGGTATCAACCACGCAACGCGGCAGGGAGGCAGAGGACAGCTGTGGCTCAGAGGCGGCCACATGCCACGCCAAGCAGGCAAGGCCGGCAGTCCACTGACCGAGCGCCGCGCCTGGCAGGCAGGGCCAGCAGTCCGGTGGCCGAGCACGGCTCCTCGGAGGTAGAAGGCGAGCAGATAAGAGAGACGAGGGCGGATAGGAGCAACGGGCGGATAAGAGCGATGAGGATATGTTTTTATTAGAAATGGACGAGGGGATTTGAGGGGTTGTTGGGCCGGTCCACTGCGCATCTAGGAAACGCGTCCGGACGAGCAGAGACGAACGGATGTCCTGACCCCAGCATTATCTATGTGCCGTGCGCGACTATCTTGGTGGGGGAGAAGTTGTGCGCGACTATCCTGGTGGGGGAGAAGTTGGGCCACTGCCGTTGTTTAGCCGCAGGACGTGGGGAGGGAAATTAGTAGCAGAATCTATGTGTTTGGGCTGAATTCTTCACATGATATTCATTTTAGCTTCATCTTCATCTTTTTTCTATTTTCTATGTATATAATTTTTTGATAAATTAAGGTATTTTTTGCGGTTACACAATACAATGCAAGACACTTACGGCGCGCGCACACTCACCCCTATAAACATACGTATGCAAACCCTATTCCTATGAGCATCTTCGAAGAATAAGCCGGCAAAATCGTCACCACAGGCGTCTCGCTATGGTCAACTAATAAATTTATAAAAAGAACACCGATATATAAAACATCAAGTTAGTACTGCTAGATACGTCATGAAATATATTTCAAGAATATACCTATTTGATATCATAAATAATTTATATTTTTTTATAAATTTAGTTAAATTTAAGATAGTTTGACTTACAGTAGAAATTGATTTATTTTAGTTTGGAGAGAGGAGTATCGTATTTCTAAACCGCAATTTTTGGCAGCGGCCAAAATCTGAAATACAAGCGCAAGAGGGCTGTGTCCCTGTGTGCATATATACCGGGCGCGGCGAGCCAATTCCCTGGACGGGTTCGGATTTCGGGCCTTCGGTTCGGGCACGCCCCCATTTCTCCGGTCGCCGCCTCCTGCTCACCAGGACACCAGCCAGCCCAACAACCTGCTCCTCGCCAGTCCCCACAATCCACGAGGAATCTTCTGGAGCCAAGGGTATACGCTGCCATGGCGGACCACGAGGCGGCGGCGAGGGCTCCACCCGTGGCGGTGGCGCCGCCCCCACCGACTCCGAGGACCGCGGCTGCGGAGGCGGAGGCGGAGGCGAAGGCGGCGCTGGCTGACGTCGTCGTCTACTGCTTCCTCAGCGCGATGTTCGTGGGCTACGCCGCCAGCATCGCCTTGATCGTCGGGCGCTACGCCGTCGGCGGGCGCTACCCCTACGCGTACGCGGTGGTGGCGGCCGTCGCGAGGCACGTGTTCCTGCTCGCACTTATCGCTGTGGAGATGCTCTGCCCGTTCACCATCCTGGTGGCTGGTGCTTGTCTTGCGCCTCAGCAGACGGCAACCTGAGCCTCCCGAGGAGTTGCTAGTGGTGCGTGATTCCAACCAGCTTCTCGTCGTTTTTATTCCCTACATAACCGAGATCCAGTGGTTCCTCGTAAGCATTTCTAAGTGCTGGACATGCCAATTTTTTGGGTGCGCTCCTCCTTGCTCGTGCAGGTTGAGGGTGTGCACGTCACCATGCAGGTACATGGTCTAGAGCACCCTGGAGCACGCGGCGGGCGTCAGGGTCAGGGCACTGGCTATGGCCTCATACCGCTGCTGGTCTTCCTCGTCTTCTCGATATTCATGCTGCTAGGCCTGCTGATGCAAGAACGCTTGCCTGCAAAGGAGTGCTATGTTCAGACTGCTGGGGAAGCCTTTATCAGTGACATTGGAAGCTTCATTTGCTCTGTCATGGTCATCTTTACCTTCATTCCGCATGTGTTGATCCAGCTGAGGGACATGCCGAGGTGAAGTGTGGCTTGGCCCAGATGCTGTGACACCTTGGTGCACCATGAAACGTACTATACATTTTTCTGGTATTATGTGGTTTTGAATTGCTAATGTGCTCATAATCCTCTGTTTGTTTGGTGACCACTGGCTAGCTAAGACATTAACCCTGCATCGTAGAAGTTGAAGTTCAGGCATAGAGTCAGCAGGATACTTTGCTCACTCATCTATAATCTCCTTGAGTTTTAATGCTTTGCTCAGGTTGAAAGTCTGATGCTGCTGTGAATTCTAATGTAGTCACAGATGACAACATATTTTTCAGTTGCGGCTTGAATTTCCAAGTAAACAGCATGAGAAAATTTCTTTCTTCTGTGGTCATGACTTATCATTTGCTATTCTTAAACAACAATACGCCTCTAGGTGTTGTGGATTTACATATAATTTGTCTTACCAAGTTATTTTTCATAGAGTTCAGTAATTTTTTTTGACTAATTAAGAGTATCTTTCTGCTAGAGGAAATGCCATTGTAGCTTCTGAGACACCCCAATTGCTAGTTAAAACACGAATGCCAAGAATTTTTTGATCGATAGCTTCTCAACAGTATAGTATCCAGTTCCGTTTAGTACCTCTTCTCTCTGCTTCATGTATGCCATCTCTGTTTGCATTATATTGCACCTACAAGACTACAAATGACTTATGCCATTTCTGCAAAACTTAATTTGATTTGCTAGCAAACTGAGATATGCCACTCTACTTTCTGGTTCTACATTGGACTTTTTAGCTAGCTTCCTGCTGTGATATTCCAACACCTTGGTGCACCGTGCAATGCACTATACATTTTCCAATACTATGTAGTTTTGCATTGCTAATGTGGTCATAATCCTCTGTTTGTCTGGTGATCAGTGGCTCGCTAAGACGCTAACCCTGCATAATAGAAGTTGAAGTTCAGGCACAGAGTCAGAAGGATACTTTGCTCACTCATCTATTATGTCCTTTGAGTTTTAATGCGCTCAGGTTGAAAATCTGTTATTTAAGTTGCTGTGAATTCCAATTTAGTCCCAGATGGCAACCACAATATTTTCAGTTGCGGCTTGAATTTCCAAGTAAACAGCATGGAAAGTTTCTTATTTTTAGGCCATGACTTATCATTTGCTATTCTTAAATAACAACATGCCTTTAGGTGTTGTGAATTTACATATAATTTGTTTTACCAAGTTATTTTACGTAGAGTCCAGTAATTTTTTTTAACTGATTAAGAGGGGGTTTCACTACTACAATAAGCATTTGTAGGGGCGGCTGGCGATGGTTTGTAGAGGCAGTTTTGCCAGCCGTCCCTACCACACCGTCTCTACAAATCAAGGGTTTGTAGGAGCGGTTCCCAAACCGTTCCTACAAATTAATTTGTAGAGACGGATTGTGTCACCAGCCGTCCCTACAACTGTATTTAAAATGATTTGCAGGGGCAGCTGTAACCTCAGCCGCCCCTATAATTCCCATTTGTAAGGACCATTTTTTGAGCCTACCCAAGCTTGTGCGTGCGTGTGTTTGGGGGAGGGGTTGAGTTGAGAGACCAGTTTCCGTTTAGTACCTCAATGTATGCCATCTCTGTTTGCATTGTATCATACCTACGAATGACATATGCCGTTGTTTTTTAGCTAGCTTCCTGTTGTTATGCTGTGATATTCCAAGTTCCAATTCTGTTCTTGCTAGATGTGTCTACTTATTGATTATTTGTAGGGTGTTTTTTTTTTGCCTTGTTTAATGATCCTTGCCAGTCTATGTTACATTCGTAAATGGTCATAAATCATGTTTACTGCTCGCGACCAGTGAGAAATTTTGGTACTAAAATAATAAGATTATCCTAGCTTCTATCTTGTAGGATGGAACTGTACTTAAGTTATATCATTTAGCATTTGTTTGTGATTAACTCTAAGTTTTGGCTTTTGGTGGATGAGAGAACTTGAGTTCAGATTCTATTTGATGTACATGCTTCAATGCTTGCTCTATTACCAACCAATTTGACATATTTGCAGACAATTACCATCTAGTATCATCCCAAAAATCCAACTGGTTGCTGGCTTTGTTTGTTAGAACTAGTATAATATATGGACTTCTGTAGCAAACATTCTTTGATGTCATTGTTTTCCGCAAATAATTCTCACTAAACTACAAACTTTAGACCAGAATGGAAAGTTGATGCGGTTCATAGATAAAATTGGCACTGATATGATTCTATCGAGTGATAGTAGCATTTCTGCTAGACACTCCATTATTTGGACAATGTAACATTGTTTTTGTCGTCCAACTGCCTGTATATTGCAATATGTTGTTTTATTAATCAGTGGGTAGCTGCTCTGTGCCTCATTAACCAATTCTGGCATCCAACGCTTCATTGAATTCATCGGTGTACGCTATCCTGATGAATTTGGTAAACGGTGTGTAGAGTTAGCATCTTCTGTGTGGTAGCTGCTTTGCAGTTTAGATTTGCCAGTGAAGTAATTTTGCTTGACTTATAAACTGTGCCTTGTGTTCTATTTCATTCTAGGCGCTTCGATGATGTATCATGTGTATAATATTATGAACATATGATTGATATGTTGCTTCCTCACCGTTGTATCCTGTTTTTTTTTCTAAATTAAGAAAGCCAATAGAAGTTCATACAGACTGGAATACCAGTTGGAGGTCCACAGCAGTGAGTCTCCAAAACCGTTGTGCCCTGTTTGTTATGATTGACAATCCTGTATTCTTATAAAGCAAAATCCCACTAGCAATTTTTCTTGACATGCAACGGTCCACTATCACTTGCAATTAAAGTTCACTAGCACAAGCAATTATGATATCTACGTCAGCGAGACACATCATCCACTAACATATATTTAGTTGTCCACGTCAGCGTGCCACGCTATCCACTAACATTAGTTTATAATAGTTAATCTCTTCCTAAGAATTATATGAATAATTAAATTTCATTTCAAATCAGTAGTTCCGCAGCAATGCGCGGGGTGTTCATCTAGTTCTTTAAACTTACATTTACATTTTGTAATTGGAGTTATGGGACACGGCATTTATTTCGCTGCAGTAGAAGAACTTCTATTTGTCTCCCGTGTCGTTGTGCACTTGTGCGTGACCACAAGGGATTTGGAGTTATGAATTGTGATCTTACTTAACATGCCACGACATCCAGTTTGCATAGCAAAGTTTTCCTTTTCTAGAAACACTACGGAAATGCCAGGAATATGCTTTTTTTTTGGTATATGTTGCGATCAGGACATACAGTTTGCATATAGCAAGTTTTCCTTTTCCGGAAACACTACGGAAATGCCAGGGATATAGTTTTTTTTTTTGTGTGTGTGTGGGGGGGGATATATATTGCGGTCGCCACACTAGCTTGTTCCGTCTCACTAGTCACAACTTAACAATGATTGGGAGTCACATTTGCATGTTGATACAATTTCGTTTTCATCTCGTCGCATGCTGTTTATTCCAGCGCTTGTTTGTTTGTGTGCTGTTTTCCTCTCGTTTTCACTGTTTACAACATCAACTGGTGAGCAACTAGCATATTTATAGCATCTCCACCAGATTGAGAATTTCCAATCCCCAATATGCAGTTTAAGGAGATTGACAAAACAAACTTTTAGAATGTAGGAGAACTGTGATCCAGTAGATTGAGAAAAAATTCATCTCCTTTATTCTCTTACATGTCAATGGGACCTCTCTTCTTCCCCCTCTCTCCACAACAGCTCAAAGTGTGGGTGCGGCGACCAGCGAGGCATGGGGCTCAGCACGGCGGATGCTGCTCGGCCAAGATGCGTTGGACTAGAGGAACAAAATGACAGTCGGTGTGTGGGGGCATGGTGGTGCAGTAGCCGGTGAGGCGCGGGGCACAACACGGCGAAGGTTGCTCGATCGACAGCGTGGTCCGATGGGGCCCGAGATGTCCTTTACAGAAGAGGGAGAAAAGGGGATTGAGAAAAAAAGAGACTGCTTGCTTCCCTCTATTTGAGGGATTGAGAGGAGGTTCTAAGGAATTGACAAAGAAATATAAGGAAAGTGGATTGAGATAGGGGATCTGCTATAGAGGTTTTGTTTCATTGCATTCCATTAGATGACAATTTTAGGGAAAGAGATTGTTTTTTTCTCAATTTGGTGGAGTTGCTCAGGTGGTGGGTATCGCAAAAGCGAGGCGCCAAGCATGGTGCAGAAGCGCACCAGACTACCCCACTTTGGCGTTTGGGTAATAACGACAGCAGGTCGAATAAGAGCATCTCCACTTGATCTCTCATATTGTATCTCTTGTAAGTTGCTTTAGGAGAGTACCTTAAAGTCAATTTTATGATATAGGAAAGTAATGCTGCAACAGATTACGTAAAACTTGTCTCCTATATTTCTTTAGGGATGGGCATGAGGGGTTGTTCACCTTTGTTTAGGAGAGAGGATGCTTCTTTTAGGAGATCTCTTACAAATTAATTATAGGTACAGAAGATGAAATAGGAGGTTTTTTGCAGCTCTGTCTCCTAAAACACCACTTTTAGTATAGGAGATTCGATAAGATGTCTGATGGAGATGCTCTAAGATGCAGTGCATGAAGTAAAATAACTGTTCATAATAACTTGTCCATTAATCAAAATTTCATATGAGTACTTGTACTTGGGCAAGCTTTTTTTAGAAAAAAGACGTGAGTCTTTATTGATCCAACTTGACCATTTGTTATAATTTTTTTAATATCGTATCGAGATGTGTATGGTAACTAACATGTATACATGACTGAGATTCTAATGACAGTCGCAAAAAAAAAAGACTGAGACTCATGACTCTTTCTTATACAAATGACAAAGGGAAACATCAAACATGCGACTTTTTTGTGTAAAGTTTTTTTAATGTGATCAAAGATAATTGTCTGCATGAGACGTCTTTATGAAATATGTGATAAAAAAATGTACCATAGTTCAAAAGAGAAGCAAAACTTCGTGGTTCAAATAAGTCTAATTTCTTAGAAAAAAATTCTAACCATTTCCCGTATAGTATCACACTCAGTACTTTGCACTTAAGCGTACGCATGAAGATTCATGGGTACCACAGAATACAATGTGTTATCGATTATGAGCAGCACGTATATAGACTTTTTTTTGTTTTCTTACTACTTCATCCATTCCAAATTATATGTACGTCTCGGTTCCTGAGAGATTTATATTTTAAAATTTAACCAATATATATAAAAGTATATTAATATCTATAATTTATAATAAATGTCATTAGATTGAGCATAAAATATATTTTTATAATAAACTTATATGGAGATATAAATGTTGATAATATTTTTCTTCGATACTAGTCAAACTTAAAACAAATTAACTTCTCTGTAAACAAGATGTATATTTATTTAAGGACTGAAGAAGTAGTCAACATAAGGATAAGGAAGAAGGCCAACGCTGAAGGGTGACTTGAGATTTCCTGCCTTTTCTTTTTGTTTTTTTCCTAAATTTTTTATTAATTATTAATTACTTAAATGTTGTATATATTTTAAAAATCATGGGCTAAGTTTTGTTCAAAATTTTTACCTCCTATGAGATGATTAGAGTGCCGTAGTTAAGCCCAACAAATTTAATATTTGGTAGATTTTTTAATAAATTTAATTAAATTTAAAATGGCTTGACTTAGGATAAAGTTAGAACAAATTTTTTAGGTGCGGGGAGTATTTCTAAGCGTACAGAACAAACGGTAGTTGTTCCTTTTTTACACTCAAATACAATATACATAATAGAATTTCCAAATTCTTCATCTCCCGGTGCACTTTTGGCATATGCCTGGCGCCCGCACGTCCGGCCACAGGACGCGTCCGGATGCTGCTCCCGTTCGAATGCACCTATCGCCCCCCGTCTCGTCCCCATGTAACAGAAGCACGCCCGCAGTGCCTATGTAACAGGAGGACTGTTACCCCGCCGCACCGTAATAGACAGGAGCGTACTCGTCGTATCCGCCTCACCCTGTCTGCGCACGCGGCTACTGGCCTCAGGCGCCCGCACAGTGACCAGGGTAGCGCCCAAGGAGCAACAAGAAGCTACGGCATGCCGCTGTCCGCCAGCCACCCAGGCCATTGCAACATGTGCTCCTTCATATTTACTTTTGAAACATTCAGTTCAAATGCTTGCAACATAAGATTGAGAACAGATGAAACACTTGAAACATGCGTGTATAGCCATAGCAACTTGCAACATCAAGATCTACTTTTACAACATCTAGATGAACACACTCGCAACATACATATGAACACCTGGAACACTTGAAACATGCGCTTCAAACATGCATGTTATGAGACATCCAAATATATTTCCGCAACATCCAGATGAAAACACTTGAAACATATGTCTGAAAGAACTGAAACATTTAAAACATATGCTTGCAACATGCATATATTATCATTGCAACATATGCAATGCTACACCGTAGATCTACTTTTGCAACATACAGACGAAACAGTTGAAACATCGGTCTGAAACGCCTAAAACACTCGAAACACAGTAACACCCGCGGCCACGGCCTACTGGGGAACTCTGGTAGCCAGCAAGCTCGGATCAGGAGGATGTGGAGAGCAACGACCTAGTGTAGACCCAGGAGCAGGCACACACGAACACGTAGGCCTCCCCTTTCTGCCAACAGGCGAGGTGGATGGGGGCGCAAGCGCAGGCCTCCCTTGCCTCCCTTTCCGCGACGAGCGAGGTGGATGGCGACACGCCACGGCGCAGGATAGTGGCACAGGAGCGAAAAACGACGGACATAAATGGGGATAAAGGAGCAGAGGATAGATGAAACGGAAGACTTGCGAAGCGCATGCGGGAACACACAGAGAGGAAGGGAGAGTAGGGACGATTGGGCCTAAATTGCGTCCGTAATGTTCTCGAGCGGATGGAGTGGCCTAGGAGCCTGCCGCGTTGTTTCGTGGACAGGCCAACATATTTTGGCCCCGTTTCGCTTCGCTGAAAAAACAAGCCAAAATACTATTCCAGCTGGTTCGTCGTGAGAAAAAAATACTATTCCGACTGAAAAAATAAAGTAAAAAGTACGGATCACACCAAGCGAACATGACGTCTGTGCGGTCCACGGTCGTAGGAAGCGTCCGTGCGTCGGGACGTAGGTAAGCTGCATTGCCGTTTGACATATATAGTTAGGACTAATTGTCGTGTACATCGACTCGGTGTGGCTACTGGATGTTTCCTCCCCAGTCGCCACTCCACTTGCCAGCTGGGCACGCCCAATAACCCGACAAGGCTCCGCCAGTCACGGCTCGGATGCCTCCCTCGCCTCCACACCGCCGTTGCACTCGCACCACGCTTCACAAATCACAACCAAGCCACCAAACCCCACCAATCTGCTTCCACCCGGGCTCGGAAGCTTCAGGCGCCTAGGGTTCCAGGCTCCCGCTCCCATGGCTCTCCTCTCCCAAACTCCGACGACGGCGACTTCTACACCCGGGCTGGCATCACGTGGCTGCTCTCCGCCACCATCGCTGTCGAGATCCTCTGGGGCTGGATCCGCGGCCACCGCCTCCGCTCGAAGCTGTTCCACTTCATGTTGCTGGTTTACGGCATGCGGCTCGGCCGGCACGCCCTCAAGCTGCGGACGTTCCTCGCGAACATCCCTGAGGTATGCCGATTTGCCCCCCTGTTTGTTCCTCTGTTCCTAATTTCGTTTGAGTTAACTAGATTCATGCGTTTTGTCCCCCGGACCCGTCGGCGTGCCTTCTGCTGGGGAATGTATTCTGATGGAGGGAGCGTACATCGAGTATCTCCTGCAGGTCGCCACCAGCATTTTCCACCTGATGATGGTGGTCGCCGTTCTCGTCATCTGGAAGAAGAGGAGGCCACCGCGTCCACGTGTTCCTGGATGGGGTGGAGTTGGAACCATCGTTATCGAGATTCTACTCTCTTTGTTCTCTGTATTTTGACATGCCTGCACAGCTTACCCGTCCTGACGCTTGACTACATGGCTGCTACAGCGAATCGCGGGGATGCTGCTGTGGCATAGCCTGTGAAAAGGTACAGGATTCTTTCTATGTCCTCATTTGTTAACGCTTGCTATTTTTGGGTACCTACCAGCTCGATTTTAATTTCGTGATATAATCCAAATATGGGAGAAAAAGTTCCAAAAGTTAATGCCTCGTCTCTTTTGCATTTGGCTTCCATGCTTGTTCATTAGGGGATATTCTTTAATACGGTACTGCTGGACCAGTTTAAAGAAACACTTGAGACTAGTGCAAACACAAATAATTACATAATCAATGATGAGCAACTTGTAAAAAAAATGAAAAATTAAAGAAAAAATTAGCTAACTCACAAGATGCTTATAAAAGTTTGTTTGTTAAAATAGAAACCATATGCAAACATCGTGATGAGCTAACTGATAAAGTTGCCAATCTTGAAGCCGTCGGTACAACCCCCACTGAGGCATCTAAAAAGAAAGGTTCAATTTTTGACATGTCTAAAAAGGATGCCTCTACTTGTATTGATTTATGTTTAGACTCACCCTTATGCAATCAAGTTTGTGTTGAGAAATTTGTTGTAGATACATGCACACAAGAAAGAAAAACAAAAAGCAAACAAGCAAGCTTTTCAACACCTACACCAATAAGGTAGACAAAAAGGTATTCACACCTTATCTCTTGAAGAAGAAGAAAAATAACAAGTTGGTGGCCATCAAGGTGAACAACCAAGCCAAAAATGGGGCCAAATGCATTTGGGTGTCAAAGAAGATCATTTTCAATATGAATAGCACCAAGAAGGTTTGGATCCCGAAAGAGAAGTGAGAAGTTTAATGGACTACGCGAAATTTAGAGGCTTGACAAAGTATGGGTGTATTTTATGGGCTGCATCATTATGAACAAGATAATTATCAAGTGGGTTAGTGAATACTATGGACCCAAATTTCTCTTCCCATGTTAGGTAACTAGATTTAAGTTCTTACAATTGGTATCTTTTAGCATCTAGTTTCTTTTCATACCTAAGTTTGTATTTATATGTTTAATCTTTTGTCTTGCATACACTAGGTATATCTTATGGTAGACGTGCTCGTTTCATTCTTAACCCTTGGAGCGAATCTACATGGTTTAAATTGTTTAGGAGCACAAACATATTAGCTTCCACATTGCAAGTCTAAATTGTTCATTTAATATGTGCCAAAGTCTAAATTGTAGATAATTTCTCCCACATATTAGCTTCGAAAATGATTTTTACATTCATGTGATGTCATCTTTCAAGCGGTATTGTTGATTCTAAAATCAATGTGTATGTCTCCTACAAGTATTCCATACTTGTATGCACAAATTTAGGGGAGATTACTCTATAAGTTAGATGCTTTGAGAGTAACACATTTTCAAGCTTATCATGTGTAGTAGTCTTATTGCAAGGAAAATGGAGTCCCCGGAGTTAAGCATCATACTTCAAATATCCACCACCTATTGCAAGTGGTAGAAATCAAATTGGTTTCCACATGTGGTATTTCTAAACTGATATCATCATGTTGATTTCACTTTAGTATTTACATGGTTTCTCCATGCATTATATAGAATAAACTCTCTTGAGCATTAATTTTTCAATTATGCATAAACTTTATTCTTCATCATATGTATGCATATATTTAAGAAGAGCTTAATCTATGTGATGTGAGAGTCAAATTTTGTGACCTATTTCACTCTACATACAAAAGATTACAAAGTTTGACCCTCTCTTATGCCACTAATGTCTTTCTTTTCGGTGTTTGATTCTAAAGGGGGAGAATTTTTATGACCAAAAGCAAGCATTAATTTATAGGATAAAAAACAAGCTCGATCATAATAATTTACAAGTGGTAATGGTCCGAGAAAGAGAGTATATTAGATTATGGAGTTAGGGGGAGGCTTAAATCCAAAATGCCACATGGAAACATTTACAAGGGTAAGATAAGTTTTCAAAGATGTTTACATGTGGTACCTTTTATATTTACAATTGATATCTTCAATTGTTATCTTTTAGCATCATATAACCTTGTCCTTTGCATTGCATCATAGTAAGTAAATAGTTTTTTAAATTTCAAAATTTGTATTATTTGCTGGTTTTGGTCGTGCTGCCATCAATCACCAAAAAGGGAGATATTGTAAGAAAAATGGACCCTAGGTCCATTTACTTTGGATTTTGGTGTTTGATGACCAACACAACCAAATTAAACTAATAAATTTGCAAGTGATTGTTTTGTAGTCCAATATGGTGCAAGACGTGACTCGGACGAATGCGACGTGATGATCCGATGATCAACACCATAAGCGAGACCCTAGAAGCACAAGAGAAGACCCAAGATATCAAGCATAGTCAAGCACAAAGATAGGAACCAAGCCGGATGCAAGATCACGAAGAAACGAGCTCATAGAGGTGACCGGACGCAGCCCTTATAGGGACCGGATGCGTTCGATCAGTTGCTCGGCAACAGAAGGCGTTCTGCAGCAGCGATCGGACACTGAGGACTGAAAGTGACCGGACGCACCGATGGCACTGTTCATCATCCCGGCAACATATTCAGCGCTGACCGGACGCTTGAAAGGTCCTAATGGCTAGAGTGGGGGTGAATAGCCTATTAAAAATTTCTACAACAACACTTAGCAAACCAGTTAGACAATTATGAGGCGAAGCAAGTGTTGCGCTAGCCTATTAAAAATGCAAACCATCTACCACAATTCTAGTTTCTATAGTTTCTAACTACACAATGGCTGTTACTATATTAAGTTAGTGCGCTCTCAAAGGCTAACTAAAGAGCCACACTAACCAAATAAACAAGCTCTCACAACTACCTACACTAAAGAGCTTGATAACTAGTTTGCAGTAATATAAAGAGAGAGAGAAAGATAGTTATACCGCCATGTCGAGGAGTGAACCGATCAATCACAAATCAATATCAATGAAGACCAATCACCTCGGAATCAAATGATGACACGATGATTTTTTTTACCGAGGTTCATTTGCTTGTCGGCAAGCTAGTCCTCGTTGTGGCGATTCACTCACTTTGAGGTTTACGTGCTAATTGGCATCATATGCCAAACCCTCAATAGGGTGTCGCACAACTAACACAAGATGAGGATCACACAAGTCACGAGCAATTCACTAGAGTACCTTTTGGCTCTCCGCTGGGAAAATATTAAGAACCCCTCACAATCACAACAATCGGAGCCGGAGACAATCATCAACCTCCGCTCGACGATCCTCGCTGCTCCAAGCCGTCTAGGTGGCGGCAACCACCGAGAGTAACAAGCGAATCCCGCAGCGAAACATGAACACCAAGTGTCTCTAGATGTAAACACTCAAGCAATGCACTTGGATTCACTCCCAATCTCACAAGAATGTTAAATCAATGATGGGGATGAGTGTGAGGGCTTTGGCTAAGCTCACAAGGTTGCTATGTCAATGCAAATGGCTAAGAGAGTGAGCTAGAGCCGGCCATGGGGCTTAAATAGAAGCCCCCACGAAATAGAGCCGTTGTACCCTTTCACTAGGCACAACTCGGGGTAACCGGACGCTCCAGTCATATCGACCGGACGCACCCTGCCAGCGTCCAGTCAACGGATGGCTGCCACGTCATCCCTCTCTTCAAATACTGAGCGCCCGATCCCAACGGTCAAGTGATGACCGGACGCAGCACAGTGCCATGACCGTACGTAGGACCCTAGTGTCCGGTCACTTCCAGTAAGGTTCTAGTTGCGACCAGACGCGTCAATTTGATCATGACCGGACGCAGCACCCCAGCGTCCGGTCATTTCTAGTAAGCCTCCACTCACGGCCGGACGCGTCCGGGCATGCCCGACTGGATTCACCTAGCGTCCGGTCACTCACTGTCTCCTCTGTGTGCTTCCACGTCAGCAGGGCCGGACGCACCCCGTCAGCGTCCGGTCACGAAGTGACCCAGCGTCCGGCCGAAGACTGATGCCAGCATCTTCACTGCTTCCACTGACCAGACGCACCGGTCCAGTTGCGGCCAGCGTTCGATGCACTCTGTGAAACCCTGCCTTTTCTGTACAGTGCACCGGTGGCACTGACGGAGTGTCCGCCCGTAGAGTGTCTGCCGGTAAAGTTTCTTACCCTTGCTCAAATGTGCCAACCACCAAGTGTATCCTAAATGCATATGCAATGAGTTAGAGCATCTAGTAACACTTTGATAACCGCATTTCGATATGAGTTTCACCCTTCCTAATAGTATGGCTATCGATCCTAAATGTGATCACACTCACTAAGTGTCTCGATCACCAAAACAAAAAGCTCCTATCAAGTTTCACCTTTGCCTTGAGCTTTTTGTTTTTCTATTTCTTCTTTTCTAAGTCCAAGCATTTGATCATCACCATGCCATCATCATCATCATGATCTTCACAATTGTTTCATCACTTAGAGTAGTGTTGCCTATCTCATAATCACTTTGATAAATTAGGTTAGCACTTAGGGTTTCATCAATTCACCAAAACCAAACTAGAGCTTTTAATGCTGGTGGCAAATCGACCGGACGTAGGAACTACAACGTCCAATTGACTCCAGAGAGGTTCCAGAGCGACGAACGTAGCGACCGGACATGTCCGGTGGCATGTGACCGAACGCCATCAGCGTTCAATCAGTTGATCACGCGCTCTAACGGTCGGGACGACCGGACATGTCCGATCAGGATGACAGCAGCGTTTGGTCAGTAGCAGAAAAGCGGGATTTCGTCTCCAATGGCTACTTTCTCAGTGGGGCTTATAAATAGACCCCCAACCGGCCATTTGAGTATAGTGGAGCTGAGAAAACATACTAAGGGTGTTGATACACCATTTTAGTGATCTCCACTTGCATAGTGCTTAGTGATTCATTAGGTGATTAGCGTAGGTGCTTTGCGAAGTGGTTAGGTTGATTAGACCACTGCTTATGCTCTTGCTCTAGGTTTAGGTTTAGTGTTTAGTGAGGTTTGCATACCTCTCATCACTCGGTGCTTGCGTGCACCATTGTTGTACATCGGAGGGCCTATAGTCTTGCGAGATCACACCAACCGCGTTTGTGGTGTGGCCGCCACCATGTACCGAAGGGAATAAGGCCCGCGGCAGTTCGGCCGGAAGCTTGATAGTGAAGATGGCGGGGAGCGGTTCAGGAGAGGCTTGCCGAAAGGTACACCGGAGACCCACTTGCCCGAGGCCATCCACAGAGTTACACGACCGGGAGCTTGTTCCTTGCGAGGGGCTCCAACGAGGACTATGGAGAAGTTTGCCCGCTTCTCGATACCTTGGTAAAAATAATGGAGTCATCGACGAGAGTTTGCATATCTTTATCTTACTCTTTAGCTTCCGTATTTACATTGTTTGCATAACTCCTTTTGCGGTAGAGATAGCAACACACTAGGAAAACTGTAGTTGCACATTTAGATAGTTTATCTTTTGCATAGATTTTGCTAAGGTTAGAAAAAGAGGACATAGTTTAGAGCTAGATTTTTAAGTTGCCTAATTCACCCCCTCTCTTAGACGTCACAGTCCTCTTTCAACAACCTCTACTCTTATGTGTATAGCCGTTATGGAATTGTGTCATTCGACAGGGGGTTCCTACATCGGTTTGCCAAGTGAATCTAATGACCCTAACTTGTTAGATGAACCTTTGAAAGGCTTTATAGTGACCCTTGCCTACTCACCTTGGAAGTGTTTTGGGAGTAATTAACCCCGGCATATGGGTATCATGACTCGCAGTAAAAGTGTATAACCTCTGCAGTGTAAAACTGATATATCAGCCGTGCTCACGGTCACGAGCAGCCTTAGAACATTTATGGAATAGATTATCACTAAGAATTGTCCGTTTATGCTATTCATTTTTCATGTTTACATTGATCATGTGTTTTACTTTGGGATTGAAATAATTTGTTGCTACTCTTATGCTAAAATGGTGACAGTTAAAAGCTGAATGTTGTTAAACCTGTGTCAAGCCTTTTGAGCCTCATGAACCCCATGTTACACTTGTTGAGTATGACACGTAGTTATGCTTGTTTATTTTCATTATTTGGATAAAAATCTCAGATGGTTAACAGATGGCTATGGTAATGACGACTTTCCTGAGGATTACAAGACTTGTGGTCAACCAGTTGACGTCCCTATGATATGGAGCTTCCGCGAGAGACTTATCTTTATACTTTCGCTATATTTATGTGAAGACTCTGTCTTATTATTCATGATGTAATGAACATTTGTGATGATACTATTTATAATTTGTTGGCTTATGTGTGTGACTGATCTCTGGGCACACATAAGATTTTACATCCCATTTTATCCTTAAAATCGGGTGCGACAGCGGGAGTGACGCAAATGGTGAAATTGGAGTCGAACATTAAGGTTGTATATACCAATGAGCTATATCCCTGTTCATGCTTTGCGAAAGTTGTGGCTGGAGTGGAAGACGAGGAGGTTGCTCAAGCAATGTGGTAGCCCTTTGTGTTGATGTCGAGGTAGCCAATTGTGAGGTTGTGTAGTTGTGATTGAGGATGCCATGTGTTGGATAGCCGTGGCCAATGAAGTTGTTGAGGTTCCCGAAGTCGAGGGTGCATGAGGAGATGCCATGAGGATGATAGCGCAAAGAAAAGACGCGATAGACAAACATAATGACATGTTAAGGCAGTCGTTGTAATGTCCATGTCAAGGATTACAAAATCAAGCCACCATGGACAAAGCGTGTGCCTGGTTTGGGCTCGAGAACAAAGTATTGCCAATACTGAAACCATGCATCAGACTTTGAGGGACCAACAGAGGGCTTCAATGACGTTTGCAGCATGTAGAACAATGACTGTAGAAGGTATCGATGCAGCCCACAGTTGTTCAAGTAGACAAACTAGGTGGGGAAGAGATGGCGACACTGGTAACAAGGTTGTCTTGGACGAAGAGAGGAAGTAGGTCCAGCTGATTGACGCAAGGCCAATAAACTAGACATCACAGTGACATTGCTCGAAGTGGACAGTGAAGAACGTGAATAGCTTGATGAAGACTGCGCCGAGCGCACAACAACGTAGTTGATGGTGGTGGAGATGTAACGGTGGAGAATATCATGGGTGGCCATGTTGCGGCGTAGCAAGGCGATGCAGCAGACCCAATTGCTTAGAAAGGAAGCCAGGAAGGACACAATACTCGCAGACAAACTTCATTGGATCCTACAGAGGCACACACAAACGATTAATCAGACCGGTCACACAATTAAGAGAAGGTGGCTGCACACTCTCAGTTTGTTAGATTGATTGCATGTGAGGTTGGAGACGATGATGCCAAGGTCGTGGTGGAGGCATCCTGGTTGGTGATTGTGATGTCAAATTGGTGAGAAAGATCGAGCCAATGAAATGATGAGGCAGCAGCAGTCGAGGGTGTCTCGTAAAGGTCTGCAAACTTGGCCATGTGCAAGGGAAGAAGAGGATGGAGCTGGTGTGGTCGGTGCCAGAGTCGAAATAGAGGCTCTAGAAAATGACGGGCGATGGACAACGTAATATAATCTTATCTTAGACCAGAAAAACTAAAAGAAAATGATGATCAACCAGGTGGCGAGAGATAAAACCCCAATCAACTATATCGCGAAAAGAATCTCTTGGGCGACTGATCAACGCAATCAGTGGCATGAGCCCTAGGTATGAGTGGTGCTGGGCGTTTTTCCCAGGGGCGCACGTAGAAGTGGAAGTTTCAGGGTTTGTGGCTTAGGATTGAAATCTAAACTTATGATACCATGTAGGATAAAATATTCGGTGGAATATTCGATTTATTGCCAAGTCTGTGGGCAGATTATATAGGAGTACATTGTTTAGGGCTAGAGTAGGCAAGTTGGGATTATAAACAATTCTAATTTACCATATCTGGAAATATCCCAATATAAATAGTCACGACTTGCGAGTGATGTTGATATAGAACGAACTACTGATTTGTTTGTCAAGCTACAGTGCTATATGGGGATTTGTTTACAGTGTTGTCAGCTTGTTAATTTTAACCCAACACCTGAATCTATCTACAGAATATCTTCTAACAACCTGTAGCTTGTAATATCAAATGTATAGACCAGTCTGTACAATTACTATCTTTAATAAAGATTGGCAGCACGCCAACTGAGCATTCAGTTAGCTTTTCTCATATGCAGTGTTTCGTTGGATTTCAATTGTTACTGGATTGAACAACCATGCGAGATGCAAGTCGTAGCATTCTAAGTTCATGCAAGAATATATGAAACTTCATCTACTTATCTTATTTATTAATTCTTTATGTAAACTGACATTTTTGTTGTTGTCATTTCAGTTACTGATCGGAACACCTAGGAGACTGCCTTTGGATGGAGTAAAAGAGCTTTAGTTAACTTCTGGCTTCTGGAACTGTTTTGATCTCATTAGTCGAACTACAAGTGGTTGGAGCCACAAGACTCAGCGCCACTACACTTTACCAGTTGTTTCTGGTCCTGAAGTGATTATGGAAGTAACTTGTCAAGTTTAGCTATTATATCGCCCATCTACGTTTTACATTCATAGCCAAAACGCAAACTTGAGTTTAGCAATTTCGGCTGTACTTTGTAGATGTGATTGGGGCGGACCGCTGACTTAGCATGTGGACATGGGTGTACAAATGGACACCCAATTTTTTTTGGCTGGAAAGGCGATTTGATATATATCTGCACGATTTTGCTTTGGTAAAACGAGTACATAAATAGAATCTCCCAACATCATATCAAATTATGGCGGTTATCTTTAGTCTCTTACCCTCTTTAGGCAGTGATGAATGGCGACAATTTTTCTGAGTATTAATCAGATACCCTTTTATGCAAGGTCTCCTGCCCAAGGTTTTTTGTATCCGCTGAAATTCACAGAAATTTCTGAAATTTCCGTTCTATCCACAGGGTCTGATAAAATTTAATATCGGCCAATTTTTTTCCCTTCTTTCCTGGTCCCACCCAGACAACCCAAATTCAGCCGCGTGACGGTCCCACACTTATAATGTTTTATTCTTGTTTTTATCTATGAACAAGTGATGTTTAATAGCTTAGGAAGAGCTTCAAGTCAAATTCTATGATTTTTTTTCAAAAGAATTTGAATTTTTTTTTGAATTTGGTCTAATATTTCTGATATATCCTGCTTATCCTATTTATCCATGACCTCCGGTAAATTTTTATTTCCGATAATGAAAACCTTGCTCCTGCCTCTGGCCTAAAATAGCTGAACCGCTGAGGAGTTAATTTTTAAGTTTAACTAGATTTGTAGAAAATATTATCTATATTTGTATCTCTTAATATGTTTTAAGATAAAAATATTCCATTATGCCGGGACGAGCATGCCACCACCTCCCCCTCCTACTTTTGGCACATGGTCAAAGGGGAGCTTGATACTTGCAGCGTTTGTTCTCTTCCGTCGCTGTTCAAGATGGCGCTTCCACTTCCTTTTGGCTTGATACCTGGCTCCCATTGCTTCTCATGGGGATCGACATGCTGGAACGACGCATGCCACTCTCTAGTTCGCTGTATATATGAAACGATTCAGGCTTTAGGCTTCCAAACATGAAACATCCCCTTAATCGAGCACCACGGCAAACGGGAGGGTTTTGGAGCCGATGTGGACCAATGAGGTGGCTTAGCTTGCACTGCGGATTTAGGTCTTGTTTAGATGCACATCTATCCACATCAATCAGGTGGATACATTTGTGCCCACATAGGGCCTTAATGTTTATTATAATTATAGAATACCAAATCGATTATTTGATTTTTCAAAGTATATGGTTTTTAAAGATTTATTTGTTTTTCTAGCTCGTTTATAATCATTAATATAGAAACTTCTATGAAGTTTGTAATTAATAATAGTGGATGTAAACAAACTTGCACTTTTTAATACTTTTTAGGATTATCTGTACATATAAGTTTTTCCGTTGTTCAACTTTTTTAGATAATGGAATAAAGTTGCAGCGTCTACTTTCTGAGAAGAAAGTACACAGCTGTTATGAAAGATTTTCGTTGTTGTTTAATGCTTTTGGGGACTTGCTCGAAATAAATTTCAAGAACAACTTAACTTTTTTTAACATAATGGCAAAAGCTCTGCCTTTCAATTAAGAAGAAAACAAAGAGTTAATTACAAGAATTTTAAGAGGGCACATGACATGCTCTCCCAGCCTGCTAGAGCAAAAGGGCACAAAGGGCCCAAGCCAAGAAAAGCCCAAAAGACAATGCCTCTACAGAACCCAAGGGAAAGCCCTCCTTCTCAACACTAAATCCTCTCGGACTTTGGTAGCGACCTGTTGCGTCGTTTGTAGCTCATTGTTAAAAGTTCTTCTATTTGGCTCTTTCCAAACGTTCCACTAAGTGTATATACTACCGCATTAAGGGCTCCTTTAGAACGTAAGAATTTCACAAGACTTCCATAGGAATTTCATAGTATTCAGTACATTTTTCGCAGGAAAAATGCAGGAATAGAAAAAAAAACTCGCGTTCCAAAGGGCCTAAAAGTGCGTTTTTGTTCTTTGGTATAGTCCTCACTGTAGCTTCCCACCGTTTAGCTATGTTGTCGAAATTTGATTGTTGAATTTGCTGAGCTACATTGAAATGTTCCCAGGCCGATATTTATGGCAACTCGACACTGAGTTCATAACACAAATTTATAGCATCAAAACAATTGGACAATTTTTAAATAAGTTTTATATCGAACTTGTTCTATAAAATTTTTAGAAAGGAAAAGAAAAGCAAAAGTAAATGTAAGGAGAAAAGAAATGGGAAGGCCGAAAGGCTACATTCGCGCGGTGCTCCACTTCCACTCGACCACTCCATAGTACACACCAACCACTCTGCTCTGCTCCACTCACGCTGAGAGAGGAAGAGATGCTCCGCCTCCGAGGGCTTAGGGTTCCGATGCTTTCCGTCATGGCGGCGGACACGGCGAGGCCTAAGCACCGCTCGATTCTCAAGACGGCAGCAGCCCTGTTCCGCCAGGGCGCAGATGCGGTGCTCTACGGCTTCCTGGCCGTTTGCTGGGCGCACAGCCTCTGCGGCATCGCCGTTGAGATCCTCGCACGCTGGGTCTACGGCAAGGGCTCCGCCATGGAGGCCATCGGCGCCACCGTCCGCGCCGCTTGCTGGTTTGTCATGGTTCGCCTCTTCCCGGTCATCTTCCCGTTGATCCTAATGCGTACCAAAGAGCATGCTGAGTTCGTCAAGGAGGAGAGGAGGGAGGAGGTATTACTAATTGCTACTGCTGCCATTTCTCTTTATTGCTTTGATCTGAAGCTAAATGTATGAGATTTGTTGCGATTCAGACTATCAGAGCATAGGGCTAACTACTTCTTTTTTTTAGATAATGGATAAAACATCCGGCTTCATCTACTTGAGGGTAGAATCAGGCCAATTATTACAAACACCAAGTCCAAGACCCTTGCCCAACATAAAAACTTAGAGGGCCACAAAACATCCAAAAGGATAACAAAGTTGACACCGAAGAGATCCTGACAAACGCTAACCAATAAATCTGTTCGATAACCATCCATTGAAACTAAAGAAGTGAAGCGCGGACGTCTCTAAACGTTGCCCTGCAAGAAGCAGCTGAAGACGAAGCTCCTCACGCCGCTGCAACTTTGCCCATTGCCGTAGCCAGTAAGTTCCCCGGAATAGAACCTGTAAAAAAAAATTTGGTCTGCACTTGTCAAAACTACTTCATTTCTTGTTATCCAAATGGTCCAACATAAAGCTGAAGCTGCAGTTAAAAACAATGAATTGTATAGCTTACTACCCCGTTTTGACCAATTAACAAAAAGATCATCTATACTCAGTGGGGGTGGTAATCCAAACATGAGATGAACAGCGCACCATAAGAATTTAGCGTATGTACAGTGGAAAAAGAGATGTTTGATCGTTTCTGGACAACGGCAAAAAGCACAACTTTTGTCACCATTACAGTTACTTCTAGCAAGGTTATCCTTAGTTAAAATCACACCTCTCTTTAAATACCACAAAAAAATTATAATCTTTGATGGGATCTTAACCTGCCAAATATCTTGTGACACCCTTACCCCATTATTAACTAACGCAGCATACATAGATCTCACTGAAAAGGTACTTGATGAATTAAGTGTCCAACGAAATTTGCCCCTTTCCCCCTGTAAGTTTATATCTTGTAGAGAAGCTACAATCCTGTGCCAATCTCTTAAATTCCTATCCACTAAATTTCATCGGAAGGAAATATTTAAAGGGACCGTTGCAAGAACTGTTGCCACAGAATCCTGTTTTCTTCTCGCTATATTAAACAACGCGGGAAACTTATCCTTCAATGGTTTATTACCTAACCAGGTATCAAACCAGAAGCGGATTTGGGACCCATCTAACACCTTGAAAGTGCCGAAACTCATAAAGGTATCTTTAACTTTCATCAGACCTTTCCAGAAATGTGAATCTGTTGGTTTTTTTGTACAGCTCCCAAGTGGTTTATCTTTTAGGTACTTATTTCTCAAAAGTTGTTGCCAAAGACCTTCCTCATTTAATAATTTATATAGCCATTTACTCAACAAACATTTATTTTGTAACTCCAAATTATGTATGCCTAAACCCCCTTGGATTTTGGGTTGGCACATTAACTCCCACTTGGCCAACCTATATTTTCGCTTATGTTGATCACTTTGCCAACAAAATCTTGATCTAAAGCAGTCTATTTTTTCTAAAACTCCTTTCGGTATTTCAAAGAAGGATAACATAAACATTGGTAAACTAGAGAGCACCGTGTTTATTAGAACCAACCGCCCCCCTACTGAGAGCATCTTACCCTTCCAACCACTAAGTTTCTTCTCAATTCTTTTCTCTATATCCAGCCAATCCTTATTACTTAGTTTCCTGGTGTGCATGGGTAAACCCAAATACCGGAAAGGATAGTTACCCACCTCACACCCAAACAACTGCGAATAAAATTCTTGGTGTTCTTTTGCTCTACCGAAACAAAAGATTTCACTTTTGTGAAAATTTATTTTGAGTCCAGATAGTTGTTCAAAGGTACTTAAAATTAATTTTAAGTTCAGTGCTTTGTCAACATCATGACCCAAAAAAATCACCGTATCATCTGCATATTGTAAAATCGATAAACCATCTTGAACAAGATGAGGAATAACCCCTTCTATCTGACCAACTTCCTTAGCTCTGGCAATTAGTATAGCAAGCATATCAACTACTATATTAAAAAGTATCGGAGACATCGGATCACCTTGCCTTAAGCCTTTTTTTGTTTGGAAGTAAGGTCCAAGCTGGTCATTTACCTTAATATTTACATTACCTCCTTGTGTGAAATGCTTCACCCAAGAGCACCATTTTTGTGAGAAACCTTTAATTAGAAATTTCCAATCTAGCTTATCATATGCCTTTTCAAAATCTATCTTAAAAATAATTCCATCCAATTTTTTGGTATGCATTTCATGAATAGTTTCGTGGAGAACTACTGCACCTTCCATAATATTTCTCCCTGGTAGAAACGTTGTTTGTGATGGTCTAATTATTTTTTGAGCAATAGTGTTTAATCTGTTGGTCGCAACTTTGGTAAAAATCTTAAAAGAGACATTCAACAAACATATTGGTCTGTATTGTTGAATAGTCCAAGCATCGCTTTTTAGGTAGCAAGATAATATTACCAAAGTTCAGACTATGCAAAGGCAAATTTCCTTCCTGAAAATCGTTAAACAATGACATCAGGTCCAACTTAATTAGGTCCCAGAAGACCTGATAAAACTCTGCCAGGAAACCATCGGGACCCGGTGCATTATTATGTTCCATCTGAAAAATAGCTGCCCTAACCTTGGCTTCTGAGAAATTACCAGTTAGATACTCATTTTCCTCCTCCGAAACTCGGGGGATATCCTGAACATAATGTTCATTTAATTCCACCACGAGTTATCCGGCGGGCCAAACAGGTTTTTATAATACGAGGTGATATGCTCCTTTCGGTGAGCATCACCCTCTATTATGTTATCCCCGTCGTGCAGTTGGAAAATACGAGTTTTCCGGTGTTTCCCATTGGCCAACAGATGGTAGTATTTAGTGTTGGCATCTCCTTCAAGAAGGTGTCTAACCTTTGCTCTTTGGTACCACTTTAATTCCTCTTCTCTCAATAATTCAGCTAGCCTATCATTTAATACATGCTTTAGATTTATTTCTGTCTCATTAAGCGCACAGCTTTCTGCCTTTTTATCTAGCTCATCTAATTTGTCTAAGAGTTCTTTTTTTCCTTTTTATAGTGGCCGCTTATATTTTTCGCCTAGCCTCTAAGGTACTGATGAAGCCTTCTAATCTTATTTTGCCACCTCTCAATTGGTGTGCCAGTATCCACTACACTATTCCATACATCTCTCACCATGTCGTAAAACCCATCCCTAAGCAACCATCCCAATTCAAACTTGAATTGATGTTGGTAAGTCTGAGATGAGCTGTTTGTATTACATAGTAAAGGAGTATGGTCAGAAATCTCTCTGGTTAAAGCATGAACAGTTGTAAGTGGATACTTAGATTCAAAGTCACTACAAACTAGAATTCTATCTAACTTTTCGAAAGTTTGGTTATGTAAATGATTTGCCCAAGTAAACTTCCGGCCTGTTAATTCAAGCTCCCTTAAATTTAAAGAGTCGATAACCGCATTAAACAAAAAAGGCCACCTATCACTATAATTTGCATTATTCTTCTCACTTGGGCTTCGAATAATGTTGAAATCACCACCCATAATAATGGGTAAGGTTTCATTCGAACATACTCTAACCAACTCTGACAAGAAAAGAGATTTGTGCTCCAACTGTGCTGGGCCATAGATCGACAAAAGAAAAAACATAAAATCATCCTCCTTATGATGTAACTTAAATTTTATAAAAAAATCTCCCTCATCTATCTGACCAATATCAAAGGTGAGAAGATTTATCCCAAGAATTATGCCACCCGAACGGCCTCTCGGAGCCTTACAATGCCAAAGAAAATCTCTGCCCGCGCAGATATTATTCAACGTTGATTGCGGAAAAGTGGCTCTTCCCGTTTCAGATAAAGCAATGAAATCTAAATCCTTCTCTCTAGTTAAATCAGATAAAAACCTATACTTTTTTGAATCCGCAAAACCGTTACAATTCCAAAAAATTCCTTTCATTTTGAACAACTTTTACTCTTCTTTTTATTTTTATCACCTTTAGACTTAGACTTTTTAGGATGTGATACGGGAGATTGTAGACTCAACGGGTCACAACCCCCATCACCTAAGTCTTCAGAAATACCCGCGCATATAATATTTAAGGCCTCTAAGTCCATTCTATCATCCCAAGAACAGACAGAGGAAATATCATCCGCCTCAAGAGAAATATTTTCTACCACTTTCTTTTTTGCCAGCCTACTTTCCTCCAAATCTTTTAATTTTTTTAAAGAGGCAGAAACTTCTAAATCATTAGAACCTAAAGAAACTCCTATTAAACTAGTTGACTGCAGTAACAAAGAATTATCGAAGGAATTAAAAGAGAGGGGCTGCGTCTCTTTACCTTTAAATGAAGTGGTATCTAAGTTCCGCCGCGCTTTCATCACCGTTGCTTTCTCCAAAGAGTCTTGGTCTGAAATAGACGCAGTCCTCTTGCTAGATCTTGCCGGTGACACTGTCCCCTCACACAACCCCTTTTTCTTGTTGATAATTCCTGCTTCTTTTTTTGTCTTGCAGAACACTTGATTTCTTGTGCTGTGCCATCTGTATTAAAGCCAGTTTGTGATAATACGACCACAGGCTTAGCCGAGCCTCATGTGGTCACTACCTCAGCCTGTTTAACTTCAACATTTTCTAAATGTTCAGTGGGAGCCCCAGTGCCGTGTGGCTCACTAGGTGCTACTGAATCATTTTTATTTTTCTTTTCTTCCTGTTCCTCCTGATTACCTCCTAATTTATTCCCATCATGATCCATATCCTCTGGGTCTTCCTCTTCTGGGTCTTTGTCCTCGTCCATGGTAGAGTCCATGTCAATGACATAAGGCTCACCATCGACCAAATCTCTCTCAACCTTGAACTGTAGCTCATAAACAAAGTCCCCAATAACAACATCCACAAAGTTGGGGATAATATCAGGGTCCAGCACTGCTACTTTCAATCTACATCTACCATGCTTTTTTGTGAATTTTGTATCCACTGCTTTAGGAACACCCAGAATAGTACCAATTGCCTAGATAATAGGAAATTCTCTGAGCTCCAAAGGAATACCCTGGAATTGGACCCAAACTTTCTCAATCTCATATTTATAAACATCATTATCAGCACCCTTTTCAAACCTGATTTTTGCAGTCACTGATTTAGTATCCATCGGGCCCCAATTCACCATGTGATTTAGCACTTCAGAAGAAGGGAAATTAGTAGTAAAAGCATCAGTGCCCTTTAGATTAATGACCCAACTATGTCCTGGTAGTAGCTTGTCAAGTTCCACTACCAGCTGATCAGCAGTAAGGGAACCCTCCAACACACGTACCACAGCGGAAGTATCAACAAAAGTTACTTTAGGAGTATCAATCACAGGTATGAAATAGAAGCCCAGACCTTCTACAGCATAGCCACAAGGAATAGCAGTAGATTGCAAAATTTTCAAATTAGGACATATTTTTTTCACATGATCACCAAGACAAATCTCGCAACTAAGAACTATAGTACAAGTAGCAATTGTATGTCCTTTTGTGTGGCATCGGTAACAATATGGTTTTCCTTTGTTTTTTTTATTAGCACCTCTCAGAGAAGACTCAGGAACATCTAAAGTAGGGTTTTGGGGAGCAGTGTTCACCTTCCTTGTTTCAATAGCAAAAACTTGCCCTCCCTGGCTCTTCTATTCCGTAGGCACAATTGTCTGTTGAGGTAGCTGCTGCTGGTTCTCCTCTATCTGATGTTGGACAGGCGGTTGAACAGCATTTGGAGCCTGCCCGACCTGATGGTTCGCCTGTTGCCCACCGGTCAGTTGATGGTGCGTACCTACCGGGTGGTGCTGAGCACCAGCTGGCTGCTGCACCATCTGTTGCTGAGCACCGGCAGGCTGGTACGCGGCACCCACAGCAAGGCGTCCAGCAGGCGGTTGGAGCGCTGCATTGCCCGCGCCGAAGCCGCCCGTGGCTGACTGGAAAACAGCGTCGCCTTCTCCCGGTTGTCCTCCGACCTGTGCGCCGGCGACCGGTAGAACTGGTTGGCCACCAGCGACATGACCACTAGGCCCAAAACCGCCCTGCTGGAACGCGGCGTGACCATGGCCACCGGCGTTGGGATGGCCACCGTGAAAACCCGGCGCCCCATGGTGATGGCCATGATTTCCCCAGCCACGACCACATCTATGATTGCGACCTCCACCGCGATTCCACCCATCACCGCCATGGTTGTGATGTCCACCATGATAGCGACCATGGTAGCCAAAACCACCATGTCCGCGATCATCAAATCCACCATGTTCACGACCACGTCCCCGGCGACCTCGGCCACTTGACTGGAAACCCCCTCTACCACGATGGCCACCACCTCTGCCTCCAAACCCCGGATCAAATCCTGGGTTGAACCCCGGGTTGAAAGCCGCCGGGGCACCTCCACCACGCGCACCATGGTTGCCGTAGCCTCCCTGATTCGCCATAACCTTCCCCCTGCGCACCACCTCGGCAAAGGTTCTTTTCGCCCGCGGCAGTACGACCTTTTGCCTGTGGCGGCTGTGGGTTCTAGGTTTTGTTCCAGTCCTTGCAAAAAGGAAACACAGCCCACGGGTGGGCCTAAAATATTTTCCAGGCCCAATTTGTACCTTCTCTGGAATCCCCGGTAAGCCTTGTTCCATATTCACTCCCTCCCGAGACCGATCCAGTTCCGTCTTACGCGGTGATGCCATCGCGGCAGGAGATGGACCGGTAGACAGAGGCGGAAAATCAGGATCATGGCACTGGGGTTCCTCCAATTCGAATTTTTTTGAAACTCAATCCTTCTTCCTCGAGACCATGAAGCCCACCGGCGAACTCACCGATGACCTCACCGTCTGGGGTTTACGCCGCTGGTACGTCGCCTTGGCAACACAGTCCCCTAGAGTTCTCGGAGGAGAAATCCTAGGAGCGGGTAGAGGGCCTTGCCATGGTTTCCCGGCACCCTTACGTTTTACAAGATCGGACACCAGTTTGAGAGGAGCACGGCGATCTGCCGAGGTTTTACCTGATCCAAGCGCTTCTTCTGCCCTGAAGAGGTCTTCCACGGTGTAGCCTGCGGCGATTGCCTCCTCAACGAGCTCCGGCGTTGAGATTTCGATGTTGCCATCGTCCGTCGAGAACCCCACTACGACTGCCGGTACTGAAGTCGGCGATGAACAGTCGATCTCCGCATCGATTGATTCATCAGAATCTGAATCAGCGCCGGACGACCAGAACTTGGAGACGAAATCGGCGCCATGGACTGGCTTCGGTTTCTGGCTCAACACCGCTGCCAACTTGATGATCCGCGACAAGGAATCACGTCCTTCTGATCGGCGCTGCGCCACATCCTCGACGATCTCCTTCTCGCTGGCGACGTAATCGTTGACCTCCTTACTTCGAGGGAGCAAGTTCTTCGTGATCGCCGGCGCCAGGGTAAGGCGCCTTCTCCGTGACGACACATGTCCCCGCGTCGCCGGAAAAGGACCGCGCTGGCCCCCACCATCCTTCACCGACGAGCTTGTGCCACCGACCTCTCCTTAGCCCCGCAAGGAGACCCTCGCCCACTCTCTAGAAACTCGCTCCGATCACCGGCGGCGACCACCGCGTGTTCCGGATCGCCACCGGATTCTCCCTCAACGATCATATTTTTGGTTCCCTTCACCATCAGCGTGATCTTCAACTCAGGGCTAACTACTTCTAGTTACTTTTATGTTTAGAAAGGGTTTAAGCTACTTGATTGGTGAAGTTTCTTTGCTGTGTTTGAAATCGACAATTTTTTTCATGTTCCTAGCTGGTGTCATTATCTTAGTGCAGCCTTTTTCCTCACCTCCAGAATGAAGCTTATGAGATATGTTACTATTGTCCACAATCTTCTCATGTATCTGAGCTAATTTGTAATTCATAACAAAAATGTGATTCATTGAAGCATTATAGCCCGTAGTGAAATCTTATTTGGTTACAAGTAACTATCTTATATTATATCACTACCGGAAACCGGCTCTTTGCCGAGTGTTTCATGTTTGCCGAGTGCATTCCCTCGGACACTCGGTAAATAAGCTTTTTGCCGAGTGCTGCGAAAAAAATACTCGGCAAAATAATTGCACTAGGTAAACAAACTCTTTGCCGAGTGCTGAAAAAAACACTCGGCAAAGAAGTAAGTTTGCCGAGTGTCAGATCTAGGACACTCGGCAAAGCTCCTATACTATGTAACTCACGCACCCCGCCGCCGCCCCCACACACAAACGCACCCCATCGCCGCCCCTCCCCTCCCTCCCTCTCCCGGCCCCTCCCTCCCAGTCAGTGCGTGGAGGACCTGGGAGCGCCTTGCCGGGTGTGAGGCGCCTACGCCGTGGTCCTCTGCGGGGAGTGGACGCGACTGGCACGCGGTGGTGGCTGGAGGCGGGCATCCGCCATGAATCTCCCCTCATCATGCCGCGGACGACGACAACGCCTGGCGTGGCCTAGGACGATGACCACCTTCCCCTTGTCCTCCGCGGAGGTGGACGGGCCCGCTGCTGTGGTAGAGGCCGGTGCCCATGGAGCAGCGAAGGGGGAGAGAGATGAGCCAGGGGCGGCAGCTTGGGGGAGTTCTCCTCACCGGATCCAGGAGCGGGCTCGATGCCGCCGCTGCTAGAGAAGGAGGCCGCGGCGTTGGGGAGCTCCCCGGAGGCACATCAGCGTCGGATCTCGCGGGGGAGGCCATGGCGCCGGTGGTGGCCGCGGTGGCGGGTCCCGTCCTCGGCGTCGTCGTTGGCGGGGAGGAGGGCGGGCTCGATGTTGCCGCTGCAGGAGAAGGAGGCTACGGCGTTGGGGCCCCGCGTCGCCAGAGGTGGGGACGAGGAGCTCCCCGGATGCGCATCAGGGCCGGATCTCGTGGGGGAGGCCATGGCGCCGGTAGTGGCCGCGGTGGCGGGTCCCGTCCTTGGCGTCGTCGTTGGCAGGGAGGGGGGCCGCGAGGAGCTTCCGCATCAATGGCGGCAGCGCGCGGGCCCCTATGGTGAGCTCCCCCGCAACAACGGTTTTTTTATATTTTTCAAAAATTCTTTGCCGAGTGTCGGTTTAGCACTCGGCAAAGTGTTTGCTCAGTGCTCGACAAAAAACACTCGGCAAAGCTTGCCGAGTGCTCGACAAAAAACACTCGGCAAAGACAGCTTTGCCGAGTCTTTGTTCGCCGAGTGCCGTTTGCCGAGTGTAACACTCGGCAAAGTCTTTGCCGAGTGTTTTTTAGGCTTCGCCGTGTGCCCTGGACACATGGCAAAGCTACTGATTCCGGTAGTGTATGATTGTTTGCCAACTCAATTTGCTTAAGTTCTCAGTTTTCTACTCATTCCTTTTAGGAACGGTGCCATAATCTAGTCATCTGGTGGTTGTTTTTTTCGTCCAATTAATTAATAAACCTCATGTATTCACGGATTTGCAGTTTTCAACAATTTATCATTTGTATTTGAGCTCATTGAAATAGGAGGCATAAGTTCGGCAGCTATTATTTGGAAACATCAGCTATCTATTCATCTGCAGTAGCTCTTATTTAGGGAGATCTTATTTTATCGAATTCAGCACCTTTCTTTGCCTACTGGTATGATTCACATCTGAATTTGTTATGTTGGTTGTGATAGCTGGCAAGCAATGAACAGCTTCCAGAGAGGAATGGAGGACTGCACATGCTACCAGAAGGCTTCAACTTGGTCCCATTCTACATGTTTTCACCTTTATGTCAACTTATGTGTACTGCAAGTATGATGAAACATGCTGATGGAGAAGGGTCTCGCATGTGGAGAGTGGGTTCTGTACTCCTTGATGTTGCGTATTTCGGTATTGCTGTTACTAATGGCTTTTTATTTCAAAACCTGGTGATTCTGGTGACAGTCCCCAGGGTGGCAAAGGATGAGTATGCTCCAGATATCTGCTCTTCATGGTGCATATTTATCAGTAATATATTTTTCATTATCACTCTAGTGTATTTGTACTTTTATTTCTATTACAATATTTCTTCAGGATGTTTTGCTTTGCTCAGTTTTGTCTTGTTTGATTTTGTGTCATTGGTCCCTTGAGCTCCTTTTGTAATACGTTGATGCGAAACTGAATTAGTAAAATTTAGTTGATGCAAAATTGGGTGCTCCTCTAATTTGGCAGCAATTATGACTTGTTTGTTTTACTTGTAGACATCTAAATCTGTTTTTGCAGCAATGGTTGTGTTCATTTGTACTCAGCTCTTATTTATTTTATTACAGCAGCAAATTTCGCTGCTCTTTCTTTCTTGTTATGCTATATCTGAGACCCTTTCTTGTATTTTTTTTATCATTCCCTTTCTTGTAATTTAGTTACTTTTCTTATGTAATGTAAATGTAACATCAAACATTGCAAGGAATTTCTTTACAATAGCCATTAGGTTTCATTAAAAAAAGTTTCTATGTTAAACACCTATTAGTTTTTACCATGTGTCTCTTGTCAGAGAACTTAATGAAGTGTCACTAATTTGGCCATATTGCTAGTTAGGCATAACTTTCTTTTTGAGACCCTAGTTGGGTAATAACTTCTATTGTTCTGCCTTTTGAAACCTAAGACATTTTTAATTACATGTTCTCAGACGAACATAACCAAAATCATGGAATCATGTAACATTCATGATAAATCCAAGCTTGGTAATCCTTTTGAACTGATACCACGCATGATAATTAGTAACTGTTATTCTTGTCAGATGTTATCTAAAACTTGATGTTGCTAGTTATTAATTGTTGTTGGCACTTCCACAACTACTCTCATGTTTCCCTTAGCGCCTCTCACTGTATTTTAATGGATTGCAATTGCCAACAAATCATTATGACCAAACTAGTTCTGTAGATCGTCCTTGGCACAGATGCATATGTGTTTAATGACAAATGGTACGTGATGGTCAATTTCATTTAAGAAAGAACTATGTTTCCTTGTACTTCCATTTCTGTCCATTAATTTGCTAAATTCTGCTAATTAGCATGATGTGAATTGTGACATACAAAGTGGCAATCTTAATTTATTACTGTTTATGAACAAAAATGTAACTTGTATTTTCATGACCAACGAATTAAGGATATAACCACACTATATTATTACGGTGTAGGTTCTGTTGTATATCATTGAGTAGCTACCTTTTGCTTGTGATGTGTTTCATCACTTAGTTTTGCTCTTTTGTTAGAAGTATATAGCATTGAACATCACACCGTATTTAGGCAAAACTGCATGTAGAATCTTACATGGGGGCAGGCTCATTGCAGGGGCCTAGCTGGCTGCATGTGTCATTCTTTTATTAGCAGGGTTGAAGCATATCCTTATATGCCACAGTATCCCAATGGAATGTGGGGCCTTGTTTAGATTGCAAATTTTTGCAACTTGGACACTGTAGCACGTTTCGTTTGTATTTGACAAACTTTGTCCGATCATGGACTAACTAGGCTCAAAAGATCCATCTCGTGATTTACAACCAAACTGTGTAATTAGTTTTTTTTTACCTACATTTAATGCTCCATGCATGCGTCTAAAAATTGATGTGATGGAGAGAGAGTGAAAAAACTTAGAATTTGGAGGTAATCTAAACAAGGCCTGGGTACATACTTACAGCCTTATGTGTTCTCACTTCTCAACATATGTCTTGTACTGGTGTCCTAAGATACCCTATTGTACCATGTGTGAAAACTCCAACTCGATTTTATAAACCTGGTATCTTGTAGTAGGACTGGCGATTAACCTCAATAGCTTCGAATTTGCATTGTGTGCATGTGCCCGTCTATTGCTAGCTTCCTTGTAATTCACTATGTTCACAAAGTAAAATGTTGTATAATTACCATACCCTAGTTGATGAATGATGAATTGTTTCCTGTTTACGATGTATGGGCTGCCATTTTATCTCAACTACTGTTTTGCTGAAATTTCTTGATTGAAAACTTCTGAAATTTCCTTCTTTTGCTGTTCTGCAGTTTCAGTCTCTGTGACACACGATGACACGAACAGATTTGAGGATGCGCAATGTCCGGAAGTCCATTGAGTAACAAGACCTGGAGATGCTATAAATTTGTTGTGTTTACCGTCAATCCTTTCGGAGCTACTCTTGGAATAATATATATGTAACTCATCTAGCTGCTAGCATACCAGAAGATATTCTGTTTATGTTCTCTTAGGCAGCTCTTAAGTGCCAGAAACGATGCTAGCAATGACTGTTTTTATATGGTCCGGTAGAGGTTTATCTTCCTTGCTCCTTGGACTTTTATGTTTAGTTATGATGATTGATCAGGCTTCAACAGCTAGTTCGGTACTGTGCGCATATCTTGTGAGTTTGGTTGACAGCTGAGTATATGCTGTGCAACTCGATTGTTGAATTTTCACCTGTGGCGCATGATACATTGGAAATGTCTCTGATGCGGGCGTGGTGCTCCAGCTAATGTGAGCAATTTTTCCCCAAATAAATTATGGGTGCATTTGGATAGAAGAAATGTTTTGGTTTGTTGTCCGAATCGGGAGAATCACCTCCAAATGATGTTTTCACCGAGTGACTTGGAACTAAAACGTCTCGCCAGTTTTACTTGCTCATGTGAAACGGTAGGAGGCTGGTTTTGCACAGATTCGCATATCATTGCTTCCTACGTAATTCTCTTTTTGAGTTAATCCTTTTTAGTGCAACAAGTTACTTGGTTATATTTAAGTTGTTCTTCATCCACAAAAAGTTTAGAATGTTTTTAAGCATATTTTTATTATGATTTTTTGAAATTCTTTTCTTATGAATCAGAATTTGGTCTAGCAGCCAAACGGCCCTGAGAGAATTTGAATGCGAAACTTTTGTGAGATTCTGGAGCCCTACCTCACCCTACGTATGAAAAAAATATGGAATAAAAAATAATATTTTATCTAAGTCTTTCCACTATCTTCTTTAATTTGGTGGCTTTGGTCAGTGCTACATATAAGGCCAAATGCCAAAGCAAGTGTCATCCTCGTACCGAATCTGCTGACCAACCCTAAAACCTTAGACATATAATAAGACACAACATTTTGGAACTAGATCGAAACGCATAATCGATGAAAAAACATTGATGGTTGGAATTGTTGGGTATAGCAAAGGTTGCAGGTTCAACACCCTCAACTCATGATCCATTAAATTTGACGCGCTAATTTACTCTCTATGGCTAGTGACGATGAAGTCGACAACTGTACATCCTTGTGGGGAGTGTCCATGAATATCCTTGCCTTGCAAACAGTAATCACAAACTAACCTTCTAACGATGGAATCAACTTCTATAACGCCAATCTTGTCGTGGATAAAAGATCCATCCGCCAGCCTCCTATGCTGGTGTTCACCAACTACTCCTACATTGACGACCTTTGCGAGTACAGAAACAAGCTGTACTCCCGGTTGGGAAACCCCTTCAGTCCCGGTTTCCCAACCGGGAGCACAAATCCGACTAAAGGGCCCCTCCTTTAGTCCCGGTTTCTCGCCCGGGACTAAAGGTCCCCGGTTGATAATACCAACCGGGGCTAAAGAGGCCTCCCGGCCTGACCACGTGGGCCGGCCCTTTAGTCCCGGTTGGTAGGTTTTTTTTTTTTTTTTGTTTATATTTTCAATTGATGATTCGTTTTGGTTTTCGAATAGGTTTTCGAATACGCATGGACAAGCCCAGCGAGTCCATCCACGGGGCACCACCGCTGCAGATCAGGCCTTACGACCACCGGATCCGGCCTCCCCGCCACCGGATTTGGCCTCACGACCACCGGATCCGGCATCCCCGCAGCTCGCAGGTCCGTAGCTCCTGCGCCGATGGCTCCGTCCTCCACTGGATCTCGCCCTCCTAGGTGGAGCCGCGCGCTGTTGAGGAGCCGTGGGAGAGAGGGACGCCGTGAGGTAGCCTAGATCCGGTGGAGAGGGAGGAAGGGGCTGGGGTTTGCCCCGCGCCCAGCGTGCCTCCGCCGCCGCATCGGTAGAAAGGGAGGAGGTGGCCTGGGGCCGCACAACGCCTAGATCCGGTGGAGAGGGAGGAGGGGGCTGGGGGTCGCCCCGCACCTGGCGTGCCACCACCGCCGCCGTGTCAGAGGAGAGGGAGGAGGGGGCCGTTGCTCGCTCTGGAGGGAGAGGAGTGAGGGAGGGAGAGGAGTGAGAGAGGGAGGGAGAGACAGAGGAAGAGGAGGGATGCGCTGCGCGATTGAGGGAGAGGAGATGGGGGGAGGGAGGCTGATGGGTGAGTGGGCTAGGGTTTGATCTAGTATATATAGTGGAGTGTTTTTGTCACGCTAAGATGAGCCGAGATGGATGTGAGTGGGCCTGTCCACTATTAACCGAGGTGAGGGGACCTTTAGTCCCGGTTGGAGACACCAACCGGGACTAAATGTCACTTTCTAGTCCTGGACGGAGCCTCCAGCCGGGAGTAGACTTTTACTCCCGGTTGGAGGGACCAACCGGGAGTAAAAGTTAACCTTTAGTCCCGGTTGGTAGCTCCAACCGGGACTAAAGGTCTCCTGCAGCAAAAGCTTGCCGCAGTAGCCATTGGGCAGGGTCCTTTAGTTCCGGTTGGAGCTACCAACCGGGACTAAAGGTTTCTCTAGTCCCGGGCGCGAAAAATACCGGGACTAAAGCCAAATTTTGAAGTGGATCAAAAGTCGTTTCTCTACTGCGGGATCTCGACAATGTCCTGCATACAACAAGTTTAGCATGGCACTTGACTGCACCATGCTCGCACCAAGCAAGCATAGGTCTTCGTAGCCCTCGAAGCATCTCCTGGTTTGTAGGTGTTCATGTCTTTGGCTAATTGAGATCTAAATAATCCTAAAACACTAAGAGACTTGTATACGGGATCCCATGAGTGAATAGCAAGGTCCCGAAGTAGCTGCACTAAAACGAGCGTGGAAATGGTTCAACAGGAAGAAATAAAACTGGGGCATGACCATCTTCCAATCTTTTATAGATCCACACCGTCAATTATAAGTATGATTATTCATAGCAGATACCATGCACACATGGAAACTTCTTATGAGTCAACATGGATGGTTTTTCAGTTTCACAATTTGAATTCCAGCTTGTTTTGGAAATCTATAGCTTTTTCATACAGACTTGGATGTAGTTAATTTTAGGATTAAGTCCACTTTTGGCCCCTCAACAAGTATGTTGGTCTAATTTTAACCATCAACTATAAAACCGTCTGGTGGTGGTACCTCAACTATCAAAACCGTTCACTTTTAGCACCTGGGTGCGGACGAGGCTGTTTGGACCGACGTTGAGTGGCTTTGAAACGCAACCTCCATCTCAGTGACATGTGGGGCCCATGCGTCATCTACTCAACCCCTCCTCTGTTCGCTCCTGCAAATGCAGGTGGATGGGACAACCAGCCGCATCTCCTCTGCTTTCTGGCCGACTGCGCCGCCGCCCCAAATCCGCCGCCTCTAAGCTATCCTGGGCCGATTCCTTGGGCCACCAGCACCTCCTCCGCCCCGTCGAGCCTCTTTGACTCCTCATCCTGGGCCATCGAGCACCGGAGCATTCTCTCGCCGGCGAGTCCGTGCCACCCAACGCCGCCACCAACGCGCGCGAGTAGGAGATCCTAGCGCAGGAGCTCGCCATGGCTGCCTCCCGCAACCACCAGCCTCACAGACTCCGCCCCCGCAGCAACAACAGCAGGCCGCGCCGCAGCAGTAGAAGCCGCCCAATGCACGGCGACGACACAGCACCACGACGGCCTCGGGACTGCCGAGAAGAGTGGAGGCCAGCACACCTCGCCTGCAGGTCCTCCTCATGCACCTCACCGCCGGCGCCGCCGATGACGCTGACACCTCGTCCCGAAGCCTGTCCTGCATCGCCGGGTTCTTGACCAGGTTCGCCAGAATCCACGGCAGTGCGGTGGCCGTGGTGTCGGTGCCGGCGCTGAGGAACTCGGAGCAGAGGATCATGATCTTGCCGTCAGTCAGTGGCCTCCCGCCATCCTCGGGGATGGTCAGCTTCACCATGGAGTCGACGTAGCAGTCCCCGTCGGCGCTGGCCTCCCGCCTGGCTCGTCCCCGAGGCGGTTGCCGCCGAAGCACATGTAGACGAGGAGGCAGAACATGGCGTACTGGAGAAGGGGGAGGAGCTGACGTTGCGGGCAAGGAGAAGGTGGTCGGCGACTGCATGGTGGGCGTGGACAGCAGCAAGCTGCTACGCGGGCTCGGCGCGAACGGCAACACCTGGTCCACCAGCCCGGCCGCGGCGGCGCAGGTGCCGGCGGAGGGGAGGAATGGGCTCAGCTCGCTCAGCCACGACAGGCAGCTTTGGTCAATCGGCATCGGTGAGAATAGCCCCGTGGACGCCGCCGGAGGGAGCGCCGCGGGGGAGAGGATGCCAGGGCGGCTCGCGTGCGGGCCGAGGACCGTGGCGAGGCTGTCCACATCTGCCAAAGCGGAGAGGGGCAGGAAAAAGTCGTTGTCGTCGTTGGCGTCATAGTAGGGAGGGACGTGTGCCGGCACGTGGTGGTGTGGTGGCAGCGGACGAACAGACCTCTCGATGGTGGCGGCCAGCCGCGCGGCAGGGGACAGTGCGGCGGTGGGCGAGAGGAGGAACTCCCGCGGCTCGAACTCCATCGCAACCACGGCAGCGTCGAATTGGGCCTGCGAGGTGGAGCCCGGGCCGGTGAGGCGCTGGATGAGCGCCGTGAAGTCCCCTGGCTTGGTGTGGATCACCTTGGGCGAGGCGTCATAGATGATGACCGGCTGCCGCGCCTGCTATGCGTGGCATCGCCGTCCGACCGGTCGCCCGTGGCGGTGCAGGTCTTGCACCTGATCGACTTCGCAGGGCGGTCGTCCGCGCTGCTCCTGATCAACACGTCGGCGCCGTCGTCGTCGTTCGAGCACTCAGCACACCGGCGGGCGCTGGAGTCCGTGGAGGGCGGGAGCGAGGCGAACGCGGCGCCGCACGCATGCAGCGCTGCCATGGTGCGCGCATGGCGCGTCATCCACGAAGATGCCGGCGCGCCGCCAGTGCACGAAGGTGAAGACCTTGTTGTGGTCCCGCGATCGACGGAGGACGGGCTCGATGTCGAAGTCGCAGCGACGAGGAAGAAGCAATGAGCCCAAAGACCGCAATGCGCGCGGGCCCGGGGCGGGGCGGAGCGCGGAGGAGGAGTAGGCATGGCGGGCCTCGCTGCCTGGGGCGCGGGCACGTAGCAGGAGCGAACAGAGGAGGGGTTGAGTCGATGACGCATGGGCCCCACATGTCACTGAGACGGAGGTTGCGTGTCAAAACCGCTCAACGTCGGTCAAAAGCAGCCTCGTCCGCACCCAGGTGCTAAAAGTGAACGGTTTTGACAGTTGGGGTATTACAACCAGACGGTTTTGTAGTTGAGGGTTAAAATTAGACCAACACAACAGTTTGAGGGGCCAAAAGTGGACTTAATCCTTAATTTTATTGTATGAAATTTGTCATATGTTGATATGTGTTGACTATTGCACCTTGTATACCATCCTTTGGAAAGAAGGATTTCCAAAATGTAAGAACAGAAAAAACATAAGAATTGAATAGGAATGCATGGTGTACTCCTCATGTTTGAATCCATGTCTGAAACCAAACAACCTTCTCTCTGGAGGATAGATGGGGCGATCAGGCGAGATCCCGTATAGATCGAATTTGCTATTCACTCGTGGGATCCGGCGCCCCAGGGTCCTCTCTTCTCGAGAATCGATACATCCCTTATTAGTGTATAGAGAGATATCTGGAGCATAGATTGAGGTTGGTCCTTAATGGAAAAATAGAGCATCTAACAATAATGCATCTTCACAGACCAAGAACTACGAGATCACCTCTTTCATTATGGGGTGATGGAGGATCAATACCATTCGAGCCTTTTTTCATGTTTTTTCTGGCGATCTGAAGAAAGCAATAATCAGTAAGACTTTCCTAATCCTTCCAGGAAGAACGTGAATTTTTTTTCTTTCTGCAGTGACCAGGAGATTGAATCTAGCTATAAGAGGAATGTGCAAAACAATGATTTTTGGAGGAAGAGCCATTTGGATGAGGTGGAGGAAAAATACATGAATCTTGCAAAGAAAATAATTTTATCACTTCTGTTTGTTAACTGCCATTAGCAGAGGTGCCTAGACGTTGCATTGGCAGCAGCAAAGCTCAATTTACTTTAATCCTACACAACAGGAACAAAACAAAGAGGTCTGGATGTTTCTTTTCTGTATTTTTCCTATAAAATAAGCATAATAGGAAACACTCCTCTATTTTTCTTGTAAAAAATCCTTTGTCCCAAAGGAACGAACATTACCATTCCTATAGGGAATGAAATGCTTCATTTTTGCTCGAAAAATCCTTGGATCCAAAGAAAGCCTTTAAAACTAGCACGGCTTATTGGGTGGATATAGCAACCATCCCCAAACCCGATAAGAGTGCGACCACCCGATGACCCGATTCCCTTAAACCCCTTGTTGGTCGGAAGCTTCTTCGAGAAGCCTCCACTCCGCACTCTCGCTTCCGTACACCAGCCCACCCCGCCCCGCTCGAATCGCACTCGGTCAGGGAGAGGGGGCGAGAGATGCTTCAACGGGCTAGGGTTCCCATGCCGGCGGCGACGGCGGCGACGCCTCGGCGCGGCCCGCTACCGAAGGCAAAGGAGGCGGGGGCCCTGCGCCTGTTCCGCGCGGCCACGGACGCCGTGCTCTACGGCTTCCTGGCTGCGCTCTGGGCGAACCAATTCGTCGGCACCGTCGTCGAGATCCTCGGACGCTGGGTCTGCGGGGAGGGCTCCACCGTGGAAGCCGCCGGCATCGCCGTCCGCTCGTGTTCCGTGTTCATCATGGTGTTGCTCTTCCCGTCTTACCTCCCGCTGGTCATTATGCGCGTCCACGAGCATGCCAAGCTCGCTCTCAAGGAGGAGAGGGAGAAGGTACGTATCGATACTAAACACTCCTGAAGTCAGTTTGCTCTGTCTATATTAGCAAAATCTATGAGCTTGATTGCGCTATTTAGAGCATAAGACCAATTTAATGGGTGAAGTTTGTTTGATCTTGTTTGAACTTCGAGATGGAAAGCTTGTTCATTTTGCTTCAAATAAATGGCGTCATTATCCAGATTGAAGCAAGTATGAGAAATTTACAAAAATCTAAATTTTTCACTCGCATTTAATCTAATCTATAATCATGTAGGAATCTGATTCCTTGCAGCACTATATTCTACTAGATTTTTTTACTCTTTAGATAAATCCGGTTCCATAGTGGATCTCTAGTACCAATGTGTTTGCCTACTCAAATTGCTGAAGTTTCTTCTCGACCATTTTTGTACTGCGCCTTAATCTGGTCATTTAATGTTTCTTCTGTTTCATTAATGGACCTCTATATGTGAAGGTTTATGGTCATCTCCGCTTTTTCTTTTGCGTTTGAGCTTAGTACAATGGGAGGCAGAAGATCCAAACTTCCTAACTGGAATATCAGCTCTCTTTGGCAGAACCCCTTTTTTAAAAACGAAAATAAGACAATCTCGTTATGTAATGCATTTCTAACACCCTTTTCCCTACTTGTATGATTTTCATGTGAATTGGTGATGATTGCGGTAGCGGGCAAGCAACCATAACGTCATGGTGGGATCAGTCAATGAACAGCTTCCAAAGAAAAACAGAGCAGTACCCCGGTTTCCCAAAGGTGTTAAGGTGGCCCCGCTTTATGCGTCTCTTCACATTGTGGCATTTATGTTTCTTGCCAATATGATGCAGCTTCATCAAGAAGAAGGATCTCTCATGTGGAGGCTGGCTGATGTGCTCTTTGATGTTGCACGCTTGGGTTTTGCTGTTATAGTAGGCGTTTGGGCAGTGCGAAATGTGGTGATTCTAGTGACAGTTCCCAAGGCTAAGGATGTGGATGATTAGATGCACTGAGCTGCACAAGGTATAAATATAACACCCGAAAATTTACTCCTTTTGAAATATAGTTAAAATGATTTAATTTTGTATTTTTGTGCTCATGAAAATATAGGAAAATAATTTTTTTCAGTGAATTAAAATTTATTATATAGTGTAGAAACATTGTTCCTGCATACATGCTGCTGTATATTTATTTGTGATGATTGGGTTTGATCAAAATTTCAAAAGGATTTAAATTTGATTTGAATTTGGATTTGAAAATATGTTTAAGAAAAAAAAGCATTTTTTCCTCACTCTCCCTCTTTTCTCGGGTTCTGGCCCAAGCAGCCTGGTCAGCCTGAGGTGAGGCCCAGCTCTCTCCCCTCTCCCCGCTGGAAGCCGTAGGCCCACCTTGTCTCCACAGCCCAGGCGCACGGCCCACCTACTCCCTCTCTCTCGCGCAAGAGCAGGCTGGCCCAGCAGCACGCCGTGCAGATGCGCCCTGCCTCCTCCTTCACTTGACTCACTGACAGCCCGGACCCACCGGCCAGGGTTGTCCCCTACCTTCAGACGTACCCAGTGAGGACTCCACCGCCGCCGGATTCCGCCACCGCCACGATTCCTCGCCTTGACGTGCGCCCCAAGCTTTCCCCCCCATAAATATCGAGTCCCATGTCTACCGCCTCTCTACCCCAACCCTAGAGCACACCGCCGCCTCGCCTTGAGCCAGCGACCACAAAACCCTAAGCGCCGCCGTGCTCGCCTTGCCGCTCCGCCGCCACCGTTCGGTTCGCCGCCGCGCTGCTTGGTGGAGCTGCCTGCCTTGCTTTGGTAGATGGTAACGAAGCCTCAGGTATCAACTGCGCTCTCTCCCCCGCTCCCTGCTACGCGTAGTGGTTTGCCGCAGTCACGCTGTGAGCCCGAGCCGCCGAAGCAAGCCTCGCGCTCCCTCTATGCATGCGCGCCCCTCACCAACCCCTTGGACGGGTGCGCCGTCGCCTTCTCTTCCTCCATGTGAAAACCCCACAGCCAATGAAGCCCAGAGTCGTCGGATTGACGAACTCCGGCGAGGTCTCACCGTGGCCGGCCATGGTGCTGCCGCCTGAAGCTACTGCCGACGTCTCTCTCTCTAACCTCTCTCTCCGATCTAATCCAGACCGTCCAAGTTGGATCCAATGGATCAGATCTCATCATACCCTTTCGCTGGTTCTTTGTAACACCCAAAATTTTTCATTCTTTTAAAATAAGTAAATTTGATTTAATTATGTTATTAAGTGTGCATTCAATTATAGGAAACTAATAATTTTTGGGGAATTAAAATCAATTATAAGATTTGAAACTTTTGATGCATACATGCTGCTGCAATATTTATTCATGTGATGATTGTTCTTGAATTAAAGTTCAAATGAATTCAAAAAAATTATTGGAAAATGCTTTTGGAAAATTTGTTTGGAAAATAAAAAGGAAAATAATTCTTTTTCTTTTCTCCCCCTCCTTCCTTGTTTTCGGCCTGCGAGTTTTTTTTTCCTGGCAACCGCCGGCCCAGCTCCCCTCTCCCTTTTCCCTCTCGGCCCAAAGAAAGCATGAGTAACCACCCATGCCCCCCCAGCCCCGGAAATTGTGCTGACCGCCCGGCCCGCTTGTCGGCGCCGTCTTCACCCACAAGACGACTTCGGCAACCGCCCAGCGTCTTTGCTGAACAACCGTCGCCGCCGCCTTCTCGCATGGTGGGGCGCCCCTCCCACCTTTGGCTTCTTTAAATCAAAGCCCACACCCGAGCCGCCCCCCTGCTGCCCCTCTCCACTCCGTTTTCGCCCACGCCTCTGAGTTCGTAGTTGCCGCACGGAGGAGCTTCGCCGACGCCGTCCGCCGTCTTCTCCCTCGCACGGACCGTCGCCGCCGTGCATCGCCGTCCCCCTTCTTCCCCGCGGTGAGACTCGCCGTTCTCCCCTCTATCTCCCCGAGCATCTTATTTCTTGTTTTTTGGCTTCTTGAGCCTTGGCCGTGAGCTCCGCGAGCCATGGTCGCCGGCCATGGCGGCCACCGCGCTAGCCACCGTAACGGCATGGCCGCGACCCCCTACCTTCCCCGCGTCCCCCGGTGCACTCGGTTTCTCATTTGGCGAACCCTAGCCCCCCTAACCGAGCTCACCGGTGAGATTTCACCGCCGACCATGGCGCCTGGCCGCCGGTGACACTGTTCCGGCCGGCCGTCCCTCCCCAGGCCGATCCTAACCGCCCATCGCGAGATCAACGGCCAGGATTAGAAGTTACCCCTTCGCGGGTAATTTTGCTAAAGAGTCCCTGGACTTTTCTAAGTCCTAACCCGCAGCCCAAAGCGTATTTCCCGAACGTGCAATCCCGTTTGGAAAGTGTAAACTCCACGGCTTAAGTCAAAAATACGTTTTCAGTAATTACAGAAATGCCATTTGAACTGTTTTGCTTATAAAATTGTCGTTTTAGCTCCGAATTGATCCATTCAAATCGCGTTAGCTTCGTAATTTCATAAGCTACATGTTGGATCTACTGTTAGTCAAGTTTGGAACTTTTTAATTTCATGATTAGATTTAATTAAATATATGGCTATAGGAAAACCCGTTTAAATCATAACTTTCGCATTTTAGCTCCGTTTTTCGTGAACTTCGTGTTGACGTGATCGTAGCGAGACGTAGATTAGTTTTACAAACATTTTATCTTGATTTCAATACTGTTGGTGTACTGTTCTAATGATAGGAATGTTTGCTTTGCATGAATGCTTTTGGAATGTTGTATGTTGCTGTGTTGATCGCGTTCAGATGGTGAGGAAAACGTGGGAGACCAAGAACTCTTCGACGACCAGCAGGACCAGCATGAGTTTGTGAACCAAGGCAAGTATAGCATGGGCCTTCCTTGATGTCCTATTTCACTTTAATCAATTACTCATTTGCATGTGTCTAATTTTGATACCCGTAAGGACATCCTAGTGATTGTTTATCCTGTTCCTTGTCTCCTATGGGTTAAATGCATGTGGGTAGATTGCTAGTGCTCTAACTGAACTTGACATACATGTTGATGAATGATACTATGGAACAAAGTGAGTAACATGATTTATAACAACTGTTCCATAGGGCGAAAGTGCAAATGACCTTTGTTCATGTTGCTCCCGGCCCTCCATAAGGACTTATCTGTCGGCAAAAGCTGGGACTGACAGTGCTACCGGGAGAGTCATATGTCTCTGGCTTTAGCTCAGTAATAGGACCTTTCCTAGCTGGTTAGAGGTTACCTTTTTGGCGCAAATGGGGCTTGCCACTTTGGGTATAGGGCTGCCTCTGTTCCTATGAGTATAGCCGCGATGGATTTGTGCCATAGGAAAGGGAGGTCCCTACATCTGCCTGCCAAGGAAACCTAGCGGCCCTAACTTGTTAGGGAAACCTATGAAATGGCTTCATAGTGTACCCTGCCTACTCACCTTGGTAGTGACATGGGAGTAATTAACTTGGGCATAAGGGGATCACGACTCATGGTGAATGTGCACCACCTCTGCAGAGGGTAACAAATCTGTTATAACAACCGTGCTCACGATTACGAATGGCCCGGAAAACTCACAGAATAACTTTGGATACTTGATGATGATCTTATAAAGTTGTTTAATGATGATATAGGTACACATGACTCGATATATGTTCTTATGGGAATTAAATGGGAGCTTAAGCATAACTTGATAATACTTGAGAATAAAAGCTTGACCTATTAAAAATGCTAACTGCGATGAACTTGAGTCTATCCTTTTTGAGCTTCATAACCCCATGTTAGCTTGCTAAGTACGGATGTACTTACACTTGTTTATTTTCTTTACTTGGATAAAAATCCGGGATGGATAACGGATGACAACGGGTATGAGGATTTTCGGAGGATTATTAGGCTTGTGGTCAACCAGTTGACCTTCCCCGTGATAATGACGGCCATGAGAGTTTTATTATCTTTTTATTATTCCATTTGTGATGTATAAGACTAAGTTTTATTATAACTCGATGTATGAGACACCGTGATGATACTTTATGTAATTTGTCGACTTGTGTGTGTGATTGATTCCTGGGCACACACGAGTTTTTCTCGCATTCAATTTTATCCTTAAAATTGGGTGTGACAAATTAGTATCGAGCCGTGTTGATTGTGGGGGACGCAAGCCTAGTTAGAAAATGGTCGTTTTAGCATCTTTGCTCCTCTGGTTTCTTGCTTACTGACTTATTCTTGTTATTTTATTAAAACATTTATGCTTTTCATACCTTAATCTATTATTTAAAATTGTTGATTCTAATTTCATCTCACTTTAAATCTATAGATGTCTCATAATCCGAAGACTGCTCGACTCAGCACCGCCGGCTATCGTGCCATGTTCACCCCGCGTGCCCCACAGGCGGAGAGGGAGATTGTGATCATCTCCGACGACGAGGAGATGGCTACACCGACGCCTACACCTGCTCCTACACCAGTCGCCGTGCCCGTCTACCCTGTGGTAGCTACACCTGAGGAGTCGACGGCTACTTCCCCTACACCTGCACCCTCCCCAGCTGCCCCCGTGGAGGACGAGGAGATTGGCTGGAATTGCAAGTACTACTTCAAGCCAGCTCCAGAGACAACTTACTACCACACTCTCCTCACCCACGTGTTGGACGACTACTTCCCCGACTTGCACGCCTCCATCAGCTACCACTTCGTCGAGTACAAGCACCCACTGGAGGCTACCTTCTGGAAGGTAGAGCTGGTGGTCAACGCATGGAACGATATCATTAATGGACATGAGGTGGAGACTGTCCACTGTGCCCCTGCCAGGAGAGCCCATGCTTTGGATGGCATGGAGGATGCAGCACAGAATGCCTACACCCACTACCATGGTCGTCGCTTTGAGGCCATGAGGGAGGATCACTTCAGGTTCCTTCCTCGAAATGATCATGAGGGTGCTTGGCAGGTTTTGGCTCCACCAGAGAATGACCCAACTCTGGAGGCAACGGTGCAGCATGTCCACGCTATGCAGGGAGTGGATGATGAGGTCAAAGGAGAACTGCGTGCATCTCAAAGGGCGCAGAGACGTCTTCAGAAACAAGTGGATGAACTTCGAGCACAACTTGGACAGCCTTCCATCTACAAGAAGAAGTGCCGGTCCTTCACCATGATTGACACCGCTCCATAGGTGTTAGATGCCTTGATCTAGATTATCACGTCGTTAGTTCATGTTCTTATTTAGTCTTGTTGGTCTTGTGAACTTGGTTGATTAGATGTTTGATTTATGAACTTGGTTGATTTGGTATTTTGCTTGATTGCTGGAAGTTTGTGGGCATGTCCACAACTTCCTTAGATGGGAACTTTAAATTTAGAATGAAATCTTTATGCAGATGTTTCATTTTATCTTATCTCTGCTGTGCTGATTTCTGGAGCAGCCTGTGTTCTTTATTTGGTATCTCGAAATCCGGGGTGATAAAAATTCTGAAATTTTTGTGGAGATAACTAGACCTCTGTATCTTTTGAGTGTCTCTGGAATCACGTCATTATCTGCTCAGGTTTGGGAGATCTAGCTGACACAAGTTGGTGTTCCTACGCTGTCTGGAACTCAGAACAGTTTCGGTTTAGCTCTACTTTTGACTATGTGTGAGTCAGAATCTGTAAAAGTGATCTAAATGAAAGTTGTAGCTGGTCTCCTAAGCTTTCTAACAAATCTTGGTGCACCTCTGTTGGATCTCTGAAACTCGAGTTATAACAGTTTTACTGAACTACTGAATTTGAATCTAGTCCAGAAAATTCTCAGCATTGTTTCTTATCTTTTGTAAACTCTCTATAATTGGAAAATCTCTAAATTTTGCACATTTGTTGGAAAACAGATGGCCGCAAGAGGAGGAAGAGGCAGAGGCCGTGGTTGTGGACGTGATGCTCTCATAAATCCACCACCACCACCACCACCTGTGACCATGGAACAGATATTGGGAATGCAAGCGCAGCTGATGCAAGCTATGATGCAGCGCTTGGACAATGAACCTGCAAGAGGACCACCGCCTGTTCAGGTCAGAGATAAGCGTGGAGAGTTCATGAAAGGTCGACCACCGGTGTTCACCCATGCCTCAGACCCTATGGAGGCAGATGATTGGTTGCGTGCTGTGGAGAAGCAACTGAACATAGCACAATGCAACGACCTTGAGAAGGTGTTGTACGCTTCCGGGCAACTCCAAGGAGCTGCTCAGGATTGGTGGGAATCATTCTAGTTTGGACGTCCCAACAATGCTCCTGCAATCACTTGGCAGGAATTTAAGGACAGTTTCTGATCCTACCATATTCCTGATGGACTAGTGGAACTGAAGCAGGAAGAATTCAGATCTCTCAAGCAAGGATCAATGACTGTGACGGAGTATCGGGACAAGTTCGCGCAACTATCACGCTACACTCCTAATGATGTAGCGGATGACAAGGATAAGCAACGCCGTTTCCTCAAGGGACTCTATGATGGACTGCAGCTCCAGCTGATGTCTAATACTTATCCTAACTTCCAGTCTTTGGTGAATCGCGCAATCGTGATTGATGATAAGCGCAAGGAGATGGAAGCTAAGAAGAGAAGGCTCCAAGGGCAAGCTTCTGGAAGCAACACTCGCCCACGTGCTTATCCCCAGCAAGGTTTCCAGCAGAGGAATCAAGGACCAACTCACCAGGGAAACCGTGGTCAGTATCCTCAGCAGAACCAATTCCAGCAACGCCCTAAGTATCAGCAATAGTTTGGAAATCAGCGTCCCCCTCAACAGACCAGCAATCCTGCAACACGCCAGGGAGTGCCCAACAATGTTCCTATGAAGAGTGGTGCACCCAACAATCCCAATGCCTGCTACCGATGCGGAGAAGTAGGTCACTATGCTCATCAGTGTCCTAAGAAGCAGAACCAACAAGCACCTCAGAACCAGACCAACAATCAGAAGTTCAACGCCCGACCACCTCTCACAGCGAAGGTGAACTATGTGTCATCTGATGTAGCTCAGGAGACGCCTGAGGTCATGTTGGGTACGTTCAGCGTCAATTCTATTTCTGCTACCGTACTTTTTGATTCTGGTGCTTCGCATTCTTTTATCTCCCAAGCTTTTGTTAGAATGCATAGCATACCTTTGTGTGCCATGAAAAACCCCATATTAGTGAATTCCTCGGGAGGTAGTATGCCTGCTTCTTATTGGAGCCCCCTCAACTAGCATTTCCTTAAGGGGGGTAGACTTCAAAGTGAAGCCTATTGTGTTGAGAACAACGGGAATCGATCTTATTCTGGGAATGGATTGGATGAAACAACACCGGGCAGTGATTCAGTGTCAGGAGAAATCTGTGGTTGTGACATCACTCAATGGGGATAGAATCTGTGTAGAAGTAGTAGTGCGAGCTCAGCCTACAGCCACAGTGAACCAGCTAGATGGTGAAGTCAATGAACAAGATCGTGTCGTGGAGGAGTTCCCGGATGTCTTCCCCGATGACTTGCCAGGTATGCCACCTGACCGAGACATTGAATTCATTATTGAATTATTACCTAGAACTGCACCAATAGCTAAACGTCCATATAGAATGGGAGTTAATGAATTAGAAGAGCTTAAGAAACAACTAAAAGAGTTGCAAGAAAAAGGTTTCATACGCCCCAGTTCTTCCCCATGGGGGGCACCTGTGATCTTTGTGGATAAGAAGGATGGTAGTCAACGGATGTGTGTGGATTACCGTTCACTTAATGAGGTTACAATCAAGAATAAATACCCTTTACCTAGGATTGATGATTTGTTTGATCAGTTGAGAGGAGCTCATGTGTTCTCCAAGATTGATCTCCGATCTGGTTATCACCAGCTTAAGATTCGGAACTCGGACATACCCAAGACAGCATTCACTACACGGTATGGATTATATGAGTACACCGTTATGTCTTTTGGATTGACCAATGCACCTGCATACTTCATGTATCTGATGAATAAGGTGTTCATGGAGTTTCTGGATAAATTTGTGGTAGTATTCATAGATGACATACTAATATTCTCCAAGACTGAAGAAGAACATGCGGAACACATAAGGTTGGTCTTGCAAAAGCTTAGAGAACATAAATTGTATGCTAAGCGGAGCAAGTGTGAGTTTTGGTTAAAGAAAGTCTCTTTTATGGGTCATGTTGTCTCCAATGGTGGAATAGCAGTGGATCCAGGCAAAGTGCAAGATGTACTGAATTGGAAACCACCAACAACTGTAAGTGAGATTCGTAGCTTTTTGGTATTAGCTGGATATTACCGAAGGTTTATTGAAGGTTTTTCCAAGCTAGCCAAGCCTATGACAACTCTGTTGGAAAAGAATGCTAAGTATGTATGGTCGGATAAATGCTAGGCAAACTTTGAAGAGCTAAAGAAGAGATTGACTACAGCTCCAGTATTAATCTTGCTCGATTTAAGCAAGAACTTCTCTATATATTGTGATGCATCCCGTTTGAGCCTTGGATGTGTGCTTATGCAAGAAGGAAGAGTGGTTGCATATGCATCTAGACAACTAAGGAAGCATGAGTTGAATTATCCTACTCATGACTTGGAATTGGCAGCTGTGGTTTATGCTTTGAAGATCTGGAGACATTATCTGATTAGACATAAGAGTGATATCTATACTGATCATAAGAGTTTGAAGTATATCTTCACCCAATCAGATCTGAATCTAAGACAACGTCGTTGGTTGGAATTGATCAAAGACTATGATTTGGAAGTGCATTATCACCCGGGAAAGGCAAACGTCGTAGCTGATGCACTTAGCAGAAAGAGCTATGCCAATGGAATTCAGATAACATCTATGTCAGCAGAGTTGTGTGCTGAAATGGAGTATCTCAACTTGAGCCTGGTCACTAATGCAATGGAATTGGTGATAGAGCCTACATTGGAGCAGGAGATACGCAAAGGACAATTGGAGGATGAAAAACTTAAGGAGATAGCAGAGAATGTAGTGCTTGGAAAGGCACCCGGATTCAGAATGGATGAGAATGGTACTCTTTGGTTCTAGAAAAGGATATGTGTACCTGAAGTGAAAGCTATACGAGATGCAATTCTGCAAGAGGCCCATGAGTCTGCTTATTCTATACATCCCGGAAGTACCAAGATGTACTTAGATCTCAAGGAGAAGTATTTGTGGTATGGTTTGAAGAGAGATGTGGCAGAATATGTGGCTTTGTGTGACACTTGTCAAAGAGTGAAAGCTAAGCATCAAAGACCTGCAGGGTTACTACAACCAATGAAGATTCCTGAATGGAAATGGGAAGAAGTTGGTATGGATTTTATTGTAGGATTGCCCCACACTCAAAGAGGTTATGATTCAATATGGGTAATAGTGGATCGACTCACTAAAGTTGCTCAGTTTTTACCAGTCAAGACTACTTATAATGGTGCAAGATTAGCAGAGTTGTACATGGAAAGAATAGTGTGCTTACATGGTGTTCCCAAGAAAACTGTGTCGGATAGAGGCACCCAATTTACATCGCAATTCTGGCATAAAGTACATAGATCTTTGGGAACAAAGCAGAATTTCAGTTCTGCTTACCACCCGCAAACTGATGGACAGACTGAAAGGATCAACCAGATTTTGGAAGATATGTTGAGAGCCTGTGCACTTCAGTATGGTGATAGTTGGGATAAGAGTCTGCCTTACGCAGAGTTCTCGTACAACAACAGTTATCAGAAGAGTCTCAAGATGGCACCTTTCGAGGCGTTGTATGGACGTAAGTGTAGAACGCCTTTGTTCTGGAATCAGACTGGAGAAACTCAAGTGTTTGGACCCGATGTCCTTAGAGACGCAGAAGAACAAGTGAGAATGATTAGAGACAATTTGAGAGTGGCTCAATCCCGACAGAAGAGTTACGCTGATACTCGCAGAAGAGAGCTGACTTTCGAGATTGGTGATTATGTGTATTTGAAGGTGTCACCAATGAGAAGTGTGAGAAGATTCAATATGAAGGGAAAGTTAGCACCAAGGTATATAGGACCTTTTAAGATCCTAGAGAGACGTGGAGAAGTAGCTTATCAGTTGGAACTGCCTGAGAGCTTGTCCGGTGTGCACAACGTGTTCCATGTTTCTCGATTGAAAAAAGTGTCCGAGGGTACCGGAAAGAACAAATTCCTTTGGAAGAACTTGCTGTCAAGGAAGATCTTACTTATGAAGAGTATCCGATAAAGATCTTGAAAACTGCCGAAAGAGTTACGAGAAGCCGAACAGTAAAGATGTGCAAGGTGCAGTGGAATCGTTATACAGAGGATAAGGCTACTTGGGAAAGAGAAGAGGATCTGAGAAAGACTTATCCCCAACTGTTTGAGTAAGCAATCACCCGAATCTCGAGGACGAGATTCATCTTAAGGAGGGTAGAATTGTAACACCCAAAATTTTTCATTCTTTTAAAATAAGTAAATTTGATTTAATTATGTTATTAAGTGTGCATTCAATTATAGGAAACTAATAATTTTTGGAGAATTAAAATCAATTATAAGATTTGAAACTTTTGATGCATACATGCTGCTGCAATATTTATTCATGTGATGATTGTTCTTGAATTAAAGTTCAAATGAATTCAAAAAAATTATTGGAAAATGCTTTTGGAAAATTTGTTTGGAAAATAAAAAGGAAAAGAATTCTTTTCTTTTCTCCCCTCCTCCTTCCTTTTTTCGACCTGAGTTTTTTTTTTTTTTCCGACAACCGCCGCCCAGCTCCCTCTCCTTTTTCCCCGATCGGCCCAAGAACCCTTCGCCCAAAGAACCTCAACCGCCAGAGCAACCGCCCACCCCCCCCCAGTGCCACGACCGTCTGGGCCCGCTTGTCGGTGCCGTCTTCACCCATGACTTCGGCGCAACCGCCAGCATGCGCGCCAGGCAACCGCCGCCAAGCCCGGCCTTCTCGCGTGGTGGGAGCACCTCCCCTTCGCTACCGCTTCTTTAAATCGAAGCCCACACCCGAGCCACCCCCCTGCTGCCTCTCTCCACTCCGTTTTCGCCCATGCCTCTGAGTTCGTAGTTGCCGCACGGAGGAGCTTCGCCGACGCCGTCCGTCGTCTTCTCCCTCGCACGGACCGTCGCCGCCGTGCATCGCCGTCCCCCTTCTTCCCCGCGGTGAGACTCGCCGTTCTCCCCTCTATCTCCCCGAGCATCTTATTTCTTGTTTTTTTGGCTTCTTGAGCCTTGGCCATGAGCTCCGCGAGCCATGGTCACCGGCCATGGCGGCCACCGCGCTAGCCGCCGCTCCCGGCCGCCGTAACGGCATGGCCGCGACCCCCTACCTTCCCCGCGTCCCCCGGTGCACTTGGTTTCCCGTTTGGCGAACCCTAGCCCCCCTAACCGAGCTCACCGGTGAGATTTCGCCGCCGGCCATGGCGCCTGGCCGCCGGTGACACTGTTCCGGCCGGCCGTCCCTCCCCAGGCCGATCCTAACCGCCCATCGCGAGATCAACGGCCAGGATTAGAAGTTACCCCTTCGCGGGTAATTTTGCTAAAGAGTCCCTGGACTTTTCTAAGTCCTAACCCGCAGCCCAAAGCGTATTTCCCGAACGCGCAATCCCGTTTGGAAAGCGTAAACTCCACGGCTTAAGTCAAAAATACGTTTTCGATAATTACGAAATGCCATTTGAACTGCTTTTGCTTATAAAATTGTCGTTTTAGCTCCGAATTGATCCATTCAAATCGCGTTAGCTTCGTAATTTCATAAGCTACATGTTGGAGCTACTGTTAGTCAAGTTTGGAACTTTTTAATTTCATGATTAGATTTAATTAAATATATGGCTATAGGAAAACCCGTTTAAATCATAACTTTCGCATTTTAGCTCCGTTTTTCGTGAACTTCGTGTTGACGTGATCGTAGCGAGACATAGATTAGTTTTACAAACATTTTATCTTGATTTCAATACTGTTGGTCTACTGTTCTAATGATAGGAATGTTTGCTTTGCATGAATGCTTTTGGAATGTTGTATGTTGCTGTGTTGATCGCGTTCAGACGGTGAGGAAAACGTGGGAGACCAAGAACTCTTCGACGACTAGCAGGACCAGCACGAGTTTGTGAACCAAGGCAAGTATAGCATGGGCCTTCCTTGATGTCCTATTTCACTTTAATCAATTACTCATTTGCATGTGTCTAATTTTGATACCCGTAAGGACATCCTAGTGATTGTTTATCCTGTTCCTTGTCTCCTATGGGTTAAATGCATGTGGGTAGATTGCTATTACTCTAACTGAACTTGACATACATGTTGATGAATGATACTATGGAACAAAGTGAGTAACATGATTTATAACAACTGTTCCATAGGGCGAAAGTGCAAATGACCTTTGTTCATGTTGCTCCCGACCCTCCATAAGGACTTATCTGTCGGCAAAAGCTGGGACCGACAGTGTAACCGGGAGAGTCATATGGCTCTGGCTTTAGCTCAGTAATAGGACCTTTCCTAGCTGGTTAGAGGTTACCTTTTTGGTGCAAATGGGGCTTGCCACTTTGGGTATAGGGCTGCCTCTGTTCCTATGAGTATAGCCGCGATGGATTTGTGCCATAGGAAAGGGGGGTCCCTACATCTGCCTGCCAAGGAAACCTAGCGGCCCTAACTTGTTAGGGAAACCTATGAAATGGCTTCATAGTGTACCCTGCCCGCTCACCTTGGTAGTGACATAGGAGTAATTAACCCGGGCATATGGGGATCACGACTCGCGGTGAATGTGCACCACCTCTGCAGAGGGTAACAAACTGTTATAACAGCCGTGCTCACGGTTACGAGCGGCCCAGAAAACTCACAGAATAACTGGATACTTGATGATGATCTTATAAAGTTGTTTAATGATGATATATGGTACACATGACTCTAATATATGTTCTTATGGGAATTAAATGGGAGCTTAAGCATAACTTGATAATACTTGAGAATAAAAGCTTGACCTATTAAAAATGCTAACTACAGTAAACCAGAGTCTATCCTTTTTGAGCTTCATAACCCCATGTTAGCTTGCTAAGTACGGAATGTACTTACACTTGTTTATTTTCTTTACTTGGATAAAAATCCCGAATGGGTAACAGATGACAACGGGTATGAGGATTTCCTGGAGGATTATTAGGCTTGTGGTCAACCAGTTGACCTTTCCTGTGATGACAGCCATGAGAGTTTTATTATCTTTTTATTATTCCGCTGTGATGTATAAGACTAAGTTTTATTATAACTCTGATGTATGAGACACCGTGATGATACTTTATGTAATTTGTCAGCTTGTGTGTGTGATTGATTCCTGGACACACACGAGTTTTGTGCATTCAATTTTATCCTTAAAATTGGGTGTGACATTCTTTTGCTAAAGAGCTCCTCTCTTCTCTGGTATTCTAACCCGCAGTCCATTCCAGATTCAAAATTCCAATTTTTATTTATTTTAATTCGAAATAGAAGATCCACTTATTTACAGTTTTCCCACTACCTTCTTTAGGCTATATCTTCTCCGTTTTAACTCCGTTTTGACCCGTTCAAGTTGCGTTAGATTCACAATGACATAATCTATGCGTTTGTAACAATGTTTACCATGTAACTCGATCTGGAATTTCATGATTTAAATCCTAACTTGATTAATGGTTATGCAACGAGGTTTATAAATAAAAAATGATTAAAATTACTTTAGTTTTCTAATTTCAAATATAATTTGACTTAATTCCATTTGGATATTTCTCTAAAATATCTTATATATATGATTTTATATAGTTAAAATAAATGAAACTTATAGTTTTCTTCTTCTTATATAAAAGTGAATCTTGCGGTAGATGTTTGTTTTTCATCGTAGCTCGATTAGCTTGCTTTTCGCGTCCTTGTGTTTGTAGCAATGCGTAGATTAGTTTTCAAACCTTTTTATTGTTTGGTGTACTATTCTAATTTAGTTCTATTGTTTGCTTCATGTATGATTGCATGGATGCTAGTGTGGTGCTTTATAATCCTGTCCAGTCGGTGAGCTTTACATGTTGATCAAGAAGGAGTTCCTTTGAAGCTTTGGACTAGAAGAAGGATCAGAGTTTAAGGCAAGTATAGCATGGGATCATCCTTGTTGTCCTATTCACTTTAATAATTTAATCATATGCATGTGTCTACCTTAGCAACCGTAGTAAACTTTCATAGTAATTTGATATTTTGGATTCCTTGTCTCCTATGGGGTATTGCATTGGGTAGTATGATGCTAGTGCTCAACCAAAGCCATGATCTTGTAACTTGACTAATGGTATATGCAATAAACACTAAAAGATGGTTTATAGCAACATGGAACAAGGGGGCTAGAGCATTGGGCTATTATTATGGTGCTCTAGATTCCTCTCCCTAAGGACTTATTTATAAGTGATCATCCAAGACTTACAATACAACTGTGAGGGTTACATGGCTCTAGCTTTAGTCAAGTATGAGGATCTTTTCTAGCTTGTTAGTGGTTACCTTTTTGGTGCAAGGACTTGCCGAGTCGGGTATAGGACAACCTCTACTCTTATGTGTATAGCCATGATGAAATTGTGCCATTCGACAGGGGGTTCCTACATCTGCTTGCTAAGTGAATCTTAGCGGCCCTAACTTGTTAGACAAACCTTTGAAAGACTTCATAGTGATCCCTGCCTGCTCACATTGGAAGTGTTTTGAGAGTAATTAACCTAGGCATATGGGTATCACGACTCATAGTGAAAGTGTACAACCTCTACAGAATGTAAAACTGGTATATCAGTCGTGCTTACGGTCACGAGCGGCCTTGGAACCCTTACGGAATAGATGATGAACATTAATGATACTGATGATACAGATGCTCACTAATGATTGTTGTTTATTCTATTCATTATTCATGCTTACCTAATCATGTGTTTATGTGGGCTTGTGAATAAACTTGTTGCTACTCAATTGCTAAAAGATGTCTCACTAAAAGCTAACCGCAGTAAACCAATGCCAACCTTTTGAGCCTCATGAACCCCATGTTATGTTTGTTGAGTTCGATATGTACTTACGCTTGCTTTACTTTTTAAATCTTCGGAAAAATCCTGGATGAGTACCAGATTGCTAGAGTTTGAAGAAGTTAGGCCTGTGATCAACCAGTCAGTTATCCCTATGTATTTGAGTCTTCACCCGAAGATTGGAGTGCCTTTCCGCTGTTTGCTGTCTAAGGTTATATCCTTTATACTAAGTACGTTATATATTGAGCATTGTCTTCGATATTACCCTTATTTGTAGCTATATGTGAGATTTGACTTCCTGGGCTCACATATAGTGCGTATCTGGTTTTGTTCTTAAAACCGGGTGCTACAGAGTGGTATCAGAGCACTGTTGACTGTAGAACGCAAGCCTAATTAGAACTGGACATTTAGCACACTTTCATCTTTGTTTAGTTCTTGCTTTCTCCCCAACCTTGTTATTTTCTAAAAGATATGCTCGCTTCGGTCACTATTCTGCTATAAAAACCTTGTATCTATTTTAAATCCTCTCTCTTTGTCTAAATAGATGGGTCGTAATGAGATGACTGCCAACATCAGAGATCAAGAGGACCAGGCTACGTTGTCCTTGACTGCATTCGACAAGGAGAAGCTTTTAGCGATGCAAAACAAGTACTAGAAGGAATGACTCAACATGGAAATTCTCAATAGTGTGTCCTACATGGTGAGATTAACATACCAAAGGGACCAGTGAAGAGACAAGTGGCGGAAGCCTAAAAGAAAATGAAGTCCAATGAAGGTGTTGGTAGTAAGACGCTTGGAAGTCAAGATCAATTCATTGTTGTAAGCATTATGGTTTTCCCTATCTTCAAAACAAGTCTAATAAGAGGGAAGTCAAGGTGAATTTGAGTTGTGAAGCCAAAATGGATAAGAAGAGAAAGACAAACTCACTAGAGCCAGTATTGGGAAGCAATCTACATTATCACAACTAGCTCTGATCCCTAGTCAGATAAACCCTAACTGTAAGGAGTTAGAAGTTTCTCAAGCTAAAACTATTTCAAGTGAGGTATGCATAGATGGATGGACGATCACCTATAAGGAGTTTCAACCCTAAAAGACCAAGCAAGCTAGAAAACAGTTCAGTCAAACAAAGCTGAACCTTCAAAGTCAGCAAGCTGACATCACACCAAGCAACAATTCTGTGGAGTATGACATCACAAAAGATCCAACTAAGAGAAAGTGTTATCATTGCCAATAGAAAGGACATTATGCTAAATTTTGCCGACAGAAACATCAACAATTATACCATGGAAGTGGCTAGAGTCAGGTCACTACAGGGTTGCCACCAGTAAGTGTTAGGGATGCCCAACCTGAAAGAAGCCATTGATGAGAATGACGAATGAAGGAGTCATGCCGGACTACCCAAGATCAACAAAGTGGAGGATGTGTCACCCTCACTACCACGGAATAGGAGTTTGTGCCCCCTTTATGTACTAAAAACGTTAGTAGCGAAAGTTGAGTCTAGTTGAGTCTGTGTGCCTTGTGAACCTTTAGTGTTTGGTTGGTTTGTCTTAGTGCTTATGCTTGGTTTGGATCTTTGTAATGAGTGCAATGATCTTGTTGGGTGTTCCCACAATTTCATTTAGTTTATAAGCCTAAGGTATAAGTATTAATGAAATAAATAGTCAGGTTTTGGTTATCTCCAGTTTTCTCTATCTTGCTTTTCGGAGCAACCTGTCTTTATCGGTTTATATCTCTGCTTTTGGATGACCCAAAAAGCATGACAAAATTCTAGACAATAGTAGACTTCAATATCTTTCTCCGACCATAAGAATCACCAATATAGCTATTTTGGTTATGGAGTTATGAAAATCACAAGACGATGCACCTGTGCTGTCTGAAACCTAGAGCGGTTTCTGTTGTGCACTAGTTTCAACCTGAACTACGGAATTTGGAAAAGTGTTATATAAGGAAGTTGTGGATAATTTGATAAGATTTCCAACAATATAAGCTACAACTTCATTAGATTAATAGAATGAGAGTTATAGCTGTTTTACTATGCTGTTGTTTTTCTACTCGCAAGGAATTTTAGATTTCTTGTTCTTGCCTATACACAAGAGTATCACTGGGATGTCAGAACGTCTTGATACTAATTAGCTCATCTAGAAGAAGGTGCAAGCTACCTTTTTGTGTCGCTAGTTGATCTTTTCTTAAGGGGGGTAGCCAAGTTGAAGAAGTTGCAAGATGAAGTTTCATACGTTCTAGTTATTCATTTGGAAGCATCAATTATCTCTATCATGGTTGCAACCAGGAGAAGTGCTTCGCATGATGACCGAAGGAATCCTGCCAATTCTAATCTAGCGCCATCAAATCCCCCATCTATAGAGCAAGCTTTGATTATGCAGGTTTAGTTATTACAGACTATTACTCAAAGTGTGTTGAACAACCTGCATCAAGCACCACCTATTGACAAGCATGGTGAATTTATGAAGGGACACCCACCGATATTCTCTCATACAAGTGAACCACTAGAAGCAGATGACTGGCTTAGAGCTATGGAGCGACAATTGGACATAGCTCAGTGTGATGACCATGAGAAGGTGCTTTTTGCATCTGGCCAACTCCAGGGCCCAACAATGCTGGATAGATCATCTAGAAGGAGTTTAGTGAGAGCTTCAGGTCCTACCATATTCCGTTAGGTGTGGTAGAACTTAAGCAAGATGAGTTCATCAACTTGAAGCAAGGATCTATGATAGTGTGTGAGTATCATAACCGGTTCACTCAATTGTCACACTATGCTCCAAGAGAGATGGATAGTGATGCTAAGAAGCAAAAACGCTTTTTGAAAGGACTGAATGATGGTTTGCAACTACAGCCAATGATCATGGTGTATGCCGACTATTAGACGTTGGTGGACAGAGCAATTGTAATTGAGAACAAGTGTCGAGAGATGGAAGAGAAGAAGAAAAAGCATGACCTTCAATGCCAGTTAAGAAACACTCGTCTCTGTTTTGCTACATAACCAGAATATCAGTCACACCCAATGAATCTGCTTGGGAGTACAGATCAAGATCAATATCAGCAGTCCAATGATGAAGTGCAGCATTTTAGCTCCCAAGAGCCATGTTTGTCACCTCCTACTATCACCTTGATGAAGACAAATACTTCTACTAGTGAGGAAGGTTATGATTGTGGTGAGATTGAACATTATGAGAACGATTGTCTTGAGAAGTTTGTCGAGAACAATCAAAGCCTCAACAACAACAAGAGCTAGAACAGAATGTCCATAAGAAGCAGGTGCAAGAAAATAAATTAAAGTGAAAGTACATCCTTGGAAGTCTAAACAATGTGGATATGATTACCACTCAGGATGTCCATTTGGTCGATGGTGGCGACAGTGCGGCTGCCTCCGGTGAAATCCACACGCCGGCGAGCCATTATTTCACAAGCAGCAAGGAGATGTTGCAATGTGCTGAAAACAAATGTTGCAAGCGTATGTTTCAAGTGTTTCAGATGTTTCAGAGATATGTTGCAATTGTTTTAGATGAATGTTGCAAAGTATATTAGAATGTTGCATATATTGTAATGGTTGTACACATATGTTGCAAAGGTCTGTTCCCAATGTTTCATTTGTGTTTTTGGACGTATTGTTTCAAGTGCGTTTATCTAGATGTTGCATACGTTTCACACATATGCTACAAGTTCTTTATCTAGATATTGCGTATGTTTGCAATGGTTTTCAAGTTGTTTTCATATGTTTTTGCAAGTGTTTCAGAAGCATGCTTCAAGTGTTTCATTTGTCTTCAGACGTATGTTGCAAATGTTGCATCTGGATGTTTCAAAAGTAGATCGGGTGTTGCACATGTTGCAATACGTTTACGAAGCGGAAGGACCACCACGCGCGGTCTGGAGGTGTGGCCAGTGTCCGAGCGGCGCGGGCCTCGCATGGGCACGTGAAACTCAGGCATTTTTTTGTGGGAGCGTGGGCGTGGATTGCTGGTGCGAGCGTGGAAAACTGCAGCACGGGTGTCCGGGTGCTAGTCGTCCCGCTCGTACTATGAACATGACTTGATGACTATTAGTAAATAATAATACTTCTATAAAAATAATAATTGCTGCGCATCAGTCTAGCTATACCTATTATTAGTTACCCACCATATACAAACACAAGAATAGCATTTTCACACCCATAAAAGTCAGCCATGGCACAGTCTTGGGCCCATAAAAGTCGGCTTAGCCTACTCCCAAGTCGGCTATGCGACTCCCCTGCTGGAAACCGACTCGGTTTGACCTTAAGTCGGTTTTAGGCATGTTCTGGACGCAGGGAACTTGGATATTGTGATTTGGACTTGTTTTCTACTGGGATAAAACCATCCCACTCTGTATATGTATGAGAGGATCACGGTCGATTGAGGATCCCAACTTTGAATCAACAAAATCAATCTACAACACCCCTTTTACCCATTTTCCTCTCCACCCTATTGTTCGTCGTGTCTCCCGGCGAGATTCGACAGTGTTCTAGGTAGCCTTGCTGGTCCTAGGACACTCTCCCACATGCTCTTCCCCCATGGGTCTTTTCGGGAGAAGTTTGGAAGTCTACCAAGTGAAGAACGAGCTCTACATCGGCCTAACCAGTCTCTAGATCGATTTCGTCCATCCCGCTGCGTTCATGCTGCGTTGAGGGCAATCCACCGGGTGTGCTAGCCCTTATTGGTGTGTGATCTAAACATGTTCCGGAGTCTACACGCGAGGGCAGAATGAATTCCTTGTGGATACGAAGAACTCTTGCTGTGGAGTTTTTTTTTAATTTTCTTGGTGTGGAGTTTGAACGCCCAACCTAGTGTATCGTGCCGTTCCTTCCACGTACGGTTCCCTGCCTGCAGAAACCATAATTGTTTGCAATTTTTTTTTTTGCTTGGCAGTGGCGCGGCCTGCTCGCTTTGTTGCCTGATGTGCTCATGGTTGCTTCTCATGGGGATCGATCGGCATGGAACGATGGATGGATATCATCGATCCACTCTAGTTCAATTCTCATGGCGGCGGGAGGTCAGAAGCAGCGACCGGGACTTTCCCGAGAACCTTTCTCGAACACGAGCCGCTTTCAAAGGCATGCCTAGTTGTGGTAAGCTGTGTAGTAATCTCATCTCTCTGGTACCACACACACACATGATAGATATAGTTCATTTATGATTATATTTTGACATGATGCAAGCATGCGTGCATGCTATATACAGTCGTAGTAAGTTTATACTCTAACGGTGGTCTAACCTCATCTGCGCACCTTTTTTTCAGATCTTCGTTGGGATTTATCTGTCATTCTGACTCTGATCATAATGTGTGGACTGCTGTTCTTCGCAGCAGCTGAGACTTATATTACCAAAAAGTGGCAGTCATGATAGCATTTGGCCTTCTCTCGGCAGCGGCTACAATCTAAGCAGTTTGGTTGGCACAATAAATTCAAGGCCACCCTTCTTAATTGTTGATGCATGATTTGTTGTCCTCATTTTACTTTTCCCAACTGCTAGACTTATCTTTCTACCTTATTGTCAGTAAGCCTCTTCATTAGAATTTCAGAGTCTTCTATCTAGCTAGGGATTGGAAGAGCTATATATATATATATATATATATATATATCGTTGTAATGTTACTCATTGTGAATTGTATCATGATGATGTATCTAATTGATATTGCCATGTCATATATAGAAATGTGTCATTAAATTGTTGTCTATATGCAACATCCATAATGTACTATTGTACAATTAATGCTATTGTTTCTTAGGGCCTGTTTACTATAGCTCCTCATGCTCTAGATTCTCTTTGAAAGCTGATTCTCTTAAATAAGTTATTCTCTGTACCTGAAAATGTTTATCTAGAATAAACTCTACACATATAAAGACTCTCTGCGCAGAGTGAATCACGAGAAGCTACTTTTTTTTAGCTCTTAGCCCCCTAGTTCATTTTAGAGACTTTGTGACCATTTGACCATGTTTTTGTGGTGCACCGTATGTTCCTGTTAGATTATGTGATCCACCATCGTATCATATGGTGGGGAAAATTCTAGAATACTATCTAGACATTAGAGGAATTTGGTAGCAAGACGGTACCATAAGATTCACACACGGTATTTGGGGACTGGTGGATCATCTAGTGTTGTCTACGACTATCAATTTTTTCTAACAGCTCGCAACCTCTCCACTCTCTATGTAAGTGCTATCCGTGACTCATTTGAAGTTGCTCTTCCATTTCACCCCAAAGTTTCTAGCACTTAGTGAGAATTATGAAGTAATTGGAGAGCCACCAACTGTGAAATAATTGGAGAGGCACCCAAGCCCGAAATAAGATTTAAAAGTTAGCCTAGCATACAACCGGTGCTTTAGCTTGGGTTTCTTGAGTTTAGAGGAAGACTTGTCTTACTCTTGGTGTTTGCCAACATCTAGATGCCCCGAAGGAGGACTTGATGACCTTTTTGATGAAGCAGTTATGAGAAAGCTCTAAGAAGACATGTAAGTGGTATTGAAACCCACCATTCCGGAGTGATGAATAGTATTCACTAATGCAGTGAAGCTTAACCGAGTCTTGGTGACTTAGGTGGTCTAGCCTAGATTAGGAGTTGTGGCATGCAACAACCCGAGACTATGGAAAAACTTGGTTCTCTTTGCCTTCTCTATGTATTCCGTTGCAAGTTTTGTTGAGTGGCATCTAGGATGCATGGTAGTGTGTGTATGTTTTGTTTTTGCAAGAGCAACTCTCTAGCAGGGCCCTACTTAAGCCCCCATAGCTAAATATGGGTGCTCAGACAAAAAAACACAACTCCAGTAGGGCCCCTATCAGAGCCCCAAATTTGGGTGGGCATCCAAATCCTCTCTAGGGATCCCATTCCTAGGGGATCACCTACAGGCCCCCATCCCACAGTTATGGTAGTTCCTCCCCCGCGCTAGCATGGAAGCACTGATGCGAGTAGCTCCCCTAGTGGCACGACCGCATCTCTCCTCGCACGACAGCGAGTCCGGCAACGCGGATCCTTCTCTTCACCACGCGGATAGCAAGCTCCAACGGCCAGATCCATAGAGGGCAAAGACGGCAAGCTCGGCGGCGGGCGGATCCCATGGCCGGCTCCCTCCCATCCCATGGCCGGCTCCCTCCCCTGGTCAGACCTCCACAGGACGTGAAGAAAAATAAAAGAGAAAAAGGGAGGGAGAGTGCCATTGAGAGGCAAGTCCCTTGTGTCAGTGGCTATAGGAAGGAATTTGAAGGCCTTCATTTGGGTGCTACTGCTCGAGTAGAATGTGATAGAACCACCCAATTTATACAAGATCAAGTATGGTTGTCCCTGTTTAGCATGTTGACGCGCACATACTTTCACTTATATAAACCCGGTAGTCCGTCGAGTGTCACGAACGACCTCGATAAATCAACATCACAACCAAGATCGCATGATTAAGAAAATACACATCACATACACAGAGTTGTAGTGGAAATAATACTACAAATGGGTTCACAAATAATAGTACAAGTTTGGGTTTCAAAACTAGTTAAGGGAAACAACATAGCTTTCAAATGATTACATTAATATAAGTTCCAAATAGATTGCTAGCATAAGTGACATCCTCTGATAAAAGCATATAGATAAGAAATAAATATAGAGTCATTGAGCCCACCGGTGGTTAGTCACCCTCTTCCGCAGGCCGAGAACTTCACCTGCAACATGGTGGGATAAACCCTGAGTACTTGAATGTACTCAGCTAGACTTACCCGATAGGAGAGAAATAAAAAGACACTCAAGGATATGCAAGACTTATTTAGTGGAGCTGGATGGATAGCATAACTTTGCAAAAAGAGCATTATTATCATGAGTCCTTACTTTCAATCTTTTATTCAAGTTTTAGCATCAAGTTCAGTGAAGCTTATCATGACTAACTTTGCACCTATTCTAGAGCAATCACTTAATTAATAAGCATCTCAATAGTAACCATATCCGGTTTATCATATCATCATCATAACCATCATGTTCCATCCATTACTACGAGGAAAGAAACTCTATCAAGTTCTCACTATCCGGGAGAGACGGTGATTTGAATCGATTTCAACCAGCTGGGAATTTATTCCTAACACAAACCCAGACATACCTGCACCAAGGTAGTCTTAGGTCACCTTTGGTACAACTCAGGTCCAATTCGCGGGTTCGAACAGCGCCGCACAATCAGGGACACTAACGGATGCTAGGTCGATCAGGACTCTAACCTACCCTTGGCCTCACACCGGCTCCCCGCACATCCTTACTAGTGTGCGCACTTTGACAGAACGATTCCCGGCCTGAGTTGAGCTACTTGGCTTCACGGTCGGAATGACTTATACGTCCAGCTAAATGATAGGCATGCGTTTAGGGCCTTCAAGGATCCGGTCCTTAATCGACACAGACAAAATCACTATAAGTCATCACACCACCAACATATAAGATTCCGCCCGATCTTCATTTATTCATCATCATATGGTTATTTTGCACGATAGCAATTAAAGCCCATCGTGCTCAAGTATCCACCTATATCTCGTAGGCGACAGGAAATCACCCGACTTCTACCGGTTTAAGCATGGCTAAGCATAGATCATCATATTCATCTAGTAAGAGTACATGTATTGATATATATTGGACAAGGTAGGGAATATGCACCAACGGTTTCATCCAACTCCTATCACCTAATGCATCATATAAAAGTTATACTCATGTGCATTTATAAAAGAGGGTAGGAGACTTAGAATGCTCCGAGGATTGCTTGGGATCTAAAACAAGTCAGTTTAGTTAGCTCGCACCGTCTTGGTGACATCTTCAGTCCTAGTACTTGCTTAGTCTTTCCATCTTCGGGATAGGTCTACCATACACCATCTTCGGGTTAGGCTCCAACATCACGTCCTTCACGTGGTGCATCTAGCGTACCTAGATGAGATGCAAAATGCAAGTACATGAATGCGAAGAATGGTAATACGAATGCATTACATAAAAGCGTTCAAGACAAGCACAAAATTATGCACGGCCTAGGCACCTAAAGTGATTTAACTAAACACTATTCAAGCACAACAGGTGGATATGGCAAGCATATCGAGCATGATATACCCGTTAACTTAAGTTCAGCTATTGCAAGCATTTGTCAATCAAGAACTAACAAGTTTAGCCAAACAAGAGTACACATGTACAGAAATCTGGACAGCAGCACAACAGTCACTTGTTTTAACCATAACTGGAGTTACAAACATGCAATAAATGTGATCTTGGACTTTCTAGAAATCTAATGAAATTGTCTACAACTTTGTTATTCATACCAAAAGCTAATTCATAGGTTAACATGATCAAACATGACAATATTTCTGATCTACACAGACGAGGACAGAAAACTGACAGTAACTTCAGAGATGCATATCTAGAGTTCTATCTATCCAACAAACATTATATTTAGCTTTCTAGAAATATTATTAAGTTATCTATAACTTTCTTATTATCATTTTAAGATGATTTCATAGCCAACAAGGCCAACAACATAAAGAAGACAACTATGTCTAGATTTGGACAGAATCTGTCATTCTACTTTGAACAGCAATAACTCTCCTATTATCACCAATACATGATTCTATGTTTAAATAAGTCAACCAAAGCAATCATTCAAATCTGTACAAAGCATAAGCAAAATCTGACAATGGGCTTGCCGGGTGCATAACTCCGAAACTACCAGGCCTATGGTCATGAAATTTTTAACACAAGCAATATAAGAAGATTATCTACAACTTTGGTATTTACCACGTCTTCAGAAAACATCATTTGATTCACGAAGTTAGCATCACAATAGAAATTGCACATGCAGCCATTTTAGAATATAACACTTTGACATTTCACTTGTTTTGCTAACGAAGGGCATACCCACATGAGCCATTCAAAGAACTTCAACCACCACTAATATACTTAGCTACACTTTATTGAAACACCCAACACTCAAGCATCACCAAAATACATTTACTAGCTTTATCTATAAATACACTTCTACTAACCCTTTCTCCTAATAAATATATATATATATATGTTATTTTAGTGATATATGAGAAAAACTAGTTTGGGGTGATATTTTTATGAGTGGTAGGTGCTATCAAAACATAGCTTTTGCACAAATTTCACATGCTCAGGTTTTATATATTAATTACTATGAAAAAGACAAATTGTTATTGCAAGAAAAATAAGTGAGGGCAAGATAAATCTAAAGATCAACATTTTCCATAAATACAGAGCCATGTTAGGGTTTCTCAGGCGACAATATCACCATGTCAAGGCAAAGGAACCACATTTCACATTTTTGCATATATATAAATTATTTATAAATCATTTAAAACCATTTATCAAGCACCAAACAAGTTAAATCAATAACTCACTCATACTGTATCCAATGAGCATGAAATTTTTACCACAGCACACACATATCTGTAGCCTACCATAAAATTTCACCTCATTTGGAGGACCACAACTTTATATATGAATTTATTCCTAGAAAACTCTAATTAACATAGATAAATAAAAACAACAAAAACATTCTACTAACACATGTCATAACATGACTCTACTGCATAGATCTAATCTCAAGGATTCCAAAAAGTCTTCATTTGCTATTTTACGATTTTTCTACGATTTACTAAGATTTTCTAAAGTTTCAGCCGATTAAATGCAATAAACAGAAAAGATAAAAGAAAAAACATGTTTGCATCGGGAACCCTGGACTTTCCTCTAATTAACTAAGCCCAGATCTAAAAAATCCTTCTCTCTGGTAATCTTGCATCAGGAACCCTACAAAGAGTTTCTATTTGCTTTTTCACCCTTCTTCTTTCTGTTGACACAGAACAGAGGACAGAGCGGAGGACGTCGACGGAGGCTCAACTCCCGGCCGGTCAGCGGCCCTGCCAGCGGCGAACGGCTTGCTCAGGCCCGCGCGCATCCGTAAGAGCCCATGGCTTGGCTCGGGGATGGCATAGGCGGCTCGACCATGCGAGCCCACGGCTCGGTGGGGCGCGGTCGACGGCGGCGAGGCGCTCCAGCAGCGGATGCAACCGGCGAAGGGGTGCACGATGTGCGGCGTGAGCTAGAGAAGGTGATGCCGTGCTCGGTTGGGATGGAGAGAGAGCGCAATAGTAGGGAGCAGGCGGTGGCAAGGGAGCACGGCGCCGGCGACCATGGCCAGAAGGGCGGCGCGAGAGAGGGAGAGGAGGAAGGGGATGGGGAGGGCGAGGCGAGTGAGCAGGGTGCGTCTGCCACTGCATTGATGCGAGGGGGAGGTAAGGGCACGCGGTAGCGGCACTCGGCAATGGTGGGGGCGCGGCCAGCTCATGGAGGCCACGTAACCATTTCGACGAACACCTGGTGGGCGTGGTTTAGCCAGACTTCAGGTCCAAATTTCAGCATATTCGGGTCTTGGGTGCTATAGCAAAGTTGTTCCTCTTTGGCTGGTCTCTCGTCCCTATTAAGGGTGCACGACCATTATAGACCGCCATTAGCGGTTAATTAAGCCCAAAGTGACAGTGTCAGTGCGTTGACAGCGGTTAAACAAACCCAAGATTGCTGACCAAAATAGAGTCAAACTTAGTCCAACTTTTTATATGCTCTTCTCCGAAACATATAGTCCAACTTTTATTTTTGTCTCAACTTGAGGTGTTTAACAAATTTTAGAGAACGTGGAACGCCAATGTCAATGACGATGAATTCCGGACTTAGAATTATTTAGAGCCCAGAAACAGCAGCTGATTCAATATTGAGTCCTCTGTTTGAGCCACTTAGGAGTTGAATCAGGGCTTGGTCCAAAAATAAAGTTTGTTGTACTCCACTCAAAGTTCAACTTTTATTTAAGGTCAAACTTCAACTTGTTTTCCCACTATTATATGACCTTGGTCAAAGCAGCATCATGATAAACCCTAAATTAGAGTTTTAGACTGATTGAGGCATTTTCTCGGTATTTACTCAACATGAACCCTTTATGACTTTTGTTGTAGAGTTCAGTTAGAGTCATTTGGGTGAGGTAGCAAGGTTTGGTCGACATCCCATGTTCACATTCACCTGATGAAGCAATTCAAGAAAGATTATAACTTATCATTTTATGTGACTTCTTGGCTCCAAACTTCATGAAACTTTTCAATAGTCAATGTAGATGGAAATAGATGTGAAGCACATGAAAAGGGGCACCTTCCACATTACTCAAGCTTACATTTGAAAAGGGTCAACATGTAAGCAAGGTGTATTGTCCAAGTTCAAGTTGGGACTCAATTTCATACATTTGACCTCATCACTTTCATCACCACTTCAAAAATTTTAGACTAGAGCTCTCAATCATCACTTGACATAACTTACTTGAGTCCAAACTTGTTGCTTAACTTGTGACTAACACCTGGGGTGTTACAGCCCTCCCCCCTTACGAGAATCTCGCCCCAAGATTCGGTGCGAAAGACTTTTAAGGGAAGAGAAGCATGTCATCCATTTTCCATCATCTGTGATAGCATTAGGTTACTTAGCTCTGAGCATCAGAGAGTCTAATTTGGTCAAGACACTCTTTGATACTTGTTCTTCGTAGAAGATTTTGTCTGAAGAATTTCCTTCATTGATTTCCATGAAGCATTGTTACTCTTGAGGTGAATCCAAGATAGCACAGTACTTCGTTCTTGGGATACGGAGAGCGTTTTGGATCATAAACTAACTACTCATAATTATCTATTTCTCCAGGGGATATAGCATGTATATGAACAATCATGTTCTAGAAAACCTTTCTTGTCAGGAAACTGGCCTACCAACGAAAGGTGTTTGCGTTGCTAGAGACTGTCAAATCACTTAGATGCCAACTGATGAAACACTACATAAGGTTCCATGTGTGCAGTTCTCTTTCTCTAATGACAACACTGTATTATTTGAGTCGGTTGATAGAGCAGTGAATGTGATAGCGGACTCTATCAGCTCAGCGTTTTCAATGATCAATATTTAAGGGGATCGTCGTATCAAGCTGCAACAGTTATCTGGTTTGTTGTAGAGGCATCCTCTTGGGTAAAAACACCCAACGAGTACCCAAGGATGAACCCATGTTAAAGATTTCTATTGAAAAGGAGAATAGTGATGCTCGGAGGACAACAGTGGTCGAAGATTTATTCACAAAATTCAAAAAGCAGTCCTCTACCAAAGTAGCTTGAGTACAACTTTCCCTCATGGTATAATTACAATCCAACAAAGCTAACTTGTTGAACTACTTTTGACATTGAGGCTTTCTTTCTAATGTCATTCAATAACTCAAAATCATAATCTGAAATATGTTGTTTGACCTTTTCAAATTGTTTTCAACTCGCAATGGCACAAATTGACTTGTAGAACACCTTGACTACTCAAGCATTGTTGATATGAGAGGGCAAAAGCAAGCCACAAAGGGGTGCAAGGAGTCTTCTCTAGGGCATCTAAAGAATTATCTAATGGTAAAACATTGACCATGTTGCTAATCTTGGCATCAATTACAAACACAACCTTCTAACATGAGGGATGATAGCAGTCAACAAAGAAATCATAAAATCTGTACACCTTGGTTTTCAGTTCATATCTCACAAACTTCTATTCCATTGTGCACAAATTTTGGTAGGCATATAGATCCAAGAGTCCTCTAACTACTAACCAAAATTCAGCTTAAACGAACACCGTTTGACTATCCAAACAAATCATCTACCAAAACTGCTTTGTTCTGAATTTTTAGTGAGCCGAATAGATAAAACATCTCATAAATCCGATGCTTTACTCAACCAATCCTCAAACCAACTTAAGACATCAAAGTACCCTAAGCAAGGAATGAGCTTGCCAAGTTTTGTGACAATCCAGCCATGTTTGATCCTCTAATCATCGGCTTTAAGGTAATCGGTTTAGTGCCATGAAATCTGGATAGATTTCCTGTTCTTCTTTTTCTTTGCATCACATTGTAGAGTGTTTTCTGCACTCTCTAACTCTTTTACAGAAGCAACAACAGCTTTCTCACTGAGGATGGAGACTAGGGTTTTTCCTTACATGCTTCTCAGGAAACAACCTCAACCGTAGATTTAGACATCAACTCGATGATGCATAAGCACCAGGCTTGTGGGCTATTTTTGTAGGGCACAAGGCATATTCCATGTGGAGGGATAGTCCTACAACGATAAGGAACCGTTTCTAACCATCCTCCTGTGCTTCGTCTAATAGAGTCCTGAACAAATCCTTTTGCAGCACCTGATATAGAAGGATGCTGACCGAGACTAGGAACGTGCTTTCTCTAGCTCTTTACTTGGCTAACATAGCATCATACACTATCTGTGTGATTGTCCAAGATGGAATTGACTTGACGACATAGGGTCTAGAGAAGAAAGCAGTACTGGCATCGCTGACCGGCTTTGCTGGTTCTTTACTTAACATTGTTCAGTGAGATATAGCCTTCGTAGCTACAAAAGAGTCGTTACCTAGCTGGAGATTAACTTTCCTACTGGTAACTAATTAGTTGTTTTCCAACACATAAAAAGCTCCAAATTTTCCTTTTTGATGGCAGCAATTGTAGTGGATGTGCAAATAGACAGTCGCCATGGAAGTCAGCAGAAAAGGGGTCACACCGAGGAAGGTCAGTTTTTGACTACATGACCATCTTGCACATAAAGATCAAGACATGGACAGAAAGCAAATAAGCACTAGGTGACCTATTACAACACATAATATCTCCACCCATTATCGTCTGACTGATAACTTGTCCAACGTTAAGTGTTGTATACCTTTCTGATCCAACAGGGATGACATAAGCTGCTCACTAGATGACCGATGTTATTATAGGGATAGTCAAATAGAGTCACTTGTCTACCACCTCTTGTCGTCTGTTATTGTTTATATCAGTGATCTATTCTTCAAAGGTTGCCTCTTGACAACCTTTAGGAGGAAGCCCTACTACATCTGGTCCAACATAGGGATCTTTCGATTGGATATGGAGAGATAACCAAGGAAAAGCTCATGAGGAGACAACTCATCGGGGTAGTTCCATAATGGGTCATGACTAGAAACCTCAATACCAACGTGTGCCGAGCAGCACAACCTTGTGTTGGCTGCCATAGGAGGCTCTCGTTTTTGTCGTGGCACCGTATATCGCTAATCGTGGCACCATTACTGAACCTACAACCCACAAGAGTTCTCACATGGCATAAATTGGGTTTCATAGGGGCAAGCACCATGTGAAGGAGGGATAGCAGGATAAGGTAGTCACAAGATTAGGAGTCAACAAGGGAGGTCCAAGGTAAAGGCATGGCACAAGAGAAACATAGATTAGCTAACGAAGACAACTAAGCATGAGACTCTTGCTTTATTTCCTTATACGCCTTGTGTCCACTTAGGTGACTACCAGATAAAGATTAACATGAGATTTGTTCTTGCTGAGCAGTAACATGAGATTAAGACTGATAAACATCCGGAGACTCGAAAGAGTTGGAGACAAAACAAATGAGATTCGAGGGACAGAGCCGATACACTGACTAGGGATTGAGTTGATAAAGCAACGACATGATCTGCGAGGTCAAGGTTCCAAAGCCAAGGCAGATAGAGATTAGCGTTGCACCAGATCATCTGTAGGATAAGGAGCAGAGATGTCCGACAAGGATTTTTGGGTAAGGTCTTCACACACAGGAGCAAGACATCCATGACATATGCAAGCATTTAAGGGAACTAAGGTTGGGCTCACGGGTCAAGCAAAGGCATAGATACACAAACATTCAAGGGCTAACAATCACACACACAGGCTCAAGCTCCTAAGCAAGGGAATCTACTTGAAGACAACCATGAGATCGTCATAACTTGGGGGTTGTTCTAGGATAAGGTTGTTCACATTCACATGCTTTTACCGAGGACAAAAAGGGTGACAACTATGGTACCACCTAGATCGCAACACATTCACACATATACATCATGGTAATACCTAGAAAGCAAGCAACCACATGTCTACAGAACTAATGTGCAGATAACTTGAAAGGAAGAACCTGACATTATATTTAAAAGAAAAGCATGTGCAGGCTTCTAGCAAGGTATCACTACTAGTTTTAGTTTTCAAAAGGGTGAAGTTTTTGCCATCTACTAACTTGTCATCTACTTCCTTTGGAAGCGAACATACAAGACAATGCTAATCACACACTATCTTTAAGCACAGCTATTCTAGCGGCATGGAATAAGGCATTTTGTCTAGCTTCACACATGGAAGATAGTAACATCGCATTGATCACAAGTTACTTATTCTCAAAACAAAGGTGAGGGGATCATATTTATGCACAAACACAATCATGATGCATGACCGTCCTATTCATCCTCACAAAATTGTCAGCCTGAGGTGGCAATCACGTTCTATTTCGGTGGCATAACACATATTCTCTCAATATATAGCTAGTCATCAGCTACATTCAATCTACACATTCGTGGTTAGCGCACCTGCAGAAGATTCCATTTCAGCCCAACCCCATAATTATATGTATGCGGAAATGAAAATCTAGAATCTGGTCTCTAGGTTCCATTCTAAATACTTCCATATATATATATATATATATATATATATATAACTTCAAAAAATTTAAACTAGAGCTCTCAATCATGACTTGACATAACTTACTTGAGTCCAAACTCGCTGCTTAACTTGTGACTAACACCAAGGGTGTTACATGGAAGCACAAAGTTGGGTCAACAAAAAATGAGGGTGAGTACCTAAATAAAAAATAGGAGCCCTGAAAAAGTGCTATTGGTGTTATTCCTAGTCCACTCCCAGTGCTTCATGCTCCATGTAGTCAGGATGACATAGATTGTGCCCTCGTTTTTCATACTTTTCAACTAACAACCAAGAACTGTGAGAGTAACGCACCAATAGTCAGTATATGTTTCCAAGATATATCAGATATGAGGTTTTTTTGACTGTTTTTTTATTTATAAAAAAGCCGTCAGACTGGAGAGAAAAACTACTCCAGCAAAAAAAGTCGTTCCAATTCTAATAGCAATACTGTCCAAAGTGACCAAAGCCGAATCGACCCCTCCGAGACCGGTCCCTGTCCAGTGTCAACCAAGTCCATCGTCGGAAGCCGGAAGCGAAACAGAGCCGCTTCTCGGGTTCCATGGCCATGAGCACGCCTCGCTGCTGTGGGAGCTGCGGTGGATGCACCGCGTCATTGACCACACCGTCTCCCACGCCATAGTCTACAGCTTCTGCGGTGGGCTGTGGATGCTCCACGCCGGCCTGGCACTCGGGATCCTGGGCCGCTACGCCGGCGGCGCCGCGGGTGCCCACTTGGCCGACGCAGGGATCTCCGCGGCTTATGTCGGCCTCTGTACTCTCTTGCTTTGGCCTGTCGCCTTGTATCTGTTCGGGCTGTGCGGGGCGGTCGCGGCGATGGAGTCCAACGAGGTGAGGCAAAGAATCGTGCATTCCGCTCTACTGCAAGCATAGTTCGTTTGTTATTACCACTTGCCAATAGCTTCTCGATTACTCGTGCTCTAGTTTACTTGTTTCTGTAGTTCCCTTTGTACTTAATTGTGCCTGCAACTCACTCTATTTTTGGACTAGGCACCGACTCCTAAACCTCGGAGACAATGCAGGGAAATTTTTTGGGCAGTGTTCGTACACCTTGTTAAAGACTTCAAACTCGCCTCGTGGCTTCTTTTTATGTTCGCGACAGCTGGACTTTGGGTGCAAAGGAGCACATCAGGAAAGGGTTGTTTCGCTGAAGAGTTTGGTTCTCTAGTCTTTGACATAAATGTCATCAGCATTGCAGTTATCCACTTGTTTGTTGTCTGCCCAAGGTGGATCCATGAGTGGAGAACAGGCCAGAGGAGCTGAGAAAGCTTAAAGCATTAGCTGCAGGTACGCATCTATTTGCTTTGGTGCTTATTCGTTGCTAACAATGGCCAGAACATTTGATTAATCTAGTTTGATTTCTCATAAGCTATTCACTTGTGGAAATTTCTGTACGTATGCAAATGAAATAAAACGATATATAGTTCCAATTGTGTCTGCTGCCAGCTTCGATGCTATGTTTGGGACTTTGGGTAATCAAGTTGTTGTGTGAACCTTGGCAGTATATATATAACTAAATTTTGTGCTTGTCCATATTTTAGTTCTGACCTGGAAGCACTTCAGCAAATTTTAAATTCTCTTGTGTAGTCATAACCGAAAAGTGAGTTGAGGCTTTGGTCATTTCCATCCATTTCTTTGGATGCCTGGCATGCTGTTTGGAGTTTCTCTATTTATAGAAGTAATATCTTCTCAGCCCTCAAATATGCAAAGCCACCAGCTAGTGTTAACCTGAAAAAGCTTTATGTTTATTTATTGTTGATTATTGCTATTAGATCATCTTTCCAGATATTAATGGAAAGTTAGATTGCCAAAACTTCTTCCCTAACTTTGCTGTTTAGGGCATTAGCACTGTTCTATATGTTTTGATTGGATAAACTGATTATCACTTGTGTTTTGCATCGTTCTTCCCTAATTTTTGTGTTCCGAGTGTTCATATTGGGCCGTGGAATGAAAAGTGGGCTAGTGAAGTTAATTATTCACAGGTGCACATTAAATTCTAACTGATAATCTTATATGTACTCCACTTTTATCTACTCACAGCCTTTGTGCCACTAAAATTTTCTTGTGCTCACTCTAACTCACTAACTCGGAATTAAAGCTTCAATAAGTACCAGGGGCACTAGACCATCCGTCTTCGAATGCTCTTGACCTCTTGTCCTCTTTTCCGCTTCTATCATACGAACAACTGCCATGATGTTTCCTTGATAAAATATAGTGTTCTTTTGACAGAATGAGATAATTAATAGTTTCCTCTGTCCATTTCCTTTATTTAATTTGTACGAGTTGACATATCTTGTTGTCATAGAGAAAGATTGGATTGAATCTTTATCTCTTGATCTTTCTTTTTTTTTCTGTTTGACACACTCTCAGGCTCCCTTATCCTGAGTCCTCACTGAACTTTTCCTGTAGAGCCTAATTGATACAATATCACATTTCCTAGATTAACCATGTCTTTCATATCTAGCCTGAGTTATGTTGGTAAATTTGATCGGTCTAGTTGTCTCAGTAATTGGTTTCATGTCAGGCCGTCAGAGTAATGTTTAGTTGCTGCTTTAATTCTGAATTTCCATGCAATCCTTTTACTTTATAAAAATTCAAATGGCCACACTTGACTGAGCATAGCAAAATGTGGGTTGAACTTTTGGTTATATGTTATTATATACATTTCTTTCCAGGGATGCTGTTTGGGCTTCCCTTTTATGTAGGTGATACCTTTCAGCTTCCAAATTAAATATGCAGAGCATGAGTTAGTCTTACCATAATATAGTTGCCTTAAAAAGTTGTGTTGATCTATAGTTGACCGTTGTCTTGACTTCAGTATTGATTCTTCATTCCAGATATTAACAAAAAGTTTGTTTACTACTGATTATATATAGCTGTTAGATACTGCTTCCTCCATTCCAAATTATAAGATGTTTTGGCTTTTCTAGATACGTAATTTTTGCTATGCACTTAGATATACACTGTGTCTAGATAGCTATGTATCTAGAAAAGCCAAAATGTCTTGTAATTTGGAATGGATGGAGTAGCTGATTTGGTGTGTAAAACATTAGCACTGGTCTACATGTACTGATTGGACATTGATCATCACGTGTTGTGTCAGTATTTTTTTTTTAGTTTTGGCTGTGTGTGTTCATATTGGGCCATGAAATAAAAATGTCCTAGTGAAGTTAATTATTCACAGGTGCATATTAATTTTTTGCTGATAGGTATTGCACCTTTTTAGAGCCATGATGGTACTAAAATTTTCTTCATAGATACCCATTAACCCAGGATAAAAGCTTTAATAAGTATGGGCTCAAGGCCTGCCAATATTTTGTCTTCTTTTTCTACTTTTATCGTATGAACATGCACCATGATATTTTCTTGAGAAAAGATAAGGTACTTATTTTGATGGAGTGAAATGGTTTCCTCTGTCTATTTTCTTTGTTTGATTTGTAAGAGTAGATATCTTATTATATTTTAAAGATCATAAATGAATTTTTATCTCTAGTTCCTTTATCTTTTGGCACAGTCTCGAACCCTGAGTCCTCATTGTACTTGTCAAATTGATTGATTGGTTCAATAGCACATTTTTTAGAATTTACCATGTATTTCATATCTAGCTGGAGTTATGTTTGGTACATTTGATTTATCTAGTTGCATCAATAATTGGTCTTTTGCAGTTCATTGGTCACTCTAGTCAAATCAGGTCAAATGTTGCCAATTTGTTGGCTATGCTGTCTTTGTCACCTGCTTATCTCATATGAGATTGAATTGGCACAACATCCAAGCAGGTGCTGGTTTTAGATGTTATTACCCCATTCATGTGTAGAGGTTAAGGGTGTATTTGGTTCCTGGACTTAACCTAAGCCTAGCTAGAAGTTAGCCATGGCCAGATTAGGCCTGGTTGTAAGAGTATAAGGAGGTTGTGTTTTGATGTGCTAAACTTGGTACAGCTAGCATGTTTGTGTGGAATGCTTGTTGTGTGTGCAACCCTTTCTTGAGTTTGGTGAGTTTACCTCCGTCACCATTCAATTCTTGTGCAAATTAAATTAAATTGTATTCCCATTATTGAACAGATCTGCTCTAGAAATCACCTAGACAACAACCAATTAAACCAATGTCCTAGGACGCTTTATGAATAATCACTACGTCAGAATTGCACTTCACTGCTGGTTCAAAATACCCCATCACTGTCGGATTTTAAACCGGCACAACCATACCGGCAGTAATGAGGGTAAGCTATCACTGTCGGTTCCTACAAACTGGCAGTGTTCTTCAACTTCACTGCCGGTTCTTTACACAACCGGCAGAGTTCAGTTCAACCAACACTACCGGTTCATAAGACCACCCGGTAGAGTTTATTTCCACCAACACTGTCGGTTTGTGTTTGAACCGGCAGTGTTATCGTATGAATCACTGCCGGTTTGTGACAAGAACTGGCAGTGATGGCTAAGCCAACGCTGCCGGTTTGTGGCTCCAGCTGGCGGTGCCATCACTACCGGTTTGTTGCTAACCGGCAGTGATGTTTACGACAACACTGCCGGTTTTCTGCTAACCGGCAGTGATGTCACGTTCGCATTTTATTGTTTTATAATTTATTTTAATTTATATTTTTTCGTGGAATCGGGTTTCGCTTTATATACGCTACTTAGACGACAGGTCCATCAATATTAAACATTACAAATGTTACGGTTACAGTTCAAATATTCTTATCAAGATCTCGATCCCTCAAAACAAAAAAGAAATGTTCTCGGACTTCACAGATTGTGCAATGCTTCTCGGACTTCTTACAATAATCTGGCGAGCCGCTCTGGGCCATACTGGTCCTTGAACTTCACGGATTGTGCAATGAAAAATACTCCATCTTTTTCTAATACCTTGGCTAAGATGAATTTTACCAGCTCCGATTGCAGCGCGACGATCTCCATGTCTAACAACCTTTCATGGTTATATTTCTTGCGCTGTCATTCAAAAAAGATGATATCCAAAGAGGAATCAGTAAATCATTTTGTTGAATGATTAACAGACATAAATGAAATGGGGATTATACACACCAACTTATCGGCTTCTTTCGATTTCCCACCGATGTAGCGAAGCATTGCCCACATTACATAAAACCCGCATTCATTATTTCCCGCCGGCTGTTTTAGGTACTTTCCCTCCATTTCGACAACCTTGAATGGGACCTGCGTCCCATCGATATGTCTTCTTCGGACACTGAGCAACATTAAAAGGAGAAACGTTAGAAAGCGGTATGTGTGATTAGAAAATAATATGTTAGGATCGCTTACTAATTCAGCACTGCCACCAGTGCATCCAGATGATGAAATAGTTTTTTCTTTGAGTCCCACACCTCGATCAGATTTTTGGCAAGATTAACACAAATGAAGATGAAATGGTGGCTGCAATCACAGAATCTAAATTATTGAATAATCTTAACGAAAAAAGAAGCATAAAATTAAAAGTTGAGAATACATACTCGTAGTTGTAGGCTAGAAGTATGTGGGTTTTGTTCTTCATCTTGAATTTATCGAAAACAACAATCAATCTCTGTTTTATGTCTTTCATGTCACATCCATGGAGGCCTAGACATGTCTTCTCATTGACTCGCAAGAGGTCCAAGAAGCCTATGTTATCCCATTTGCTTTTTAGAATGCAAAATTTTGCTATACACCTACATAAAATCATGGGAAGTGCTCAAAAGTTAACAATTTATGTCCCGAGAGAGTAGTTAATTGTAATATTGTGCGTGTAGGGTACTTACATAGTTCACAGCATCAACATTTGTGTATCGAGAGAACGTTTCTGGTATAGCTGGAACAAGCACTCCCACTCGACATCGAATTTCTCTTCTTTAGGATAATTAAAAACATGTGGCGAATGGATAATATCCTAAAAACCAATGTCCTCCATCTCTGTTGTTTGAGCCATGTAATATTCATGCAACTGGCACATATATGTTGTCGAATTTTTATACTCATGATCAGGAACCAAAAGATTTCACCTTTAATACTTCATTGCCAATGTTGCCATCCCTTGTACATCATAATAGATGGTCGCAGCCTCTTCCATGGTTAATTCAGGGTTGTCTTCGACGAACTTCTGTATCTTCCTTAAATCTTCATTGTGTATTTCATCGGATCTTGTTGTAGCATACTGATTCTGTGTTTGCCTTTCGAATTCGTACTTCAACAAAAACGGAGGCAGTGAGGCACAGAGATTGAAGAAACTAATACAATCTTCCTTCGAGATGTGCTGTAAATTTTCCTTCCATCAAGTTTGTAATGCTGCCACTAAACGACCTTTTTCTTTTTTGTTGGTCCACTTTGGGAGCATTAGCGACCGAATCCAAGGACCTTTTCTATGACTGCGAGGATGCCTTTGATCTTGTTTTGGGCTGAGGTGGAGGAGGAGGAGGAGGAGGATGACGACAAGAATTCTGTTTTCTTGGGGCTGATGAAGATGGAGGAGGAGTCTTCTCTTTTCTCGGGGCTGATGAAGATGGAGTCGGACGAGGAGGAATAGAAGGAGACCTTTGTCTTTTCGGGGGTGATGGCAAGGGATGAGGAGGGGAGTGATCTCTGTTGGGAGATGGTGAGTGATCATCGTGGGTGGGCGAAGACTCGCAATCGTCCTCATCATCAGAGGACAATTGGTGGTCAAGCTTAATGAAGCGGTTGCGCTAGGCCACTTGAGAGCCCTTGTTATGACCAAGTTTTGGCCTGTCTTCCGCTATGGGGTACTCAATATGTATCTTGTTATACTTCTTATCAAGTATTCTATCAATGGTGACACGAGCATACCCCTATGGAATTGGGTGGCCATTAATGGTCCTGTCTCCTGTAGGCTAGGCCTGGCCGAGCGCCACCTTGTTCTTTGTCCGCTCCTGATGGATGTACAACTTGACATTGATGGGTTCAGTGATGTCGTCCACCGGATGAGGCACATTCGCATCTTCTTCATCGAGTGGGGTTGATCCGCAGCTACTGCGACCCCTAAACTGTGGGCTAAAGGCAGTAGGAGTAGGGTTTTGTGGTACTCCTGACCCCTTGGACAACAAAATCTGCTGGACTCATGCTTCAACAGTCGCCTCAATCCGTGCGTCCATTCTTTCTTCCATCTCTTTTAGTCGCCTCAAATACTCTGCCTCCTGATCCGCTCTACCCCTCGAGCGGCTCCGGTAAGTGTTAGATTCATGGGGGAATGCTACTTTCCAAGGAACAACACCGGTTCCTCTAGTGCGACCAGGGTGCTCCTTGGTTCTCAGTGCTTGGGTGAGCACGTCTTTCTCCCTATTAGAAGTGTGAGTCCCTTGCCTCACCTCCTCAGTTACCTAGGAGATTCTCTGGATGAGTTTGCTCATGAGTTGATTTGTGGAGCTAAAGCTCCCGTCCTCTGCATGGCGTACATTCCTCCCCATACAGTATATTACCGATCTTAGCTCCCAATCGGCGGTCTCAACCTAAATGCCTTCCTCAGCAAGGCGATCCATCTTTTCAAGTTCTGTTTCAAATTCTGGCATCTTTTTGGCATAGCCACGAGAGCCGAGATGATGAGGATTCGTCACTTTCTGCGAGTTCTCCTTATTCTTTGTGCTCAGTTCTAAGTACTCCTCGGATAACCTATATTCCTTGAAATCCTGCCATAAGTCCTTCTTCTTGCTAAACTGTCCACCATTGAAATCTAGCTCTTTATTTTGGAGGACAAAATTCTTGTACAACGTCCCCTTGAAATTCTTGAAGCATGTCCCCATGATTTCTTTTGTTTTTTTCTTGACTAACTCCTTGTCATACTCCGTTGGGAAAGTGAAATACTCCAGGACCTTGATATCCCATATGTAATCCTTCTCACTTTCGGGAACCCTCCATGGGTCATCATCTTTCCCAATCCACTTCCTGTACCAAATCAGGATAAAGTCCCTAACAAGTAACCCAAGGATAGTCTTGTATTTGGTCAAAGCTATCGGCGGTGAGAGTGGATCCCCGAATTCATCGAACTTAGTAATGTGCCAGTGTGCATTCCTACCAACATGAATCTTTGACATGCCTCGCTTGGATCTAGCCTTCCTGCTACCCGAACCCTCTGGCTCCTCGGTCAATGGAGGTTCCTGCTAGAGACACCAAGTAAGCTATGACCCTCTCAATTGATTAGCGTGTGTGGCTACATAGTCACATGTTACCAAAGTTACCTGGCCATCTTAGTCATTTTGACCCAGATTGAGCAGGCCGGACGGGGTCCATGGCTGCTCGTTCTCACCGTCCTGATTGACACCATCACCGTTTGTCGAATCATGCGGCTCTCCTATCCCAGCGATATCAGCCGCTTCTTGTTGCCGATCTGTTCTTCGATGATGGGGTAACAGGCGACGATGAGTCATGGCTGTGACACAATCGTGGTTAGTTTTGGCTGCGGACAACTACTAATAGCATATGTTCATATATATATAATATGTTTAATGCAAAGTCTAATAATAAGTCCACATACAACAAAGTCAAATAATAGCATATGTTCACCTAGAACAAATTCATTGTTTGATTGACCACATACAACAAAGTCCACCTACTGTTCTATGAAACTAAGCCTACATCAACTTCCAAATAAGAAAAGCAATGACCATAGCCATAAATAAAAGCATGACATCTTTCCATGACCAAGGAGCAATTCTCCTAATCTTCACATCTCTGGTGGGTGGCTTCTCTTCAATCTCCAGTGCCAGCGGATGGCCATGGTTTGGATTCATTGGACCATAGGAGGCCGGTTGCCCATGGTTTGTAAGGTAGGCCGGATGACTATAGTAGGCCCTCAAAGCTTCAGCTTCTGTGTTGTACTTTTTGTGCAAATTACCAGGGTAGCAATTGACTTGAGCATAGCAATCTTCCCAGGTTCGATAAATCCCAGGCATGTGACCAACATGCACTACATACCATGCCATGGTTGCCTATACATTTAAGTAAATTAGGCATGTGGTAAGTGGTAATGGTAACTCACTGAACAAGAGTTATTATTCAAGTTATATGGCCAAACTAAATCTATTTAATGTTCTTTATCCTTGACATGATAAAAAATTACCTCAATAATGGGACTATTTATTATTTGGAGATCAATGTGATTTAGTAATCATACTTGCTAGCATGCAGCATCATATGTCATTGGTTAATAGTTAGCAACAGGGGTGCTCATGTGAATTTCTCAAGTAAGCAAGCATACTTTACTTTGGACAGGCATGGACACCCTAGCCTATAACAAACAAAACATTGAAGTAGGTTGCTAGGAATGCAAATAAAAGCATGTTACTCATCCTCCAAGCAATCCAGGTTGCATTTCAAATGAAAATTTTGCAGGGCTGCAAAGTCTATTTTACTAAATCACATAATGCACATAAAATACTCACTTTGCAATCATTGATCATGAGAGAAAGTAAAACAACTTATTATGTGCATTGCTTTGCTAGTATTGCCTGTCGCTACTACAACAGTTGAGAGATGCTTTTTGGGAATGAAGATTGTCAAAACAACTTTGTCTAATCGCATGGGTGATCAGCACTTGAGTCATAGACTTATTTGCTATCTAGAGAAACAAGAAATGAAGAAAGTGACCAATGAGGCTATGGTTCGATGTTTCATGACAATGGAAGGAAAAGGGCATAAATATGATCTCTGATAGGTAATGCAATGCATCTACTATTAATGGAAAATTCTATAGTTTATTTGCTAAATAACTGACCTATCTATTTTCTTTCCTTTTAGGCTAGTGGGATCTTCATCATGGTCTCCTGGATCACATATTTTGCTAAATGGGGCATGTTTTGTTCATGATTTTGGGATTCTATCAATGATGACTACACTAAAGTGATCAATGCTGTCTTCTTTTTGTTAAATGGTGCGTGTTATGTTTGGACCAAAATCTCATCTCTATTGCTAGAAGTCGAATTTGATATTAAAATATGGTAGTTGCACATTAGTTATGCTATTTTTGATTGAACATCATATCGGTTAGTGTAGTTATGAATTGAGTGGTGCACCCCCCAATCATTTTGCTCTAGCTTCGCCCCTGACCAGCAGTACATGAATAACCAAGAAACATAATCACATACTATCACTTAATGTAGACATAAGTCAACTTTTTTCTTCTTAGAAGTGAATTGGTAAAACTATGTTACACAAACGTTACCCCAAAATAAGTATTACTGGATTCAAGTAAGCAGCAACACCTCTACTGATTCAAGTAAGCAGCAACACCGGGGGACATTTCATCAGACACATAGTGGGTAGTGAGCCACGCACTCACCGTGGGGGTGGGAAAGCAGCTGTCCACGGGCTCCTGAAGGCCTCGGCGGTGGGAGTGCAGGCATGGAGGAGGAGGGGCACGGCCGGCGTTGTGGACGAGGAACGAGAGCATAGACGGTGCGGTGCTCCGGCTTGGGGCGGTGGACGGCGTGGGTCGGTGCTCCGGCATGGGGCGGTGCTCCGGTGCGGGGTGGTGCTCCGGCGGCGCAGGGGGAGGGGTTGGCGCGGGGTTAAAATGAATTTGGATAATTTCAACCCGCGCCTCTTTTATACTAGTAGCTCATCACTGCCGGCTCTGATTGTAAACCGACAGTAATGGGGTACATCACTGCCGGATAATTCCCCAAACCGGCAATGATGTGGTGTAGCAGTTAGGTGTTAAGTATGATAACTTTTCATTTTCTTTCAAACTCCTACTGGCTCAACGGTTAGGACCCCTCAACTTAGCCCCCGAGACCCGTGTTCAAGTCCCAGACGGCCCAAATTTTTTTATTCTATTTTATAAATTATTAATTTACTTTGGGAAATAGCTCATCACTGTCGGTTCTGATTATAAACCAACAGTGATGGGGTATATCACTGCCGGGTCATTCTTCAAACCGGTTGTGAAGTGGTGTAGCAGTTAGGTGTTAAGTATGATAAATTTTAGTTTTCTTTCGAACTCCTTCTAGTGGCGCAACGGTTAAGACCCCTCAACTTAGCCTCCGAGACCCATGTTCGAGTCCCAGGTGGCCCAAATTTTTTTGTTCTATTTTATAATTTATTAAGCGGCCCAAAGGTCAAAAGGAAAAAATAAATAACACTTGGCACACATCCTATACTAGCGCAGCGATTAAGTCTCTGAACTTTGCAGCCCGAGACCCGAGGGCTGGCATAATTTTTTTAATTTTTTATATATCACTGTCGGTTTTCAAAATAATCCGACAGTGATAACCAGCATCACTGTCGGTTTATTCTCATCAATGCCGGTTTTTTGAAACCGACAACGATATTTATATATATTAAAAACTTCTTTTATATACTGTATAAATAGAAGCATATGTATTCCTATGTCAAAATGGCTTTAAATTTTTTTGGCAAGCTTGTACACCCAAATTAAGACCCCACACAGGATCTTAGGTTTTTCCTAATAGTTTTTTTATTTATTATATTTTTCTATGTGCTGAATGAGACAAAAGAGGGTGATTTTCATCTTGGACCCAATAGATTTTTTCATCCACCTCCACAAAATTCTTATCTCTAGGGCACATTAGAGCCTGTGTAAAAGTTTGGCACCATTCCGGATCTTTTCGTGGGTAGACTCAGTTCAACTTATAATTAATCGGTGTCGTCGCGCGGAAATTCAATTAAACCTCATAAAGTAGCAAATCATCTTCGGAAAATCCCAAACTAGGTGTTTCCTTCACACGTGGCACATGCAATCCTAAGAAAAAGTTTGAGACCAATACAACACCGGAATACGTATGAACCACAGAAACCTTAATAACCTATGTGTATAGTCATGGTTCGATGAAATGGTATATGTACCTCTGTGAAGCATGTATACTCTGTCTATGTCGAAATGGCTTGAATTTTTTTTGACAAGCATGTACATCCAAATTAAGACCCCACACAGGATCTTAGGTTTTTCTGATTAGTTTTTTTATTTATTATATTTTCTCCGTGCCGAATGAGACAAAAGATGGTGAATTTCATCTTGGACCCAATAGATTTTTTCATCCACCTCCACAAAATTCTTATCCCTAGGGCACATTAGAGCCTCTGTAAAAGTTTAGCACCATTCCGGATCTTTTCATGGGTAGACTCAATTCAACCTATAATTAAACGGTGTCGTCACGCGGAAATTCAATTAAACCTCAGAAAGTAGCAAACCATCTCTGGAAAATCCCAAACTTGGTGTTTTCTTCACACATGGCACGTGGAAGCCTAAGAAAAAGTTTGAGATGAATACGACACCAAAATGCCTATGAACCACAGAAACCTTAATAACCTATGTTTATAGTCATGGTTCGATGAAAAGGCACAAGTACCTCTATGAAGCATGTATACCCCGCCTATATTGAAATGGCTTGAAATTTTTTTGGCAAGCATGTACACATAAATTAAGACCCCACGCAGGATCTAAGATTTTTCTGATCAGTTTTTTTATTTATTATATTTTTCTCTGTGCCGAATGAGACAAAAGAGGGTGAATTTTATCTTGGACCCAATAGATTGTCATCCACCTCCACAAAATTCTTATCCCTAGGGCACATTAGAGCCTATGTAAAAGTTTGACACCATTCTGGATCTTTTCGTGGGTAGACTCAGTTCAACCTATAATTAAACGGTGTCGTCGCGCGGAAATTCAATTAAACCTCAGAAAGTAGCAAACTATCTCCGTAAAATCCCAAACTAGGAGTTTCCTTCACACGTGGCACGTGGAAGCCTAAGAAAAAGTTTGAGATGAATACGACACCGGAATGTATATTTTTAGTTGCCCAATAAATATTACACGAATTACATGCATGACAATAATTAAACACACAAAGCCGTACAATTTGAAATTAGAACCCAATTAAACTACGACCTTGAAAACAACCTAATAAACATTAATTACTATCAGAATCACTGCTGGGTTCGACCGGGCCACGCACACTAACATGCCTCTGTAGCCATATATGGTAATTGACGTCATGGATTATGTATCCGCTAGTATCGATGAAGTTCAATGCCCGTATGAGTGCACTCTCTCGTGCCTCACAATACCGAAAGAATGGTCGGCCATAGATGTAACCTACTGAACGACCACTGCCCCTATTAGTAATTCTTATGCAGTACTGGCATCCTTCTACAGTGAGCTGGCCGAGGTTACCATTATAGAAGTTCCCATCGTACCCGAGTTGCTTCGTAGCTTGGTCTAGAACGGCCCACAAGCCACATGCAGCATAGGTAAGGTCCTGGAGCGCAATCTGCATGCGGAGAAAAAGGAAAAAAATTAGAGAATGTTATTACAATAATAAACAACAAATAACCATGACTCAGGTATAAGTGACCATTTTACCACATCCGCATAGTTGTAGCTCGCAAACCATTCGCTTGCTTGTGGGACGGGGATATCATCAGCATTCAAAGCAAGTGCCTTGAAGTGCGAGAAATCAGGCATATCATAGCAAACACGTCGAAGTGCCTCTAAACAGATACGCACAGCACTGAATTGGGCACTTATCACTTCTGGTATCTGTCTTCCCATCTCGTGGATATGGTTCCGATGATTTGCACCCCTCAAAGGGATGGAAAAACTGAGTTCACACATCCATAACCGACCACTTGCATTAGATGCCGTGTTCTCGACGATGCCCAAGATAAAGAACCAGTTAAGTGCTGTTCACAGCCAATCTATTGGGGAAATAGTCTATGACATATATGTGTGTGCAACAATGATATTAAACTAATTACACTTATTTGTTAGCATCAAAAAATAAAAGATGTTGAAAAATATTTCATACAATAGTTGGAACAGGGAACCGTGGAATGGCCACATTATGAGCGAATGGCTCATAACCAGGGTGGAAACCTGGTTCTTGTGGTGGAGGAGGTCCATTGTTCATACCACCGGATCGATAAAATGCTAAAAAAATATGAACATAAAATATATGCACAAAAAATTCTTCCAAGTAAAATGTGGCAACATAATTAAATATAGATCGAATGCAAGGAATAAGAATATATATAAATGTAGAATGCAAAGAAACATGAATATAAATATAGATCAAATGAATATATATAGAATATTGGAGAAGACAACATATCAATACCATTGAAAATGCAGGAGCCATGACCAAATCACGTAGAGAGAGTGAATTTCTTGAGAAGTGAGAGTGAAACGTGAGAAATGAGACTATGAGAGTTCGTGGGTGGGTGGGATCGATGTATGTGGCCGACGGTTTGTTTTACATAGGGGGGCATGGACATCACTGCCGGTTTTTAAGTAGAACTAACAGTGAAAGTTAATATCACTACCCATTTTTAAATAAAACCGACAGTGAAAGTTAATATCACTGTCGGTTTGTAAGTAGAACCGACAGTGAAGGTGCATATATATAAAGGATATATTTATTCAGATAGTATAGTGGGAAAGTTTTAACAACAATGATATATTTATTTAGATAGTAATGAAATACATCAAAACATAACAAAAATATTAGAAATAAATTACATATACGATAACAAAGACCTTACACTAAAATTCCATATACGATAACAAAGACCTATTTGCGTACAAGTCAATGTTACAATCAATGTGTATCAACACATTATAATGTAACCACCTCAGTAGCATTCTTCTAGCACCAACTAGGGGCAAACAGGAACACTGAGGTGGTCTACAAGCTATACCGGTTGGAGATGACAAGGTGGAATCGATGAATCCGCCTTGTCTGTACATGGCCTTTTTCCATATGCACACCATAGCGGATGGCTCTGTAAACCTCGTGGCATCTCCAATCTTCGGCGTTGCTCTATCTTCAGTAGCATTCTTCTAGTACCTCTTGTGTGCACCATTTTGGTGGACTATGATGCATAACGATATCTGTGGTTTGTTGTGAGAGGAAAACATTGTATCATGGCTGATAAGGCCTAGCTAAAACCAATATGCATGGAAAGGCTAGCTCCTGGCTGAGGGCCATTTTATAGGGGCTAGCAGTCGTGGTACATTTTTATTTCTGAACTAAAGTTGTCAGGGTAGGTGGGAGCAGTGTTCTAACTGTTGTGGTCAGTGGCAGCATTGTTGGCATGTGAGGAGCATCTACACATCACTGCCAGTTTTAGTTTAAAAACTGACAGTGAATGAAGCCTTCTGTGTCGGTTTGAGCAACCGACTGTGAAGAACCAAAACCAGCAGTGAAGGGCCCTGCCGCCATCGTAGCCAGTTAGGGGTTAAGTATTATAACTTTTCCCTTCCTTTCGAATTCCTCCGACTGCCTCAACGGTTAAGACTCCGCAACTTAGCCCCCGAGACCCGTGTTCGAGTCCCAAGCGGCCCAAATTTTTTGTTTCAATTTTATAAATGTTTAAATGACTTTGGAAAATTGCTCATCACTGCCGGTTGTAATTCTAAACCGACAGTGATGAGGAAATATCAATGCCGGGTGAATCCTCAAACCGATAGTGATGTGGGTTTAGCAGTAAGGGGTTAAGTAGGATAACTTTTCCATTTCTTTCGGATACCTCCGACTGGCTCAACGGTTAAGACCCCGAACTTAGCCCCCGAGACCCGTGTTTGAGTCCCAGGGGCCCAAATTTTTTGTTTCAATTTTATAAATTATTAAATGACTTTGGGAAATTATTCATCACTATCAGTTCTAATAATAAACCAACAATGATGAGGAACCATCACTGCTGGGCCATTCCTCAAACCGGCAGTGATGGGGTTGTACCAGTTAGGGGTTAAGCAGTGTAATTTTTACCTTCCTTTCGAATTCCTCCAACTGCCTCAACGGTTAAGACTCTCCAACTTAGCCCCCGAGACCCGTGTTAGAGTACCAGGTGGCCCAAATTTTTTGTTTCAATTTTATAAATTATTAAAGAATTTTCTCTATGCACCTTCTTTCTTCGTGGCCTTCTTAGCATTCCTCTTCATCTCGACCCGATCTAGAGACTAGAACAGTACACGCATCAAGTAAATGGATCACTCAACAGTCAACACACAAGCCACAAGCATTCCCATTCACATCTCCAGGAGCACATACATCAATGATCAATGAAGGTTGGAGGAGGAATGGAGCTACAACACCTTTGCTCAATGCCGACTGTGGGCTGGGCTCCTTCGAGTATTGCGAGCAGGGAGTACAAACTGGTTGGGGACCAGTGGCGCCGAGGAGCTATGGATCCCTCACTACTAGTAGTAGCTCGGAAGAGAATGGCCACCCCAATGTCATTCTATCGAAAGTCTAGACATATATATTTATATTTATATTTAGCTGGTGTTTAAATTCAGAGAGTAAAGTTTAGAAATGTTACATCCTGTGTCTAATCGAGTGTTTGAATAGTAATAAGGTCAGTCTCAATGGTAGTTTTAAATAACTTTCATTCTCATTAATTGCTATGATACGTCGGCATCTTTGTTGAGTTGGCAGAGTATTAATGAGGAGGAGAGAAGATATGAGAGTTTCATTAGGATCAAACATCCTTCACGGTTATGTGCATAATGATTACATAGTTAACAATAATCTAACTATCTTTCGGTGCATCAACAATGAGGGCCTCATTGTGATCAAGCCATACGTAAGCAGGTTTGTCACCCTCTTGAAGGATAGGTAGGGGTACGTTCGCTCTGAATGGAGGCATTTCCTGATAGCCCATATAGTCTTCTTCGTCCATCACTCCATCGACACCGACAATCTTCCTTTTCCCTTCTAGGACTACTTTTAGCCTTCCTTTTGTCTTGTTGTCCCTTGCATAGAAGACTTGCATAACATCTCTTGCAAGGACAAAGGGGTCATCTCTGTATGTGGTCTTAGTGAGATCAACGGTAGTGAACCCTTCGCTGTCAGTGTTGATTTCCTCGAGCCGGACCCACTGGCAGCGAAAAAGAGCTGCCTTCAATGGACCATAGGCTAGCTCCCATATCTCCTCTATGAAACCATAGTATGTGGCCTACACATTGCCATTTTTATCGTGAGCATCAAAATGAACACCACAATTTTGGTATGTGCTCTTTTCATCTTGCTTTTTTGTGTAAAATGTGAATCCATTGATCTCATACCTTTGGTACTTAAGATATGTACTTGAAGGTCCCTTGGCTAAGGCATCCAGTTGATTACCCAACTTTATTCCAAGCAAGCGACGTCGCAACCAGTTGACAAATTCCTCCTTATGTTTTTTATCCAGCCAAGCCTGTGACCTGCTCGGATACAGAGTTTGCAGCGATTGCCTATGCTCATCAATGTATGGCATCACACCCTCGGCTTGCTGGAGAACATCGAACTATGCCTATCTAAGAGAAATAGGGTCATCTACTGTAATAGATTTCTCCCCAATCGTTCCTTTGCCACGTAGTCTTCCCTCGTGATGAGATTCTAAAACTCCGACCCTTTTGATGTCTAGATAATATGTGTAGAACTCAATGGCCTCCTCCGTTGACCATCCTTCAACCATGCCCCTTCTGGCCTGAATCTGTTCCTAACATACCTCCTGAAAACTTTCATCAATCTTTCGAAAAGAAACATCTGATGTAGGTACATTGGGCCAAGGGCTCTAATTTGGTCAACAAGATGAATGAGCAGATGCAATGAGATATCAAAGTAAGTCGGCAAGAAATGCATCTCAAGCCTAACGGGAGTTTCGGCTATGTCCCGCTGTAGCTGCTCTAGTGTGGACACATCAATGACCTTTTTTGAGATCACGTGGAAGAACGAGCAAAGCTTTATGATTGGGGTGCAGACCTTTGGGGGGAGGATACCACGCAGGGCAACATGGAGCAGCTGAGTCATAATGACATGGCAGTCATGGGCCTTCATAGGTCCATAGTTGAACTTGAGTTCTCTCATATTCACTAGCCTCTTTGGGTTCGCACAGTACCCCATCGGGACTTTGAGTTCATTGAAGAAAGAAATAAGCGCATGCTTTTCTTCCTTCTTTAATGTCCATGACGCAGCCGGAAGTTCGAACTGGCCATTCTCTAGCTCCACGGGATGCAGCTCCTTCCTGATTCCCAAGTGTTGCATATCCAGGCATGTGGCTAGTGAATCCTTCGATGTCCCCCCGGTGTCCATCAAGGTGTTAAGAGTGTTAGCGCACATGTTTTTAGTGATGTGCATGGGATCAAGACAGTGGCGTACACTCAAAAATGGCCAGTAAGGTAGTTTCTAGAAAACCAATTTTTCTTCCAACTGCTCCCATCAGGCACTGCTACTGCATTGTCCCCCTTCCCAAGGACAACCTCTAGTTTGTTGAGTTCTCGAAGTATCGTAGGCTCGTCTCGATATTTTGGAGCTAAGCGTTTCTCAATAGTACCGTTGAAATCTTTTCTATTCCTACGGTAAGTTCTATCCTTAGGTAGGAACCTATGGCGTCTCATATAAACCATCTTTAAGTTATTTGGCAGATTTACCGCACCGGTGTCGTCCAAGCACCCGACACATCCAGTATAGCCTTTTGTCTTCTCTCCAGACAATGAACCTCGACCTGGTAGGTCGGTGATTGTAGCGATAAGTACTCCCTTGATTGTGACATATTCCTTTTTGTACTCGTCCCAAACATCCGGCACACCCTTTTCAAACATCTCCACTAGTTCATCGATCACTGGTTCTAGAAACACATCGATGTCATTCCCAGGTTGTCTTGGCCCTTGGATCAGTAGTGGCATCTGGATGTACGACCGCTTCATACAGACCCAAGGTGGAAGGTTGTATATACAGAGCGTCACTGGCCAGGTGCTATGATTGCTTCTAACCTGGTCGAAAGGATTCATCCCATCTGTGCTCAAAGCAAACCAAAGGTGCCTTACCTCTCTACCGATGTCCTTATAGAGCATAGTATTGATAGTCCTCCAGTCATGCCCATCGGCGGGGTGCCTCATCATTGTATCTTTCTTATGCTCTTCGCCATGCCAGCGCAATAGCTTGGCTGACTTTGCACATGCAAACAGCCTATGCATCCGGGGAGCTATAGGGAAATACCAAACGACCTTTATAGGACCTCCTTTGGTCTTAGTACCCTCATCTGACGGCCCTTCCTTGTACCGTGGAGCTTCACACTTGGGGCACTTGTCCAAGTCTTTGTATTTTTCTCCACGGTACAATATGCAATCATTAGAACACGCGTGGATTTTTTCAACCTCGAGGCCGATGGAGCAGATCATTTGCTTGACCAAGTATGTCTTTTCTGACAACTTATTTTTTTCTGCTAACATTTTCCTTATTATATCTAACAACTGATCGAAGCCTTTATCGCTCAATCCGTTTGTCGATTTGAACTCTAACAGCATGATGTTGGCTTCCAGTTTGCTCATTGGACAATTCCTATACAATGGTATTTTGCCATATTGTCTCATTTTCTCTAGCTTTCTCAGCTGTCTTTCACTAAGACATCCGGTCTCTACATTACGTAGCAGCTGAGAAATGAAATCGTTATCCTCGACATCATCAGCTAGCGTGTTCCTAAACACATTATTAACTGTGGCCATAGGTTCCGTATTGACACCGGGTTCCTCGTCAGCATCATGGATGGCTACGTCAAGCATGTCCACATCATCATCGTTTTCCTGCAGAACATTCACACCAACATCACCATGCATAGTCCATATCGTATAGTTTGGCATGAACCCCTGGTAATCAAGTACGATCGTATAGACTCAATTTGATGAAAGTTTTATGATTCTTACAATCTTTGCATTGGCAGAAGACAGGGTTCTCATTCCCAGTATGGGCTTTGGCATCGGTGATAAATTGGCTGACGTCATGCATGTACCGCTTGTCCATTCGGGACAGATGCATCCACTCTCGATCCATCTCTGCACAAAAAAATACTGAAACAATAATTACAAAGAATTAATTAGAAATCGAGCTTCATGAACAACAATTGTAGCTCAAAAGTACCATTTTTGGAAAACAATATTGTACACTAGAAAATTGAAATTGGTAGCCCCGGCCTTATAAATTGAAAATCGTAGTAAAAAACAATTATTGTGCAATAATGAAGAACATCTATTCTACTCTACTTCTAAGAACTAATTATAGCATCACATACTAACAATAATGATCTTGACCACCATGGAATAATTAACTAGAAATTTAAATGTGTTCATAGACACCAACCGTTTGGATAATGGATTCACCATAATTTAAGCCTTGCACAAATGTCCAATTGAAAAAGTGCTCTCTAGAATGGAGAAAGAACTAGAATGAGAATCAAGCAATGTAGCCTGCAAAACAAAGCTAATTAAGCAAAAAAATCAAAGGAGTGGATGTTTATTACTAACCTTAAAGCAAAAAGATCAAGCCATTCTTTAAAATCAAGCACTAATTTCATGGTGAAGAGCAGCTGCAACCATGGAGGAAAGGATCCAAACGCGCGCCTCTATTCTCGGGATGGAAGAGATGAGGAAGGAGAGAACGGCTGCAGCCTTTTTTGTGTTGTAGGCTTATCACCGTTAGTTCTTGGCTAGAACCGATAGTGATAAAGCCCAATCACTATCGGCTCTTGGCTTAAACCGGCAGTATAAGTGGCCGCTAAAACACTGCCAGTTCAAGCCATAAACCGGCAGTAATGTGGTCCTTCACTCCCGGTTTTAGCCCAGCCCCAATCATTTTTTCATTTTCAAGCTCATAACCGGCAGTGAAGGTACATCACTGCCGGTTCTCATAAATCCGGTAGCGATGATGCCGGCAGTGATGTGCAAATCTGGCGTAGTGAATTAACAGAAAATTAATGTGTTATTTTAGGACCACCCAGGAGAGTAACAAAAGGGGGGAAGACAAAGTCCCTCATCCTTATGTTGTCACATCTCTTCTTCGTTGCCACACGTGCGTGTCTTCGCCTTCCTGTTCCTTAGTTCTCTAGCTTCACCTTCTAGATTTCTTCTGCTGCAAGAGCGTATGCAACAAGAGACTGAACGCGACTTAGCAAGGCTTGGCGATGTGGTGTCTCAGCGGCAGATTCTGCCGGCACCAGGACATCAATTCTTCTATTCCAAATTCCAAGCACAGGCAATGAAATCTAGGAAGTGAAGTTGGGGTTAGCAGCTAGAGTATAGAGTTAATCCTGCTCCTAATCCAAGCAGGCAAGCAGCAACCTTCGATGGTTGCTAGATTTCGTTGCTCATGCTTCTTCACCAAATCTGGATCAGCGCCAAGCACCAGAGCAGCTCAAGCACGCTGTTCTCCTTGCTGTTGTGCAGAGCTGTGGTGTGCTGAGGATGCCACATGATGCCAGCGACGGTGATGGCCGGGACGGTAGGTCGGAGCTGTGTGGCCTGAGGAGCTTGCGACAGTGGTGACATTCAAATCAAGGGGCGGTGACATGAGCCAGACTCCCTCATGGGCCCGAGCTAGACCTAGTCTAGCCATCCTTAGCCAGCCGATTTGGGCGGACAGCCTTGGCCTGGCCATCCTTGGCCAACCGATTTGGGTGGCCCCTAGCCTGTCTAATGGCGTACAGCTGGCCAGATCTGGTCTGGCTAAGAGGCCTAGCGAGGCAACCGAACAGGTCCATGTTGGCCCTAGGAAGCCTATTTAGGCGCTCAGCCAAGTAGGTCCAGTTGATTGACGCAAGGTCAATAATCTAGACATCACAGTGGCGGTGCTCAAAGTGGACGGTGAAGAATGCGAACAGCTTGATGAAGACTGTGTAGGGCGCACAACGATGTAGACGAGGGCATAGTCGATGGTGGTGGAGATGTCATGGTGAAGAAGATCATGGGCGTGGGCGATGTTGCGGTGCAGCAAGGTGATGCAGTGGCACCCTATTGCTTAGAAAGGAATTATGCAGTACTTGCAGACAAACTTCACAGGAGGGCGGAGGCGCATGCAAACGGTTGATCAGACTGGTCACACAATTAGGAGGAGGCTGCACAATCTCAGTTGGTTAGATTGATTGTATGTGATCTTGGAGAGGATGATGCCAAGGTCGTGGCGGAGGCATCCTGGTCAGTGATTTCAATGACAAATTGGTGAGAAAGATCGTGCCTATGAAACGATGAGGCAGCAGCAGTTGAGGGCATTCCCCTAAAGGTCTGCGAACACGGTCATGTGTGCAAGGGAAGAAGTGGATGAAGCTGCTGGTGTGGTTGGTGCCAGCGTTGAAAAATAGAGGCGCTAAAAAATTACGGGTGACGGTTGGTGTAATCTAATCTTAGATAAGAAAAAACAAAAGAAAACGACGATCAATCAACTGGCAAGAGAGAAACCCAATCAACGACCGGGAAAAGAATCTCTTGGGCGGCCGATCAACGCAATCGGTGGCATGAGCCCTAGGTATGAGCAGTGCTGCCCAACGGATATCCTCATGGATGATCTCCCTAGGGCCGCACTTAGAAGTGGAAGTTTCAGGGTTTGTGTCCTAGGATTGAAATCTGAACTCGTCACACCAGTAGGATAAAAGAATTGGAGTAGTCGATTTATTGCTAAGTCTTACATTGTTTAGGGGGTAAGAGTAGGCAAGCTGGGATTACAAACTATTCTAACTAGGTGATACCCCACGCGTTGCTATGGTAATTTTGTAATGCGTTTTAGGATGATAATTCATGGAGCTAGAAATGTAGAGCTTTGTGTTAGAAACTCATGACACTCGTATGCTTGATTTCTAAATAAACGATCTATATAGTAGTAAGGTAAAACTGCAGAGAGATTTTAAGCTAATAAATAAAGTTCCCTCTCTACACAATTACAGATATGAGCCTGCACTTCTAAGAAAGATGCTGCTAGAGAAGTGTATAAACTGATGAGGCACTGAAGACTGTTGTAGAGACATGCACGTCGGCAGCCACGCCTTCCCAAGTATACGTCCTGATGCAAATGGAACTAGAACTTGCATGCATGCCATTGTCGTGTCGGACTGTCCGAACGAGTGGATCAACTTGCAACGGCACAGGCGAGTTCTTTGGCCCCATCCCCTCGGCTCCTGCAGGTGCCATAGACGCGTGCTCGCCAAGCATAGCGTGTGTCCACACTACACAGCCCGGCTTCTAGCCGCCGTGGCATTGCCGCACGTCCCGGCTCCTGCTCACCATGGCGTCTCCATTTATGGCCTGCAAGGCTGCAGATTCATCAATCTCTAAAATTTATGTCGAGGCGCTCATTTGTACACAGGTTCGTAACCGCAGTAGTCTGTACGTAGTGCAGTACTATGAACTAATCACGTGCAGCCTGCACGTCCCAGCACCAACCGTCCCCTCCTTGCTTGTCCACATGGGCACAACGCTGGTGCTGCTCGGTCTTTTCCACACTGGTTGGAAGCAGGCAGAGCACACCTACCAGACGACCTGCAAGATCCTGGGGTAGCAGGTGGCGCCATGTAACGCAAAGCGCAGGAAGGGAAGAAGGGAGGGAGCTGGTGGAACGAACCTGACAGAGGAGTAATCGGTGAGCTTGCCAATTTCAACAGTCCGCGAAGCGGCGCTTTGAGAAGCGCATCTGGTGGCTCACCAAGTCCTCAATCTGTCACAGTTGCGCAGCGCCATCGACGACTTATCTGCCGCCACGGGTTTGCAAGTTTGAGCCTGCAGGGCCAATCGCATGGCCGACAGCCTGACACTGCATCCTCGTCTAGTTCGCTGGTGCATACCGTCGTCTCGAGAAAGCTTGGGGCTTGGGAAGGGGACATGAAAGGCTTAAGAATCCAACAGATAAGGAAGGAATATAAATACTACTGCATGTTTCCCGGTGATTCATCTCCCCAGCGATGAATCTCGACTGCTCGGTTGCCTACAGTTTTCGATGCATCAATTGCTGGAGTTTTTCGGTGCATCAATTGTTGGAGTTCGTGGCTGTCTCTTCTGATTCCTGAGGAGCTGACTCGGTAGAGGAGAGAGGATGATGAAGCTAGTAAATCTAGGGTGACTAAGCTTGGTGATTTGGTGGGTGGGCCCGTGCGATGACGTGGCTTCACGAAATCGCAAGAAAATCCTTTAGTGAGGTTCTCCTATTTAGGTATAGTAGATTTACCATATCTGGAGATATCCCAATATTATACTCGTAAGAGTCGCGACTTGCTATAGTGATGTTTAAATAGAACTTCTGATTTGTTTGTTAAGCTACAATGCTATATGCAGGTTTGTTTACAGAGTTGTGACCTTGTTAATTATAACCCAGCACCTCAATCTATCTACTGAATATCCTCTTGACAACCCGTAGCTTGTAATATCAAATGTATAAACCAGTGTACTATCACTATCTTTTAATAAAGATCGGTAGCACGCCAACTGCGCTTTCAGTTAGCTTCTCTCATATACAGTGCTTCGTTTTGGATTTCAATTGTTATTGGATGGAACAACCTTGCGAGATGCGAGTTGTAGCATTCTAAGTTCACGCAAGAATATGAACTGCATCTACTTATTTTAGTTATTAATAATTCTATATGTAAACTGACATTTTTGCTGTTGTCATTTCAGTTCTTGATCGGAACACCTAGGAGACTGCCATTTGATGGAGTGAAGAGATTTAGTTACCTTCTGCCTTCTGCAAGTGTTTTGATCTCATTACTCGAACTACTAGTGGTTGGAGCCACAAGACTCAATGCTACTACACGTACCAGTTGTTTCTGGCCCTGAAATTACTATGGAAGTAACTTGTCAAGTTTAGCTATTATATCGTCCATATACGTTTTACATTCATAGCCAAAGCTCAAACTTGAGTTCAGCAACTTTCGGATGAACTTAGTGGATGTGTTAGAGGCAGACCGCGGACCTAGCATGTGGTGGACATGGGTGTACAAATGGATACCCAAAATTTGTCTGAAAAGGTGATCTAGTGGTCATGAAATATATGTGCACGATTTTGCTTTGGTAAAACGAGTACGTAAATAGTTGTCCCAAACCTCCCAACATCATATCAAAGTTTGACTGTTTATCTTTAGAGCCTGCGTGGATCCATTGACACTAATTTTTAGCGGAGGTTGTTTGGATTCACCTGTTAATAGGTGGTTGAATAGTGAGTTAAAGATGCATATAAACTATTAGTAACACTACTGGAAATAGCAGATTTGCCGAGTATAAAAATGTTTGCCGAGTGCATTCTATCGGGCACTCGGCAAACAAGCTTTTTGCCGAGTTTTGAAAAAACACACTCAGCAAAATAATGGCACTCGGCAAACAAACTATTTGCTGAGTGCTGAAAAAAAACACTCGGCAAACAAAGAAAAAACACTCGGCAAAAAACCACTACGTGGACATCCGTCAGTTAGCGTGCCGGCCGTTAGGAGATTGCCGAGTGTCCGTTATTGGCACTCGGCAAAGAAATAAGTTTGCCTAGTGTTTTTTCAGCACTCAGCAAAGAAATAAGTTTGTCGAGTGTTGTTTTGCACTCGGCAAATAAATAAGTTTTTTTTCTCTTCTGACCTTGAAACTTTTTCTACTCTCTACATACAACATGTGGTACTCCATGTTAAGATTTGGTATATTTCTAGATTTGTTTGCTATACTTAATTAATTTATTGCATTTCAAGGAATTTGTTTGGTATAAGTCAAATTTGAACTGCAAGTGATTCAAATAATAGAATAAAATGAGTAGAAAAATGATATTCATCTTATTGAGTCTAGTGTGAGGCCTTAACCGGGAAATAAAAAGAAATTTCGATCATCTTGTTCAGGAAACACGACCACAAATGTGTGGCCGAATGATTTTTAAATTCTAAAAAAAGCAAACGAATTCTAAAAAATTATGAGATTTGTCAAGATCTCGTGACATCATACGTGGAGGTTGTGGTAAAAAATTGAGAAGGTTTGGCACAATCTGTCATGTACGATATTTACAAACCAAAGTATTTTAGAAGAATAATCATAGCGTTGAGAACGATTCGGTAAGATTTGGAGTCAAAGTGGCGATCGAATTGGGGTTTGACTTCAAAACTTTTTGCATAGGCAATAGAGAACATAGATTGATTCATGTGTAATTTTGGTAAATTTTTGGACCTGTTTGATAATTTTAATTTATTAAGTGCAATTATAGAATTTTAATTGATATAAATTGAATTTGAGCTATAACTTCATAAAATAATAAGTTTTTTTCTCTTCTAACCTTGAAACTTTTTCTAGTCTCTACATACAACATGTGGTACTCCATGTTAAGATTTGGTATATTTTTGGATCTGTTTGCTATATTTAATTAATTTATTGCATTTCAAGGAATTTTTTGGTATAAGTCAAATTTGAACTGCAAGTGATTCAAATAATAGAATAAAATGAGTAGAAAAATGATATTCATGTTATTGAGTCCAGTGTGAGGAAATGAAAAGAAATTTCAACATCTTGTTCAGGAAACACGACTACGAACGTGTGGCCGAATGGTTTTAAATTCTAAAAAAAGCAAACGAAGTCTGAAAATCATGAGATTTGTCAAGATCTCATGATATCATATGTGGAGGATGTGGTAAAAAATTAAGAAGATTTTCACACAATTTATCATTTACGGTGTTTACAAACCGAAGTATCTCAGAAGAAGAATCGTAGCATTGAGAAGGATACGGTAAGATTTGGAGTTGAATTAGGGTTTGACTTCAAAACTTTTTGTATAGGTAATAAAGAACATAGATTGATTCATGTGTAATTTTGGTAATTTTTTGGATTCGTTTGATAATTTTAATTTATTAAGTGCAATTATAGAATTTTAATTGATATAAATTAAATTTGAGCTGTAACTGCATGAAATAATGGAATAATATTCGTAGAAAAATCAAATATATATTGTTGAGTGAATTTGACAAGGCATTTTCAAAGTACATTAGAACAAATTTAGAAAAACACGTTATGGAAAAAGAAAAAGAAAATGAAAAAAAATAAGTTTGCCTAGTGCCCCTAACGTGGCACTCGGCAAAGCTGGTATTTGGCGAGTGTCAGACCTATGACACTCGGCAAACCACTTCACCTGGCTCCACAAACGCGCATTAGTTTAGGGTTTGAAAATGAAAAAAAACAAAACAGGTTTGCCAAGTACCGCGATCTCAGCTTTGCCGAGCGCTAGATAACTGGCACTCGGCAAACCCCCTCATAACCACCCCAGCCGGCCTCACACACACGCAACCACCCAAACACCCGCACACATGCACATGCACACACACACACAGACAGCCAGCCGCACCCGGCCACTGCTGCTTGCCTCGCGGCCGCCGCCGGTCCCATGCGCGCCCCTCGCTGGGCCCCAGCGCCCTCCTCCGGCCGGCACCCTCCCCCGGTCACCACGCCCTCACCTAGGTGGCCACCGCCGATCCCACGCACGCCCATCGCTGGCCCCCAGCCGCCACGCCCTCGCCCCGACGGCCACCGTCGGTCCCGCGCGTGCCCCTCGCCGACCCCTGGCACCCTCCCCCGACCGGTGCCCTCCCTCAGCGGCCAACGCCCTACCCTGGCTGGCTAGCCCTCGACCCAGTAGCCACCCCCGGCGGCCAGTGCCCATGCGCCGACGCCCTCCCCTGATGGCCAGTGCCCTCCCCTAGCCCCCACGCGCCGATGGCGCCGTTCCAGCGCACGCTGCCTCCCACGGGCCAAAGGTACTGTAAATACCAGATTGCCTCATCTGAAGAAAAGGTAGAACAATTAGCTAGTGATTAACTTGGATGGCAATGAAATCTGAATAAAAAATGGAATAAGGGCTGAATGTTTAGACGTTGATTGTATTAACTCCTCTTGAAAGACACTGTGCCATTTGCTTAACAAAAAGAGAGTAGAAGACCACGACAAATGAAATTGTTAGTGTGTATATGGTTGTCGGCCATTGTGCCATTGGTTTGGTATGTATGTGGTTGTCGGCCATCATACCGTTGGTTTGTTGCAGGTTTTGGTTACTTCACCATGAGGGAGGTGCTGCCAAAATTTACAATTGATACTATTATGTTCATTTGTTGCAAGAGAGACTATTGCAAAGATCATTCCCCATTGTCCTTGACTCATCACTTTGCAGGATAGCAAGGTGAGGCATCATACACCCCTCTTTCCATATGATGTTCGTATATTACGTAACCTAGCTAGGCATCTCCCGTTCGAAAGAGATACGGTTGGAAATATGCAGATCTTTGCATATCTATAACTGTATCTATTTTGAATTGTCCATGTTTTTTTGATAGCCCGAGGATGTGTAGATGGGGTTAGTTTCCATGCTCTACTCCGATCCGAGATAGAGTTTCGGCAGCATCTCCATGTTGTTCTCCGGATACACAATCTCTCTGCTAGGACGTGTATTTGGAGAACAACGGAGAGTTGCTGTCGAAATTCTGTCTCAGATAGGAGTAGAGCATGGAAACTAACCCCATCTACACATCCTCGTGGGATTAGGACCTATCTTCACCTATTAGACCACCACGTAGGAACCTATAAATGCAATTGATTTTTATATTACTTGTTGATATGTTAGAGGATGGATGACCGTGAGTGCATGTACATGGGCCGCTCTAGTCAGGGTTCATTCATCGATAAATGGATTGAGAAGACCGATGCTTTCTTGGAACTAGCATTTGCAAGGGTTAAAGGAGTGTGTGCCACTGGGTGTCCCTACAACATTTGTGCAAACATGCATTGACAAACAAAGGTGGTCATGGGTAAACATCTTTACAAGAATGGATTTACGACGGACTATACCCGGTGGATCTACCATGTTGAATCTGATCATGTGAGAGACGAGGTCGTGAGACAACGCATCGAGGATTATGATGCCGATGTCGGGGTAGGAGACATGTTAAATGACTATCATGAATCACACTTTGATAAAGGACATAGGGAGGAGGAGCCAGAGGCAACCACAAAGGCATATTACTATATTTTGTCTGTGGCACAGCAACCCCTTCATGGGCATACTAAGGTTTCTCAACTGGATGGCATTGCACGCCTAATGGCTGTAAAGTCCTAATTTAGCTTGAGTCGAGAAACCTTCGATGTTATGCTGATAGTTTTTGGTACCCTGCTCCCAGATGGTCACATCCTGCCAAAGAGCATGTATGAGGCACAGAAACTCTTTCGTGCACTTAAGATGCCATATGAGCAGATACATGCTTGTCCGAAGGGGTGCATCTTATTTAGGAAAGAACATGCAGAAGCAAAGTACTGTGTGAAGTGTAAATCCTCTAGGTTCCTAGAGGTAGACTCTGGTGATGGTCAGAAGAGGCAGCTCGCCATCCCCATGAAGATCCTATGGTACCTTCCATTCATACCGAGGATCCAATGACTTTATATGACTGAGGAATCTGTGAAACAGATGACATGGCACAAATACGGACGTCGATACAATCCTAAGAAGCTGGTGCATCCATCCAATGGTGCAGCATGGACAAGGTTTGATATGATTCATCATGAGAAATCTCTAGAGGCTCGTAATGTACGTGTTGCGCTGGCAACAGATGGGTTCAATCCTTATGGAATGGCGGCTACCTCATACACTTGTTGGCCCATGTTTGTTATCCCTCTCAATCTCCCCCCTGGCGTCCTCTTTCAACGACAGAACATATTCTTGTCATTGATAATTCCTGAACACCCAGGGAATAATATGAGTGTGTACATGGAGCCTCTGATTGATGATTTGGTTCATGCTTGGGAGGAAGGGGTATGGACATATGACCGAGCTACAAAGACAAACTTCAAAATGCATGTTTGGTACCAGTACTCCCTACATGACTTTCTAGCGTATGGGATATTCTGCGGCTGGTGTGTTCACTGGAAGTTCTCATGCCTAGTATGCAAGGCGTCTCTAATGTTCATTTGGTTGATGAAGGATGCCAAGTATTCTTTGTTCGACAAACATCGACAATTCCTCCCTCTTGACCATCCATTTAGATGAGACATCAAGAACTTTATGAAAGATGTAGTAGTTGAAGGCCCTGCACCCTAGATGATGATTGGTGCCATGGTTCGTGCTTAGTTAGACGCTCTCGAGGTCAATGACCAAGGAGATCATTTTTTTGGGATATGGTGAGCAACATGCCTGGACTCACAAGTCGTGCTTGTGGAACCTCCCCTATTTTGATGACCTTCTACTTCCACATAACATTGATGTAATGCACACTAAAAAGAATATCGCCGAGGCAATTTTTGGTACAATCATGGACATTCCTGATAAGACAAAGGATAATGTTAAGGCTAGAGTGGATCAAGCGAGGTTATGCAATAGACCAAAGTTAGACATGGTGCCTCCCGGAGGCAGGAAGTCATGGAGAAAGTCTAAGGCCGATTTCATTCTGATGAGGGCCCAAATGAGGGAAGTACTAGAATGGTTCCGAACGTTAATGTTCCCTGATGGGTATGCATCGAATCAGAAGAGGGGAGTGAACTTAGCTACTTTGTGAATCAACGGTCTCAAGAGTCATGACTACCACATATGCCTTGAGCGGCTACTGCTAGTGATGGTTCAAGGCAATGTCCCTGACCATGTCTAGATAGTGCTGGCAGAGTTGAGCAATTTATTCCGCCAGCTTTGTGCGAAGGAGTTATCTTGTACTGTGGTTGCAGACATGGAAAGAATGGCGCCTGTGTTGCTCTGCAGGTTGGAGAAGATCTTTCCACCTGGCTTCTTCAATCTGATGCAGCATTTGATTTTGCACTTCCCATATGAGGCATGAATGGGGGGCTTGTGCAGGGCCATTGGTGCTATTCAATTGAGAGATTTCAAAAGGTTCTTCAAACTAAATGTAAAAATAAATGCAAAATTGAAGCATCCATAGCAGAGGCATACATTCTGGAGGAGGTGTCAAACTTCACAACAAAATACTATGCTGACAACCTTCCTAGCGTGCATAATCTAGCCCCTCGTTACAATGATGGCGAAGATGAATCGAACCTTAGGATTTTCTGAGAGCAACTATGAAGTGCAAGTGGTACGACTAACAAGACCTTGAAACATGAAGAGTGGCACACTATTATGCTATATGTGTTGACCAACCTATCCGAAGTGGAGCCGTACATGCTGTAAGTTCTCAACAAAATTTTTCTCAAGTAGTCACAATTCTGTGTCCAACTCCCTTGTTTCTCGTTGGTACAGGGAATTTCATGAACAATTCTGGCATGAATCAAGGGAACCTACCCCACAGGAAACTTCGACCCTTCTTAGAGAGGGTGCGGGAAATGGAATGCCCGATTTCATTTCTTGGTTCAAACAAAAGGTACTATCCAATTTGGCTCATACTTAGTTTGACATTACAAGTTGCTCATATGTGCGACTAATATAATGAACTACCTTGCTTGAACTTGTAGGGACAAACTGATGTGTCTATGAGTGCCGAGTTGAGATAGGTTGCCAACGGTTGTGCCTATAGGGTTAGGTCATTTACCGATTATGACGTGAATGGATATCGCTTTCACACAACAAGCCACGAGCAGAGTCGGCCCAATCGAAGAACCACAAATACCGGAGTTTTTACGCAAGGCTTAGATGGGGTTGAGTATTATGGAAGAATTGAAGAAATATACAAACTCATGTTTCATGGTTGCAAACCTCTTAATCCCATTATATTCAAATGACATTGGTTTGATCCTGAAGTAGTGAGGCAGACCCCTAATCTTGGGCTAGTCGAAATTCGACAATCATCCGTCTTACCAGGAGACAATGTCTATTTTGTGGCTCAACAGGCCACGCAAGTTTATTATCTCTCATACCCGTGCCAAACCATAGACCGTCTTAAGGGTTGGGATGTTGTGTACAAGGTATCGCAACATGGTAAACTACCTATCCCAAACAATCAAGATTACAATATAGACCCCAACACATATGATAGAGAGTTCTTTCAAGAAGATGGGCTCGAAGGGAGTTTTTAGATAGACTTAACCGAAGCTCAGGGTATGGAAGTAGACAATGAAAGTGGTGCTAACGAGGACGCTGGAGACGAGGTTCAGAATGTGAAGGACTTAGAATTACTTCAACGATTACATCTAAGCAATGACGGTGATGATGACATTCCTCCTTCGAAGCACCGAGATTATTATATCGACATGCGTGATAGTGATGATGAGACTTATGATCCAGCTAATCCCGATCATGATGATTATTTCTAATACATGTATGATCTGTACTAATTGATTTATTATTTGTCATACCATGCTATTTTCTAAGTATGTTTTGTTTATTTTGCATCTATTTCGATGTATTATTTATGCTAATTGGTTTACTCTTTTTAATTATAGGTGATTGAACAATGGTGGGCAGTATGAAGAGGATAACGTCGCTTTACTCAAAAGCGACAGCGATGCATAAAGGGTCCAATGCAGCTGCAGGGTCTGGGTCTGGGAAGAGACCTCGGGGTAGACCTAGGGGTCGAGGGAAGGGTGGAGGCAAGACGAGGCCACCATCGCCTATACCTTCGTCGCCGTCTGAGTTACCTTCCGCTCACTCATCCTCTGAGGAGGAGGAGGTACAGGTGGAGGAGGACACAGGGGTGGAGGAGGAGGAGGCAGGGGTGGAGGAGGAGGCAGGGGTGGAGGAGGAGACAGGGGTACCTCTTCCTCTACTTCGTCATGTGTGTGGTTGCGAGGTCCCTTGACCCTCCCAAGGCGACCGATACCTCTTCAGAGATGCCCGCTGATTCAACTCGATGGAGACAAGTAAGTAACTTTAGATGTTATCACTAATTTTTTGTTTGATATGTTCAAAATTACAAAAGAAACTAATAATTTATCTTAATCACTTGGGCAGAGGTTGGAGGAAGGTCAGTGGGGGTGATAACACATGCCATGTGAACGGCATCCTTGGTCTTTTGATCAAGGAAAAGTTCCCTGGTCTGGTGCAGTTCGGCAGAAGGTGGATGCCTACACGTGGTCCCACTATGCCGCCATCCCCGACGCCCCTGATTGGGATGGCAGGGTATTCGCCAACAAGGCTCAACGTGTCAAGGCTGAGCTTTGGGTAAGTCTTTCTCGCACTCCATTGCTCAATACATCGCATTGATTGGACATTCTTGAAATAATGACTAGATACATCGCGTCTATATGCAGGATTTCTTTAGATGTGAGGAGGGATACGAGGCCAAGGTGGATGTTGTGGCTGACAAAGCCACCAAGAAACTCATCAAGGACATGCACTACGAGGCACGCATACAGACCATGATCTAATACCACGTGGAAATTCTTAGAGTGAGGGTCCCTAAAAGTGCGGCAAGAACCATGAGGCTGACCCCAGAACAATACCTAAAGGTAAATATATAACATTAATACTTATTTTTTCTAAGATTAATTACGCTTAATTTCATCTTCTTATATTTCATATACTTGATGACATAGGTGCCTTCGTGGTGGTGCGCCTACGATCTGCAGTGCTAGGCCCGGATGGTGGGCAGGTGGGGCGACCCTGCGTGGGAGGAGAATCATAACGCTTGCCGAGAGCGGCGTTTGCTGATGCTGGGTGCACCACACCATCAAGGCAACCTCAACCTCTCATAATACGAGGCTAGATGGGTACATGAATTCATTTCTTTATTCTAACGCTCAATTCTGCATAATTTCTAATCATATTGCTTTTTTTGCAGTCGTCGGCACATTGTGGCGAGCCTTGCTCCCAGTTCATGGCATATGCTTTGGCCCACAAGGGCAAGGCGATGGCCGATGTGGCTGACATCGCCTACAACCTAGAGGAACCACCCTCGGCGTACAACAACGAGTCCATCCACAGCCGCCTCGATGGATACACATCGATGGCAAGGATGGTCCATGGCCCAGAGTATGATCCGAGCGCCCAGGACCTTGATGGAGAAGTGGTCATGAGGGCGGGAGGAGGCAAGAAGCATGGCCAGTTCTGGATTGGCGACGACACAATCGACACGGCCAGTACTCCCACTCTCTCCCAGATTCGAGCACGGAGCATGAGTTCCAGCCCAGCGATACGCCCACGGTCGGACTCTACACGGTTCCAGATGAACGCACTCCTAGGTTATTTTTGTTTTATTCATCATTTATTGATTTTTTACATACTTTTGCATTGCATTGTAACATTAGGATGAAATATTGTAGGCCTAGCTGGAACAAGAAACAAGGCACCGGGAGGAGCTAGAGGCGAAGATGGAGGCAGAGCGGCAGAGGATGGAGACAGAGCGGCTGCAGATGTTTGAATATATGAGGGGTATTTACGCTGTAATCAGTCAACCTCCACCACTGATGCCAGTCCCTCCTTCTCAACCTGCTCCAAATACTGTTTCAGGACCTGTGAGTCACTTCACAACCTTATAATCACCGTTTCTAGTTTATGCAGAATCAATCTTTTGTCCTTTGTGACGTGCGTATGTTTATAGTTTCTAATTTCTAGTTTATTTCTAGTTTGTAGTTAACCTTGTAATCACTGTTTCATTCTTAATCACTGTAACTTAGCTACTTTTAGTTTCTGCAGAATTAATCATTTTTTCTAGTTGCTAGTTTATTTCTAATACTTGTATGTTTTGTTCTCAATCACTGTTAATGATTTATCTCTTCTTCTTTGTGCAGAATTAATCTGCGGCATAAAATGAGCCTTATGACCGACAGTGGTCATAGTTTATTTGCATTCCTAATGAGCCTGGAGAGCGACGGGGAACTATGTACTTGTGATTCTGAAGTTTATTTGCATTTGTGATTGTGAAGTTCATTTGCATATGTGATGCAGCCAATATATCTATATGAACTGCCTGTGATGCTATTGTGAACTATTTATGATGGATGTGATGTTTATTTGAATGTGGTAGGTGGCTGTGACCGAACCAAATAAACTAATTATACGTGGTAATTTTGCCGAGTGTTATACTCGACAAAAGGGCTATTTGACGAGTGCCATGAAAAATACACTCGGCAAAGTGGACATGTGGCAAAAATATGTGTATTTGGGGGCTAAAATGACTTCTTTGCCGAGTGTCTGCGCTGTGACACTCGGCAAAGAAGGAATGTTTGCCGAGTCAGTGCCTAGACACTCGGCGAAGAGACCAAAAGCTAGGTCTGGAATGGCCAGTCTTTGCCGAGTGACCGGGATGTGACACTCGGCAAACATGGATTATTTGCTGAGTGTCTGGGCCGGGACTGTAACACCCTAAAAATTGCTCTTTTCGAAAAAGATATAAATTGATTTAATTTTGTATTTTGTGCTCACAAAATATAGGAAAATAAAATTTTTCATTACAATAAAATTCATCATAAGGTAGCAACATGTTTGTGCATACATGCGGTGCATTTGTTCTTTGTATTGTGTGGATTTGATTCAAATTGAAAACATTCAAAATGCTCTTGAAAAGTAAATTTGAAATTGGCTTTGAAAAAAAATCAGGAAATCAAAGCATTTAAAAAGTTGTAAAAAATTATTTTTGAAAATAAACCCAAAATTTCTCATTTTTATTTGAATTGAAAAACATATTCAAAATTTTATTTGAATTTGATGAGGATCATATTTGCATTTGGATTGAAAAAGAAAAATGAGCAAAAGAGTTTCTTTACTCCTCTCTCCTTCTCTCTCTATTTCAGCCCAGCAGGCCATTGGCCATTTTTTTCTTCTTCTTTCCATACGCAGGCCTGCTCCACCCGTTCGGCCTTTCTTTCCCCACTGGTAAACTGGACTGTTTCCCCTCTCTTAGCCCAGCTCTACTCCCGCACGGGCCTGCCTCTTCTCCGCACGGCCCATCTTTTCTCTGCGCCGGCCCAGCAACGCCCATGGTCCAGCAGAGCAACACCCACGGTCCATCAATCAGTCCACGCCGCGCTCGGCGCCCCCCTCTCTCGCTCGCCACTCGGCCTTTTTTCTCTCGTCACCGACGGTGGGCCCCGCTAGTCAGAAGTATCTCCCACCTCCAGCTCACACCAGAGCCGACTCTGCTCCACCAACGGAGTTCGCTGCCGTTCCACCCCGCGTCGATGCCTTGCGCCCTACAACACGCCAGCACCATAAATAGTGAGCCTCCGCGCCGTGCCGCCTACCCCGCGCCCTATCTAGCACCACCCTTGCCCCGAGCTATCTAGCGCCGCCGTCCAAGTTTCGTCGTGAAGAAGCCATCACCGCCGGGTCATCCTGTCGTCCCTCCGTCACGGTAAGAAGATCCCCAAGCTTCGGGAGTACCCCTCGAGCTCGCTGAGACCCTTTTCTTCCCCTTTTTCCCTCTAAGTTGTCTTGCGCCGCGTAGTAGTTGCTCCGCCGCCGCCATAGATCGTCTTCCGCTCGCCAATAGTTGCTGTAAGTGACCGAATTGAGTTTGGCGCCTCCCAATCTTGCTCCCTATGCCATAATCCGAGCCTAATTGAACCCGTAGGTGTTTTTCCCTTTTACTCCGACGAGCAATTGCAACACCGGTGAGAAATCCCGCCATCGGTCACTGTTCTGGCCAAATCTTTCCCCAATCCCTCTCGCTGTCTAATCCAGGCCAACCAGTCAAGATCCAACGGCCTCAGTCGGTGGATACCCCTTTGTGTGGCCATCTTGCTTAAGAGACCCTCTCTTTTCTACTAATCTAACCCGTAGTCCACTCTCCAGATCTAATCTCATCCATCCAACTCTAATCCAACGGCTTACATCTCTTCATACCGCTTCGCTGCTAGATTTGCAAAAGAGCCCCTCTAGTTCTCTATTTTCAAACCCGCGGTCCATTGCGTAATCCACAGATTAAGCCTTGTTCTTTTAAAAAGCGTATTTTGCTCGGTTGACTTCAAAAATATGTTTTCACTTATTTACAGATTTGCCACTCATTTTGTTTTAGCCATAACTTCTCCGTTTTAACTCCGATTTGATCCGTTCAAATTGCATTAGGTTCGTAATTTAATAATCTACATGTTCATACTACTGTTATATATGTTTTCAACTTTTAAAATTCAATGTTAGATTTAATCTATTATTTTAATAAAGAAAATCTTGTTTATTTCATATCTTTTGCGTTTTAGCTCCGTTTGGATCCATTCAAGTTGCGTTAGATTCATAGCGATGGGATCTACGCATTAGTAACAGTGTTTATCATATTACTATTTCTAGAATTTTATGGTTTAAATCATATCTTGATTAATAATTATGCAACTAGATTTTATATGTAAAATATGACTTGTTTTATTTTAGTTTTATAAATCAAATATAAATTTAACTCAATTCAATTTATAATATTTATGAAATATCTTATATATATGAATTTATATAGTTAAAATAAATGAAGCCTATAGTTTTCTTTTCCACGTATAAAGCAAATCTCTCGGTAGTTGTATCTTTTCAACCGTAGCTCCGATTAGCGTGCTTTTCGCGTCTGTGTGTTCGTAGCGAGACGTAGATTCGTTTTACAAACTTTTGATCTTGATTTTATGTTTCGTGTGGTGTTCTAATTTAGATCTATTGTTTGTTTCATGTATAATTACATGGATGCTTATGTGGTGCTTTATGATCTTATCCAGTCGGTGAAATATACGGGGTGATCAAGAAGAAGAAGAACATTGAAGACTAAAGCTTATCGAAGGATTGATGTTTAAGGCAAGTATAGCATGGGATCTTCCTTATTACCTATTCACCTTTAATCATTTAATTCATACTGCATGTGTCTACCTTGAATGCCACTAAGGATTTCCTAGTACTTTGTACCTTGTACCTTGACACCTTTGGGTTATTGCATTGGGTAGTATGATGCTAGTGCTCAACTATAACCATGATCTTGTAACTTGACTAATGTAATATGCAATAAACATTAAAAGATGCTTTTTAGCAACATGGAACAAGGGGGCTAGAGCATTGGGCTATATTACTGTGCTCTAGATGCCTCTCCCTAAGGACTTATCTATAAGTGATCATCCGGGACTTATAGTACAACTATGAGGACTATATGGCTCTGGCTTTAACTTAGTATGAGGACATTTTCTAGCTTGTTAGAGGTTATCTTTATTGGCATAAGAATGGCTTACCGAATCGGGTATAGTATAGTCTCTGTCCCTTTATGTATAGGTTGCGTGTCATTGTGCCATCGGGAAGGAGGGTTCCTACATCTGTTTGCCGAATGAATCTAATGGCCCTAACTTGTTAGACGAACCATTGAAAGGCTTCATAGTGAACCTTGCCGACCTTCCTTGGAAGTGGGTCAAAAGATTATCTACCTTGGGCGAAAGGGTAAATCACGACTCACAGTGAAAGTGTACAACCTCTGGCAGTGTAAAACTAGTATATCAGCTGTGCTCACGGTCACGAGCGACCTTAGAACCCTTACGGAATAGATGATCACTAATGGTTAATGATGGTGAACACGGATGACACTGATGATGAATATGCTCATTAATGATTATTGTTATGTTATTCATTATTCATGTTTACCTGATCATGTGTTTGTGGGCTTGTGATAAACTTGTTGCTACCTCTTTGATAAAATAGTGACAATTAAAAGCTAATCGCAGTTAAACCAGTGTTAGCCTTTTGAGCTTCATGAACCCCATGTTATATTTGTTGAGTACGACATGTACTTATGCTTGCTTTACTTTTCAAATATTTGGATGAAAATCCTGGATGGGTACCAGATTGCTAGAGATTGGAGGAATTAGACTTGTGATCAACCAGTCAGTTGTCCCTGTGGAAGTGGAGTCTTCACCCGAAGATCGGAGTTATTTTTCCACTGTTTGCTATCTAAGGTTATATTCTCTATACTAAGTACATTATATATTAAGCATTGTCTTATGATATTACCCTTATTTATAGCTATATATGATATTTGACTTTCTGGCCTTACATATGGTGTGTATCTGGTTTTGTTCTTAAAACCGGGTGCTACAGGGACACTCAGAAAACATGGATTATTTGCCAAATGTCATGGTAGGGGCACTCGGCAAACAATGTCATGTTTGCCGAGTGCCGAGGCCGTTAGACACTCGGCAAACACGCCATGACCGTCTCCACGCTGTCACGTTACTTTTTTTGCCGAGCGTTGGTTTCAGCACTCGGCAACGTCTTTGCCGAGTGCCCGATAAAAAATACTTGGCAAATAAACTTTTGCCGTCACTGTGTACGCCATGTGCTGTTTGCTGAGTGTAACACTCGGCAAAGTCTTTGCCGAGTTTTTTTGAGCTTCGCCGTGTGCCTTGGACACACGGCAAAGATCCTGTTTCCGGTAGTGTAACTCTAAACCTGCTAATGGAACTAATAGTTAGCAACCCTTCAACTAATAATTAGCTAGTAGGTCTGATTGGATCCACTAGTACTATTTTAGCTGCTAATTTTCAGTGCTAATGGATCAAAACAGGCCCTTAGTCTCTTTAGTCAGTGATAATGGCAACAATTTCTGAGTATATACCAATACCCTTTATGTAAGGTCTCCTCCTCTGGCCTAAAATAGCTGAATATCAGAGGAAGTTAATTTATTTTAAGTTTGATTGTATTTATAGAAAATATTTTCTATATTTGTATCTCCTAGTATGTTTTAAGAAAAAATATTCCATGATGCCACCGATGAGGACCAGCTTTGCCCCCCCCACACACACAGGAGCTTAATATTTGCAGGGTTTGTTCTCATCCGTCGCTGTTCAAGATGGCGCTTCTCATGGGGATCGACATGCTGGACGCACGCAATCAGCTGCTTTCTCTTCGTACGTGTTGCACCGCGCCTGCGACCTGGGCCGTTGCAATCGATCTCTTCTGGTGAGAAAGAATTATAAATAAAAAAAAACTCATAGTTTAATTGCCAATACTCATCAGTGAAAAAACCAGAATTGGTGCGAAACCGTTTCTGGCGTTTCGAGATCCAACAAAGAAAACACCAACTGTTCCATACCCTTTCACGTCTGAAACGTTTCTCTGTTATTTGTTTGTTTGGTATAGTTTCGGTGTGTTACTGTGTTTGGTTTGAGGAATGGGGTAGTTCATTATCTTTTCACTCCTCACTTTTTCCTCACAAGCTAATAATTAGTATATGCATGAGGAATGAGTTGGTTCTACCAAAACTCATAGGATGAACTCATGATGTATCACCTCATGATGCATGTGGTGACTCCCAGACCAAACACACCCTAAGTGATTGAGGCTTTAGGCTTCCAAACAAACATGAAACATCCCCTTAATCGAGCACCACGACAAACGGACGAGGGTTTTGGAGCCAATGTGGACCAACGAGGTGGCTCAGCTTGCACTGTGGATTTAATGTGAAAAAAGATTGAGGCCGTTTGGTGGTCGTGGTGGGGTGAGAGTGTTATCTCTCCAATTTAGGAATAAACTAGTGCAGGGCGCGTGCCATCGCGCGCATTTGCGATTATAGTGAAAATCTGAAACATGGAGTATATATTACATGTGTTGGAAAGAGCCGGTGGTGATGCGTGGAGATGTATTACTTGTGCTGTGATGCATGGAGATATACTACATATACTGATAGTCTCTATAAAGATCAGGTTTCTTGTCTGGTGGTAGTCTAGAATCCTTTCGAGGTGTAGAGGACCGACATAGTAAGGGAAGTAGGTTCCTTGGCACGTCGCAAAAAGGTGAGACACATCTGCCATCGATCGGCATCGCCTACTGGAACAAGCAACATACTGAATGAATTAGCCGGTGATAGAAGCAAAACAATGAGAATGGATGTGTTCTTGTAATAATATAAAGGAAGATAGCATTGTAAACATTATGAACAGAGATGGTTGGACCACATGGCAAGGAGGTGGGAGCATAAGCGATATCTGTATTTCTTAATAAAAATCAGCACAGATATGATTAGGCTATGGAATCATAACAATGAAGAACATTCAGATTTTGACATAAGTAAAATTGGCAAAGTACTTGTCGAGTTGGGAAATCAGAGTATGAATATAATAATCTTGTGGAAGCTACATGAGAGTTTATTTTCATCAGAGGTGTTATGGAGAAAAAAATAGAACAACTTTTATGGAAGTCTGTTCCCCTACTATTAGTTGAAACAGACATGCTGATTAGGGCAAGTAAATATGAAACAACGTTTATGCTGAAGAAGCCAAGCCACCTATATAAAATCCTGTCAATGCTGTATATTTTAATGCAAGGAGGAAACTGAATATACGCACGATAAATGAAAAGGCGTTTGTTCTCTTCCGTCGCTGTTCAAGATGGCGCTTCCACGTACTTTCTTTTGGCTTGATACCTGGCTCCCATTGTTCTCATGGGGATCGACATGCTGGAACGACGCATGGCCACTCTCTAGTTCGCTATATATAAGAAACGATTCAGGCTTTAGGCTTCCAAACATGAAACATCCCATTAATCGAGCACCATGACAAACAAGAGGGTTTTGGAGCCGATGTGGACCAATGAGGTGGCTTAGCTTGCACTACGGATTTAGGCTCTATTTGGATGCACATCTATCCACATCAATTTACATTCGATAATGCTGGGAAGCGGAGTCCGTCCGCTCGGACGCTCCGTTGGTGGACCAAGTCGTCAGCCCAATAACCACCTGCTCCTTCTTTTCACAAAACTGCTCATCCACTCGTTCCCCTCGCTCCTATCTGCTCGTCCGTTGCCTCCGAGCGCAGTGCTTTGCTCATCCACTTATTCTTCCTATACAATCCGTTAACTTCCTTGCCCCTCTTTTCTCTCTCCCCAATCTGCTCCCTTGTGCGCATCCAACATAGAGCAGCGAGCACTGATGGTTTGTGTTGTGCCGGTGAGACACAGCGTGGTGGTGTAGAGGCAACAAAACCCCATCGGCATGCAGTCTGCACAGAGGCGAGCTCGAGTCAACACGGAGGCAGGCCAGCCCCTGTGGCAGTCTCTTGTGCATGACGACGCGAGGCCAGCGAGCCACATAGGTGACGGTGTGGAGGCAGGAGAGCTCTGCGGCACGCACTCCACGCAGAGGCGAGCTCGTGGCGGCGTGAAGGGAGGCGAGCCCCGACAGCGGCGTGCTCATGCACGACGACGCCAGGCCAGCGAGCCACTTTTGAGGCACAGCACTTAGCTGCTGGGCCTGCCAGCACGACACGCTCGGTGCTCGGTTGTCGGACCTGCTAGGCACGGCGTGCTCCTGCCCTCTCCTAGTCATGTAGCTGCTACCTCCTAGCTACGTCGCGAGGCTGATGCCTCCCTTCCGCATCGTGTGGCCGATGTCTCCCTTCCACGTCGTGCAGCCACCGTTGCTATGCCATCGCCTCCAAGCACTGCCAGGCCACTGCCTCCGATGAACTCCACACGCTAACGAGCCTCCAATCTCCCAAGCAGCAAGTAAATGTTGCACTGCACTGAAAGGGCATGTTGCAAGCATATGTTTTAATTGTTTCAGAGGTATGTTGCAAGTGCTTCATACGGATATTGTAAAAATAGATCGGGATATTGCACATGTTGCAAGAGTATGTTATAAATGTTTCATCTGTTTTTAGTCCTAAGTTGCAGCAAGTGTTTTCATATTGCAAGTTGTAAGTGTTTTATGTGGATGTTGCATATGTTGTAGTGGCTATAAACGTATGTTCCAAGTATATTGTTCTAATTGTTTCAGATGCTTCAGACGTATGTTGGACATGTTTTATCTGGTTGTTGCATATGTTTCATGCATATGTTTGGAAGTGTTTCATCCGAATTTTGCATATGTTTCACATATATGTTGCAAGTGTTTCATCTAGATGTTGTATATGTTCTGCAATGGCTACACACGTGTTTCCCTGGTGTTTCATACATATGTTGCAAGTGTTTCAATTGATTCGGACATATGTTTCAAGTGTTTCATCTATATGTTGCAAAAGTAGATATGGTGTTACACATGTTGCAGTGAGACCCATCTATAGTAGCCAACTGTTGCAGCTGCTGGGCTCGCTTGCATGCGCGTAGTTACGGAGGGGCGCCACGGTGTAGATGCGGGACATGGAACGGTGTGGGACACAAAGCGCATGTGGGCTATGTTGCGGCGCGTGGGATACAGAGTGGCACGAGCCATGGTGTATGGCACGAGACATGGTGCGAGCACGAGACACGGTGCGAGCATGGGTCCCCACATGAAGCAGGCGCACAGGTGTGGGCGTCCGGACGCTAGCCCCACCCGAATGTATGTGCACTAGACATACCGATCCATATTTGTTGAGGTGTATTGAGTTGGAAATTAGTTTAAGTTTCACTTCAACACACATGGATTGAGGTGGATACATGTGCATCCAAACAAGGCCTTAATGTGATGTTGTTATTTGTCCAATTTAGTAAATATTGTACAAGTGTATAATTTGATCCAAATTAAGACTTACTTAGATTATGTATCAAAATGATAGGATTAATAATTTTAAAGTAAATTTAAGAGGTTATATTTTAGGTTACATTTAACAATGGCAAAGATAGGTAATTTAATGTAAATGTCGTGGTTAATTATGCTATTTCTATAATGGTGGAGATGGCTAGCATTTAGAAAAAAAAAATAGATGCAGTGGCTATTATTGTGATTATGAATACCAAATCGATTACTTGATTTTTCATAAGTATATGATTTTTTAAGATTTGTTTGTTTTTCTTGCTCGTTTGTGATGATTAATATAGAAACTTCTATGAAGTTTGTAATTAGTAAGAGTGGACGCGAACAAATTTGCACTTTTAAATATTCTTTAGGATTATCTATACATGTAAGTTTTTGGGCAGTTCAACTTATTAAAAAAACATATTGGTTAAACTTTCAGTTTTAATAAAACTATTATGAAATATTTTTGTTGCGTTTAATGCTTTTGGAGACTTATTTGAAATAGCATTGCTACCGCCCGGACGTCCAGACGGACGCCCTGTTCTCGCGCCTGCACCCCGACCGACTCGGCGCAGGTGTCTGCGCCTGCCCGACCCCACGTGGTGTCTGCGCCCTACGCGGCCCCTCACGCCTCCTCCAGCAGCTACAACATGCAGGTCACATTGCAACATGTGCAACACTTGATCTACTTTTGAAACATTCAGATGCAACACTTGCAACATACGTCTAAATAGATGAAGCACTTGAAACATGAGTCTGAAACAATTGCAAAAACACTTGAAAACACTTCAAAACAATTGCAAACATATGCAACATCCAGATAAAACACTTGTAACATATGTGTGAAACATATGCAACATCCAAATAAAACATACTTGTGTGATATATATATTTTAGAGGTGCTCTCGGCGCTTCCCGCGCGGCAACATCCAGATAAACACACTTGCAACATACGTCTGAAAAAAATAGATGAAACATTGGGAATAGAAGTTTGCAACATACCAACCATTACAACATATGCAACATCTTGATCTACTTTTGCAACATCCATACGAAACATTTACAACATACCTCTGAAACATCTAAAACACTTGAAACATACACTTGCAATATGTGTTTTCAGCGCAACATCTTCTTGCTGCTTGGACGATTGGAGGCTCGTCGATGCAGAGCTCGATGCCTCGCAGGCAGCTCCGGTTGAGAAGGCCACTCCGGTGGAGAAGGACACAAGCGCGGTGGAGAACGCCGTGGCAGACAGATGGCCCGGTGGAGAGGAAGAATGGTGAGCGTCGACACTGGAGCGTGGTTGAGAGAGGACGATGGCCGGTGGGGCACAATGGCGCGGCGGTGTGGCCGCGTTGGAGCACGTGTGGTGGAGAGTGCCGTGGTTGCGTTATCGCACTGGAGCACACGTGCGGCGGTGTGGACACAACGGTGGTGCGGTGAATGGAGAGGAACAGACGACGGGCTCACGAGTAGATAATAAGGTTGGAGGCGAGCGGATACCCAAGTAGAGATTTGGACCATTTAGCTTATATCGTGGCCCATCAACCAGTGTCGGGACAGACGAACGTCTTTAGCACAACAATACCGTATTCGAACTATAAGTTTAAGGAACAACTCGGTTTACATTGTATTGAAAACTCTATTTATGGCAACTCGACACTGAGTTTTCTAAGAAACCTAGCATAACACTAATTTATCGCATCAGAAAAAATCTGGACGTTTATCAAATAGGTTTTATATCGATCTTGTTCTATAAAAGTTTTTTTGAGAGGTGTTCTATAAAAGTTTTAGAAAGAAAAAGAAAAGCAAAGTGAATGAAAGGAAAAAAGAAATGGTAAGGCCGAAGGTACGTTCGCGCGGTGCTCTACTCCACAGTACACACCAACCACTCTGCTCTGCTCCACTCACCCTGAATGACTATTGCCCCCTTTGGAATGAATGTAATAGTTATCCCTTTTGTTGGCCATGTAGTCTTGAATGGTTCCAACAGCCTTTCAACATTGACTCTTCCCTGTCGGAGAAGAGTAGTCCTCAACTTGTTGTACCCAGGAGGTACATATCCACCCAAATTAGTGTTTGCAAGATACATTATTAAAGCTCGAAAATTTGGGTTTCTTGCGAAATTGAAAGAAACACCCGCAGATTACAAAGACAAGGAAAAAGCACAGCAATCAGTAAAATGTTTTGAATCAAATTGATACTAAGATTCTTTGAATGAATCAAGTTCCATAAATCCTGTATAGAACATTCTTCCAACGAGAGCATCAGCAATTTGGCGCCGTTCAGGGAAAAAGCTTTCGTCAATCCCTGATTGCCTCTTTCTTCTCTTTGACTGGGCATTTGTACCTCCAGAAGGGGGTAATCCTGTACTCCCTATCTGTATTGGCAGGGGAACACTCTTCGGTTTGCTGTTGGAGATGACTGCCTCAACATAAGCCACTTCCTCGCGAAGTTGATGAAGAATTGGTACTGTTACCTGTTTGCAAATGCTAACACCTTGGTGTGGTATCTTCAACAAATGTGCTCTGATTCTAGTATAGCTACCAGATATTTGTTTGCCGCAAAATTTGCACTCTAATACTGCGGGCATTTCCTCCATCAGGACTATTGCTCTCGATCTTATTAATAACATGCCTCCAAGAGGATATCTAGGATCACAGATCTCATTCACTTCAGGAACACTGTCAGCATCACTTGCTACATTGACACTACTAGGTTCAGAGACATGCAACAGAGAACTTCCACTACCACTTGCACGGTCCTGTTGTTAAGGTGAGAACTTTTTTTGCTGGTAGGTTCTGTCCAGGTTTAGTAGAATTTGAGCTAGTCAGTGGGTCTTATGCAAACCATTGCCAACCCACGAGAATCTGATCAGAGAACTATATTATGTCCTCTTCATGATATTTTAGAAATATGTGTGATTTGTTGAAAGATATGCTAACTCACGACTAGGAAGACGAATGAGTAAAAATATGTGCCTGAGGGACTGCCCACTCTACTGCGTTCTTCGCCTTCAACACTATCTTTCACCATGGTGTGCTGGAGATGACAGAAATTTGGCTGAAGATTAGATAAATTTGATTTTCTAGGCTTTCAGAGCGCTTGAAGGTTCACAAATGTTGAAAATGTTTTTGTTCTTTTGTGGGTAAAAGTTGCATTTATTTGAAGAGCAATCTTGTTCAAAAGCCACAACTCTGTTTCTGTTTATTTTACAGTATACATAGTCGTTCTGAGAACAGTTCAGATTAAAATGACAACTCTTATGTTTTGATAAAATTAAAAACCGTTGAAACCAGTATCATAGATATCGGACGGCGCACGTGAATCTTCTCGCCCCAGCTGCCAGAGCCTGTCAAATAATGTTCTTCACTTGGGAACCGTCGCGGCGACCAGGAACTCACCGGCAGCGCCGCCGTCAGGCATCACGACCGCAAGCCCATCGCTGCCACCGTTCAGGATGCTGTACGACACGTGCAGGGGCTTGCTGTCCCTTAGCACCAGCTCCTCCAGACCAAGCTCCAGCCACTGGGCAACCTCAACCTTATATCCCGCGCGACCGCCGCCCCGCGGCTGCCCGTACGCCGCTGCGCACGTCTCGACGCTCACCCCTCCCTTGCCGTCGCTGTCGTTGAAGACGACGATCGGGAACTGCAGGGGCACCTTGCCCGCCGCGCCGAGCCGTTCCTTCGCCTGGGCGACACAGGCGACGGCAAGCGCGTGGTGGTCGGCTGGTGCGCCCGCGCCGGCGTTTGTGGGTCTGGCTCGGAAGAGGACGGTCTCGGCGGCGTGGACGTCGTCGCCGGAGGCGAAACTGTCGAGGGGGATGGACTTGGTGAGCGCGCGCACGGCCCTGGCGCCCGGGCGCTGGAAGTAGCTCGCGTACTGCATCAGCGGGTGGGTGGCGACGTCGTTCTGAGCCTTCATCCGGGCGTGCGTGCGCGCCCACGACGCAAGGAACCTCGCCAGTGACAAGGGATCGGACAGCATCAGGCTGCAGCTCACGCCCACGGCGAAGCCTCCGTCACCCTGGAACCGTGTCAGCTGATCGAGCAGACAACACAAAACGTTAGCTATTGCTATTATAAACAAGTACCCCTCAGGTCACAAAAGAGTACGTACGTAGTATCGTCGTTACTAGAGTTGCATGAAGTAATCAACACATTTGGACTTTTCCTATCAATATCGTTTTAAGTATTTTGATTGAAGTTTTGGGAAAAAATACATTAAAAATTGTCTGATTGCTAGTTCGTCTTGTAATATTTTGCAAGGTGTATATTGTATACTGCTCATTCCGATCCAAATTATAGTTACTTTAGCTTTGTCCTAAGTCTAATTTCTTTAACTTTGATAAAAATTATAAAAAATACACTAACGTCTATAACATCAAATTAGTTATATAAAATTCTCCATAAAATATTTTATGATAGCTCATTTGTAGATATTAATATATTTTCTAAAAAAATTGGTTTAAGCTAGAAAAGTTTGGCTAACTTAAAAACAAAGTCAACATGAATTGTACGTAAATAATTTAGAACAAAGAGAATATTAGTTAGTGACTAGAGTGTGTGATCAAGACAACATTTTTTTCACCATTATTAGGGTGAGTAAATTGCATCTCAGGACGGAGACTTCGATCCGTATTGCTGGTGTAATGTACAATATTTTCTTTGTCAGAGTAATGACAGGTTGTTGGGTGTTGTAGCTACATATTTATTTTGATTTGGACGTACATCTTCATTTCGGATAGGATATATAATTACATATATGTTGTTGGATGATGTAGCTATATATCTATATCGATTTGGGACATGGCATGTTGTTGAGTGACGTGGATGCACATATATCTACCTTAAACCATATATAGTTCTAGCTAAGTCAAATAATATTTATATTTATTTAGACATGTATATATATATATATATATATTGACGGGTGATGTAGCTATATATCTATATGTATATCGATTATATCGATTTGGCATCTTCATTCAACAGACATGACATATTATTGTTGACACGTTGGGTAACGTGGCTAGCTAATACACTCCCTCAATTCTAGAAAGGATGAGCATCGCCAAGAGTGCGTTATATCCCTTTTCCCATCCATATTTTTTAAGAAAAAATAACAAAAATTTATCTTCAACAGTACCCCATATCCCTTCTCTATCTTTCGGCATTTGCAAAATCACCGTCACTTACGCACAAATATACGCGCGGCCTGCGAGCGCACATCCAGAGTTTTCTCGCGCCGCCTTCTCCTTCCCACGCTCCGTCTCGTTCCCGCGCAACATCTCCTGCTCGACCGCTGTGCAGTTCATCCAGCAATTCTCGGCGACGGAGCAGAGCAGCCCAACCTCCTTGCGCTCACTGTCACCGTCGTCGTCGATCCAATCCTAGTAGTGGCCCTTCACGGTGATGGCGCCGGCGTCCCCGTCGTCCTCGCCGGTCTCCACGGTCTCGAACTCCCGTCTTCGGGCAGGCCGTCAACCACCTCGGCGTCAACCGCGTGGAGCACGTACCGGGCGGCGAGGCCCGGGTTGGACGCGGACTCCCGCTCGTCCACACGCGCGCCGTCCCCGCCGAGGATACGGACACGGGCTTGAGCGCCGAGCTCCTCCCGGATGGCGCTCGCCGCGGCGGCCTCTGGGGACTCGCCGGGCCGCATCTTCTCGGACAGCGATTGAATCCAAAGTCACCCGTGCCTGCTCTTCCCGGCCGCCCGTGCCTGCTCGTGCTGGTGCTCGGCCGCGTCGTAGTCGCGCAGGCCGTCGCGAACAGCAACTGTGGTCTGCGTCTCGAACGAAGACGAGCAGGTTGATGGTGCTGAGCACCGCGAGCAGCCAGTACAGGTAGTCGAACGTGCCCACGTTGATGTTCTGTGCCAGCCACGACGAACGGATGAAGCAGCCGAGCCCGCCGGCGGACGGCGTACCCATGGCGGTAGCGCTCGAAGAGCCCCACCCAGGCCACGGAGAGTATGTGGGACCAAAGTTTTAGGATTTTGGAACCTAATTATAGCAAACTATTGGAAATGACCTTATTTATTTCTCCTAATATTATTTTAGAAGTTGGAAAAAATCATATTTTGGAGAAAAATATATTGGGTACTCTTGAGATGCTCAAGAGTTGCCCATATCCCTTCTCCATCTATATTTTTTTGGAAAAAAAATGAGAAAAACTCATCTTCAATAGTACCAAATATCACTTGTCCATTTAAAAAAAACCGGCCTCCAAGTCGCACGGATCCGGCCTCCTCCCCACCTTAACCGCGACGCCGCCGCGATGCCTGTGCGCCCGCCCCTGTCGGACACCTCGCCGGCCGTCGCAAGCATGTGTATGGGCGGCTTGGCCATCCACCCGGACCCTGGACATAGCGACAGCCTGCCGTCCACCGGCACCGGGATGTCCTCGTCCGTCGTCTCCTCCCTCGACGATGTCGCTCGCGGCAGCGGCCGCCACCACCCAGCCCGTGCCGAGCTCGGCCTCGGCAGCCACGAACACTGGCGATGAGCGAGCCCTCCACGCTGGGCAAGTGTAGGCGCGGACGCCGCCACAGGCGAGGCAGCCGCACAGGCCCGGACCCCGGTCACCGCTGGTGGCACTCACGTGTGCGAGCTCGACTAGAGGAGGGACCGTGAGAAGGCAACACCGGAGGAGGGGACGCGGTGAAGATCGCTGCCGTCGGAGATGGCATCCACGTTCAAACACTTCACGGGAAGTCGTCGTGACTTGCTCCTTCACGGAAACACTTCACGGGAAGCCGCGGCAGCCGGCAGGTCGTCCTCCCCGACGATGAGCTCCTCTGCGGAGTCCTCGCGACGACGAAAGGAAGCGGCGGCGACCTAAATACGACGGGGTTCGCCAACTCGCGACGGAAAAAAACCATGCAGGAAAATGTGTGTGGGAGCAAGATTTTGATTTTTTGAAGTGAAATACGGAGTACGTACTATTCGACATGATCTTCTTTTTTTTCTCCCAACACCCTTTTGAGAGTTGGAAAACATAAAGTTTTGGGGAGGAAAATACGAGGAACTGTTGAAGATGCTACGATGCCCCTATATATACAGTAGACAGGAGCACTGAGGAAACATATATGGAATCTGCACGTGATAAGGATTACCATACATATATACTGCTAGTTAAGTCAAATAATTTTAAATTTATCTAAATCTATTTAAAAATATATTTTTCATAGTATATCAAAGTCATAAATGTTAACATCTTTTTATACAAATTCAGTTAAATTTAAGATGGTTTGACTTGAACTAAACATAAAATTGCATCCTTTGCAAGATGGAGGTAGTATATTTATATTGATGGGGTGTCTTTCAAAACCAACGAGTGAACGCTTTCCCTAATAAAATGTAAAAGAGACAAAAAGATGACCTGGAGAATAGACAGGCATGGTTTTATTGTAGGGTGCATATCCGATGAATAGCACAAAAGTTGAGAACGTGACATCATCAGAGAGTACTTTGATGTTTTGAAAATAACTCTAAACTTATTCATAGTTAATGCACATTATTGTCACAAAAGTTGAGATTTGAACTGCTAAAAAATTTATGAAAATATGATAAATTTTATGTGCACGTGCACTAAAAAACATTTGCACTTTCAAGAGGCGGGCCGACATATTATGGGATTAATAAAATCACCATAGATGTCTTGCCGATGATGTGCTGTCACCTACCACTAAAAAATAGTTAATCATAAATAGCTTGGAGAACATGTATTGAGGTAGAGGCTAGTGCCATTTCGTTTTTAATTTCCATATCTCATTCATTCAAGTATAGAACAACTATTAAGCTACGATTTTTCTCTTGTCCTCATAGTGCCTTATTTTTCTTGATTTTGCCATAATGCTCACCTTCTAGCGCCTAATTTTCTAAGGACAAGTATATTGGCCCATGTCAGCTATTTAATACTCGCTCTAAATTATAAGTCACTTTATTTTGTTATTAATTCAAACTCTTTAATTTGGGCAGTTATTTTTAGAAAAATATATTAATATCTAAAATACCAAATGAATGCATTATCAAAAGATATTTCATTATCGATTTATAGAAACTAATTTGATGTTGTAGTTGTTAATATAATTTCTACAAACTTGGTCAAGTAGTTTATCTTTAAGATAAAGTTAAAGTGGACTCTATAATTTAGAATACACAAATACTAGAAAATATAGTCGTTATGAGAACAGTATTATAGATTAAAATGACAACTTTTGTTTTTTTATGAAGTCAAATTCTTTAGTTTTGACTAAGTTATGCCAAGGTCCAACACATCTTTGCTAGCAATGGATTTGAGTTTTGAACTTGTTACCGGCTTACCGCGCACGCGCGCGCCATGGATCGCCGGCCGGCTGTTGTCACTGTCAAGGTGGATGCGCTTGGCATGGGCATGGAGCTTACCTGCACGTAGACGAGCGCGCTCACGTCGGGGTCCTCCGCGTTCACGTCGACCCACGGAGCCAGCGCGGCCTCCCAGCTGCACGCCCGGTCCTTGTCCTGGACGGCCTCCAGGAACTCGTCGAGGGTGACCTCCGCCGTGGCCTCTACGAGCCTCACGCCGGCGTCGTTCAGCTTCACCTCCCATGACCCGTCCGCGTGGCGCCGGAGCCGACCGGCCATCTCCGGGTGGTCGGCCACGGCCTCGCCCAGCGACTCCTTCGTCCACATCGCCTCCTCCCACAGCCGTGAGGCCCCCTTCTCTCCAGCGTCCGCGCGGTAGTAGAGCACCACGCGTGTGCGCCGCTGCAGCGCGGCCGCCGGGAGCGGGGGCGCGGCCACGGCGATGCGGCGCGTCCGCCCAGGCTCGACCGCCCGCGTCGGCACGGCAGTCTGCGGGGACTGGAGGTGGACGCGCGGAGCCGCCGGCGTGGGTTCCATGCTGTGTCGGTGATAGCTGCACGCTCACCCCGGCCTTATTAGCTTGCCGCTCTCGAGGATCGGAGGTGACCAAACAGGGCTCTTGCGTTGTCCCTTTTATTTGCAGGTGGCATGGTGCATATGCATGCTTGTGCCCGGACAGCGGCGGCGACGAAAACTATGCATGGCAGTTGGCAGGTGCTGTCATGGCAGGTCCCGGTACTTTGGTTCAGGAGGATACAACAGTATTGGACTATTGGTCGAACGTGGTCTTAGTAGAGCTAATAGTAATACAGTTGTCTAGTGGTTGTACGTATATATTTATGGTGTACTTATGAGCTTAGTCATATAGTAGTTGATTTATTTGTGATCTATTTTTTCTCTCAAAAAAATTCTTAGTTCTCATTCATAGGATGAAAACGGTCGAAAAACCTCTCAACCGTTTTCTACTTCTACATTTGAATAAAAAACGAAAACCAAAGTGGTAAAGCCGGACACGAAAACGAACACAAACTTACGGAATATCGAAAATTTCGAAAACGAACTAATTCGAGCGGAATTATATCGAACACGGTCGGTATACGAAAAATCAATACGGAATATTGACCCGTAGGACCAAGTGCATAATAATTAACAAGTACATAATAATTAACAAGTCCTACAACTTTCTTAAAAAGTATCTCCATTCGACGCGACGTAATGAAGATATGACTTTTTTTCACTATCGGAGGCGGCTTCAGGCACTCGGCAAAGGCCGATATACACTCAGCAAAGCTTTTGCCGAGTGTTACACTCGGCAAAGGCCGCTCGGTAAACAGTTGATCGGCAAAGACCTCTTTGCCGAGTGTACTTTATCGGGCACTCGACAAAGCCTTTGCCGAGGGCTAATCTGACACTCGGCAAAGAAAAGTTGCCGTGACGACGGCTTTGCCGAGTGTCAAGGTCAAGCACTCGGCAAAGTCGCCTCTTTGCCAAGCGCCGTTGACTCAAACACTGTGCCGAGTGCCACTGTCAAGACACTCGGCAAACAGGCGACCTTTGTCGAGTACCTGGCCCGTGGCACTCGGCAAATCTGTGATGTTTGCCGAGTGCAATGGCCTGTGCACTCGGCAAAGCATGTTCCCAGGTCGTTACTTTGTCGAGTGTCATGGTCATTGCACTCGGCAAAGTGACTGAAAATAGTTTTTTTATTTGTTTTTTACATTCCATCAAAACAAACAGAAGATATATATAACCAACATTACATATATATCATCAACAACACATATATATCACCAACACCACATATATATCACAAACGTCATATATATATCACAAACGTCACATGTCTCACAATATATCACAAATAAGTTCACAAGTAATCCAAGTGCTCCATCATCTTCAACCACAATTGCAAATAGAAGTACCATTAACAACCACAAGTATCATCACTGATTTGGTAAAGGATTCGCTGAAGCATGAGGATCGTTAGATGCCGCCGATTGATTTTTCACAAAGGAAAAGATAAATATATACCATACATGAATAAAACTTTCATACTCCACTAGGTTTGACCGTAAGCATGAACATACAAACTAAAACATTTATACTCACAGGAGTAGAATTTTGAGGAGGTGGAGCGAATAGCGAAGGTGGCGGAAATACACCCGTAGCGGCGCCAAGACTTTGCATGTACTGAAGAATCTCCGCCATCCTCTGCTGCTCGGCCTCCCGCTCGGACTCCACCCTCTCCATCTTTGCCTGCATCTGCTCCTGTATCCTCCTCTCTTGTTCCAGCTGGACCTACAATATATTCACCCCAATGTTACAATAATGCAAAGGAAAGGTATGAAAAAACCAATGAACGACAAATAAACCAGGAATAACCTCGAGTGCCTCCACCCGGTGGTGTGAAGTGTCCTGCCGAGGTCATATGGCCTTGTTTAGATGTCAAAATTTTTGGCAAAATGGCACTGTAGCAGTTTTCGTTATTATTTGGCAATTAGTGTCCAATCATAGTCTAATTAAGCTTAAAAGATTCGTCTCGTGGATTTCGTCTAAACTGTGTAATTAGTTTTATTTTTTTTTATATTTAATACTTCATACATGCGTCCAAAGATTCGATGTGACGGGGTTGAAAATTTTTGACCTTGGACTATTGGTCGAACGTGGTCTTAGTAGAGCTAATAGTAATACAGTTGTCTAGTGGTTGTACGTATATATTTATGGTGTAGTTATGAGCTTAGTCATATAGTAGTTGATTTATTTGTGATCTATTTTTTCTCTCAAAAAAGTTCTTAGTTCTCATACATAAGTCTGACTGTAAATTAACAATCCATTTCTCTTTTCTCTCTTCCCCGTCTCTCATCCACGTCGGTATAAGATTACAACTCTTTACTATTGTTGCTTTTATTAGGTGAGAGAAGATGTCAAAGACTCCTCTTTTTTTTTTTGAGAAACGTCAAATACTGATGAACCTTAGTAAGGTACTAACGCTACAACGCATGATGACTATTATTGCCACGTCTGAAAGTATTATTGTCAGTATGTCACCCTACAAGCTGCTACTCTTTGCTCTTCTCCCTTCCTCAACAGCTTCACTCCAGCGTCGAAAGGTGGGGCCACCGAGCTGGAGCGTTTAGGTCTAGCCTTAATTACTCAGCTTTTTGCGGTGTCCCTATATTGATACTAGTTCTGTCCCAAAGAGAGTCACTTTGGGCCCTCTTTGGTATGACTTTGGCTCGTGAAAAAACAGCTCTGGCTCTGGCTCATATGGAAAAACAGTTTTTTCTGGCTCTGACTTATTTTGTACGAAAACGTTTGGCAAAACGACTTCTTCTAGCTTTTTAGAATGTATAGAAGATGCCAATTGTCCATGGTACCCTTATCTTTCTTTTTTCTTCTTTCATTTTTTTTTTTTTTTCATCCTCTTTTCTTTTTTTCTCCTATTTTTCTTTTCTTTTTCTTTCCTTTCTTATTTCTATTTCCTTCTCCCCTTTTTTCTTTTTTTTCCCTCCTTTCTTTCTCTCTCTCTCTGGTTTCTTTCATCGGCGATGCTGCAGTCCTGGAGAGGACTGTCCTTCTTCGTTTTCTCTCTCCGATTTCTCCCTAGCGCTGTGTCTGACCCGGCCCACGGGCACATGCGTCTTTACGCGAAGTAAGGCAAGGATGAGCCGCAAGAAGCCACAAAAACTGGCTCACCCCCTGTAGTACAAGCCGGTGCCATATTTTGCGGGGCTTATGCCTGAAAGCCGGTTTGAGAGACACCCTTTGGCACGGCTTGCCCATAAGCTGCTCCTGAAGCTGGTACATAAGCCGTGCCAAAGGGCACCTTAGAGTTTTGGTACAGGTTAAACTTTCTTAAGTTTAATTTGGTTTGTAGAAAATATTAACAATATTTGTATTTCTAAATAAGTTTATTATAAAATGTATTCAAAGATTAATCCAATAATTCTTATTACCACATTCCAGCAATTCTAGCACAATGTAATGTTTTAATATCTTAAGTTTGATCAATTATAGATAAAAAGTATCATTATATATAATATCGAATAAATATCATTAGATTAATTACAAAATATATTTTCATGATAAATTGATTTGGAGCATTAAATGTGAATACTATCCACTAGAAATTTAGTCAAACATGGGTCACTTTAACTGGCACCAACCTATAGTTGCATTTTTTTGGGACCGAAGGAGTATTATGCATATATTTAGTTAAAATAAAAATGTTTGACTAAGTGAGAATGATATGCTTCCGGAACAGAGTAGGTGCCATAGTGCATGCTTGTGCCCTACAGCGGCGGCAATGGAAACTACTAGGCTGGTACGCGTGTTGCCGAAGTCAGATAACAGATAAGTACAGCGGCGGAATGAAGACTAGTACTCATTTGTCTAACAAACAATGTGACTATAGGTTACGTGCTAGTTAAAGTAACGTTCGATCAAGTTTTTAGTGAATTATATTGACATTTATAGCTTTAAATCAATTTATTATAAATGTCCTACTCTTCAGCAGTATTTTTCAGTGAAATAATAGTGTTTTCCTCTTATAACAAATCAGCACAAGTAGCAGCAGCAGCATCAGTCAAATTTCAACGAAACGAACATAGCCGAAAATACATTTTGTAATTAATCTAATTGTATTTATTTGATATTATCAATATTAATACTATCTTATCTATAGCTAGTCAAATTTAAGATACTAAAACATGATATTGTACTAGAATTGTATTTTTTTATAGACGAAGGGAGTATTAGGCATCAAGCGCTAGGATGGTATGAACTTAGAGCAAATCCTTCATATTTACAATCGATGTTCGTCGTCCACAAAGAGTGTTGCAACAGTTAAGCAAAAGCATTTTACCACATCCAGCCTGGCACATAGTCTTTGGATCTAATTTACGTAGATAAAGTCGGTAGACATGATATATTATAGACACAGCTGATGGCGACGAGAAGGATACAAAATAGCGATTGCACATGTTGAGTTTACCATCTGGGGCTCACAAAAGGAACAGGTTAAGCTCTACTTGGAAGTTAAAAAAAAAGGATGTTCAAACAATCGTACAACAACATCACATGGTTATCACACTAGTACATGGATGCTTTCTACTAGCGGACATTTTAGCATTTTCACTGACGAGCGTTTCTGGCTTCCGCCAGTGCGAAAGAACGGTGAAAATCAAGATCTTCACTGGCGTCTATTAAATAACCACCTGTATAAAATCCGTTTACATTGACGGTTGGCTTAAGTGAACCACCAGTATAAATCAATTACACAGGCAGCGTGTTTAAGTAAAAATTTACACAGGCAGTGTGTTCAAGTGATCCACCAGTATAAATGTCCACTAGTATAAAAATGATTTTTTATAGACTGCTCCTATTTTTAATAGAGGTGGACGACTTAAGAAAACGCTTGTAACCTTCACGGAGAGCATTATAGCTAACGAATCGTTGCTAGAAATCAATTTTTAGTGGAGGTTCTATTAATTAAACCGTCACTGAAAATATACCTATTTTCAGGGACGGTCAGCTTAAAAGAACCGCACCTGAAAATAAGATTTTTAAGGACGGTTGCTTATGTCAACCGTCTCTGAAAATGGGTGATTTCTAGAGGCGGTATGTTAAGTCCACCGTTCCTAAAATCGTTTTTTTTAAGGGCGGTTGACTAAGTTAACCGTCTTTAAAAAATAGTTGCAGTGCAAATAAATTCATATTTTTTTCAAATGAAGTCAGATGAAGACAAAATTTATATTAAAATTGTAGATCTCGACGAGATCTAAAACTTTGTATGTGATAACTTTTTGTTTGAGATCATTTAGGATTTGAAATATATAAATTAAGTTCTTAGATTTTGAATTTTAAATTTTTGAATTTTTCAAATAACGATGTTGGATGGAGACTTGTTCTATATCGAACTTCTAGTGCTTTATACAAGCGCGGCTATCTTAAGAAACCACCCGTGAAAATAGATTTCTAGAGAGAGGTTTTGTAAAATAGTCGCCTCTGTTAGTTTGTTTCTAGACACTACTACAGAAAAGGTTTGTAGCAACGGCTTAATTTTTTTGTAGGGGCGGCTGGGGATGGAGGCGCCTCTACTGTGGGCGTGCTCGGGACCCACGAAACCAGCTGCCCCTACAAATGGCACAGTAGGGGCGGCTGGTGATACGAGCCACCCCTACAAATAGGTCGATTTGTAGGGCGGCTCACTCATTAGCCACCCCCGGTGTTGCGATTTGTAGGAGCGGCTCAATCACCACCGCCTCTACAAATGCTGCACGTACAAAAGGCTGCAGCCCCTTCTTCCTTCTCAGGTCACTCACTCTTACTCGAGAAAAAAGGCTTGAGAGGAAGGTTTTGGTCTACTACGGGGGAAGGTTTTGGTCTTAAATTCTTCGGTGGAGAGGTTGTAGAAGGTAAGAAAATGCTATTCGCACCTTTTTTTTGAAGTTTTAATGGTTGGTTAGTGAGTAATTAGAGTTTTGCTTTTATCTCTCTTCTATGGTGCTTGAGCTACTTATGAAGCAAATTAGACCCAAGTTTTGAATGTACTAGGGTAAATTAGGTAGGGAAACAAGATTATACCCTTATTTGATCTATATTTCTTGATTTTAGTGAACAATTAGTTAGTTTTATGGATATTTTATGTGCATGTAGATCTAGATCTAGATCTAGGGTTTGGTTTTTTATTAATTTTGTTTTTGTAAATTTATGTTTCATGAAATTAGAATAGGGTTTGCATGAAAGGTAGTGGGTAAAATATTAATTGTTGTCTTTGAAATTATTTATTTTAATTAATAAATATATATTTTTAATTATTTATTGATAAATAGGCCATTAATTAATTACCCTCTACCATGGTGTGTGTTTGATATGCTTCATGTAATTTTATTTTATATTTATATTTATATATATTTGAAGTATATAGAATTATTGTCAATTAATTAATTATTAATTTGATTCTTTTATAATAATATCTGAATTAGTAGTCCTTTAATGTATTTTCTTGGATTGTTGTGCTTTAAAAGATGGAGTATAGGAAGTCTTGGATGTATGGTTTGTTAAGGTTCAAGGCATGTTTCCGTGAAGAGGTGGACAAATTTATTAAAGCCACAGAGAAGCATGCAACGACGTTGACCAAGAATAATGATTAAATTATTTATCCCTGCAAAGATTGTAAGAACCTTATGGCATGCACAGATGTGAGTATCATCAAAGAACATTTGATTGTGCGAGGATTTGTTGAGGACTACACAGTGATAGAAGCAAAACAATGAGAATGGATGTGTTCTTGTAATAATATAAAGGAAGATAGCATTGTAAACATTATGAACAGAGATGGTTGGACCACATGGCAAGGTGGTGGGAGCATAAGCGATATCGGTATTTCTTAATAAAAATCAGCACAGATATGATTAGGCTATGGAATCATAACAATGAAGAACATTCAGGTTTTGACATAAGTAAAATTGGCAAAGTGCTTGTCGAGTTGGGAAATCAGAGTATGAATATAATAATCTTGTGGAAGCTACATGAGAGTTTATTTTCATCAGGGGTGTTATGGAGAAAAAAATAGAACAAGTTTTATGGAAGTCTGTTCCCCTACTATTAGTTGAGACAGACATGCTGATTAGGTGAAGTAAATATGAAACAACGTTTATGCTGAAGAAGCCAAGCCACCTATATAAAATCCTGTCAATGCTGTATATTTTAATGCAAGGAGGAAACTGAATATACACACAATAAATGAAAAGGCGTTTGTTCTCTTCCGTCGCTGTTCAAGATGGCGCTTCCATGTACTTTCTTTTGGCTTGATACCTGGCTCCCATTGCTTCTCATGGGGATCAACATGCTGGAACGACGCATGGCCACTCTCTAGTTCGCTATATATAAGAAACGATTCAGGCTTTAGGCTTCCAAACATGAAACATCCCCTTAATTGAGCACCATGACAAATAGGACGGTTTTGGAGCCCATGTGGACCAATGAGGTGGCTTAGCTTGCACTATGGATTTAGGCAATGTTTGGATGCACATCTATCCACATCAATTCACATTCGATAATGCTAGGAAGCGGGCGTCCGTTCGCTCGGATGCTCTATTGGTGGGCCGCATCGTCAGCCTAATAACCACCCGCTCCTTCTTTTCTCAAAACTGCTCATCCACTCGTTCCCCTCGCTCCTATCTACTCGTCTGCTGCCTCCGAGCGCAATGCTTTGCTCATCCACTTATTAATCCTAGACAATCCGTTCACTTCCTTGCCCCTCTTTTCTCTCTCCCCAATCTGCTCCCTTGTGTGCATCCAACACAAAGCAGCGAGCACCGATGGTTTGCGTCGTGCCAGTGAGCCACAGCGTGGTGGCGCAAGGCAAGAAAACCCCATCGGCATGCAGTCTGCATAGAGGCGAGCTCGTGTCAACACAGAGGCAGGTGAGCCCCGTGGCAGTCGCTCGTGCACGATGACGCGAGGCCAGCGAGCCACGTGGGTGACGGTGTGGAGGCAGGAGAGCTCCGCGGCACGTCCTCCGCATAGAGGCGAGCTCGTGGCGGCGTGAGGGTAGGCGAGCCCCGACAGCAGCCGCTCGTGCACGACGACGCCAGGCCAGCGAGCTGCTTTTGAGGCACAACACTTAGCCGCTGGGCCTACCAACACGACACGCTCGGTGCTCGGTTGCCGGACCTGCCAGGCGCGGCGTGCTCCTGCCCTCTCCTAGTCATGTAGCCGCTGCCTCCTAGCTGCGTCGCGAGGCCGATGCCTCCCTTCCGCGTCGTGTGGCCGATGTCTCCCTTCGACATCGTGCAGCCGCCGCTGCTAGGCCATCGCCTCCAAGCGCTACTAGGCCACTGCCTCCGGTGAACTCCGCACGCTAACGAGCCTCCAATCCCCCAAGCAGTAAGTAAATGTTGCGCTGCACTAAAAGGGTATGTTGCAAGCCTATGTTTCATTTATTTCAGATGTTTCAGAGGTATGTTGCAAGTGCTTCATACGGATGTTGTAAAAGTAGATCGGGATGTTGCACATGTTGCAAGAGTATGTTATAAATATTTCATATATTTTTAGTCCAAAGTTGCAGCAAGTGTTTTCATGTTGCAAGTTGCAAGTGTTTTATGTGGATGTTGCATATGTTGTAGTGGCTATAAATGTATGTCGCAAGTATATTGTTCTAATTATTTTAGATGCTTCAGACGTATGTTGGACATGTTTTATCTGGTTGTTGCATATGTTTCATACATATGTTTGGAAGTGTTTCATCCGAATTTTGCATATGTTTCACATATATGTAACAAGTGTTTCATCTAGATGTTGTATATGTTCTACAATGGCTACACACGTGTTTCCTTGGTGTTTCATACGTATGTTGCAAGTGTTTCAATTGATTCAGACATATGTTTCAAGTGTTTCATTTATATGTTGCAAAAGTAGATATGGTGTTATACATGTTGTAGTGAGACCCATCTGTAGTAGCCAACTGCTACAGCTGCTGGGCTCGCTTGCATGCGCATAGGTATGGAGGGGCGCCACGGTGCAGATGCGGGACACGGAATGGCATGGGACACAAAGCGCATGTGGGCCATGTTGCAGCGCGTGGGATACGGAGTGGCACGAGCCATGGTGCAGGGCATGAGACACAGAGCTACTTGGGTCCCCACATGAAGCAGGCGCACAGGTGCGGGTGTCCGGACGCTAGCCCCATCCGAACGTCTAGGCGCTAGACATACCGATCCATATCTGTTGAGGTGTATTGAGTTGGAAATTAGTTTAAGTTTCACTTCAACACACATGAATTGAGGTGGATACATGTGCATCCAAATAAGGCCGTAATGTGATGGTGTTATTTGTCCAATTTAGTAAATATTGTACAAGTGTATAATTTGATCCAAACACTACCGCAGATCACGACAATATTGCCGGTTCAAAACACCCCATCACTGCTGGATTTTGAACCGGCACAACCATATCGGCAGTGATGAGGGTTAGCTATCACTATCGGTTCCTACAAACCGGCAGTGTTCTTCAACTTCACTGCTGGTTCTTTACGAAAACCGACAGAATTCAGGTCCACCAACACTGCCGGTTCATGAGACCACCCGGCAGTGTAACCGCGAACATCACTGTCGGTCTATGATTCAACCGGCAGTGTTATCGTAAGAATCACTGCCGGTTGTGACAAGAACTGGCAGTGCTAGCTAATCTAACACTACCGGTTTGGTGCTCAAGCCGGCAGTGCCATCATGACCATCACTGGCGATTTGTTGCTAACCGGCAGTGATAGTTATAACAACACTGCCGGTTTGTTGCTAACCGGCAGTGATGGTTACGACAACACTGCCGGTTTGCTGCTAACCGGCAGTGATGTCCCGTTCGTATTTTATTATTTTATAATTTAGTTTTATTTATATTTTTTCGTGGAATCGGGTTTCACTTTATATACGCTACGTAGACGACAGGCCCATCAATATTAAACATTACAAATGTTACGGTTATATGTTCTTATCAAGATCTTGATCCCTCAAAATAAAAAAGAAATGTTCCCCGACTACACGGATTGTGCAATGCTTCTCGGACTTCTTACAATAATCTAGTGAGCCGCTCTGGGCCATACTGGTCCTTGAACTTCACGGATTGTGCGATGGAAAATACTCCATCTTTTTCCAATACCTCGGCTAAGATGAATTTTGCCAGCTCCGATTGCAGTGCGACGATCTCCATGTCTAACAGCCTTTCGTGATTATATTTATTGCGTTATCGTTCAAAAAAGATAATATCCAAAGAGGAATGAGTAAATCATTTTGTTGAATTATTAATAAACATAAATGAAATGGGGATTATACACACCAACTTATCTACTTCTTTCGATTTCCCACTGATGTTGCGAAGCATTGCCCACATTACATAAAACCTGCATTCATTGTTTCCCGCCGGCTGTTTTAGGTATTTCCCCTCCATTTCGACAACCTTGAATGGGACCTGTGTCCCACCGATATGTCTTCTTCGGACACTGTGCAACATTAAAAGGAGAAACATTAGAAAGCGGTATGGGTGACTAGAAAATAATATGTTATTAGGATCGCTTACTAATTCAGCACTGCCACCAGTACATCCAGATGATGAAATGGTTTTTTCTTCGAGTCCCACACCTTGATTAGATTTTTAGTAAGATTGACATAAATGAAGATGAAATGGTTGCTGCAATCATAGAATCCTAATTATCGAATAATCTTAATGAAAAAAAGCATAAAATTAAAAGCCGAGAACACATACTCGCAGTTGTGGGCTAGAAATATGTGGGTTTTGTTCTTCATCTTGAATTCATCGAAAACAGTAATCAATCTCTATTTTAGGTCTTCCACGTCACATCCATGGAGGCCTAGACATGTCTTCTCATTGACTCGCAAGGGGTCCAAGAAGCCTATGTTATCCCATTTTCTTTTTAGAATGCAAAATTTTGCTATACACCTACATAAAATCATGAGAAGTGCTCAAAAGTTAACAATTTGTGTCCCGAGAGAGTTGTTAATTGTAATATCGTGCATGTTGGGTACTTACATAGTCCACAACGTCAACATTTGTGTATCGAGAGAGCGTTTCTGGTATAGCTGGAACAAGCACTCCCACTCGACATCGAACTTCTCTTCTTCAGGATAATGAAAAACATATGGCGAACGGATAATAACCTCAAAACCAAAGTCCTCCGTCTCTGTTGCTTAAGCCATGTAATATTCATGCAACTGGCACATATATGTTGTCAAATTTTTATACTCGTGATCGAGAACCAAAAGATTGCCCCTTTCATACTTCATTGCCGGTTTTCCCGTCCCTTGTACATCATAATAGATGTTCGTGGCCTCTTCCATGGTTAATTCAGGGTTGTCTTCGACGTACTTCTGTATCTTCCTTAAATCTTCATTGTGTATTTCATCGGCTCTTGTTTTAGCGTACTGATTCTATGTTTGCCTTTCAAATTTGGACTTCAACAAAAATGGAGGCAGTGAGGCACAGAGATTGACGAAACTAATATAATCTTCCTTCGAGATGTGTGCTGTAAATTTTCCTTCCATCAAGTTTGTAACGCTGCCACTGAACGGCCTTTTTCTTTTTTGTTGGTCCACTTTGGGAGCATTAGCGACCGAATCCAAGGACCTTTTCTACGACTGCGAGGATGCCTTTGATCTTATTTTGGGCTGAGGTAGAGGAGGAGGAGGATGATGACGAGAATTCTATTTTCCCGAGGCTAATGAAGATGGAGGAGGAGGAGGAGGAGGAGGAGGAGGAGTCTTCTCTTTTCTCGAGGCTGATGAAGATGGAGTCGGACGAGGAGGAATAGAAGGAGACCTCTGTCTTCTTGGGGTGACGGCAAGGGATGAGGAGGGGAGTGATCTCTGTTGGGAGATGGTGAGTGATCATCGTGGGTGGGCGAAGACTCGCAATTGTCCTCATCATCAGAGGACAATTGGTGGTCAAGCTTAATGAAGCGCTTGCGCCAGGCCACTTGAGAGCCCTTGTTATGACCAAGTTTCGGCCTGTCTTCCGCTATGGGGTACTCAATGTGTATCTTGTTATACTTCTTATCAAGTATTTTGTCAATGGTGATGCAAGCGTACCCCTGTAGAATTGGGCGGCCATTAATGGTCTAGTCTCCCGCAGGCCAGGCCTGGCCGAGCGCCACCTTGTCCTTTGTCCATTCCTGATGGATGTACAACTTGACATTGATGGGTTCAGTGATGCCATCCACCGGATGAGGCACATTCGCATCTTCTTCGTCGAGTGGGGTCGATCCACAGCTGCTGCGACCCCTAAACTGTAGGCTAAAGGCAGTGGAGTAGGGTTTTATGGTACTCCTGATCCCTTGGACAACAAAATTTGCTGGACTCGTGCTTCAACAGTCGCCTCAGTCCATGTGTCCATTCTTTCTTCCATCTCTTTTAGTTGCCTCAAATACTTTGCCTCCTAATCCGCTCTACCCCTCGAGCGGCTCCAGTAAGTGTTAGATTCTTGGGGGAATGCTAATTTCCAAGGAACAACACCTGTTCCTCTAGTGTGACCAGGGTGCTCCTTGGTTCTGAGTGCTTGGGTGAGCACGTCTTTCTCCCTATTAGAAGTGCGAGTCTTTTGTCTCACCTCCTCAATTACATGGGAGATCCTCTAGATGAGTTCGCTCATGGGTTGATTTGTGGAGCTAAAACTCCCTTCCTCTACGTGGCATACATTCCTCCCCATACAGTATATTACCGATCTTGGCTCCCAATCGGCGGTCTCAACCTAAACGCCTTCCTCAGCAAGGCGATCCATCTTTCAAGTTCTGCTTCAAATTCTGGCATCTTTTTGGCGTAGTCATGAGAGCCGAGATGATGAGGATTCGTCGCTTTCTGCGAGTTCTCCTTATTCTTCCTCCTCAGTTCTAAGAACTCCTCGGATAACCTGTATTCCTTAAAATCCTGCCAGAGGTCATTCTGCTTGCTAAACTATCCACCATCAAAATCTGGCTCTTTATTTTGGAGGACAAAATTCTTGTACAATGTCCCCTTGAAATTATCGAAGCATGTCCCCATGATTTCTTTTGCTTTTTTCTGGACTAACTCCTTGTCATACTCCATTGGGAAAGTGAAATACTCTGGGATCTTGATATCCCATATGTAATCCTTCTCACTTTCGGGAACCCTCCATGGGTCATCATCTTTCCCAATCCACTTCCTATACCTAATCGTGATGAAGTCCCTTACAAGTAACCCGAGGATAGTCTTGTATTTGGTCAAAGCTATAGGCGATGAGAGTGGATCCCAGAATTCATCAAACTTAGTGATGTGCCAGTGTGCATTCCTACCAATAGGAATCTTTGACACACCTCGCTTGGATCTGGCCTTCCTGCTACCCAAACCCTCTGCCTCCTCGGCCGGCGGAGGCTCCTGCTGGAGACACCAAGTAAGCTATGACCCTCTAAATTTATTAGCGTGTGTGGCTACATAGTCACATGATACCAAAGTTACCTAGTCACCTTGGTCATTTTGACCCAAATCGAGCAGGCTGGACGGGGTCCACGGCTGCTCGTTCTCTCACTCCTGATTGACACTGTCACCGTTTATTGGATCATGCGGCTCTCCCGTCCCAGCGATATCAGCCGCTTCTTGTTGTCGATCTATTCTTCGGCGATAGGGTAATAGGCGACGACGAGTCATGGCTGTGACACAATCGTGGTTAGTTTTGGCTGTAGACAACTACTAACAGCATATGTTCATATTATATATATATAATATGTTTAATGCAAAGTCTAATAATAAGTCCACATACAACAAAGTCAAATAATAGCATATGTTCACCTAGAACAAATTCATTGTTTGATTGACCACATACAACAAAGTCCACCTACTGTTCTACGAAACTAAGCCAACATCAACTTCCAAATAAGAAAAGCAATGACCATAGCCATAAATAAAAGCATGACATCTTTCCAAGAGCAAGGAGCAATTCTCCTAATCTTCACATCTCCGGCGGGTGGCTTCTCTTCAATCTCCAGTGCCAGCGGATGGCCAAGGTTTGCATTCATTGGACCATAGTAGGCCAGTTGCCCATGGTTTGCAAGGTAGGCCGGATGACTATAGTAGGCCCTCAAAGCTTCAACTTCTATGTTGTATTTTTTGTGCAAATTACCAGGGTAGCGATTAACTTGAGCATAGCAATCTTCTCAGGTTCAATAAATCGCAGGCATGTGACCAACATGCACTACATACCATACCATGGTTGCCTATACATTTAAGTAAATTAGGTTGTCATTCAAACATGATGTATTCTTATAAAATTTAATATATTTGTGAATAATACACAACCATTGCATAGATAGGAGTATTTGGAAAATAGCTATTCACGTGCCTCAGTAATAGTTACTACAACTTATGATTATATCATCATTTACATGACCATAGCCTCCGTCCAATTAATATATTAAGTCATCATAACCTGAGTCTAAGTGCCATCATAGACGAGAGAAAACACTCAGATTAAATATAGTTATCATCGGCACTGGCATCATAGGAAAGGGCTATCTACTATGAATCCATCCAATCAGTTAACGGGTGTTCATTTTTTTAGAGCATATTATTCCAAGCAACTGTCGCAATGCAGTGGTCCTTGTTTTTTTTCTTTATGTAAACACCAACAAGTCCGGTGAATCCGTGACACATTGAACGATCGATCACGTCTTGTTCTTATCTACCAAAAGTGTCATTTGCCATGAAGGAAAAGGAATGATAGGGAAGGCTCGTTTGCCAGGAGGATTTTATGCTCTACCCCCAGTGCCCCTCAGGGAGTTCTTTTCCAAAATTCCACAGAACAAAGAAAGAAAGGACGAGAGTTCACAGACAAGTTTGTGTGACCTATATAATCTGCCCGGAAAATTGAATCTTGCAGGTCACATTTGATCACATTTTATGGATTCATTTCCTTGTAAAAAAGATTGGGGACTCAGATTCCTTAATGCCAGTGTGGCCGTGTGGAACAAGAATTCTAGGTCTTTTACAGCCTTATGTTTTCAAATTAAAATTTGAATTTGAAAAGATAAGCATGTGTCCAAGAAAAAAATGAAAAGAGAAACAAATCAAAGTTCTAGAAAAATACATGTACCTCACTAGCTGGCAGAAATTAGCAACACTTGGGCTAAGTTTTACAATTTTTACTTGGATGAAATTTGAATGTTTGTTTGTGTAGTAGCAAGGTTCATTTCACGGGTACGCCCTAAAAAATAGTTATGTGTGGTAATCTGCAATGAGTTGCTTGTATCTCAGCCATGTGTTGCTACTGTGAAAAAGAAAATAACAACCAAGCATCACACACATTAATTAGTTGGCAATTTGGCATATGACGATATAGTATGAAGCTGCATATAGTAAAATTAAAGGTTCCATCGCTCTACCTTCTAAGAAACTAAGCAAGATTACTTCAGCATATTTCTGATGCGTGCCATTTGTTATTTAGAGTTAGATACCAGGTGTTTGCCTTTTCTTTCCTATTTTTCTCAAAAGAAATCAAGTTAGATAACAGCTGTTTGCTTTCTTAAAAAGAATTAAAAAAGTTAATTAGATGTGCCAACTGTTGATAACAGTTGTTTGCAAAGAATAACCATTTTCATTAACATATTCAACTCGAGCTTGAGCAATCACTGAGAGGCCTCACAAAGACGGTGGGGCATTTCATCAAACACAAAGATGGCAGTGAGCCACGCACTCACCGTGGGCGGTGGGAAAGCAGCTGTCCGCGCGCTCCTGAAGGCCTCGGTGGTGGGAGTGTAGGCTTGGAGGAGGAGGGGCATGGCCGGCGTCGTGGTCGAGGAATGAGGGCACGGACGGCGGTGGTGCTCTGGCGTGGGGCAGTCGATGGCGTGGGGCAGTGCTCCGGCGTGGGGCGGTGCACGGGCGTCGGCGTCGAAGAAGAGGAGCACGGGCTAGGGAACGGCAGTGCGGGGCGTGGTGGACGGGTGCGCGGGGAACGGTGGTACCCGTCGGCGCGGGGTGGTGCTCCGGTTGCACGAGGGGAGGGGTTGGCGCGGGGTTGAAATGAATTTGGCAGATTTCAACCCGTGCCTTGCTATATACCAATGAGGTTCATCACTGCCGGTTCTACTAATAAATCGATAGTGATGAGGAACCAACACTGCCGGGCCATTCCTCAAACCGGCAGTAATGGGGTGTACCGGTTAGGGGTTAAGTTGTATAACTTTTCCCTTCCTTTCGAATTCCTCGAACAACCTCAATGGTTAAGACTCCGCAACTTAGCCCCGAGACCCGAGTTCGAGTCCCAGGCGGCCCAAATTTTTTGTTTTAATTTTATAAATTATTAAATTACTTCGGGAAATTGTTCATCACTGCCGGTTGTTAGTCTAAACCGACAGTGATGAGAAAATATCACTGCCGGGTCAATCCTCAAACCGGCAGTGGTGTGGGCGTGGTAGTTAGGGTTAAGTAGGATAACTTTTCCATTTCTCTCGAATACCTCCGACTGGCTCAACGGTTAAGACTCCGCAGCTTAGCCCCCGAGACCCGTGTTCGAATCCCGAGTGGCCCAATTTTTTTGGTTTAATATTATAATTTATTAAGTGATCTATAGGTCAAAAAAAATTAGCCTTAGCACACATCCTATACTAGCGCAACGGTTAAGTCTCAAAACTTTGCAGCCTGAGACCCGAGCTCGAACCCGAGGGCTGGCACAATTTTTTTTAATTTTTTATATATCACTGCCGGTTTTCATAATAAACCAATAATGATAACCAGCATCACTGTCGGTTTTGTCTCATCATTGTCGGTTTTTGCAAACCGACGGTGATGTTTATATATAATAAAAAAATCTTTTATATACTGAATAAATAGAAGCATGTGTATTCCTATGTCGAAATGGTTTGAAATTTTTTGGCAAGCATGTACACCCAAATTAAGACCCCACACAGGATCTTAGGTTTTTGTGATCAGTTTTTTTATTTATTATATTTTTCTGTGTGCTGAATGAGATAAAAGAGGGTGAATTTTATCTTGGACCCATTATATTTTTTCATCGACCTCCACAAAATTCTTATCCCTAAGGCATATTAGAGCCTATGTAAAAGTTTGGCTTCATTCTGGATCCTTTCGTGGGTAGACTCAGTTCAATCTATAATTAAATGGTATCGTCGTGGAAATTCAATTAAACCTCAGAAAGTAGCAAACCATCTCCAAAAAATTGCAAACTAGGTGTTTTCTTCACACATGGCACGTGCAAGCCTAAGAAAAAATTTGAAACAAATACGACACCGGAATGCGTATGAACCATAGAAACCTTGATAACCTATGTGTATAGTTATGATTCGATGAAAGAGCTCATGTACCTCTATAAAGAATGTATGCTCCGCCTATGTCGAAATGGCTTAAATTTTTTTTGGCAAGCATGTATATCCAAATTAAGGCCCCATAGAAGATCTGAGGTTTTTCTGATCATTTTTTTATTAATATATTTTTCTCTGTGCTAAATGAGACAAAAGAGGATGAATTACATCTTGGACCCAATAGATTTTTTCATCGGCCTCCACAAAATTCTTATCCCTAGGGCATATTAGAGCCTGTGTAAAAGTTTGGCACCATTCCGGATCTTTTCGTGGGTAGACTCAGTTCAACCTATAATAAATCGGTGTCGTCGTGCGAAAATTCAATTAAACCTCAAAAAGTAGCAAACCATCTCCGAAAAATCCAAAACTAGGTGTTTCATTCACACGAGGCATGTGCAAGCCTAAGAAAAAGTTTGAGACTAATACGACATCGGAATGCGTATGAATCATAGAAACCTTGATAACCTATGTGTATAGTCATGGTTCGATGAAATGGCTCATGTACCTCTGTGAAGAATGTATACTCCGCCTATGTCGAAATAGCTTGAAATTTTTTTGACAAGCATGTATACCCAAATTAAGGCCCTAAACAAGATTTGTGGTTTTTCTGATCATTTTTTAGTAATATATTTTTCTCTGTGCTGAATGAGCCAAAAGAGGGTAAATTACATCTTGGACCCAATAGATTTTTTCATCGACCTCCACAAAATTCTTATCCCTAGGGCACATTAGAGCCTGTGTAAAAGTTTGGCACCATTCCAGATCTTTTCGTGGGTAGACTCAGTTCAACCTATAATTAATCAGTGTCGTCGTGCGGAAATTCAATTAAACCTCAGAAAGTAGCAAACCATCTCCGAAAAATCCCAAAATAGGTGTTTCCTTCACACGTGGCACGTGCAAGCCTAAGAAAAAGTTTGAGATGAATATGACACCAGAATGTATATTTCTAGTTGCCCAATAAATGTTACACGAATTACATGCATGACAATAACTAAACACATAAAGCCGTACAAATTAAAATTAGAACCCAATTAAACTATGACCTTGAAAACCTAGCTAAATAAACATTAATTACGATCAGAATCACTACCGGGTTCGATCGGGCCACGCACACTAACATGGCTCTGTAGCCATATATGGTAATTGATGTCACAGATTATGTATCCGCTTGTATCGATGAAGTCCAATGCCCGTATGAGTGCACTCTCTCATGCCTCACAATACCGAAAGAATGGTGGGCCATAGATGTAATCTACTGAACGACCACTACCCCTGTTAGTAATCCTTATGCAGTACTAGCGTCCTTCTACAGTGAGATGGCCGAGGTTACCATTGCAGAAGTCCCAATCGTACTCGAGTTGCTCCGTAGCTTGGTCTAGAATAGCCCACAAGCCACATGCAACATAGGTAAGGTCCTGGAGTGCAATCTGCATGCGGAGAAAAAAAAAAAAATTAGAGAATGTTATTTCAATAATAAACAACAAATAACCACGACTCAGGTATAAGTGACCATTTTACCACATTCACACGGTTGTAGCTCGCAAACCATTCGCTTGCTTGCGGGATATGGATATCACCAGCACTCAAAGCAAGTGCCTTGAAGTGCGAGAAATTAGGCATATCATAGCAAACACGTTGAAGTGCCTCTAAATAGATACGCACGGCACTGAATTGGGTGCTTATCAGGTCCGGGCTCTATCTTCCTATCTTGTGGTTATGGTTCCGATAATTTGCACCCCTCAAAGGATGGAAAAACTGAGTTCACACGTTCATAGCCGACCACTTGCATTAGATGCCGTGTTCTCGATGATGTCCGAGATAAAGAACCAGCTAAGTGTTGTTCGCAGCCAATCTATTGGGGATATAGTCTGCGACATATATGTATGCAACAATGATATTAAACTAATTACACTTATTTGTTAGCATAAAAAAATAAAAGATGTTGGAAAATATTTCATAGAATAGCTGGAATAGGGAACCGTGGAATGGCCATATTAGGAACGAATGGCTCATCGCTAGGGTGGAAACCTAGTTCTTGTGGTGGGGGAGGTCCGTTGTTCATACCACATGATCGATAAAATCCCAAAAAATATGAATATAAAATATATGCACAAAAAATTTTCCAAGTAAAATGTGGCAACATAATTAAATATAGATCGAATGCAAGGAATAAGAATATATATAAATGTAGAATGCAAAGAAACATGAATATAAATATAGATCAAATGAATATAGATAGAATATTGAAGAAGACAACATATCAATACTACTGGAAAAATGCAGGAGCCATGACCAAATCACGTAGAGAGAGAGTGAATTTCTTGAGAAGTGAGAGTGAAACGTGAGAAATGAGACTGTGAGAGTTCGTGGGTGGGTGGGATCGATGTATGTGGCCAGCGGTTTGTTTTATATAGGGGGGCATGGACATAACTACCCGTTTTTAAGTAGAACCGACAGTGAAAGTTAATATCACTGCCGGTTTTTAAATAGAACCGATAGTGAAAGTTAATATCACTGCCGGTTTGTAAGTAGAACCGACAGTTAAGGTGCATGTATGTAAAGAATATATTTATTTAGATTGTACAGTGGAAAAGTTTTAACAACAACAATATATTTATTTAGATAGTAATGAAATACATCAAAAAATAACAAAAATATTAGAAATAAATTATATATACGATAACAAAGACCTTACATTAAAATTTCATATACGATAACAGAGACCTATTTGCGTATAGGTCAATGTTACAATCAATGTGTATCAACACATTATAATGTAACCACCTCAGTAGCTTTCTTCTAGCACCAACTAGGGTCAAATAGCAGCACCGAGGTGGTCTACGAGCTATACCGATTGGAGATGACAAGGTGGCATCGATGAATCCACCTTGTCTATACAAGGCCTATTTCCGGATGCGCGCCGCAGCGGATGGCTCTATGAACCTCATTGCATCTCCAACATGCATGGAGAGGCTAGCTCCTGGCCGAGGGCCATTTTATAGGGGCTAGCAGTCGTGGTACATTTTTATTTCCGAACTAAAGTTGTTGGGGTAAGTGGGAGCAGTGTTCCAACTGTTGTGGTCAGTGGGAGCACTGTTGGCATGTGAGGAGCATCTACACATCACTGTTGGTTTTAGTTTAAAAACCGATAGTGAATGGAGCCTTCTGTGTCGGTTCGAGCAACCGACTATGATAGAAGCTATCACTGTTGGTTTTAAAACCAAAACCGGCAGTGAAGGGCATTGCCGCCATCGCAGCCAGTTAGGGGTTAAGTAGTATAACTTTTCCCTTCCTTTTGAATTCCTCTGACTGCCTCAATGGTTAAGACTCTACAACTTAGCCCTCGAGACCCGTGTTCGAGTCCCAAGCGTCCTAAATTTTTTGTTTCAATTTTATAAATTATTAAACGACTTTGGGAAATTGTTCATCACTGCCGGTTCTAATAATAAACCGACAGTGATGAGGTACCATCACTGTCGGGCCATTCCTCAAACCGACAGTGATGGGGGTGTACTAGTTAGGGTTAAGTAGTATAACTTTTCCCTTCCTTTCGAATTCCTCTGACTGCCTCAACGGTTAAGACTCCACAACTTAGCCTCCGAGACCCGTGTTTGAGTCCCAGGCGGCCCAAATTTTTTGTTTCAATTTTATAAATTATTAAATGAATTTTCTCTATGTACCTTCTTTCTCCATGGCCTTCTTAGCGTTCCTCTTCATCTCGGCCTGATCTGGACACTAGAACAGTACACGCTTCAAGTAAATGGATCACTCAATAGTAAACACACAAGCCACAGGCATTCCCATTCACATCTCTAGGAGCACATACATCAATGATCAATGAAGGTTGGAGGAGGAATGGAACTACTACACCTTTGCTCAATGCCGACTGTGGGCTGGGCTCCTTTGAGTATTGTGAGCGGGGACTACAAACTGGTTGGGGACCAGTGGTGCCGAGGAGCTATGGATCCCTCACTACTAGTAGTAGCTCGAAAGAGAATGGCCGCCCCAATGTCCTTCTATCGGAAGTCTAGACATATATATTTATATTTATATTTAGCTAGTGTTTAAATTCAGAGAGTAAAGTTTAGAAATGTTACATCTGATGTCTAATCGAGTGTTTGAATAGTAATAAGGTCAGTCTCAATGGTAGTTTTAAATAACTTTAATTCTCATTAATTGCTATGATACATCGGCATATTTGCTGAGTTGGCAGAGTATTAATGAGGAGGAGAGAGAGAGATGAGAGTTTTATTAGGATCAAACATCCTTCACGGTTATGTGCATAATGATTACATAGTTAACAATAATCTAACTATCTTTACGTGCATCAACAATGAGGGACTCATGTGATCAAGCCATACATAAGTAGGTTCGTCACCCTCTTGAAGGATAGGTAGGGGTATGTTCACCCCGAATGGAGGCATTTCCTGATAGCCCCTTGTAGTCTTCTTTGTCCATCACTCCATCGACATCGATAATCTTCCTTTTCCCTTCTAGGACTATTTTTAGCCTTCCTTTTGTCTAGTTGTCCCTTGCATAGGAGACTTGCATAACATCTCTTGCAACGATGAAGGGTCGTCTCTGTATGCGGTCTTAGTGAGATCAACGGTAGTGAACCCTTCGCTGTCAGTGTTGATTTCCTCGAGCTGGACCCACTGCAGCAAAAAAAGAGCTGCCTTCAATGGACCGTAGGCTAGCTCCCATATCTCCTCTATGAAACCATAGTATGTCGCCTGCACGTTGTTGTTTTTATCGTGAGCATCAAAACGAACACCACAATTTTGGTATGTGCTCTTTCCATCTTGCTTTTTTGTGTAAAATGTGAATCCATTGATCTCATACCCTTGGTACTTAAGATATATACTCGAAGGTCCCTTGGCTAAGGCATCTAGTTGATTACCCAACTTTATTCCAAGCAAGCGACGTCGCAACCAGTTGACAAATTCCCCCTTATGTTTTTATCCAGCCAAGCCTGTGACCTGCTCGGATGTAGAGTTTGCAGCGATTGCCTGTGCTTGTCAATGTATGGCATCACACCCTCGGCTTACGGAAGAACAGTGAACCGTGCCAGTCTAAAAGAAATAGGGTCGTCTACTATAACAGATTTCTCCCCGATCGTTCATTTGCCACGTAGTCTTCCCTCGTGATGAGATTCTAGAACTCTAACCCTTTTGATGTCTAGATAATATGTGAAGAACTCAATGGCCTCCTCCATTGACCATCCTTCAACCATGCCCCTTCTGGCCTGAATCTATTCCTAACATACCTCCTAAAAACTTTCATTAATATTTTGAAGGGGAACATCTGATGCAGGTACATTGGGCCAAGGGCTCTAATTTGGTCAACAAGATGAATGAGCAGATGCAATGAGATATCAAAGTAAGTCGGTGGGAAATACATCTCAAGCCTAACAAGAGTTTCGGCTATGTCCCGTGGCAGCTGCTCTAGCGTGGACACATCAATGACATTTTTTGAGATCACGTTGAAGAACGAGCAAAGCTTTATGATTGGGGCGCAGACCTTTGGGGGGAGGATACCATGCAGGGCAACAGGGAGCAGCTAAGTCACAATGACATGACAGTCATGGGCCTTCATAGGACCATAGTTGAACTTGAGTTCTCTCATGTTCACTAGCCTCTTTGAGTTCGCACAGTAGCCTATCGGGACTTTGAGTTCATTGAAGAAAGAAATAAGCGCACACTTTTCTTCCTTCTTCAATGTCCATGACACAACCGGAAGTTCAAACTGGCCATTCTCTAGCTCCACGGGATGCAGCTCCTTCCTGATTCCCATGTGTTGCATGTCTAGGCATGTGGCTAGTGAATCCTTCGATGTCCCCCCGGTGTCCATCAAGGTGTTAAGAGTGTTAGTGCACACGTTTTTAGTTATGTGCATGGGATCAAGATAGTGGCATACACTCAGAAATGGCTAGTAAGGTAGTTTCTAGAAAACCGATTTTTTCTTCCAAATGCTCCCATCAGGCATTGCCACTGCATTGTCCCCCTTCCCAAGGACAAACTCCAGTTTGTTGAGTTCTCGAAGTATCGCAGGCCCGTCTCGATATTTTGAAGCTAAGCATTTCTCAATAGTACCGTTGAAATCTTTTCTATTCTTGCGGTAAGGGTGATCCTTAGGTAGGAACCTACGGTGTCCCATATAAACTATCTTTGAGTTATTTGGCAGATTTACCGCATCGGTGTCATCCAAGCACTCGACACATCCAGTATAGCCTTTTGTCTTCTCTCTAGACAATGAACCTCGACCTGGCAGGTCGGTGATTGTAGAGATAAGTACTCCCTTGATTGTGACATGTTCCTTTTTGTACTCGTCCCAAACATCCGGCACACCCTTTTCAAACATCTCCACTAGTTTATCGATCACTGGTTCCAAAAACACATCGATGTCATTCCCAGGTTGTCTTGGCCCTTGGATCAGTAGTGGCATCTGGATGTACGACCGCTTCATATAGACCCAAGGTGGAAGGTTGTATATCCAGAGCGTCACTGGCCAGGTGTTATGATTGCTTCTAACCTGGTCAAAAGGATTCATCCCATCTATGCTCAAAGCAAACCAAAGGTGCCTTACCTCTCTATCGATGTCCTTATAGAACATAGTATTGACATTCCTCCAGTCAAACCCATCGGCGGGGTGCCTCATCATTGTATCTTTCTTACGCTCTTCGCCATGCCAGTGCAACAGCTTGGCACATACAAACAACCTATGCACCCGGGGAGCTATAGGGAAATACCAAACGACCTTTACGGGACCTCCTCTGGTCTTGGTACCCTCATCTGATGGCCCTTCCTTGTACCGTGGAGCTTCACACTTGGGGCACTTGTCCAAGTCTTTGTATTTTTCTCCACGGTACAATATGCAATCATTGGAACACGCGTGGATTTTTTTCAACCTCGAGGCCGATGGGGCAGATCATTTGCTTGGCCATGTATGTCTTTTCTAGCAACTCGTTTTTTTCTGGTAGCATTTTCCTTATTATACCTAACAACTGATCGAAGCCTTTCTCGCTCAATCCGTTTGTCGATTTGAAGTCTAACAGCATGATGTCGGCTTTCAGTTTGCTCATTGGACAATCCCTATACAATGGTGTTTTGCCATCTTATCTCATTTTCTCTAGCTTTCTTAGCTGTCTTTCACTAAGACATCCGGTCTCTACATTACATAGCAGCTGAGAAACGCCATCGTTATTCTCGGTGTCGTCAGCTAGCGTGTTCCTAAACACATTATTAACTGTGGCCATAGGTTCCGTGTTGACACTGGGTTCCTCATCAGCATCGTGGATGGCTACGTCAGGCATGTCCACATCATCATCGTTTTCCTGCAGAACATTCACACCAACCTTGCCATGCATAGTCCATATCATATAGTTTGGCATGAACCCCCTAGTAATCAAGTGCGATCATATAGACTCAATTTGACGAAAGTTCCTTTGATTCTTGCAATCTTTGCATGGGCAGAAGACATGGTTCCCATTCCCAGCATGGGCTTTGGTATCAGTGATAAACTGGCTGACGCCATGCATATACCGCTTATCCGTTCGGGACTGATGCATCCACTCTCGATCCATCTCTGCACAAAAAAACACTGAGACAGTAATTACAAAGAATTAATAAGAAATCAAGCTTCATGAACAACAATTGTAGCTCAAAAACACCATTTTTGGAAAACATTATTGTACACTAATTATTGGAAAATTGAAATTGGTAGCCCCGGCCCTGTAAATTGAAAATCATAGTAAAAAACAATTATTGCACAATATTGAAGAACAACTATTCTACTCTACTTGTAAGAACTAATTATAGCATCACATACTAACAGTGATGATCTTGACCACCATGGAATAATTAGCTAGGAATTTAAATGTATTCATAGACACCAACCATTTGGATGATGGATTCACCATAATTTGAGCCTTGCACAAATATCCAATTAGAAAAGTGCTCTCTAGAATGGAGAAAGAACTAGAATGGGAATCAAGCAATGTAGCCATCAAAACGAAGCTAATTAAGCAACAAAATCAAAGGAGTGGATGTTTGTTACTAACCTTAAATCAAAAAGATCAAGCCATTCTTCAAAATCCAAGCACTAGCTTCATGGTGAAGAGCAGCCGTAACAATGGAGGGAAGGGCCCAAACGCGCACCTATGTTCTCGGGATGAACGAGAGGAGGAAGAAAAATATGGCTGCAGCCTTTTTGTGCTGTAGGCTTATCACCGTCGGTTCTTGGCTAGAACCGACAGTGATAAAGCCAAATCACCGCCGGTTTGTGGCTTGAACCGGCAGTGATAAGTGGCCGCCAAAACACTGCCGGTTCAAACCACAAACCGGAAGTGATGTGGTGCTTCACTGCCGGTTTTAGCCCAGCCCCAATCATTTTCTCATTTTCAAGCTTATAACCGGCAGTGAAGGTACTTCACTTCCGATTCTCACAAATCCGGTAGTGATGAGGCCGGCAGTGTTGTCTAAATCTAGCATAGTGAAATTAAGAGTTACTTAGATTATGTATCAAAATGATAGGATTAATAATTTTAAAGTAAATTTAAGAGGTTATATTTTAGGTTACATTTAACAATGGCAAAGATAGGTAATTTAGATGTAAATGTAGTGGTTAATTATGCTATTTCTATAATGGCGGAGATGGCTAGCATTTAGAAAAAATAGATGCAGTGGCTATTACTGTGATTATGAATACCAAATCGATTACTTGATTTTTCTAAGTATATGATTTTTTAAGATATGTTTGTTTTTCTTGCTCGTTTGTGATGATTAATATAGAAACTTCTATGATGTTTGTAATTAGTAAGAGTGGATGTGAACAAACTTGCACTTTTAAATATTCTTTAGGATTATCTATACATGTAAGTTTTTCGGCAGTTCAACTTATTAAAAAAACATATTGGTTAAACTTTCAGTTTTAATAAAACTATTATGAAAGAATTTTGTTGTGTTTAAAGCTTTTGGGGACTTATTCGAAATAGCATTGCTACCGCCCGGATGTTTGGACTGACGCCCTGTTCTCGCGCCTGCACCCTAACCGACTCGACGCAGCATCTGTGCTCACCCGACCCCACACGGTGTCTGCGCCTGCCCGACCCCACGCGGTGTCTGCGCCCTGCTCGGCCCCTCACACCTCCAGCAGCTACAACATGCAGGTCACATCGCAATATGTGCAACACCCGATCTACTTTTAAAACATTTAGATGCAACACTTGCAACATACGTCTGAATAGATGAAGCACTTGAAACATGAGTCTGAAACAATTGCAAAAACACCTAAAAACACTTAAAAACCATTGCAAACATATGCAACATCCAGATAAAACACTTGTAACATATGTGTGAAACATATACAATATCTAGATAAACACACTTGTGTGATATATATTTGAGAGGTGCTCTCGGCGCTTCCTGTGCGGCAACATCCAGATAAACACACTTGCAACATACGTCTGAAAAATAGATGAAACAATGGGAATAGAAGTTTGCAACATATCAACCATTACAACATATGCAACATCATGATCTACTTTTGCAATATCCATACAAAACACTTACAACATACCTCTAAAACATCTAAAACACTTGAAACATACGCTTGCAACATTTGTTTTCAGCGCAACATCTACTTGCTACTTACACGATTGGAGGCTCATCAATGCAAAGCTCGATGCCTCGCAGGCAGCTCCGGTTGAGAAGGCCACTCCGGTGGAGAAGGAGGCCGGCGTGGTGGAGAACGCCGTGGCGGGTAGATGACCCGGTGGAGAGGAAGGATTGCGAGCGGCGACAATGGAGCGTGGTTGAGAGAGGACGGTGGCCGGTCGGGCACAGTGGCATGGCAGTGTGGTCGCGTTGGAGCACGTGTGGTGGAGAGCGCTGCGATTGCGTTGTCGCGCTGGAGCACGCATGCGGCGGTCCGGACGCGATGGTGGTGCGGTGAATGGAGGGGAACAGACGATGGGCCCACGAGTAGATAATAAGGTTGGAGGCGAGCGAATACGCAAGTTGAGATTTGGGCCATTTAGCTTGTATCGTGGCCCATCAACCAGTGTCGGGACAGACGGACGTCCTTATCACAACAATACCGTATTCGAACTATAAGTTTAAGGAACAACTCGGTTTACATTGTGTTGAAAACTCTATTTATGGCAACTCGACACTGAGTTTTCTAAGAAACTTAGCATAACACAAATTTATAGCATCGGAAAAAATCTGGACATTTATTAAATAAGTTTTATATCGATCTTGTTGTATAAAAGTTTTTTTTGAGAAGTGTTCTATAAAAGTTTTAGAAAGGAAATGAAAAGCAAAGTGAATGAAAGGAGAAAAGAAATGGTAAGGCCGAAGGTACGTTCGCGCGGTGCTCTACTCCACAGTACACACCAACCACTCCGCTCTGCTCCACTCACGCTGAATGACTATTGCCCCCTTTGGAATGAATGTAATAGTTATCCCTTTTGTAGGCGATGTAGTCTTTCTCAACATTGACTCTCCACTGTTGGAGAAGAGTAGTCCTCAACTTGTTGTACCCAGGAGGTACATATCCACCCAAATCAGTGTTTGCAAGATACATTATTAAAGCTCGAAAATTTGGGTTTCTTGCTAAATTGAAAGGAACACCTGCAGATTACAAAGACAAGGAAAATGCATAGCAATCAGTAAAATGTTTTGAATCAAATTGATACTAAGATTCTTTGAATGAATCAAGTTCCGTACCTCCTATATAGAACATTCTTCCAACGAGACCATCAGCAATTTGGCGATGTTCAGGGAAAAAGCTTTCGTCAATCCCTGGTTGCCTCTTTCTTCTCTTTGACTGGGCATTTGTACCTCCCGAAGGGGGTAATCCTGTACTCCCTATTTGTATTGGCAGGGGAACACTCTTTGGTTTACTGTTGGAGATGGCTGCCTCAACATAGGCCACTTCCTCGTGAAGTTGCTGAAGAATTGGTACTGTCACCTGTTTGCAAATGCTAACACCATGGTGTGGTATCTTCAACAAATGTGCTCTGATTCTAGTATAGCTACCAGATATTTGTTTGCTACAAAATTTGCACTCTAATACTACATTTTCTCCATCAGGACCATTGATCTCGATCTTATTAATAACATGCCTCCAAGAGGATATCTAGGATCACATATCTCATTCACTTCAGGAACACTATCAGCATCACTTGCTACATTGACACTACTAGGTTCAGAGACATGCAACAGAGAACTTCCACTACCACTTGCACGGTCCTGCTGTTAAGGTGAGAACTTTTTTGCTGGTAGGTTCTGTCCAGGTTTAGTAGAATTTGAGCTAGTCAATGGGTCTTATGCAAACCATTGCCAACCCACGAGAAACATGTAGTGCCAACCCACGAGAATCTGATCCGAGAACTATATTATGTCCTCTTCTTGATATTTTAGAAATATGTGTGATTTGTTGAAAGATATGCTAACTCACGACTAGGAAGACGAATGAGTAAAAATATGTGCCTGAGGGACTGCCCACTCTACTGCGATCTTGGCCTTCAACACTATCTTTCACCATGGTGTGCTGGAGATGACAGAAATTTGGCTGAAGATTAGATAAATTTGATTTTGTAGGCTTTCAGAGCGCTTGAAGGTTCACAAATGTTGAAATTTTTTTCGTTCTTTTGTGGGTAAAAGTTGCATTTATTTGAAGAGCAATCTTGTTCAAAAGCCACAACTCTGTTTCTGTTTATTTTACAGTATTGTCTTCAGTATTTTAATTTTACACATAAATACATACATAGTCGTTCTGAGAACAGTACAGATTAAAATGACAACTCTTATGTTTTGATAAAATTAAAAACCGTTGAAACCAGTATCATAGATATCGGACGGCGCACGGGAATCTTCTCGCCCCAGCTGCCAGAGCCTGTCAAATGTTCTTCACTTGGGAACCGTCGCGGCGACCAGGAACTCACCGGCAGCGCCGCCGTCAGGCATCACGACCGCAAGCCCATCGCTGCCACCGTTCAGGATGCTGTACGACACGTGCAGGGGCTTGCTGTCCCTGAACACCAGCTCCTCCAGACCAAGCTCCAGCCACTGGGCAACCTCAACCTTATATCCCGTGCGACCGCCGCCCCGCGGCTGCCCGTACGCCGCTGCGCACGTCTCGACGCTCACCCCTCCCTTGCCATCGCTGTCGTTGAAGACGACGATCGGGAACTGCAGGGGCACCTTGCCCTCCGCGCCGAGCCGTTCCTTCGCCTGGGCGACACAGGAGACGGCGAGCGCGTGGTGGTCGGCTGTTGCGCCCGCGCCAGCGGTGGTGGGTCTGGCTCGGAAGAGGACGATCTCGGCGGCGTGGACGTCGTCCCCGGAGGCGAAAGTGTCGAGGGGGATGGACTTGGTGAGCGCGCGCACGGCCCTGGCGCTGGAAGTAGCTCGCGTACTGCATCAGCGGGTGGGTGGCGACGTCGTTCTGAGCCTTCATCCGGGCGTGCGTGCGCGCCCACGACGCGAGGAACCTCGCCAGTGACAAGGGATGGGACAGCATCAGGCTGCAGCTCACGCCCACGGCGAAGCCTCCGTCACCCTGGAACCGTGTCAGCTGATCGAGCAGACAACACAAAACGTTAGCTATTGCTATTATAAACATGTACCCCTCAGGTCACAAAAGAGTACGTAGTATCGTCGTTACTAGAGTTGCATGAAGTAATCAACACATTTGGACTTTTCCTTTCAATATCGTTTTAAGTATTTTGATTGAAGTTTTGGGAAAAAATACATTAAAAATTGTCTGATAGCTAGTTTGTCTTGTAATATTTTGCAAGGTGTATATTGTATACTGCTCATTCCGATTCAAATTATAGTTACTTTAGTTTTGTCCTAAGTCTAATTTCTTTAACTTTGATAAAAATTATAAAAAATACACCAACATCTATAACATCAAATTAGTTATATAAAATTCTCCATAAAATATTTTATGATAGCTCATTTGTAGATATTAATAGATTTTCTAAAAAATTGGTTTAAGCTAGAAAAGTTTGTCTAACTTAAAAACAAAGTCAACATGAACTGTATGTAAATAATTTAGAACAAAGAGAATATTAGTTAGTGACTAGAGTGTGTGATCAAGACAACATTTTTTTCACCATTATTAGGGTGAGTAAATTGCATCTCAGGACGGAGACTTCGATCCGTATTGCTGGTGTAATGTACAATATTTTCTTTGTCAGAGTAGTGACAGGTTGTTGGGTGTTGTAGCTACATATTTATTTTGATTTGGACGTACATCTTCATGGGATAGGATATATAATTACATATATGTTGTTGGGTGGTGTAGCTATATATCTATATCGATTTGGGACATGGCATGTTTTTGAGTGACGTGGCTAGCTAGTATTCTCTTGAGGTCGTATTTGGATGCACATATATCTACCTTAAACCATATATAGTTCTAGCTAAGTCAAATAATATTTATATTGACTTAGACGTGTATATAAATATGTTTACGGGTGATGTAGCTATATATATCTATATCTATATCGATTATATCGATTTGGCATCTTCATTCAACAGACATGACATATTATTGTTGACACGTTGGGTAACGTGGCTAGCTAATACACTCCCTCAATTCTAGAAGGGATGAGCATCTCCAAGAGTGCCTTATAACCCTTTTCCATCGATATTTTTTTAGAAAAATAAGAAAAATTCATCTCCAACGGTACCCCATATCGTTTCCCCATCTTTTGGCATTTGCAAAATCACCGTCACTTACGCGCAAATATACGCGCGGCCTGCGAGCGCGCATCCGAAGTTTTCCCGCGCCGCCTTCTCCTTCCCATGCGCCGTCTCCTTCCCGCGACTCGTTCCCGCGCAACATCTCCTGCTCGACTGCTGCGCAGTTCATCCAGCAATTCTCGGCGACGGAGCAGAGCAGCCCAACCTCCTTGCGCTCATTGTCACCGTCATCGTCGATCCAATACTAGTAGTGGCGCTTCACAGTGATGGCGCCAGCGTCCCCGTCGTCCTCGCCGGTCTCCTCGGTCTCGATCTCCCGTCTTCGGGCAGGCCGTTGACCACCTCGGCGTCAACCGCGTGGACACTACAGGATACACGAGCTTTGCCGAGGCTCGGCAAAGCGTTTGCCGAGTGTTACACTCGGCAAACGACACTCGGCAAAGGTTTTATTGGCAAAGAGCTGTTTGCTGAGTGTCAAACGTCAGGCACTCGGCAAAGACTATGCCGTGTCCAAAAAAATACTCGGCAAACATTTTTCGGAAAAAAAAAGTCCCACCGCCGCCGCCACCACCACGCCCCGCCGCCGCCGCCACCGCCACCACCACAGCCGCCGGCCACCACCATCAATACCACACCACCACCACCAGCACCACCCCACCGCCGGCCACCACCACACCGCCCGCCGGCGCGCTCCTCCCTGCCGGATCCGCCATCGGAGGGCACCTCCCCACCGGATCCACCGCCTCCACGCTGCTACTCCCCGCCGGATCCGCCCGCCGCCGCTGTGGATTTGATCACCGGCGAGGGAGAGAGTGAGGGAGATGAAGAGAGGAAAAGAGAGGGAGATGGGGAGAGCTGACCTACCTTGGACCCACGCCGGCCGTCGCAACCCCATCGTCGCCGGATCCGAGCCCCAGCAGCCGGATCCGATGCATGCCACCGTCGCGGGGCCCACCCACCGTGGATCCATCGCCGTGGAGCTCCCTTTGGCCCTCCTCGCTGGATCCAATGCCACCAGAGCTCGGACCACCCGCCGTGGATCCGTCGGCCTAGAGCTCGCCTTGGGCCTCCATGCCGGCGGGGGAAGAAGGGAGGGGAGGGGGCGGGCCGCCTATGGGAAGAAGGGAGGGGCGGGCATGTGGGGGAAGAAGGGAGGGAGGGCGCCAACTGGGGAAGAAGAAGGGGGAGGGTGGGCCAGAGGGAAGAAGGGGGGAGGGGCGGGCTGCCGCATGGGGGAAGAAGGGAGGGGAGGGGGAGGGCCGCCTAGGGGGGGAGAACGGAGGGGAGGGGCGCCTGCCGGGGAAGAAGAAGGGGGAGGGGCGGGCCGCCCGCCGGGGAAAAAGAAGGGGGAGGGGGAGGGGCGGGCCGCCAGCGGAGTCCTCACGACGACGAAAGGAAGCAGCGGCGACCTAGATGTGACAGCGTTCGCCAACTCGCGACGGAAAAAAAACCATGCAGGAAAATGTGAGTGGGAGCAAGATTTTGATTTTTTGAAGTGAAATATGGAGTACTACTCGACATGATTTTTTTTTTCTCCCAATACCCTTTTGGGAGTTGGAAAACATAAAGTTTTGAGGAGGAAAATATGAGGAACTCTTGAAGATGTAAGGATGCCCCTATATGTACAGTAGACAGCAGCACTGAGGGAACGTGGAATCTGCACGTGATAAGGATCACCATACATATATACTGCTAGTTAAGTCAAATAATTTTAAATTTATCTAAATCTATTTAAAAATATATTTTTCATAGTATATCAGAGTCATAAATGTTAACATCTTTTTATACAAATTCAGTTAAATTTAAGATGGTTTGACTTGAACTAAACATAAAATTGCATATTTTGCAAGATGGAGGTAGTATATTTAGGGCAGTCCCAACGAAAGAAACTAGTAGTTTCTATAACATAGGATACCGCACCAAAAAAGTACTACTTTCCAACCCATGGTTTCTATGAGTAATAATTATTTTCTCTTTCTCTCTCCCAACTCTATCTTCTTCCTCCAATGGGAGTGCAGCACGAGCCCTCTAGAAACTAGTGGTTTCTCCCCAATGGCGATTTCATGGTTTGTTGGTACATTGGGTCAAGAGAAGACCTGGTTTCTTCATGAGGAAACCATTTCTATAATTTTTGCTCTCTTTCTTCATTAACTACGTTACCATGTCAGTATTTTACCTACGTGGCAAGTCATTTAATGAGGATAGAAACCATCATCATTACACTATTGGGACTGCCCTTGTATTGATGGGGTGTCTTTCAAAACCAACGAGTGAACGCTTTCCCTAATAAAATGTAAAAGAGACAAAAAGATGACCTGGAGCATGGTTTTATTGTAGGGTGTATCCGATGAATAGCACAAAAGTTGAGAACGTGACATCATCAGAGAGTACTTTGATGTTTTGAAAATAAATCTAAACTTATTCATAGTTAATGAACATTGTTGTCACAAAAGTTGAGATTTGAACTGCTCAAAAATTTATGAAAATATGATAAATTTTATGTGCACGTGCACTAGAAAACATTTGCACTTTCAAGAGACGGGCCGACATATTATGGGATTAATAAAATCACCATAGATGTCTTGCCGATGATGTGCTGTCACCTACCACTAAAAAATAGTTAATCATAAATAGCTTGGAGAACATGTATTGAGTTAGAGGCTAGTGCCATTTCGTTTTAAATTTCCATATCTCATTCATTCAAGTATAGAACAACTATTAAGCTACGATTTTTCTCTTGTCCTCATAGTGCCTTATTTTTCTTGATTTTGCCATAATGCTCACCTTCTAGCGCCTAATTTTCTAAGGACAAGTATATTGGCCCATGTCAGCTATTTAATACTCGCTCTAAATTATAACTCACTTTATTTTGTTATTAATTCAAACTCTTTAATCTTGACAGTTATTTTTTAGAAAAAATATATTAATATCTAAAATACCAAATGAATGCATTATCAAAAGATATTTCATTATCGATTTATAGAAACTAATTTGATGTTGTAGTTGTTAATATAATTTCTACAAACTTGGTCAAGTAGTTTGTCTTTAAGATAAAGTTAAAGTGGACTCCATAATTTAGAATACACAAATACATGAAAATATAGTCGTTATGAGAACAGTATTATAGATTAAAATGACAACTTTTGTGTTTTTAATAAGTCAAATTCTTTAGTTTTGACTAAGTTGTGCCAAGGTCCAACACATATCTTTGCTAGCAATGGATTTGAGATTTGAACTTGTTACCGGCTTACCGCGCACGCGCACGCCATGGATCGCCGGCCGGCTGTTGTCACTGTCAAGGTGGATGCGCTTGGCATGGGCATGGAGCTTACCTGCACGTAGACGAGCGCGCTCACATCGGGGTCCTCCACGTTCACGTCGACCCACGGAGCCAGCGCGGGCCTCCCAGCTGCACGCCCGGTCCTTGTCCTGGACGGCCTCCAGGAACTCGTCGAGGGTGACCTCCGCCGTGGCCTCTACGAGCCTCACGCCGGCGTCGTTCAGCTTCACCTCCCATGACCTGTCCATCTCTGGGTGATCGGCCACGGCCTCGCTCAGCGACTCCTTCGCCCACCACTACTACAAATATAATTTGTAGGGGCGGCTCAAGACTATTTGTAGGGGCGGTTTGGTCAGCCGCCCCTACCAAACCGTCTCTATAAATCATGCATTTGTAGGGGCGGTCCCCAGACCATCCCTACAAATCGATTTGTAGGGGCGGCTGTAGTACCAGCCGCCCCTATAATACCTATTTGTAGGGGTGGTTCAGTCTAGAACCGCCCCTACAGTACATTTTCCTGCCAAAAAAAATTCAAATTTACAATTCAAATTCGACCAGAACCGCCTTGTTTGTTTCCACGTATTCCCGTGTTCGCGTTGCGAGTGAGCGATCAATGTTCCGAACCGCGTTCGCTCAACGTCCCACCGAACACCCTGCGACCAACGTTCCGAACCGTGTTTGCTCAAGAGTATTATATAAACTATAAGCATAAGAGTATTATATAAACTACAATTACAAGTCCAATTCACAAGAATATATACAATCCATCGTTAAATAGATATAATTCACAAGGTAAACCCAATGTCAAATTCCATACACATTGTTATCAACGGCCTAGAGCTAGCCTTTCGGTCTCACGAAGGTGTTAGTACTAAGGATTTCTTCCTAAGTCATACTCTCGGTCATGGTAGGTGCCTTTGACGTGTACAATCTGGTCTAATATGAAGTTGCAAAGGTCGCCGACGAACTCTAAGAGTTGGTTATCCTTGTATGGGTCTCTTTTCATTTCTTTCTCTTCTTTCCACTACAAGAGAACAAGTTTTGGTTTAGTATTTCATACCATGTACGAAGTTTTTATATTACGGGTGAAGAGGTTCAAACTTACCCTTAAGGGGTGTCTCCTGTAGGCACCGGTGTTACTCATTATAGAACATACATAGTTTTCATAATGTACACTCCCAGGCTTTTGCTTGGGGCACTATGTGTTTTGCATATGAAAATGTTAAGTAATGCTTTTGACAGCCATGTAATGGAGTACTAAAGAAGTAAGTTACACTTACCGCACATAGTGTTTTTATAGCCAGTTTTTCCTTCCTTGCTGGATCATGCCTTCCGTGATGTTTAGTGACATAGAACCTAAATGCCCTGTTCGAATTATTTTAGCAAATACAACTTGTTAGTATCCAAAAGTGAATGTTACAAGTATGTATACAAACATATAAGCTAATGAGGATTGTCGATATGTATACGTCTTGAGAATCGATATGAAGTCTTTGTATGTCACCGGGTCCCTATTTATTGAATCAAAGACCCATGCCATGCTCCTCCCGACATCAATGCCTATACAAATCCAGTGGTTGCTGCATGGATTTAATCATAGAACTAGATAAGCGCTTTTCCATCGAATAAATATATCGAACAAAGCATTAAGTATAGAGTTGAACTTACTCGAAGTTGTATGGTAGCCATATAGTAGAGTGCTGTTGGAGAATTTTGAAAGCCAGGGCAATGTATGTCGCAACCTTAAGGGACTCTTCCCTTAGTTTCGCTGTACGGATGTGCTCTTTCTCCCGAAGAGTCTTTCCAGCAGCTAGCTCTTTGACATCCAGTTTCCACTATTTAGGGTAATTAAAATTTGTTTGTGCTATAGCTTGAGGGTCTATATACCCGACTTTCACACTTGGCATTTGTTTGACAATGTGCACTTGCATTCTATAAATCACGGCGTGGGTTAGTTACAACAAAATTCAAAGATTATATTCATATCATATCGGGAGGACAAGGACTTACAGGCACCACGTGCGAATTAGATTCATCTCCATTGCTCCGATGTGAAAGCATGTCTGCATGTCATTGAAGTCAAAGACAATTTTTCTCGGCTGGGCTTCCAAATGTGCCAGTGGGGAAGCATGCTTGTACGAGGTCTATGCTCATTGGGAGAACACGCAAGTACTAATCATGGAACCTTCTCATTCCAAGTGGTAGGAGCTGGATATCCCAGTTTGGTAGGAAGGGCTTGCCTCTTTCATATGTTTTTGGGCAATCCTTTGACCATTTGATGGCATCAACATTTGGATATTGCTTTGTTGTTTGGTGGAGTTTGCTAGTGACGGCCTCCTCAGAACCATGTGATGTGACTTTTTTAACTTGGTTCTCAGGCTTGAACTGGTCATGGGAATACCACTTGTGCACCGACAAGACGTCTTTCATCGGAACATAAACTGGTCTTATGGTGATTGGATGCTTCTTTCGAAGTTCCCATTCAGGCACGTCCTCAACTTCTTGTGCATCACCTTCTTCAGGAGGCACTCGTTGTTCATGTATCGGCTGTGCTTGTTGAGAAGACTGTGGCATCTCATCATGCACTTGCTCGGTACGAGCTGGAGAAGGTTGTGGCTTATCAGGCACACGCTCGCTAGGAGGCGGGGAAGAATGTGGCATCTTAGAAATGTGGTGGTCACAAGACGGTGAAAATATCTCCCCGACCTCAACAACTCGCTCCAAATTTGGGAGAGGGGGATGCGGCGAAGAAGCAGTCAATATAATGTCCCGTTTGTGCTAGAGGATGAACTGCCCCATAACGTCTCCGAGTAACACTAGCCCCTCGGGAGTTGTGTAGTCTATCCTCCACTACATGAACTCAGGCTTCACGGTATGCACCTCGACCCTAGTGTAGTCCGGTGGTATCTTATTATTATGGTGTAAGCCACCAGGAGGATGTGCCACACCCGTTGCCACCTCCATCATAATGTTCTGCCGGCCACTGAGAAACACCAAGGTGCAACTAGTTGGTTCCCATATACGATCGACAGGGGTTGTGGCTGCAGTGGAACCTTGGCTACTAGGAACTTTCGGAGGGCTGCCAACTAATGCCAGTTCTCGTGGCGGCGTTATTAATATCCGTGGCTTCATAGACAGTCATTGCTCCTCTAGCGCCTTCGGAACTAGAGCCTTCACTTGGAGCTCAAGATTAGTCTCCTGGTCTCTGCCATGTTTCTTGTACATGTGCCTATCCTCTTTGAATCCTTGCTTCTAGGTCGTCCTTTTCCCTAGCCCCTTGGTACGGCCTATGTGCTCCTTGTTTCCCAAGCCAAGGCTAAGCTCGTCCCTCTCTCTGGAAGGATTGAATGAGCCCTTCTCCTTGTCTTCAGCACATTTCAGTATCTTTGATACTACCTCTTAGGCCTCTGGCTTATTAAACTTAAGATTACCGCCGGATGATTCTGTACTCCTCACATATATCCAATTCCTTGAGCGTACCTTCAAATTTGTCACATCGATAATCCCAGCAGCTGCGGCCTCTTCGTCCATCTTCCTAAACTGCTCTTCCTTGGCATAGTAGCCACCGGGGCCTAGATGATGGTGGTGTTTGTTCCTCTTCGCCAGCTTGGTGTTACGGGCACTGAGCTCCAATGCCTCCGGTGAAGTCTTCTGAGCCACAAGCTCCTCCCATTGACTAGGAATTATGTTGCCGAACTCGTTGAAGGGAGTTAACCCCTTTTGGATATACTTCTTGTTGAGCTCTGACCTCCAACGTTGGAATGACTCTCCCATCATCCTGAAAGTATTTTTTTTACCAATTTGTGGTTACCCTCTGGAAATATAAAATTGAGCTTCAGCTGCCTATCCCATAGTTCATCCTTTTTCTTCTCTGGTACCTCTTTCCAGTAAGGGATTGCTAGGTTTAATTTATCTCTAACTAGGGCTCCGATCGCATTACAGAATTGTCCTCTTAATTCCTTCGGCTCAAGGATCTCCCCTGGTGGCCCGACCTCCGTTATCACATAGCATGCCTTATCTGGATACTGATTTGCTTTTCTATCCCCTCGTTTCCTCTTAGGCTTGGTAGTTGTGGTTGTGTCTTGAGGTTGTGGAGCAGAGGCCTCAATGTCCGTCTCTGTGGCTGTTGCCTCTGCTCTCCTTTCCTCTACTTTATCTTGTCCAGCGAGATGTCGCGGACATCGACGTCGTCTTTTTCGAGTTTCAGGAGGAACCTGTATATATGACAGGTCAAAGTGTTAGCAGAGGTAACATAGCCAAAGCTTTAGCAAAATTTACAAGCTAAGGCTTTATCCCTACCTCCTCGTTTGGGTCAAAATCATTGTCCAAATCTTTCTCTGTTGGCCCCCTTCTGGCTTCGTTTGGAAAAGGATCCTCGGGACTTACATATCCCTCTTCTGAGTCATCATCATCCTCTTCTTCTTCGCCTTCAGCAGCCTCTCCTGCTCTTCCTTCTACTCTCCCTTCCTCCTCGTCACACTGCTCCTGAGTAAGCATCACTTCTAGATCCTTTTCTAACTCATTATTGAACAACTCCTGAGTAAGCTGGTCCTCTAGTGCTTGCTCCTCATAGGTTGGCTGCTCATCATGCTTGGGGCATCGGGCTACACTGTCTGGTGTCCACGACATTATTTCGCGTTTTGTTCTAATAGATGCAAGAAAGTGTGCTTTAGGTACGCGAGAAGGTATAAAAAATCAAAAAGATCTATAAACCAAAGTAGTCCTATAAAACAACAATATATCAAAAAAATGATTAGTAGCAGCAGTAGAGACCTCAGAAACATGTCAATCATCATTTGATCATGAACTTGGAGCATCAAGGCATCATAACAGAGAAGAGAGGAGAAGGTAATGTAGGGGTGGCTGCTAATAATGCCAAGTTGCTCATAAGTTCTTGATCATCAGCTCATATTCCATATAATGTATGGACTTAGACAATTTCACCATGGGCAAAACAAAAGAGAGGAGAGGAGAGGGGAGATTTGGCAAAAAAAAGCAACAGCTGCTTAACAAATATAGAGAGAAAAATGTGTAAAAAAAGCAGTTGTTGCTTCCCAAACATAGAGGATAGGAAAGGTGGCAAAAATAGAGGAGATGAAAGATTTGGCAAAAAAAACAGCTGCTGCTTTCAAAAAAAAGCAACAGCTGCCATACCAAGGGGACCAAGCAAGCAAAGCCCACAGCACGCTCTGCACAGCCATCTGCTCAAGTTATTATCTGAACTGATATTCAAAAAAAATTGAAATAGTTCACACTTGTACAAATGAAAGCACAGTCAACACACACAGCCACATCAAAAATGGAAATGAATGAAACTGAACAAAAAAAGACTACTAAAACTAAACCACTAATAACTATAAGCTAATGGAAACATTTCAATAAAATCTACAAGACCAACTTAAGAGATAACACAAAAACTACAATAATTAACAATATCGAAGACATGTGAGAAAATAACCAAAACAAGCCATTCTAGGGAAGAATAGGGGTTTGATTCTAAGGGCAACAAATAATCTGCAGCTAGGGAGGCTGTAGATTCTAAGGGAAGTTGAAATATCATGACATATTTCAGACCACTAAGGGAAGTTGAAATGTCATGACATATTTTGCATCATTATAGTAGGGCTACTCAACTCACAAGCTAGCTCACTATGCCTGATTTGCTTGTTGACGAACTGATGCATAAATGGATGCAATCAGTCTCAAGCAGTAGCAGGCTGTGTGTTGTAGTGATTATTTCAGATTCAGACCATGCACTTGTGGTTTACACAATGGGTTCCTTAGTATACTTGTGTAGGCTTAACACAAGTTGTGTGTGCCCTTTGTAAGCAAAGGAAGAAGATCAAGCGCTTGCTACTACGAATTATTAAACATAAAAGATGCTCAATTCGATACATCAAAATATGACATTGTCTTTACCACCTATCATTGATTTTACTGCCTCTTGATATTGCATAGATATAGTTCTGCCTCTTGATATTGCATAGATATAGTTTATGTTACAGCATACTATCTCTGCCTGTTCTGTTCTTGATCTTTTGATTTTTTTGTTGTGCTGCAGATACATTCCGCTGCAAATCTACTGGATAGGAACAATCTGATAAAGTATGACAGGAAAACAGGATACTTTCAAGTTACTGACCTGGGAAGGATTGCCAGTTATTACTATATTAGCCATGGAACTATTTCAACATACAATGAGTACCTGAAACCTACAATGGGTGATATCGAGCTGTGTCGACTGTTTTCTCTGAGTGAAGAATTTAAGTATGTAGGTGTCAGGCTAGATGAGAAAATGGAACTGGCAAAGCTTTTGGACTGTGTGCCAATTCCTGTCAAAGAGAGTTTGGAGGAACCCAGTGCAAAGATCAATGTTCTGCTGCAAGCATATATTTCTAGGTTGAAACTGGAAGGCCTTTCTCTTAGTTCGGATATGGTCTACATCCGACAGGTAGGGCTATTTTTTTCCACACACTCTATAAATTCTATCTATTTGACACGACGCAGTTCAAACAAAATATTAGGAGTTCATACAAATTACTAAATTCAATCAATCAATTCTCATATGAAATTCAAATTTCAAAAAATATAAATAAAGTATCATCCCAAGGCAAACGTAGTCTCAACGTAACTATAGTTTCACAAGCAAAGTTCATCACATCAATCAAACTGGACCTATGAATGGACCACAGTACAGTGCTCAGCAACAATGAGGTCACGATTGCCGACTCCTCTTCTACCCAATATTGCTTAATGAGATCATTATTATCATTGGAAAAATACCATCTAGAACATTCAAAATGATAATCAGAAGTTCATTCAAAAATTAAGTTACAGTAGCTACAATTCACAATTCCAGCAACCCCTCCACAGATTGTTACTTATGCTGAAAAATCACAGTAATGACTCGGGATTTTGAGAAATATGAAGTAAGTACCGACTCTGCTTTAGGATACATCTGCTGCAGTGCATCTTGAATAAAGCCAACAACCCACATTTTTATAATGCTTTGATGGGCCCAAGGCAATAACTAGAGCTATTTGTACTGGCTCACAAAAATGCCACTACAAACAAAAAAAAGTGCAGCCCATATAAAGCTTTTGTATACTAGTGTGGTTTCTAGAGGCGATGCTCTCCTCAAATTGTTTTTGTACTAGTGCTGCCAAATATGAGCTTGTTAAGCTTCTCTGCTATGTTTTGATTTACAGTGTTTATGTTTCAATTAAGAATTTGAGTATTTTAGAAATTGGTTTAACCACTAGCAGAACTTGAAATTGCGTAACTAATTATAGAAAATTCATAAAATAGCAAATCCAATTTCGATAGCATTTTTATGCTGTTATCTATCTTATAAAATCCATAAATCACCACAATAGCTTACTATGTTATTTATTTTATTTAGGCTAAACTATTCACCCAGAAATGCTGGGAAATTCAGCATGGTATAATGTAGGTAAAATCATGTTGCCAAAAAAGATTTGAGGGCAACAAATAATCTACAGCTAGGAAGGCCGGGAATGGAGAAGGGGTTGGGAGTACCTGTAGAAGACCTGGTAGAGAGGGACGCCGGCGGCTGTGCGCGGTGGCCGGGGATCTGGACGCCGGAGAGCATGGGCAGCCGGGCCGCCCGTCGTTGGAGGAGCGCGGATGCCAGAGAGCACGGGAGGCGGCGGCAGAAGTAGATGCCGGAGAGTGCGTGTGGGCCGGCGAGTTCGGTGGTCGATGTCGGAGAGGGAGCACCGGTGGCGGGGACACCAGCTAGAGCACGCGGCCGAGCCGGTGGAGCTCAAACCCTAGCCGCCCCAGGCTGTTGAGGTCGAGAGAGAGCGCGCGCGGGCCAGCGAGGTCGAAGGTACAGGTCCCAGATAGGGCGGTGGCAGGGCGGCCGACGCTGCGAGCTCGATCTGGCAAACCCTAACCGCCCCGGCGGCCTGCGGAAAGGCGGCGGTTGGGGAACGGTGGATGGAGGTGCAGTTAGGTGAGGATGGAGGAGGTCAGAGAAGGCAGTTGTAGGCCACGGAGACATCGGCGGCGGCAATGGGGGCGGCGGAGAAAAACATCGGCAGCCTTCCGACGTCCAAGAGGAAGAAAGCGCGTAGGACTTAGAACGGTGGATGGAGCTCTTGCTTATATATGCAGGTCATTTCTAGGGGCGGTTCCTGATCCAGCCGCCCCTACAAATCAATTTATAGGGGCGGTTCCTTAGTAAGCCGCCCCTACAATTTTTTTTAAATTTATTTTAATTAATAATTTTGTAATTTATATATAAAGAACACAATGTAAATTTATATAATTCTTTTTTGATTATTCTATATATATATAAATAAATATAAATATAAATAATTTCATGATATATATATATATAAGATATAATTTTATATTTTCTTCTTTACAAAAATAATATTTTAAAATTTGAATTTCAAAACAACAAAGAGAATTTTAGGACACTAAATGACCTCAAATAAAAATTTTGTAAACATCAAAGTTGTAGAACTCATCAAGATGTATAACTTATATTTTGTTATCTTTTCATTTGACCAAATTTGAACAGTTCAAATTTTAAATTTCAATAAATGTCAACTTCAAATAAGATTTTGAAACCTTAAATGGTTTCAAATAAGAAAGTCATGAACATAAAAGTTGTTGAACTTATCACTATATACAACTTTTATTTTGGTCACTTATTCATGTGACAAAGTATTAGTAAATATTGTTCACAAATTCACATATGACTCATAGTTTCATGAACTATACGAGAGACATGTTGAATTTGTGAACAATGTTTACTATCAGTTTGTGAGATGAAGAAATGACCAAAATAAAAGTTGTAGATCTTGATGAGTTATACAACTTTGATATTCATCACTTTTTCAGCTGAAATCATTTATCGGTTGAAAATCTCGTTAGAACTTGTCATTTTTTAGAAATTTAAAAATTTGAATTGCTCAAACATTTTCAAATGAAAAGAATGATGAAATCAACACAGTAACTTGATAGGGCATAATTTTAGAAAATTTTAGGAAAAAAATCATCACATTTGGAGTTAGTACGAGGGAGAAAGACTAGTTACAAATTTTACCCAGAGAGTAAAAAGAAAAATTACAACTGTTCATGATGACCAATGATGAACAAGTGTGATTTCTATTTTTAATCTGTAGCTAAAACTTGTAACAAGTTTTATTTCTCATACTAACTCTAAATATGATGATTTTTTTCTAAAATTTTCTAAAATCATGCTCTATCATTTTAGTCTAGTCATCTATCTTTGTCACTAATTTTGAACAATTCAAAATTTAAATTTTAAAAAATGATAGCTTCAAACCTGATTTTCAACTACTAAATGATTTCAGCTGTAAAGGTGATGAATATAAAAGTTGTTGAACACATCACTATCTACAACTTTTATTTTGATCATCTTTTTATTTAACAAAATTTGAACAGTTCAAATTTTTAATTTCAGAAAATAACAGCCTCAAACCTGATTTTCAACCAATAAATGATTTCAGTTGTAAAGATGATGAATATAAAAGTTATTAAACACATCACTATCTCCTACTTTTATTTTGGCCATTTCTTTATTTCATAAAGTGTTAAGTGATTTCATAAAGTTTTAGTAGTAATAGAGTGGATGTTGAAATAGATTTATCTGGATATTGCAAAGGGTAGTCTCACACACATGCATAAATGTAGTCTCACACACATACATAAATATATAGTCTTACATACATACATAAATATATAGTCTCACACGCATGCATAAATGAAGTCTTACAAACATACATTTACACAAAACACTCCACGTTCAACAACTAGCTAGCCCGCTGTAACGACTTTCCCCTTGACACCTTTTTGTTCCCATGGCAATATGTCTTTGGGTAGGTTTTTTTCCACAACACTGATCTTCTTAGGAAAGTCTGTGAATAGCGGCATCTCATCGTAGTTATTGTAAGCTTCAACATCGTCTACGTCATCAACTCCGATAATGTGATGTTTCCTAGAGGCAACCACATGCTTTTTTTTCTTCTTCGGGGGGAGGTTACTTTGTGGGTTAGACATATAGAAAACCTGTGCGGCACGTGAAGCGAGCACCCAAGGGTCATCTTGGTAGCCTAGATTCTCGAGGTCCAAGACTCTCAATCCGATCTCATTTAGTTGGTGTTGTTTGATCCAGCGGCATCGAAATAGGGCCACCGTTATATCCCTTCCATAGTTAAGTTCCTATATCTCTTCAATGATGCTAAAGTATTGGATCTTTCACCCAATCCATCGAGAGCCTCTATTCGAATGCCGCTGTTTTGGTTCACATATTTACTATCCTTTGCGTGGGTATAATACGTATACCCATTGATGTCATAAGCATTCCAAGATGTCACTTGTCTCGATGGCCCCTTCGCCAACCTACTGATGGTAATAGAGTCTATGGTTTCTCCAGGCGGTATGTTTTGGTCCTTCAACCATGTAGTTAGTCGTTGCTTATGCTGTTTCATGACCCAATCATCCGAACGACCATTTCTCTCCGCCATAATGATAGCCAAGTGTTCATTAATGTACGGTTGCATCAGTTGTGTACTCTGCAAGACAGTGTAATGCACCCGACTCGGCTCTTTGTAATTATGGTCGATGAACACTTTTCTACCACTGGTGCCCTTCCCAGCCAGCCTACCCTTGTGACGAGAATTAGATTTACCAATCCCTTTCTATACTTTTAGGTACTCTTGACAACACTCGACGACTTCTTCAGTACTATAATCCTCTATCATGGAGCCCTCTGGGTATGCTCGATTATACACGTATTGACTTAGAACCGACATGAACTGCTCGTAGGACCACATTTCATGCAAGTAGCAAGGGCCCAGCGCCTGTATCTGATGAACCATGTGAATCATGAGATCTGGCATTATATCAAAAAAGCAGGAGGTAAACACATCTCTAGTTGGTTTTGTGTCTCCACCACAAATTCATGTAGGTCACTCAGCTCTTGCTTGCCAATCGTCTTCTGTGAGATCTTCGAAAAGAAGTAGCACATGCGGGTAATGGCCATTTTCAAGAACTCTGTCTTTATAGCCCTGATTGCAATAGGTAAAAACACTGTCAGCATCACATGACAATCGTGAGCCTTGTAGTGTGTTATTGACAAGTCCTTCATTGACACTAGCATCTTCACATTTGCTGGAAACCCAGTCGAGACTTTGACCCCCCTCGGAAAGTGCATATAGCTCGCTTCTCGTCTAGTGTTAGGTTGAAGCACACCACAGGTAGAGTGTATTTTCCATTAGCCTCAGGTACCGGGTGAAGCTATGGCATCACGTTTAGCTGCACCATGTCTTTCCGTGCTTTCAGACCATCCTTTGACTTGCCTATGTCCATCAAGATAGCAATGAGACTCTCAGTGATATTTTTCTGCACATGCATAGCATCAATGGCATGGGGGACCTCCAAGTCTGGCCAATAAGGCAGATACTGAAACAAGATCGATTGTTTCTTGAAAGGTACGCCTTCGACAGGAGGTGTGCTTCTATCTCTGTTCGTCCCATCTAGATTCTTCTTTTCATAGATGATGCGTATGTTTTTTACCATTCTGTACACGTGTTCTCCATTATGACGTCTCTCCGGAGGGGGTTCAATCTCCTTGGTGTTGTCACAAAATCTAAAGAACAATTTGCTACGGTACTTATGACTTGTCTTTAAGAAACATTGGTTCCTTAGGTAAACTATCTTCTTGGATGCATCCAGGTACACCCATATAGTACCATCCAAGCAAACCAAGCATCCTGTCTTCCCTTTGATCTTTCCAGACAAAGCAAATAACACGGGCTAATCATTGGTAGTAACAAATATTATTGCTCTACATATGAAGTCCTCCTTTCAGAACGCATCGTACATCGGCTCCCCATGCCTCCATAGCCTCTCTATTTCTTGCATCAAAGGCTCAAGGAACACGTCTATATCAATGCCTGGTTGTTTAGGGCCAGAAATAAGAATAGTAAGGAGAAGGTACTTTCTCTTCTGACACAACCATGTTGGGATGTTGTACATGGTCAAGATCACTGGCCAAGTGCTATGGTCGCTCATCCTCTCATTGAAGGGATTCATTCCATCGGTGTTCAAGCCAAATCATACATTCCTTGGGTCATCGCTGAATTCTTTGTGCTTCTCATCAAACCTTTGCCACTAACTACAATCAGCCGGGTGTGCAATCTTATCATCATCCACCTTGCGCTCATCATCCCACCATGTCATGAGTGCGGCTTCTTTAGGGTTTAGGAAGATATGTCTCAAGCGGTCGGTCACTGGTAGGTACCACATTACCAAGGCAAGAATTCTTCTCTGCTTTGCATCGTTGCCTAATGGAGTGTCCTCTGGAGGCTGAGATTCTTGTACCACCTTTTTTGTACCCTTCTTATTTCTCTTTTTCCCCGTGGAGGCTTCGTCCCCACCATAAAGGTCATTGTTCTTGTATCGGCTGGCCCCACACCGGGGACATTTATCCGGGGACATTCATTGTTCTTGTATACAGTGGTTGGGGCATGCATGGATTTTTTCAACCCCCATTTTTAATGGACTTATGACCTTCTTCGCTTGGTATGTGTTGGCAGGAACTGAGTTTGGTTGTGGCAGCTCCAATGACAGGAGATGCAATAGATCATTGAAACTACAGTCTGATCGGCCATACTTAGCCTTTAGGATGAGTAGCTCAAGCACAAAACGTAGCAATGTCCAATGTGTCGGACAACCCTTTTCAACACCATACACAGTCTCCTTCAATGCTTTTGTCACTCTTTCCAAAATTTTAGACCTTTTGGACTATTTAGTAAAATCTCTAGTCAAGGGCTCGAATCATGTCCTCCAAATCATTTTCATCCCCGACACGTGCTCCACCATCATTATTGGCACCACCTTTGTCATTACCATCCCAACCACCAGCATCACCACCTTGTTCGTTGCCAAACTCGGAATCCATTCGTGCATCAAGCTTTGCTAAATATTGGAACAAGGATTCTAGGGTTTCATCGTCGTATTCCTCCTCATCCTCGTCGTTAACAATAACCGTTTCACCATGATGAATTCACACTATGTAGTCCCCAACAAATCCTCGCATAATCAAATGTGATATGATGATAGTCACATCTGTCCATGCCATACGGTTCTTGCAATCTTTACAGGGATAAATAATTGTATTCTTATTCTCTATCAATGTCGTTGCATGCTTCTTTACGGGTTCAATAAATTCATCCACCTCTTCACGGAAACCTGCCATGAACCATAACGAACCATGCATCCAAGAGTTCCTATACTCCATCTTTTACAACAACAACAAAACAAACATTAAAGGACTATTTATTCAGATATATATAAAAATGAATCAAATTAATAATTACTTGAGAATAATTGTATATACTTCATATATATATATGAATATAAATCAAATATAATTACATGAAGCATACAAACACACCATGGTAGAGAAAAATTAATTAATGGTCCATTTATCTATAAATAATTAAAATACATATTCATTGATTACGATAAACAATTTCAAAGACAACAATTAGCAACAATTATATTTTACCTAATATCTTTCATACAAACCCTAGTCCAATTTATCAAACATAAATTTACAAAAATGAAATTAATAAAAAAATCAAACCATAGATCTAGATCTACATGCACATGAAACATCCATAAAATTAACTAATTATTCACTAAAATCAAGAAACATGGACCAAATAAGGGTATGATCTTGTTCCCCTACTTAATTTACCTTAGTACATTCAAAACTTGGGTCTAATTTACTTCATAAGTAGCTCAAGCACCATAGAAGAGAGAAAAACAAAAACTCTAATTACTCACTAACCAACCATTAAAACTTTAAAAAAAAGTATGGAATAATATTTTCTTATCTTCTACAACCTCTCCACTAAAGGATTTGAGACCAAAACTTTCCCCCATTAGTAAAGGAATTTTTGGGAGGTGTTCAAGGCCTCCCCACCTTTCTTTTACGGGTTGGAGTGAGTGACCCGAGTAAAAAGAAGGTGCTGCAGATTTTTTTATATGTGGGTCATTTATAGGGGCGGCTGGTGATTGAGCCGTCCCTACAAATAGCAGGCAATTATACGTGGGGCATTTGTAGGGACGGTTTAATCACCAGCCGCCCCTACAAATAGAAACACCGGGGCGGACTGGTGAGTGAGCCGCTTCTACAAATCAGACCCATTTATAGAGGCGGCTCATATCACCAGCCGACCTTGCTGTTCCATTTATAGAGACAGCTGGTCTCTGAACTTCCGAGCACGTTTACTGTAGGGCAGCTCCATCACGAGCCGCCTCTTCAGAAAATTTATACCGTTGATACAAACCGTTTTTCACATAGTCCACATCGCCTCCTCCCCCAGCCGTGAGGCCATGCGGTGCGTCCGCCCAGGCTCGACCGCCCTCGTCGGCACGGCAGTCTGCGGGGACTGGAGGTGGACGCGCGGCGCCGCCGGCGTGGGTTCCATGCTGTGTCGGTGATAGCTGCACGCTCACCCCGGCCTTATTAGCTTGCCGCTCTCGAGGATCGGAGGTGACCAAACAGGGCTCTTGCGTTGTCCCTTTTATTTGCAGGTGGCATGGTGCATATGCATGCTTGTGCCCGGACAGCGGCGGCGACGAAAACTGTGCATGGCAGTTGGCAGGTGCTGTCATGGCAGGTCCCGGTACTTTGGTTCAGGAGGATACAACAGTATTGGACTATTGGTCGAACGTGGTCTTAGTAGAGCTAATAGTAATACAGTTGTCTAGTGGTTGTACGTACGTATATATTTATGGTGTACTTATGAGCTTAGTCATATAGTAGTTGATTTATTTGTGATCTATTTTTTCTCTCAAAAAATTTTTAGTTCTCATACATAAGCCGACTGTAAATTAACAATCCATTTTCTTTTCTCTCTTCCCCGTCTCTCATCCACGTCGGTATAATAAGATTACAACTCTTTACTATTGTTGCTTTTATTAGGTGAGAGCAGATGTCAAATACTCCTTTTTTTTTTGAGAAACGTCAAATACTGATGAACCTTAGTAAGGTACTAACGCTACAATGCATGATGACTATTATTGCCACGTCTGCAAGTATTATTGTCAGTATGTCACCCTACAAGCTGCTACTCTTTGCTCTTCTCCCTTCCGCAACAGCTTCACTCCAGCGTCGAAAGGTGGGGCCACCGAGCTGGAGCGTTTAGGTCTAGCCTTAATTACTCAGCTTTTTGTGATGTCCCTATATTGATACTCGTTCTGTCCCAAAGAGAGTCACGTAGAGCTTTTTTTACAGGTTAAACTTTCTTAAGTTTAATTAGGTTTGTAGAAAATATTAACAATATTTGTATTTCTAAATAAGTTTATTATGAAAATATATTGAATGATTAATCTAATAATTTTTACTACCACGTTCCAGCAATTCTAGCACAATGTCATGTTTTAGTATGTTAAGTTTGATCAATTATATATGAAAAGTATCATTATATATAATATCGAATAAATATCATTAGATTAATTATAAAATATATTTTTCATAATAGATTAATTTGGAGCATTAAATGTGAATACTATTCACTAGAAATTTAGTCGAACATGGGTCACTTTAACTGGCACCAACCTATAGTTGCACTTTTTTGGGACCGAAGGAGTATTATGCATATAGTTAAAATAAAAATGTTTGACTAAGTGAGAATGATATGCTTTCGGAACAGAGTAAGTGCCATAGTGCATGCTTGTGCCATACAGCGGCGGCAATGGAAACTACTAGGCTGGTACGCGTGTTGCTGAAGTCATATAACAGATAAGTACAGCGGCGGAATGAAGACTACTACTCATTTGTCTAACAAACAATGCGACTATAGGTTAAGTGCTAGTTAAAGTAACGTTCGACCAAATTTTTAGTGAATCATATTGACATTTATAGCTTCAAATCAATTTATTATAAAGGTCATATTCTTCAGCAGTACTTTTCAGTGAAATAATAGTGTTTTTATCTCATAACAAATCAGCATAAGCAGCAGCAGCATCAGCCAAATTTCAACGAAACGAACATGACCAAAAATACATTTTGTAATTAATCTAATGGTATTTATTTGATATTATCAATATTAATACTATCTTATCTATAGTTAGTTAAATTTAAGATACTAAAACATGATATTGAATTAGAATTGTATTTTTTCATGGACGAAGGGAGTATTAGGCATCAAGCGCTAGGATGGTACGAACTTAGAGCAAATCATTCATATTTACAATCGATGTTCGTCGTCCACAAAGAGTGTTGCAACAGTTAAGCAAAAGCATTTTACCACATCCAGCCTGGCACATAGTCTTTGGATCTAATTTAGGTAGATAAAGTCGGTAGACATGATATATTATAGACACAGCTGATGGCGACGAGAAGGGTACAAAGTAGCGATTGCACAGGTTGAGTTTACCATCTGGGGCTCACAAAAGGATAGGGATGAAAACGGATCGGATACGAACGGATATCACTCATATTATATTTGTTTTCATATTTCATGACCAAGCGTTCGGATACATATACGAATTTTGACTCGTTATTAATAATGAGTATCAATGGTCGGATTTATTATCTATTCGGATATTGAGTAAAAGCATATATATATATATATATCATACGTGCAAGCAACCATTACACCACTCTATGAGTCCATAATCCATCTAGATTAAGCCGAAAGACTAAAGAGTTAAGCAACAAATAAGATAAAGATACATATATAGTCAAACATCATATAAGCACCAATCTTGGCGGCATGAGTAAAATAGCCAAGCACATTGCTTCAAATGGAGTCATGGTCATGGATTCAAGATCTACAATCCTTATATAGGCCATTTTTTCATTTTGAACAAAATGTAGTTCAAATTTCACAAGTGTGTGACATAGTTTTATAAAGTCAGATGAGATTTAAGAATTTGTGACTAGTGTTTGATAAAACTTTCTCAAATGGGAAAATGAGCTATGTAACAATTGTATATCTTGCTGAGATGATCAAACTTGGTATTCAGAGTTTTTTCATCTGAGGTCATTTAGTGTCTCATTTGAGCAAGTTTGACCAAGTCAAATTTGGTCAAATGAAAAACAACACTTTGACTCTAGTAATGAACTCTAAATGACTTCAAATTGAAAAGTTTTGAATACCAAGTTTGTTCAACTCATCATCTATTCTTGTTTTGGTCAACTTTCCATTTGAGATAGTTTGGACAATTCAAATTTGTGATTTTTAAATTTTGATTTACAAACTAGTTTTCTAACCCTCGAAAAGTTTTGAATACCAAGTTTGTTCAGCCATCAAGATCTACAATCCTTATATAGGCTATTTTTCATTTGAGAAAGTTTGAAACAAATTTCATAAGTTGTGACATAGTTTCGTAAAAGTCTATAAGATTCAAGAATTTGCATTTTGATAAAACTTTCAAATGGGAAAATGAGCTATGTAACAGATGATCCAACTCAGCATCTGGGTCATTTAGTGTCTCATTTGAGCAAGTTTGACTAAGTCAAATTTGGTCAAATGAAAAACAACACTTTACTTTGACTCTAGTATTATGAACTCTAAATGACTTCAAATTGAAAAGTTTTGAATACCAAGTTTGTTCAACTCATCAAGATCTACAATTCTTGTTTTGGTCAACTTTCTAGATAGTTTGGATGGTTCAAATTTGTGATTTTAAATTTTGAATAAATATCGAAATATCCGGGATACAAATCCGTTATCCGATATCCGATATCGATGATATTACATCCGTATTGATATCCGCCTAAGATATCCGTTTTATATCTGGGGCTATCACAAAAGGAACGGTTAAATATCCGTCCACATCCATACAAAAGGAACAGGTTAAGCTCCACTTGAAAGTTAAAAAAAAAGGATGTTCAAACAATCGTACAGCATCACATGGCTATCACACTAGTACATGGATGCTTTCTACTAGCGGTCATTTTAGCATTTTCACTAACGTGCGTTTCTTGCTTCCGCCAGTGTGAAAGACAGGTGAAAATCAAGATCTTCACTGGCGTCTATTAAATAACCACATGTATAAAATCCGTTTACATTGGCGATTGGCTTAAGTGAACCACTAGTATAAATCAATTACACAGGCAGCGTGTTTAAGTAAAAATTTACACAGGCAGTGTGTTCAATTATAAATGTCCACTAGTATAAAATTCATTTTTATAGACGGCTCCCATTTTTAATAGAGGCGGACAACTTAAGAAAACGCTTGTAACCTTCGCGGAGAGCATTATAGCTAACGAACTGTTGCTAGAATTCAATTTTTAGTGGAGGTTCTACTAAGTAAATCGTCACTGAAAATATTCCTATTTTCACGGACGGTCAGTCTTAAAAGAACCATCCCTGAAAATAAGATTTTCAAAGACGGTTGCTTATGTCATCTCTGAAAATGGGTGATTTCTAGGGGCGGTATGTTAAGTCCACCGTTCCAAAAAATTGTTTTTCAAGGACGGTTGACTAAGTTAACCGTTCTTAAAAAATAGTTGCAACGCAAATAATTTCATATCTTTTTCAAACGAAATCGAATGAAGACAAAATTTATATCAAAATTGTAGATCTCGACGAGATCTAAAACTTTGTAGGTGGTAACTTTTTGTTAGAGATCATTTAGGATTCCAAATATATAAATTAAGTTCTTATATTTTGAATTTTAAATTTTTGAATTTTTCAAATGACGATGTTGGATGGAGACATGTTCTATATCGAACTTGTGCTTTATACAAGCGTCTATCTTAAGAAACCACCCGTGAAAATGGATTTCTAGAGATGGATTTTGTAAAACAGTCGCCTCTGTTAGTCTATTTCTAGACACTACTACAAAAAAGGTTTGTAGCAACGGCTTAATTTTTTTTAGGGGCGACTCAAGATGGAGACGCCCTATAGTGGGCGTGCTCGAGACCCACGAGGCCAGCCGCCCCTACAAATGGCACAGTAGGGGCGGCTGGTGATACGAGCCGCCCCTACAAATGGGTCGATTTATAGGGGCGGCTCACTCACCAACTGCCCCCGGTATTGCGATTTGTAGGGGCGGCTCAATCACCAGTCGCCCCTACAAATGCTGCACGTACAAAAGGCTGCAGCCCCCTTCTTCCTCCTCGGGTCACTCACTCTTACCCGAGAAAAAAGGCTTGAGAGGCCTTGCGCACCTCTGAAAGGTCCTTGTTTGGTTTTGATAATTGAGTGACAATCTAGATGGACTAATTGTGTTTATGTAAGATACACAGGTAATTAGTCCACAGGTACATGTGTGTGAGCAACATATGCCACGAAGGTGAAAATGGCTTGGAGATGTTGCAAAGCTCACACATGTGATGATGAAGGAGCTTATTGCACGTGAGACATGACATTGAGTCATGTGATCAAGGTGGAGAAGATCAAGACAAAACTTGGCTTAATGGACCGGTTGCAAGCGTGAAGGGCAAGTCGGAGGCTTTGGAGTGATGAACCGCGTGGCGGTGAAGCTTTAGCAAGACTTGGTGCCGAAGACGATTTGTGAAGTCAAGATCGATGAACAAATATGATCACGTGATGATATGAAGTGGATCATATCATTGTTGATCGTGTTGGTGCATGTGTTGCATCGACGTTGGAGAAGATGGAATGGAATGCGCAAGGCAAAGATATAACCTAGGGCATTTCATTTTCACCGGTCATAGGTGTGTAGAGAAGTTTATGATCGGGTTTAGGATAGATGGCCGTACTATCAAGAGGGGCAAACTTGTTTGCATATCGATCATATAGTGCCACTCGAGTGATCTAACTTTACATCGTCGCTAGGATCGAGTGACGTGGCAAGTTGAGTGGCTAATCCTTTGGAAAATGATTGTGAAAATGCTAACACACATACACATGGTGGTGTACACTTGATGGGGTTGGCACATTTACAAAGGAGATGAAGTTGGAGTTGATGTGGATCAACTCGGTGAAGAAATGGAGGCGAAAGGAGAAACTCCACCGGCGGAGTGTCCGCCCATAGAGTGCGGACAGTCCGACGGTGCCACCGGCGCCCTAGACAGAAAAGACAGGGGTCAATAGAGTGACCGGACGCTAGTGGTTCTGTGACCGGACGCTGGGTTCAGAGTCCAGTCAGTGATAGCAGAAAGCACACGGTCTCGGTCTTATGACCGGACGCTGGAGTGTAATCTGACCGGACGCTCAGGGTCTGAGTTCGGTCAGTGCTGACGTATGGTGATGCAGGCAGAGCAGAAGCTGGAGAGTGACCGGACGCTAGTGCTGCGTCCGATCGCGATCGACCGGACGCGTCTGGTCATGAAATGTCGGTTCTGGAACCTTACTGGAAATGACCGGACACTGGGGGCTCAGCGTCCGGTCAGTTGAAGATGCTGTGTCCGGTCGTCAGATGACCGTTCAGATCGGATGAACAGCGTTTGAAGGAGGGGACACATGGCGAGTATCGCGTGACCGGACGGTGAGGTCCAGCGTCCGGTCGATCGGACCGGAGCGTCCGGTCGTCTCGACTTTTGCCCAGTGAAGGGGTAATGGCTCTATTTGTTCGTGGGGTTATAAATAGAAGCCATGGTCGGCCTTGGAACGGCAGCTGAGCACACTAGAGCCTTGGTGGCTTGTGTAGTAGTGCTTGGGAGCCCTCCATCTCACATCTACTTGATAGTGATCATTCGATTGTGTGAGAAAGTGATTCTAGTGCGATTGCATCGTGAGGTTGCATCGAGTGGCACTAGGTGATCGAGTTGCAAGCCGGTGGTGCTTGTTACTCTTGGAGGTTGCCACCTCCTAGGCGGCTTGGTGGTGGTCTCCATTGAAGCCCGCAAGAAGCTTGTGCGGTGCTCTGAAGAAGAGCTTTGTGAGGGGCATTGTGCTCGCCCCGCGGGAGCCGCGAAGAGCAACTCTAGTTGAGCGTGTCATTGAGCTACCCTCACTTTTGGGGTAGGTTCTTGTGGTGCCCGACGTGCGGGCTTGGCGGGTGATGCCAATTAGCCGCCGAACCACCAAGTGAGCGGTCGACACAACGGGGACTAGCGTGTTGGCAAACACGTGAACCTCGGGAGAAAAATCACCGTGTCAACCTTGTTCTTCCCGTTGCTTTGCATCCTCGTTACACAAGCTTGTAATTACTTTCATATACATTGTGCTTGTGTAGTTGCTCTTGTATCTAGTTAAGCTTGTGTAGCTCACTAGTTACCTTCTTGCTTGTGTAGCATAGAAGTAGCTTCCTTGCGTGGCTAATTTGGTTTATGTAACCTTGTTAGTCACATTGCTTAGTTTGTGTAGCTAAGTAATTGCACTCTCTAATTTGGCATTGGTTGCCTTGTTATTGAGCATTGCTAGTGAGCTTAGGTGACTTTGTGCTTTTGCTTACTAGCATGTGTATGAGCTCCCTTGTTGCTTAAAGTACTAGTGGCATAGGTTTATGTGACCTTGCTCCTAGAATTGGTTAGGAGAGCTCTAGCTAGCCCTGCACCTTAGTTGCTTAATTAGTATCTTTGGAAGGTGCTAGAGAACATAGATAGAGGGGTGTAGTCTTGGCTAGACCGATAGTTTTAATTCCACACTTGTTTCGGTTAGCCAACGTGATTAATTTTAAAAAGGACTATTCACCCCCCTCTAGTGGCCATCTTGACCCTTTCAATTGGTATCGGAGCTAGGTCTCTCATTTGTGATCTTCACCGACCCGAGAGGATAGCGGCTTATGGGCTAGATATTGATTGTCCACACATTTTTGATGGCACACACTTTACATGATGGAAAAATTGGATGATAAGTAATTTTAAGTTTGTATGCCCTCAAATGTGGTGGATGGTAGATGTAGGCTTTTCTCATGTGATGGATGAAGATAATCTAACTCAAGCACAAGAGAAATGCCTAGATCTCGACATCCATGTTACTAACATCATGTATAGATCTTTGCATGATAACATCTTTGGAGAGATCATTGATATGAAGACCGCCCATGAGATTTGGAGTTATCTCAATGAGAAGTATGGGACGGTCTCCGATGATGATGATGAGCCAAAGAAGGAGGTGCATGAGTGTGTTGAGCATAACCATAATTTGGTGATTGTAGAAGATTGCTCCACCTCATGGTCAAGTGATGATGATGATGATCGATCCACTACAAGTTCACTTGACAAGGTTGATGATGATGCCACAAGTATTGCAAGTGATGATGCTACCCCATGCACACTTGATGGTGATGATGGTTCATGCTCAAGCCATGATGAAGATGCTACTACATGCTCTCCAACTACACCACATTGTCTCATGTCACAAGGTGACACCAAGGTATCAAATAATAATGTGGTTGATCATGTTGATTCATATGATGAGCTTGTTAGTAGACTTGCTAGCATGACCATGTCTTTAGAAAATGAGAAAGATAAAACATTGAAACTAGAAAATGAAAACTCATTTCTAAAGAACTCTTGTGAAGAACATAAGAAATTGCTTGATGCATATAAATCTTCACATGATGAGCTTAAATTGAATCATGAGACACTACTTGCATCTCATGATGAATTATTAGAACAACATGCTTATCTCATTAAAATGTTTACAAAGAAACTTAGAAATAATGAGAGCTCATCACATGGATCAAATGATAAATTGCAAAATGTTGCTAACCCTTGTGATGCAGGCAAGAAGCATGTATCCACCTCTTGTGATGATTTATTAGATATGCCATGCTCTTCACATATAGATGCTTGTTCTACTTCTATGTCTTGTGAGGCTAACATTTTGAAGGAGAACATTGAGCTCAAAAATGAAGTGAAGAAATTGAGCAACAAGTTAGAGAGGTGCTACAACTCTCAAGTCACCTTTGAGCATATGTTGAAGACTCAAAGAAACTTTGGTGACAAGAGTGGAGTCGGCTTCAAGACTAGCAAAGTCAATCATCAAGAAAGCCGTAATGACATAAGTGGCATTGGCTTCAACAAGAGCAAGATCAAGGGCAAAAAATGGGGCAAGAGAAGATATGAAAGAGAGATGAAGAAGTAAGAACAAGAGAAGCTCTCTCATTTCATGTGCTTCAAGTGCCATGAAGTGGGAGATCTTGCAAATGGTTGCCCCAATGAAGAAAAGCTCAAGTTGAAGAAAGAAGAAGAGAGGCTAAGGCATGTTAAGTGCTTCAAGTGCCGCACATGGGGTCATCTCACCTCTATGTGCCCAACCAAGAAATTGGTGAAGCAACAAGTGAAGCCTCAACCAAAGCCACAAGTTGAGCAAGAGAGGACACCCTAAGAGCAAATTAAGATCAACCATGAAGATGGTGGTGATTTGATGATAAAGAAGAAGAAAACAAGAAGGGGTGGAAAGGCAAGGCATCCAATGCAAACTCAAGATGCCAAGATGATGAGCAAGAATGAAGATGAGAAGAAAGATTATGCTCACATCAAGTGCTTCAAGTGTGGAAGTATGGGACACTTTGCCTCTAAGTGTCCTACCAAGCTTGAGAAGAAGGATCAAGCAATCCATAAGAGGTAAGGCAATGAGAAGCACCACATGAGCAAGGAAGAGAAGGCTCAATCAAAGAGAAAGTGCTACTCATGTCAGGAAAGGGGACACATGGCATATTCATGTCCCCGAGGTAACACTCCTAAGCCCATTTCAATTGATGATGATTCTATGCTTAGGAAGGATGGCAATGGTACCTCATTAGTTGCAATTGCAAAACATTCCGCTATTCATACTAAGGCTATGCCTAAGTATGTTGCTCCTAACTTGAGAGGACCCAAACTCATTTGGGTACCATCAAAAAGTGGATGATTGTTTGTAGGTACCATTGGCATTGGAGACTTAATTCAATTGATTTAATATTGACCATCAAATGTTGAGTCAAGATATGAAGCCTAGTGCATACCCAAACCCAATGCTATGAAAATTGAGTGAAGTCCAAGTGCTATCAATATACAAGTGCTATAATTCAAGTTGTTGGTGATTCATTGGATATATTTGATGACTTGCAAATAATTGAGTTGAAGCTTTCTAGTTAGATGATCATGAGCTAACCAAGGTATATCTCTTGTTGATCATTTCATTTGGGTGCATATGAGTTAATTGAATTGGATAAATATGCAATGTTGCTTGCTATAAGATGATTAAATGGATAATTGATTAGTAGTCAAGTTTGGATTGATTTGTGTTGAATAAGTTCATAAGATGACATTTGGTAAGTGGATTGAATGGATTTATGTCTTGTGAAAGTATTCAAACAAGTTGGTTTCAAGTTTGATTCACATTTGATGAAGTATAGCTCAAGTGATTGAAATCTGTCCTATATTGAAAATCTGAGTGAGCTGTGATCTTAGCCATGTTTGATTAATCAAAACATATTGGATTGGCATAAAAATTGGATTACATGCTCTAGACTTATGGTATAAGATTCTGTGCAAATTTCATGAGAATTGGATAAGAGATGCTTCAGTTTTAGAGTGAATCTTGTCAGCTATAGTGCAGCAGTTTTTAGCATGTAGCAGTGGTGGAAGAATTGAAATCTGATAGCAATCTAGAGGTCAAATGAAGCTCAAATTTTTACAGGTGCTAGATAACTTGGTTATGCATATCTCCACCAAATTTCGTTGGTATTTGGATTTGTACTTTGGGAGATATGCTTGTTTCTTTGAAGGGTACAGAATCTGCCAGAAAAGTGACAAATATTGGATTGATCTAGAGTCACTTTGATTGAAAGGTCCTCAAGTTGGAAACATGTCTATTAGTGGTTGAGGTACCTAAGTTTGGTTTTGAGATGATCTAGAAGCATGAAAAGTAAAGAGTATAAGGTCATTTGATTGTGGAGTGTACTTTGCACACTTTTGGTACTCAAGATGAAGATCAAGATCAAACTCAAGATGAAGATGAAGTTTAAGTTCTAGTGACTATTGGAAATCATTTGGTAGAAAGAAAAGGACTTAAATAAGTAGAAAGAAAAGGACTTAAAGAAGGAATCAAGGTTACTCATCAAGTTAAGTCCATCACTTGGATCAATCAATCAAGTCATTTCAAGTGAGTATCAAGAATGGTTCTTGGAGAGGGGTCACTTCTCCCTAGTGTAGGGGCTTGCCGCCTATGTGTAGGTGAACCAAGTGTGGTACTTGGAAGGCTAACATGGAAGTGGTGATCCGAGGAACATTTGAGATGCTTAGTTGAAGCAAATCAAAAGGGGTTGATCAAGAAAAGCAAGCAACACCCAAAAGAGAGCTAGTCATGATATTTCAAGTGGTACTCTCACATTGATGCTCTCATGCAAGTATTGATCAAAAGATGAAGTAAGCCAACCACAACAAGAAAGTGCACTTGATCATAAGTGGTATTCATTTCACATGGGTGAAGAATCGAATTCAAAATGATATCTATTGGTCTTCACCAAGCTTATAATTGGACTTCACATTGCTATTGGAGTAATGAATTGGAATCTATGAGACTATCCTCTACTCCAACATAACAAAGGTATCATTGTAATGTGCATGATCATTTCATCCCTTACTAGTATGCTGTTAGTGCATATAGTACATGCTTCATAGGATCATGCATAACAAATGAAATGTTTAAATTCATAACCTACCACTATTGCTTGAATTATTACTTGATCTAGTGGTTAGTATATGAATTTGTTCATGAGCGAGTGATCCCAAGTACTTAATCTAATTTAGATTGCTAACAAGTGACAAGTACAATATTGGCAAGATAACCCTTGCAAGAAGTGTGAAGAAGCTTGTCATTGGTTCAAACCGGACTTGGAAAGCTTAGGCAAATCAATTTAGTTCAAGTCAACATTAGAAGCTCACGATAGTGATAAGAGTACAAGCACAAGACAACAATGCAAATGGATATCTAGTTTGTATGTTTCAAATAGTATCTAGACTCAAGTATTTCATCAAGAATCTACAAATGTTGTCTAGATCAACTCACAAGTGATATCCTATAAGTGGTACTCATGAAGATAGCAAATGTTCAAGAAATAATTTTTATTGATAAATCCAACAAGTGGTTCCAAACTAGAAGATTCTTTCAAGTGGTATTCACTTCATACAAGTGATATCATATCTACACATGATATCAATCATATAAGACGATGGTTCCACAAGTGATCCTCAACTTTAAGTGATCATCAAATGAAGAATGCATCCCTCACCTACAAGAGCTCAAGTATATCAAATGGATGACCCATGCTATCACATAGGGCGAGGTGTCCCATAAATTGATGTCAAGATCAAAGATTCTATGTGTGGTATCTCAAGAAGCCCTACACAACATACAAGTGGTACAAGTTACAAGTGGAATCTACAAGTGGTGCCATTCCAACATTCAAGTGATGTCCATAAAAAATGCAAGATTCAAGCCTCAACCATCTACCCCAAATGCATACCTTTGCATCAATGAGAAGCTCACCTTTTATGGAAATTGATGACAAAGGGGGAGAGGTTGTACAAAGATATGAAAGCCTTTATAAGGGGGAGAGATAAAGTGTGTAAGGGGAGAGATAAGATATGAAAGCTTAAGATGTTGGATATGAATATGGACAAAGAGGGAGCAACATTGGAGAAAAGAGATGGATCAAAATTCTTGGACAAGAGAAACACACAAGCAGGGGGAGCAAGCTCATGAACTTTGATTGATTGCATTTGATATGTGCATTTTCACGTGCTTGCTTGCATTGCATAAGTTCTTAAATTTAATATGCATGCTTGTGTGATGTATGCTAGTTGTAGAATTTGATTGATGTTTTGATAACTAGCATGCTTAGGATGATAGCTAGACACTTGGTGTGCTTTACAAGTAATACTAGTACCTTGCTTTTAATGTTGATCTCACGAGGTATCTAGTGATTTTATTTCCAAGTGATATCTTGCTAACCATGGTGCTAAGGATGAACTTAAAGGTGCAACTCTGATTGGTATCACACTTCAAAGGTTTACTCTATACACCTTAGCATCATTTGGTAGTAATTACTCTCCCACAATTCCAATCTATGCATATGTGCAAGCTTCAAATCAAACACTAGCACATATGTAGGGGGAGCTAATACTACCATCTCGGGTTTGTGGTACTTGTCCAAAATCATTTACACATGGTAAAATTGCTTGGGCAAGCAACATGAATCCAAAAGAGCTTAATTTCCATATCTTTGTAGAGTTGTCATCAATTACCAAAAAGGGGGAGATTGAAAGGTCCTTGTTTGGTTTTGGTAATTGAGTGACAACCTTGGTGGACTAATTGTGTTTATGTGAGATACACAGGTAATTAGTCCACAGGTACATGTGTGTGAGCAACATATGCTATGAAGGTGAAAATGGCTTGGATATGTTGCAAAGCTCACACATGTGATGATGAAGGAGCTTATTGCACGTGAGACATGACATTGAGTCATGTGATCAAGGTGGAGAAGATCAAGACAAAACTTGGCTTGATGGACCGGTTGCAAGCGTGAAGGGCAAGTCGAAGGCTTTGGAGTGATGAACCGCGTGGCGGTGAAGCTTCAGCAAGACTTGGCGCCGATGGACGATGGCAACGGTGAAGAGCAAGTGAAGTCAAGATCGATGAACAAATATGATCACGTGATGATATGAAGTGGATCATATCATTGTTGATCGTGTTGGTGCATGTGTTGCATCGACGTTAGAGAAGATGGAATGGAATGCGCAAGGCAAAGGTATAACCTAGGGCATTTCATTTTCACCGGTCATAGGTGCGTAGAGAAGTTTATGACCGGGTTTTGGATAGATGGCCGTACTATCAAGAGGGGTAAACTTGTTTGCATATCGTTCATCTAGTGCCACTCGAGTGATCTAACTTTACATCATCGCTAGGATCGAGTGGCGTGGCAAGTTGAGTGGCTAATCCTTTGGAAAATGATTGTGAAAATGCTAACACACATACACATGGTGGTGTACACTTGATGGGGCTGGCACATTTACAAATGAGATAAAGTTAGATTTGATGTGGATCAACTCGGTGAAGAAATGGAGGCGAAAGGAGAAACTCCACCGACGGAGTGTCCGCCCATAGAGTGCGGATAGTACGACGGTGCCATCGGCACCCTAGACAGAAAAGACAGGAGTCAATAGAGTGACCGGACGCTGGTGGTTCTGTGACCGGATGCTAGGTTCAGAGTCCGGTCAGTGACAGCAGAAAGCACACGGTCTCGGTCTTATGACCGGACGCTGGAGTGTAATCTGATCGGACGCTCAGGGTCTGAGTCCGGTCAGTGCTGACGTATGGTGACGCAGGCAGAGCAGAAGCTGGAGAGTGACCGAACGCTAGTGCTACGTTCGATCACGATCGACCGGACGCGTCTGGTCATGAAATGTCATTTCTGGAACCTTACTGGAAACGACCGGACGCTGGGGGCTTAGCGTCCGGTCAGTTGAAGCTGCTGTGTCCGATTGTCAGATGACCATTGAGATCGGATGAGCAGTGTTTGAAGGAGGGGGCACGTGGTGAGTATCGCATGACCGGACGGTGAGGTCCAGCGTCCGGTCGATCGGACCGGAGCGTCCGGTTGTCCCGACTTTTGCCCAGTGAAGGGGTAACGGCTCTATTTGTTCGTGGGGTTATAAATAGAAGTCATGGTCGGCCTTGGGCCGGCAGCTGAGCACACTAGAGCCTTGGTGGCTTGTGTAGTAGTGCTTGGGAGCCCTCCATCTCACATCTACTTGATAGTGATCATTCGATTGTGTGAGAGAGTAATTCTAGTGCGATTGCATCGTGAGGTTGCATCGAGTGGCACTAGGTGATCGAGTTGCAAGCCGGTGGTGCTTGTTACTCTTGGAGGTTGCCACCTCCTAGACGGCTTGGTGGTGGTCTCTGTTGAAGCCCGCAAGAAGCTTGTGCGGTGCTCCGGAGAAGAGCTTTGTGAGGGGCATTGTGCTCGCCCCGCGGGAGCCATGCAGAGCAACTCTAGTTGAGCGTGTGTCATTGAGCTACCCTCACTTTCGGGGTAGGTTCTTGCGGTGCCCGATGTGCGGGCTTGGCGGGTGATGCCAATTAGCTGTCGAACCACCAAGTGAGTGGTCGACACAACGGGGACTAGCGTGTTGGCAAACATGTGAACCTCGGGAGAAAAATCACTGTGTCAACCTTGTTCTTTCCGTTGCTTTGCATCCTCGTTACACAAGTTTGTAATTACTTTCATATACATTGTGCTTGTGTAGTTGCTCTTGTATCTAGTTAAGCTTGTGTAGCTCACTAGTTACCTTCTTGCTTGTGTAGCATAGAAGTAGCTTCCTTGCGTGGCTAATTTGGTTTATGTAACCTTGTTAGTCACAATTCTTAGTTTGTGTAGCTAAGTAATTGCGCTCTCTAATTTGGCATTGGTTGCCTTGTTATTGAGCATTGCTAGTGAGCTTAGGTGGCTTTGTGCTTTTGCTTACTAGCATGCGTAGGAGCTCGCTTGTTGCTTAAAGTACTAGTGGCATAGGTTTATGTGACCTTGCTCCTAGAATTGGTTAGGAGAGCTCTAGCTAGCCCTGCACCTTAGTTGCTTAATTAGTATCTTTGGAAGGTGCTAGAGAACATAAATAGTGGGGTGTAGTCTTGGCTAGACCGATAGTTTTAATTCTGCACTTGTTTCGGTTAGCCCACGCGATTAATTTTAAAAAGGACTATTCACCCCCACCTCTAGTCGTCATCTCGACCCTTTCAATCTCCCAAAAATTGCTCTACTATGGGGGAAAGGTTTTGGTCTCAAATCCTTTGGTGGAGAGGTTGTAGAAGGTAAGAAAATGCTATTCCTCACTTTTTTTGAAGTTTTAATAGTTAGTTAGTGAGTAATTAGAGTTTTGCTTTTTTCTCTCTCTTCAATGGTGCTTGTGCTACTTATGAAGCAAATTAGACCCAAGTTTTGAAATGTACTAGGGTAAATTAGGTAGGAGAACAAGATCATACCCTTATTTGGTCCATGTTTTTTATTTTAGTGAACAATTAGTTAGTTTTATGGATGTTTCATGTGATCTAGGGTTTGATTTTTTTATTAATTTTGTTTTTGTAAATTTATGTTTCATGAAATTGGAATATGGTTTGCATGAAAGGTAGTGGGTCAAAAATTAATTGTTGCAAATTATTGTCTTTGAAATTATTTATTTTAATTAATAAATTTATATTTTTAATTATTTATTGATAAATAAGCCATTAATTAATTACCCGCTACCATGGTGTGTGTTTGATATGCTTCATATAATTTTATTTTATATTTATATTTATATATATCTGAAGTATATAGAATTATTGTCAAGTAATTAATTATTAATTTGATTCCTTTACATATATATTTGAATTAGTAGTCCTTTAATGTATTTTCTTTGATTGTTGTGCTTTAAAAGATGGAGTACAGGAAGTCTTTGATGTATGGTTCATTAAGGTTCAAGGCAGGTTTCCGTGAAGAGGTGGACAAATTTATTGAAGCCGCAAAGAAGCATGCAACAACGTTGACAGAGAATAAGGATACAATTATTTGTCCCTACAAAGATTGCAAGAACCTTATGGCATGCATAGATGTGAGTATCATCAGAGAACATTTGATTGTGCGAGAATTTGTTGAGGACTACACAGTGATAGAAGCAAAACAATGAGAATGGATGTGTTCTTGTAATAATATAAAGGAAGATAGCATTGTAAACATTATGAGCAGAGATGGTTGGACCACATGGCAAGGAGGTGGGAGCATAAGCGATATCTGTATTTCTTAATAAAAATCAGCACAGATATGATTAGGCTATGTAATCATAACAATGAAGAACATTCAGGTTTTGACATAAGTAAAATTGGCAAAGTGCTTGTCGAGTTGGGAAATCAGAGTATGAATATAATAATCTTGTGGAAGCTACATGATGTTTATTTTCATCAGGGGTGTTATGGAGAAAAAAATAGAACAACTTTTATGGAAGTCTGTTCCCCTACTATTAGTTGAGACAGACATGCTGATTAGGGCAAGTAAATATGAAACAACGTTTATGCTGAAGAAGCCAAGCCACCTATATAAAATCTTGTCAATGCTGTATATTCTAATGCAAGGAGGAAGCTGAATATACACACGATAAATGAAAAGGCGTTTGTTCTCTTCCGTCGCTGTTCAAGATGGCGCTTCCACGTACTTTCTTTTGGCTTGATACCTGGCTCCCATTGCTTCTCATGGGGATCGACATGCTGGAATGACGCATGTCCACTCGCTAGTTCGCTATATATAAGAAACAATTCAGGCTTTAGGCTTCCAAACATGAAACATCCCCTTAATCGAGCACCATGACAAACAGGAGGGTTTTGGAGCCAATGTGGACCAATGAGGTGGCTTAGCTTGCACTACGAATTTAGGCTCTGTTTGATGCACATCTATCCACATCAATTCACATTCGATAATGCTGGGAAGCAGGCGTCTGTCCGCTCGGACGCTCTGTTGGTGGGCCACGTCGTCAGCCTAATAACCACCCGCTCCTTCTTTTATCAAAACTGCTCATCCACTCGTTCCCCTCGCTCCTATCTGCTCGTTTGCTGCCTTCGAGCGTAATGCTTTGCTCATCCACTTATTCTTCCTATACAATTCGTTCACTTCCTTGCCCCTCTTTTCTCTCTCCCCAATCTGCTCCCTTGTGCGCATCCAACACAGAGCAGTGAGCACCGATGGTTTGCGTCGTGCTAGTGAGCCACAGCGTGGTGGCGCAGGGCAAGAAAACCCCATCGGCATGTAGTCTGCACAGAGGCGAGCTCGTGTCGACACGGAGGCAGGTGAGCCCTCGTGGCAGTCGCTCGTGCACGACGATGCGAGGCCAGCGAACCGCGTGGGTGATGGTGTGGAGGAAGGGGAGCTCCACGGCACGTGCTCCTGCGTAGATGTGAGCTCATGGCGGTGTGAGGGCAGGCGAGTCCGACAGCAGCCATTCGTGCACGACGATGCCAGGCTAGCGAGCCACTTTTGAGGCACAACACTTAGCTGCTGGGCCTGGCGGCACGACACACTCGGTGCTCGGTTGCCGGACTTGCCAAGCGCGGCGTGCTCCGACCCTCTCCCACGTCATGCAGCCGCTGCCTCCTAGCTATGTCGCGAGGCCGATGCCTCCCTTCCACGTCGTGTGGCCGATGTCTCCCTTCCACGTCGTGCAGCCAACGCTGCTAGGCCATCGCCTCCAAGCGCTGCCAGGCCACTGCCTCCGGTGAACTCCACACGCTAATGAGCCTCCAATCTCCCAAGCAGCAAGTAAATATTGCGCTGCACTAAAAGGGCATGTTGCAAGCGTATGTTTCAATTGTTTCATATGTTTCAGAAGTATGTTGCAAGTGCTTCATACGGATGTTGTAAAAGTACATCAGGATGTTGCACATGTTGCAAGAGTATATTATAAATGTTTCATTTGTTTTTAGTTCTAAGTTGCAGCAAGTGTTTTCATGTTGTAAGTTGCAAGTGTTTTATGTGGATGTTGCATATGTTGTAGTGGCTATAAATGTATGTTGCAAGTATATTGTTCTAATTATTTCAGATGCTTCAAATGTATGTTGGATATGTTTTATCTGGTTGTTGCATATGTTTCATACATATGTTTGGAAGTGTTTCATCCAAATTTTGCATATGTTTCACATATATGTTACAAGTGTTTCATCTAGATGTTGTATATGTTTTGCAATGGCTACACACGTGTTTCCCTGGTGTTTCATACGTATGTTGCAAGTGTTTCAATTGATTCGGACATATGTTTCAAGTGTTTCATTTATATGTTGCAAAAGTAGATATGGTGTTACACATGTTGCAGTGAGACCCATCTGTAGTAGCCAACTGCTGCAGCTGCTGGGCTCGCTTGCATGCGCGTAGGTACGGAGGGGCACCACGGTACAAATGTGGGACATGGAACAGCATGGGACACAAAGCGCACGTGGGCCATGTTGCAACACGTGGGATATGGAGTCGCACGAGCCATGGTGTAGGGCATGAGACACGGTGCGAGCATGAGACACAGAGCGCATGGGTCCTCACATGAAGCAGGCGCATAGGTGCGGGCGTCTGGATGCTAGCCCCATCCGAACGTCTGGGCACTAGACATACCGATCCATATTTGTTGAGGTGTATTGAGTTGGAAATTAGTTTAAGTTTCACTTCAACACACATGGATTGAGGTGGATACATATGCATCCAAACAAGACCTTAATGTGATGGTGTTATTTGTCCAATTTAGTAAATATTGTACAAGTGTATAATTTGATCCCAATTAAGACTTACTTAGATTATGTATCAAAATGATAGGATTAATAATTTTAAAGTAAATTTAAGAGGTTATATTTTAGGTTACATTTAACAATGGCAAAGATAGGTAATTTAGATGTAAATGTAGTGGTTAATTATGCTATTTCTATAATGGCGGAGATGGCTAGCATTTAGAAAAAAATATATGCAGTGGCTATTATTGTGATTATGAATACCAAATTGGTTACTTGATTTTTCTAAGTATATGCTTTTTTAAGATTTGTTTATTTTTCTTCCTCGTTTGTGATGATTAATACAGAAACTTCTATGAAGTTTGTCATTAGTAAGAGTGGACGTGAACAAACTTGCACTTTTAAAGATTCTTTAGGATTATCTATACATGTAAGTTTTTTGGCAGTTCAACTTATTAAAAAAACATATTGGTTAAACTTTTAGTTTTAATAAAACTATTATGAAAGATTTTTGTTGTGTTTAATGCTTTTGGGGACTTATTCGAGATAGCATTGCTACCGCCCAAATGTCTAGACGGACGCCCTGTTCTCGCGCCTGCACCCCGACCAACTCGACGCAGCATTTGTGCTCACCTGACCCCACACGGTGTCTGCGCCTGCCCGACCCCACGAGGTGTCTGCACCCTGCCCGGCCCCTCACGCCTCCTCCAGCAACTACAACTTGCAGGTCACATTGCAACATGTGCAACACCCGGTCTATTTTTGAAACATTCAGATGCAACACTTGCAACATACGTCTGAATAGATGAAGCACTTGAAACATGAGTCTGAAACAATTGCAAAAACACCTGAAAACACTTGAAAACCATTGCAAACATATGCAACATCCAGATAAAACACTTGTAACATATGTGTGAAACATATGCAATATCCAGATAAACACACTTGTGTGATATATATTTGAGAGGTGCTCTCGGCGCTTCCCGCACGGCAACATCCAGATAAACACACTTGCAACATACGTCTAAAAAATAGATGAAACATTGGGAATAGAAGTATGCAACATACCAACCATTACAACATATGCAACATCCTGATCTACTTTTGCAACATCCATACGAAACACTTACAACATATCTCTAAAACATCTAAAACACTTGAAACATACGCTTGCAACATGTGTTTTCAGCGCAACATCTACTTGCTGCTTGGACGATTGGAGGCTCGTCGATGCAGAGCTCGATGCCTCATAGGCAGTTTTGGTTGAGAAGGCCACTCCGGTGGAGAAGGAGGCCGGCGCGGTGGAGAACACCGTGGCGGGCAGATGGCCCGGTGGAGAGGAAGGATGGCGAGCGGCGACACTAGAGCATGGTTGAGAGAGGACGGTGGCCAGTCGGGCACAATGGCGCGGCGGTGTGGTCGCGTTGGAGCATGTGTGGTGGAGAGCGCCGCAGTTGCATTGTTGGGCTAGAGCACGTGTGCGGTGGTGCGAACGCGATGGTGGTGCGTTGAATGGAGAGGAACAGACGACGGGCTCACGAGTAGATAATAAGGTTGGAGGCGAGCGGATACACAAGTAGAGATTTGGGCCATTTAGCTTGTATCGTGGCCCATCAACTAGTGTCGGGACAGATGGACGTCTTTAGCATGACAATACCATATTCGAACTATAAGTTTAAGGAACAACTCGGATTACATTGTGTTGAAAACTCTTTTTATGGCAACTCGACACTGACTTTTCTAAGAAACTTAGCATAACACAAATTTATAGCATCGGAAAAAATCTGGACGTTTATCAAATAAGTTTTATATAGATGTTGTTCTATAAAAGTTTTTTTTGAGAGGTGTTCTATAAAAGTTTTAGAAAGGAAAAAAAAGCAAAGTGAATGAAAGGAGAAAAGAAATGGTAAGGCCGAAGGTACGTTCATGCGGTACTCTACTCCACAGTACACACCAACCACTCCGCTCTCCTCCACTCATGCTGAATAACTATTGAACCATTTGGAATGAATGTAATAGTTATCCCTTTTGTAGGCCATGTAGTCTTGAATGGTTCCAACAGCCTCTCAACATTGACTCTCCCCTGTTGGAGAAGAGTAGTCCTCAACTTGTTGTACCCAGGAGGTACATATCCAACCAAATCAGTGTTTGCAAGATACATTATTAAAGCTCGAAAATTTGGGTTTCTTGCTAAATTGAAAGGAACACCTGTAGATTACAAAGACAAGGAAAAAGCATAGGAATCAGTAAAATGTTTTGAATCAAATTGATACTAAGATTCTTTGAATGAATCAAGTTCCATACCTCCTGTATAGAACATTCTTCCAACGAGAGCATCAGCAATTTAGCGACGTTCAGGGAAAAAGCTTTTGTCAATCCCTGATTGCCTCTTTCTTCTCTTTGACTGGGCATTTGTACCTCCAGAAGGGGGTAATCCTGTACTCCCTATCTGTATTGGCAGGGGAACACTCTTCAGTTTGCTGTTGGAGATGGCTGCCTCAACATACCACTTCCTCGTGATGTTGCTAAAGAATTGGTACTGTCACATGTTTGCAAATGCTAACAACTTGGTGTGGTATCTTCAACAAATGTGCTCTGATTCTAGTATAGCTACCAGACATTTGTTTGCCGCAAAATTTGCACTCTAATACTGCATTTCCTCCAATAGGACCATTGCTCTTGATCTAATTAATAACATGCCTCCAAGAGGATATCTAGGATCACAGATCTCATTCACTTCAGGAACACTATGGGCATCACTTGCTACATTGACACTACTAGGTTCAGATACATGCAACAGAGAACTTCCACTACCACTTGCATGGTCCTGCTGTTAAGGTGAGAACTTTTTTGCTGGTAGGTTCTGTCCAGGTTTAGTAGAATTTGAGCTAGTCAATGGGTCTTATGCAAACCATTGCCAACCCAACATGTAGTGCCAACCCACGAGAATCTGATCAGAGAACTATATTATGTCCTCTTCATCATATTTTAGAAAGAGTTAAATGCATAGGTGGTCCATCAACTTGCGCTCTAGTTTCACTTAGGTCCATCAACTCCGAAAGTGGGTTTTTGGGTCCATAATCTTTGTCAGTGGCGCATTCCTAGCCCATACCCCTTTGTTTTAATTTTTTAACCGACGTGGCACCTCCGGGTCCAGGTGGCACACGCATGCTGGTGCATGCACATGCACGTCGGCGTCTTGGCGAACGGCCAAAGAAGAAGCAGAAGACGGGCAATGCAATGCAGCCAGCCCGGCAGCCGGCACGCCTGCGCCGCACGTAGGGGTCTTGGCGAACGGTCAGCAGCAGCAGTCACCACCGCATGCGCGCCCACGTGGCACAGCACGAACGGCGAGACGCGCACGCCCGTGGCGCTGCAGGTCCACGGCGGCTGCGCCTACGTGATTAGTAGATGGCGGCACCAACGGGTGGCACGGCGCATAGGGAGCCCGTGCACGCCTGCCATAGCTGCGGGTGCACGCCATGCCCCTCGGGCTTGGCACGGCCAGCGGCGGCCTCCGGCGATGGGGCCGGCGGGGGCATCTGCCCCGCGAACGTGAGCGTCGTCGTCCCGAGCCGCATGGGCGCAGCGTGCCGCAACAATGAACATGACTAGGTCATTGGTAGGGCGCAGGGCTTCTATGTCGCCAGCTCGCAGGACGGCACCAGCAAGACCATCATGCTCACCGCCATGTTCGAGGGCCCCAAGGCACCGCATGGGTGGCGGCGACACGCTCAGTTTCTTCGGGGTCCACCGCATGGCCGCGCCGGAGTCCCACATCGCCATCATCGCACTACTAGAGAACAGACTTTAGAACGATGTCCCAATTTGGCATTAGCCTCGGCATTTTTTGCCCCCGAGACTAAAAGACCCTTTAGTCCCGGTTGGTAATACTAAGGTCTAAAGGTCCCCGCCTAACGGTCCTCCTCGTGGCGGAGGATCTTCCCGGCCCGGTAGTATTACTCTTTAAAGGTTTACCTTTAGTCCCTACCAACCGGGACTAAAGCTTTTAGTTCCGGTTTGGGTGATGCTCCGGGAATAAAGATTAATCTTTAGTCCCGGTTTGGACCCCTAACCGGGACTAATTATCCCGGCCTATAATTTAGCTCATTTCTTCCTCCCCGAGCCCGAGCCATTGCATTCAAACTCACTGCCTCTGTTCTTCAGCTTGCTGTTGTTCTTGCTCTCTCCCCCTCCATTGGTGTTGCTCTTTGATTTTGGAGGTAAGAAACTTAATCCTCTTATGTTTTGTCAGTAGCTTATCTCATTTTGCGATGTAGATGCATGTGTAACTTTATATGTTGGATTTTATTATGATTTTATATGTCATTTTTAGCTCAAAATCACATGATGATTTGCATATATGTTTGGATAAACAAAAGTTAAATTAGTTCATCAAAATCACGCCTCGCTCGTCCTCGCTGGAGCACGCACCATCCTCATCCCCCCGGTGGCTTACGTGATCTTAGAATTAATTTTTCCATGAAATGAAAAACTTAGAAAATTGTTAGAAAATTGTAGAAAATCCGTACTAGTTGAACTTGTGGACCGTGTTCATCTCGGCGAGCATGTTCTCTGCCGAAGCGGTACGGACATCAAGGAGGAGCTTTGATTCTATGAGGGAGAGCGACAGCGATCGTGTGGAAGACCGTGTTCCCTTTCTCGTAGAATCGAGCTCTTCCTTGGCCAAGTACGGTGCCGTCCGGTGGAGAAATGCTCATGAGATGATCACGTAAACAAGGTCAACTAGTACGGATGGTTATTTATTGAAACATGTGAAATCCGTACTAGTTTAGGTTAAATATATCATTTTAGAAAATATGAAATTTACACTAGTTTGCAAAAATAAGTATAGAAAGTAGATGACAATCGGTATCGATCCTCGGCCTCTCGTTCGGTTCTTGAAACGATCGAGGCCGAAACTCCCTCTCATTATCTCATGGCAAGTGTAAGCGGAAGATTGTGATGGAGTACCGAGTCAAGAGACAGGGGACCCAACAAGGGTCGTGTTTTCTACAAAGTGCCCGGATCACGATGTGAGTTTCTTACGCATTTTTATTTATGGCTAATTGACTGCTTTTTTCTTGAATATTTTTGACTAAATATTTTTGGCTTTAATTTCAAAGGGAGGGCAATGGATGCGATGGTTGGTACTGGGAGGAAGATTATGCTACATACGTGCAGAATTTGGGTGCGCTTGAGGTAGCGGCTGCTGCTGATGAGTCAGTGAGCCAGCAGGAGAAGCTTATTGATATTCAACAGAAGAATGATTTATCTGGTTTAGTTGCGTACGATCATGAAATAATTATGTTACTGAAGTGCATTGTAGTTTTAGTTTGTTTAGTGATAGTTGGGATTGCTTACGTTGTAGCCAGGCTTAGTTAATTAATCAACCGTGTGTGTGTCATTTATGTTGTGTAATAAAATACTTAATTATGTTTAATGTTTTCATAATTTGTCGTGTAATACAGATTATGTCACGCCATTGGATGTACAATGCCGATCGCTGCTCCCAAGACTTTATTGAGGGCTTGCACTATTTCTTAGGTGTGGCCGAGGCAAATAAGCAGGATGGTTTTATGTGCTGTCCATGTGCCCTATGTAAGAATTTAAAGGAATATTCAAGCTCAATGAGTCTTCATTCACATTTGCTTAAGTCAGGTTTCATGTCAAACTATATATGTTGGACTAAGCATGGAGAAAGCGGGGTAATGATGGAAGAAGGTGAAGGAGAAGATTTAGACATTGATGACATTATTGCTCAGTATGGTGCCTTTGATGATACTACAATGGGGAGAGATGAAGAAGAGGTAGAGGTAGAAGATGATCTCGGTGATGCTCTTGGCGATGCCTAGGGCTATGGAACAGAGGAGGTCATTGAGTTCTGTGTTGACTTTATTCCTGACCTTGCCCCGATTGGCGTTCCCAAATCGCGACACGAGGGGAGACTCAGTGGTAAAGGAACTTTAGGGAAGAAAACATATATTAGCATGGAAGACGATTATTTCAATAAAGCACACTACACAATTCTTCAGAACTCATCATTGGTGCATCCGTACATCGAGATACATAAGGAGTTCTTACGATCCAAGTTTCTAGGGAAGACTGAAGCTTGGATTAGGCGTCAGCACATGGAAAGTTTCAGTGGTTAGTTGCGAAAAGAATGTCAAGGCGATGACAATATTGATGAGTAACTGTATTTATTGGCTAGGCAACCATCATGGCATATCCTCATGTACCAAGGGTACGAGATAAATGGGAATACATTTTAGAGACTTTTCCCTGTGTGCCATTATAAAAGATCGAAATCTCCTTTGTGCCCCTGGAAAAATTCAGCGGTCTTCAGTGCCACTACTCCAACTTTTTCGAGTCCTCCATGCCACTTCCGTCAGTTCAGGCTCTACTTGTAGTCAAGCTGCAGTGTGAAAAGATAAAATGCCTTGTTCAAATATGTTATTAATTTTTTTGAGCATCTTAACGACTTCAAATGAAAAAACTCAAAACTAGAAAGTTGTAGATCTCAATAGAGATCTATAATTTTCATATAAAATTTATTTTCATTTAATTCCATAAAAAAAAATATGATGATTTTTCTAAGATATATTAATCATATCAAATCATATTTTTTTGAGAAATTAAATAAAAATAAATTTTATATGAAAATTATAGATCTCGATGAGATCTACAACTTTCTAGTTTTGAGTTTTTTCATTTGAAGTTGTTAAGATGCTCAAAAAAATTAATAACATATTTGAATTTATGGGCATTTTCGTCTTTTCACACCTGCAGCTTGACGGCGTTAGAGCCTAAATTGACGGAAGTGGCATGGAGGACCCGAAAAAGTTGGAGTAGTGGCGCTGAAGACCGCTGAATTTTTTTAGGGACACATAGGGGATTTCGATCTTTTATAATGGCACACAAAAAAGTCTCTATATTTTACACAGTTGCCCAAGATAAAAGTAGCACCAATCAAAATAGTGGTGTTCTCATAGATGACACAGATCCAAATGGGAATATACAAACATATTATGGCCGCATATTACGATGTTGGGTTGCGCTTCCCTATTGATGACATTACCGAGCCTCTAACAACATGTGAGCTGCACATTCCAGATGGTAATAATGCATCAATCATGGTGGCTGTCGGGGTTGTATCTCCAATAGACCGAACGAAGACACCAAGAATCCATGGGTCAGTTATTCAACCTGGATATGCTAGCGTCTCGATCGATAGAGTGCTCAAAGGTTACAGCAATATTCCTTTTGACATTGAAGGCGGTGATGGGGAGAAGACACTAGGAGAAGCAGAGAAGACATTTATTCAATGGCGCAAACGCTTCATCATCATTCCTGGGGCGCCACCGCTTCCCCTACCTCACCCTAGGTACGAATGAAAGTGAATGAAATATTATTTTCCACATTTTTTCTATTGGCTTCAAAAATAATTGACACACAACTTGTTTTTGTAGCAGGGTCTCCCCAGACCTAGCCTAATCATTCATTCCCCATCTCATCACAAATACACGGGGGCGAGACGACTTCATCCCCACGGCGATCGCTAACTCCTACACCGCCCCATCGCCTCCACAACGATCTCCAACTCCTACACCGGCCCCACCACCTCCACAACGATCTCCAATGCCTCCACGCCGATCTCCACCAACACCGCCACATCGCCTCCACGCCGGTCTCCAACAACACCGCCCCCCCCTCCACCACAGAACTTTTACAAAGACGTCTAAGGTCCCGGCAAAGAAAGAAGACCCCGAAAAAGAGTTATTTCTCAAGAAATACTTCCTGAAAAGACCGATGAGCAAATAGCAATTGAAGAAGACAAAAAAAAGTGAAAGATTTTTTATAGATACCAAAAACAAGAGTCAAGCGAAGCTTAAGGAGAAGCCGTATTTTTACCTACCACGAGAGGTGCTTGAAAGCGGAAGGTCGATGCTCACAAGAAAAAAGATTATTGAACTTCATAAGCCTTTGCCACTATCGACTATGACCGCTCCCTCGTGAAGTCACATGATGCAGGTAAGAAAAGGAAAAGAGCATCAGGGAAGGATGTCCCATAGCTCGGACAACAGAAGCAACCAATGTAAAATCTTGTTGTTGCTAATGAATATGGTTCCAACATAGAAGCCTATCGACCAGACAACTCTGGAGAAGTATCGGTTCAAGCCCTTAATGCTTTTTTTAAAGATACTGGTTTAACCTTGGATCAATTGACGGGCAAAGCTCCAATCAAGAACCTGAAAGTTGATACCTGAAAGGCTTATAAATATGGCAAAAGTCTGTACAATCCTACGGCTCTGAATGAATTGGGTACGCAAATGTACTTGCTCAATAAGTGGTACATGCAGGCGTGTGGCAGGGGTGAGCAGTGGATCTTTGTCAGATTTAGAGACCATCATTACTTCCGTGGAGATGACATCTTACATATTAGTTTCAAAGAATTGCATCAACTATTTCACTTGGACGCTCTGGACAAATCAATCATTAGCTCCTTTTGTTTATAAGTGATTCTTACTTTTATTTAATAAACTCACTTCCATGCGTACGTGTATATAATTATCCTCACATGTAACTTATATTTATATACAGATTCCAGATGTCAGAGCTCCAAAGAATACAAGACACCAGTGTTGGCTTCATTGATCCTTATATCGTATTCAAAACCGGTATTATTGTCAAGGAGCGGTGGGTATCTGAAGCACAGGAGAATATCATGATGTTCTTCGTGAAACAGCACGATAAGACAACAATACTTTTCCCGTACAGCTTTGAGTAAGTGTTAATAATAATGTAGTCTACACATTTTATGTAATATCAATACAACTTATATGCATGTACGTGTGTATAAACCAATACAGATTTCACTGGATACTCATTGTCATTGAGTTAAACTCAAGTCGGTTAGTAATCTTTGACTCGTTGAGAAAAGAGCGGGCACTATACCAAGATATGATAGACATTATTCAGGGGTAATTTCGATCTCTCGCGCACAACTATTATTGAATAGACTTTGCCATAATTTATTAACGATCGTACATTATTGGTCACATAGGGTTTGGAAAGAGTTTATTCGGCAACATCGCAAGGATTGCAAGGCACCACTTAATGTAGTTGAAATACCAGTAAGTTGTACTATATACACTTGTCCACGTGTTTAATTACTATATCGTACTTCAATTTACGTGTGAGATGATGAGAATAATCTTCTTCTCGTGACAAGTGATGTTTTGCGCAGAACCGTAATAACTTGTGGATATACTACGTTTGTGAATTTATCACTCAAGCACATAAGAAGAAGTCCTAAAGATGTCCTCGAGTACGTATATATCAATTTTTTATTTATTTTAAATGAATATATATATATATATATATATATATGTATTAATACTTTTCTTTTTATTTCAAATGCAAGACTGAATGGTTGAAACGAAGGGTCATGCAAAAGACCATCCAAAAGCGCTTTAGAGTCAATAGCAGGATATCTTCTAGAAAAAGTGCTAAATCCCAACGGTGAGTTCTACTTTGATCCTAAGGAATAAATGATGTAAATTAAATATTTATTGATATCGTTGTTTTCGAGAACAAGATTATAAAAGTGTTGTATATATACATATATATATATCTATAATATATATAGGTTCATACTTTATTCGAATATAATAATGCTCGAGATGAGAATTAGATGTAATTATATGCGTGCGTGTATTTATATTAGCAGCGTAGAATACGTACATAAAAACATATTATATATTAAACAAATACATGTAACTGAACTGAAAACAAATTAAAAAAAAAGAAAAAGAAAAGGAACCTTTGGTCTCGGTTGGGGTTACCAACCGGGACTAAAGGGTGCGGTCACGTTTGCTCGGCTGGAGGGCCTTTAGTCCCGCCAACCGGGACTAAAGGTCCCTCTTTAGTCTCGGCTCGATGCACCTTTAGTCCCGGGATTGTTGTCCTAGCGCGGTAACCGAGACTAAAGACCGTTACCGTCCGGGACAACAAGTCCATTCTGTAATAGTGTCGGAGGCACCGGCAAGTACGAGCACGCCAAAGGCTTCGCCGCCATCCAGACGCTGCACCCTGGCGACGAGCACACCACCGACGGCGTCGAGACTCTACTCCAGTTCAACGTTCACCTCATTTAATAAGCCGCTCCATTACCATTAGATCGACAATTACCAGTTCTTGTCCTTCCAGCAGTTTCGTGCAATGTTTGTGATTGCAAGTACTGTGCCAGCTTTCGGCCATGTATGTAATGTACTAATAGGTGCTATGATCGCATCAGCATATTGTGAGATTGTACGAGTAAATCAAGGATGTTTTCTGCTATTCTTAGATGGCTACTCCTAAAAGAAATGGCATGATAATATGACATCATCCTACGTAAAATGGAGCTGGATGGGTTTCAAGAACAACATTAGGAAGAGGGACATGTAGACCTCTCACTGTTCGCTGAAAGGCTACCATGTAATTCTATGGCGAACTTTATGTATCGAAGAAACCATAACCAAAGAACAGATGTCCTGTCACAAAAAATAACTCGCCCTGGAGGAAGAAACTTTTGGCAATTAGTCCTTCATCTGAGCTCTGTCAAGGGCTTCAAGGCACCAAAAAGCTCTGTCAGTATGATACAGTATGCTGAGACTCATAGCTTGTGCTCCTCAATTCTCATCCATGATGCGCTTCTGGAAGTCCGAGACCATACGCGGCGTTGACGAAGGGGATGTTCTTGTTGCCGCCATTGATGGGGTTGCCGTTGTTCTGGACGACGGCGGAGGACGTGCCGCCGAGGCCTGCGACGTAGGGCACGTTGTTGCTGTTGATGAGGTTGCTGGCGCCCTGCGGCAGTGGCATCGCGCCCTGGATCGGGAAGATGTTGGTGTTGGGGCGCGCGAACGGGAGCTGCCCGTTGGCCGCCGCGCTCGCCACCACGCCGGTCACGATGCGCCCCGACGGCTGTGAGCCGCTGAGGATGTCGTGCATGAAGAATGTCAGCGGGTGGTCGCCCACGCCCGCGCCGGCGGCTCCTGCGTTGCCCGTCGCGGCGGCACCAGCACTTGCTGCCGTCGGTGGTGTGCTCGTCGCCAGGGTGCAGCGTCTGGATGGCGGCGAAGCCCTTGGCGTGCTCGTACTTGCCGGTGCCTCCGATGATGGCGATATGGGACTCCGGCGCGGCCATGCGGTGGACCCCGAAGAAGCTGAGCGTGTCGCCGCCATGCGGTGCCTCGGGGCCCTCGAACATGGCGGTGAGCACGATGGTCTTGCTGGTGCCGTCCTGCGAGCTGGCGACGTAGAATTTGAGCTAGTCAATGGGTCTTATGCAAACCATTGCCAACGCACGAGAAACATGTAGTGCCAACCCACGAGAATCTGATCAGAGAACTATATTATGTCCTCTTCATGATATTTTAGAAATATGTGTGATTTGTTGAAAGATATGCTAACTCACGACTAGGAAGACGAATGAGTAAAAATATGTGCCCGAGGGACTGCCCACTCTACTGCGTTCTTCGCCTTCAACACTATCTTTCACCATGGTGTGCTGGAGATGACATAAATTTGGCTGAAGATTAGATAAATTGATTTTCTAGGCTTTCAGAGCGCTTGAAGGTTCACAAATGTTGAAAATGTTTTTGTTCTTTTGTGGGTAAAAGTTGCATTTATTTGAAGAGCAATCTTGTACAAAAGCCACAACTCTGTTTCTGTTTATTTTACAGTATTGTCTTCAGTATCTTAATTTTACACATAAATACATAGTCGTTCTGAGAACAGTACAGATTAAAATAACAACCCTTATGTTTTGATAAAATTAAAAATCGTTGAAACCAGTATCATAGATATCGGACGGCGCACGGGAATCTTCTCGCCCCAGCTGCCAGAGCCTGTCAAATGTTCTTCACTTGGGAACCGTCGCGGCGACCAGGAACTCACCGGCAGCGCCGCCGTCAGGCATCACGACCGCAAGCCCATCGCTGCCACCGTTCAGGATGCTGTACGACACGTGCAGGGGCTTGCTGTCCCTGAGCACCAGCTCCTCCAGACCAAGCTCCAGCCACTGGGCAACCTCAACCTTATATCCCGCGCGACCGCCGCCCCGCGGCTGCCCGTACGCCGCTGCGCACGTCTCGACGCTCACCCCTCCCTTGCCGTCGCTGTCGTTGAAGACGATGATCGAGAACTGCAGGGGCACCTTGCCCGCCGCGCCGAGCCGTTCCTATAGACGATCTTATCAATATTAATACTATCTTATCTATAGTCAGTCAAATTTAAGATACTAAAACATGATATTGTACTAGAATTGTATTTTTTCATGGACGAAGGGAGTATTAGGCATCAAGCGCTAGGATGGTACGAACTTAGAGCAAATCATTCATATTTACAATCGATGTTCGTCGTCCACAAAGAGTGTTGCAACAGTTAAGCAAAAGCATTTTACCACATCCAGCCTGGCACATAGTCTTTGGATCTAATTTACGTAGATAAAGTCGGTAGACATGATATATTATAGACACAGCTGATGGCGACGAGAAGGGTACAAAGTAGCGATTGCACAGGTTGAGTTTACCATCTGGGGCTCACAAAAGGAACAGGTTAAGCTCCACTTGGAAGTTAAAAAAAAGGATGTTCAAACAATCGTACAACATCACATGGCTATCACACTAGTACATGGATGCTTTCTACTAGCGGACATTTTAGCATTTTCACTAACGTGCGTTTCTTGCTTCAGCCAGTGCGAAAGACCGGTGAAAATCAAGATCTTCACTGGCGTCAATTAAATAACCACCTGTATAAAATCCGTTTACATTGGCGGCTGGCTTAAGTGAACCACTAGTATAAATCAATTAAACGGGCAGCGTGTTCAAGTGATCCACCAGTATAAATGTCCACTAGTATAAAAATATTTTTATAGACAGCTCCTATTTTTAATAGAGGCGGACGACTTAAGAAAACGCTTGTAACCTTCGCGGAGAGCATTATAGCTAATGAAACGTTGCTAGAAATCAATTTTTAGTGGAGGTTCTATTAAGTAAACCGTCACTGAAAATATACATATTTTCACTTTTTTAGGGACGGTCAGCTTAAAAGAACCACCCCTGAAAATAAGATTTTCAAGGACGGTTGCTTATGTCAACCGTCTCTGAAAATAGGTAATTTCTAGGGGCGGTATGTTAAGTCCACCGTTCCTAAAAATTGTTTTTCAATAGCGGTTGACTAAGTTAACCATCCTTAAAAAATAGTTGCAGCGCAAATAAATTCATATCTTTTTCAAAGGAAGTCGGATGAAGATAAAATTTATATCAAAATTATAGATCTCGACGAGATCTAAAACTTTGTAGGTGATAACTTTTTGTTTGAGATCATTTAGGATTCCAAATATATAAATTAAGTTCTTAGATTTTGAATTTTAAATATTTGAATTTTTCAAATGACAATGTTGGATTGAGACATGTTCTATATCGAACTTGTAGTGCTTTATACAAGCCGCTATCTTATGAAACCACCTGTGAAAATGGATTTCTAGAGACAGGTTTTGTAAAACAGTCTGTTAGTCTGTTTCTAGAGGCAGCTTAGTAGGGTAAACCGCCTATAAAATTATTTTTAAAATTCAAATGCTTCCCGCCCTATTACTAAACCTTATAACATCATAATCAATTATAACAACATACTCAAATATAAATCACGGGCAATTATTTTTTCATGCATGACAAAAAAAATTGTTACTTCATCTACCATAGTCATCGACCAAGTATGTGCATCAAGTATATATATATATATATATATATATATATATATATATATACATACATCAAAGTTTTCAACTCGATCATAAGTTCCATGAAATCACTAATACTCATCTTTGTTCAGTTCTAGCCTAGCAAAATTTACAAGATCCCGGTACTCTGGTTGTGCTAACTCAGAGGTAATATCATAATATTTCCCATCGAGGTGAATAATGTCGCACATGATGAACCAGCATATGTCCTAGCCTATGTTTCTGATGTTATCTTGAAGACAATTATGCGTTGGATGGCAACGATATACCTAAAAAGAAAGCTTATAGTAATCATATGTTTCCATTTGATGATTGGCTGCACCTTTGCTTCAACATGTTGGTGTACTCCAAATTTGATGATGCCTGATAGAAATGATCCTTTTGTTGTTCTGATGAGCTTCAAAGAACACTTCAACTTCCTTTCTTCATGGAAGTCATCATATCTATGTGCTGGTCTATTTGGACAGTGAGAAATGATGCCACTTTTAGCAACGTTCCACCTTCAGTGAACCGATGCAAGTCTATCTTCAAGCGTGAATTTTCTGTAGTTATTCTACGAGCAAAAGCAAACTTTCATCCTCATATTGATTTATGGCTCAAAACATTTGTGTAATATTTTTCATTTTCTTTGTATCTTTTTTGTTTCTTGAACCCTGTACTAAGCTTTTACTTTATTTTTAGTTTATTCAACTAGGGTGTCACACCCCTCCTGTTTTCTAAGAAAGAAGTAGCAGTCGTCTTGAAGGAGTGGCTAACCCTGCCGTAAAGCAGTGGCTCACCGCTCGGCCACTAGCCTCGCCAGGCACGGCGAGCGGCTGCCTCTGAGTTGCGGCACGTTGTTGCCCTCTCCAAGACGTGCGGCCGCGGCGTCCCCACCGCTCGTGCGGCCGATGTCTCCCTTCCGTGATGTGCAGCCACTGCTGCCGGCCCGCTGCCTACAAGCGCCGCCGGGCCACTTCCTTCGGTGAACAGCACACACCGACGAGCCTGCATTATGCCGAGTAGCAAGGAGATGTTGCATTTAAAGCACATGTTGTAATAGTATATTTTAATTGTTTCAAAGGTATGTTGCAAGTGTTTCATATGAATGCTGCTAAAATAGATCGCGATGTTGCACATGTTGCAATGGTTGTACACATATGTTGCAAGCGTCCGTTCCAAATGTTTCATCTGCTTTTTTAGACGTATGTTGCAAGTGGGCTTATATGGATGTTGCATATGTTTCACACATATGTTGCAAGAGTATGTTCGAAATGTTTCTGTTGTTTCAGTCTTATGTTGCAATAAGTGTTTTCATATTGCAAATTGTAAGTATTTTATCTGGATGTTGCATATGTTTCACACATATGTTGCAAGTGTATGATCCAAATGTTTCATCTGCTCCAGACATATGTTGCATTCAAGTGTTTCATATTTCAGAGGTATGTTCAAAGAGTCATAGGGGCATGGCCCGGGTGCCGAGGAAGGGGCACGGTGAGCCAGGGGGACACGGATGGGGCGCGCAGTGCGCCTGGGGTCCTATGGACGATGCATGCTCATCCTCATCCTGGCACCCTGGGTCCGGCCCGCACAGAGAGAGAGAGGAGGGGGTCAAGAGAAAGGAGTGGCGGGGCGAGACAGATAGGTGGAGGGTACGCGTGCGTGGCGGGACAAGGCAGATGGGAAAGGACTACAACGATACGGTGGGAGTGCGGCACGTTTCTGCTTGGCCGTTCGGTACCGTCTGATGAAATCCTATCCCATCGGACGTCCGGGCGCCAGTAGTTCCCTTTTTTATACCACCTGTACATGATCAAATGGGAAATCAAATCAAGTCGCAGCCATGGTATGGCTACCGCACTGCAGTATAAACAAGGCGAGAAGTTGAGTGCCTGAACTGCTCCAGCTTATACAATAGTATCATTTGCAAATTCATGCAGTTCCCTGTATTACTAAGAGCAAGATCTTGCTCTGGATAAGATCTTATATCATTCAGTAAGCAGTAGCTAATATCATAGTACCATATATCGGTTCCTTGAATCCAAAGCCTTTCTTGTACTAAATATTCAGAGCAATATCATTCAAATAAAAATAATGATAATCATTCCACACGGACGCCTGTGCGGAAGGACACGTCTCCCCCACTGGCTTAGTTCAACATTTAAAAAAAAAATCCTTGTATCCAATGTACCAATAACCAAGTTAGTGCTGGTAGCCAGTTGTACTGTGCTCATCAGACGTGTAAAGCACATAGATATCTAGGCTACAACTTGATTTCTTGGCTCGTTGTTGTGAGGTACGACGAGCATATAAGAAACGTTCTAAACATAAGATAACATCAGTTATCTTTAGACAGTCTGTTTTATATGTGAAAGCAGCTGTAAAGTTTGGCTTAATTAGAGCAGAGTCGTTTGTCTATATGCCTAACAGACTTCTGCTCGATCGAGGTTAGTTGAATTCCAGCGAGTTTTATGAGTGATAGATGACAACATAATTACAATAACACGTTTATTAATATAGACATGTTGCATATATTGCTGTAACAAAGAAGAAATTAAGATTAGGAAATTCTTAGCTAGAACTGAAACCCATGAATTCTTATTAACTCTCACCAACTCATCTTACAAGAGGTCACACAGAAATTTGACTAGAGCTGCTGCTTTATTAGCAAGCGACAAGGAGATATGTCTGTTTCAAGCTTAGCCTAAGGGAACGACTCGACCTCAGCACAAGTGAAGAAGATGCTGTAGCCGTTAGCTGCTTCTCTCTCCGCCACCAGCGCTTTCCTTGCCTCGCTCCTGGACCTCCTGCCCTCGGCCTCCATCGCCATGGTCAGCCTATACCTGTAGTCTAGAAAATAATACTCATTCCTGCACTCTTCCGTGCAGATCCCCATGATCCTGCATTCCAAAGAAAAAGAAAATTGAAACCGCCTCTGCCATGCCATTCATGATGTATTGCATATATTATGTGGTCCTGGACATGCCAAAGAACAAGCGGCAAGCTCAACCGATCGAGGCTTACATGTACATGTAGATGATGTGGCCATCCATGCGGCGGTCGCAGAGCTTGCATATGAGAGAATAATCGCCGACACAGAAAGAGGAACTGGTCATCATGCAGTATCAGTCGGTCTTCACCGCCAGGGTGATGCCAAGGGCACTGCGGCGAACGGGCTTGGCCACATGGAGGTGCGCCGACGCGGGCTCCACGAGGGCTGCCTGGAGACCAACACTGGTCTCTGGGTTGCAGGGGACCCTGGTCACGAATGGTGCTCCCGCAGAGCGCTTCTTGGTGGGGATGTGCAGGGCACCACCGGATGACATGCTTCCTGGCGTTGATACTGCTTGGGATGCACGTTTGTGCTCGATTGCACTGTGTGCTGGAGGGGGAGAAGAAGAGAAGTGCTCAACTGGTTGGAGGGTACACGGTGGAGCGATGAGGGGAGGTGTATATATGGTTGGTGTGAGACTATAGTGAAGGGGTTTCCTTGCTCTGAATTTTTGTCCTTTCGGGCTTATTTTTGTCCAAAGAATCTTTTCTGTTGGCACTGATGGCACCTTGGTGTAGCTAGACAAGTACCATGAGGGTACACAGGTTACCACTTACCAGTGCAGTGGCCACATGAAAACATCTTGGCCTAACTCCGATCCTATTATTTTTCGTTATGTTCAAGAATTTCAAGTTCAAAATTGAATTCTTTTGTTGATGACCATATGGGGACAGCATGTATCATACGGTATGTAGCAACACTTTATATATTATCAATGTTCTAAGGGTATGCACAAAGGATTGTGGAAACTGTCTACATAGCGCCACTTTTGCAAACATTATAGGACCCTCGTGAACAACAATCAATGAAGGAAGAGAGGACATTAGCGTCTTGTGAGGCAACGGCAACGGCACATGCTCCCCAGTCCCCGGCAAACGTGACATCAGGAGCAGCGTTGTACGGGTCCTCATCCACAGGAAATGCGACCACGGGATCTAGCTGCGCACGTGTGGGATGGTGCCAAAACACATCATGCCACCATATATTCCTCTCCAATCTATCAGTTCTCTCCTCCCCGACAAGTGGAGCGTGGCGGCGATGGAAGAGCACAAGGGCGCGGTGCCGGCAAGGAAGAGCAAGTGTGCGGTGCCAGCAAGGATGAGTAAGGTTGATGCGATGATGGCTGGTGGTGGCGGTATTGGCGTGGTGGCGGCAGTGGTGGCTGTATTTGGCGTTGCTGATTCGTCCCTATTTAACGACAACTGGTGCTGCACCGTCACCACGAACTCAACCATGTCAGAGGTGGCTTCGCCGGCGCCCCTCCCTACATGGAGGGATGCAGGTAGCAATCTAATTCAGTTACTTCTCAATTTGGGCGTTTGTCTGCTTGGGATCTTGCATGATAACACACTACGGTACTGTTCGCTTTTCTTATAATCCATACTTTTTAGGTTGTTTTTTTAGCCGAAACAGTGTTTTTCTCTCACAACAAATCAGTCGTAACAGTGTTTCGGTTGTTTTTTTCAGCGAAGTGAACGGAGCCTACTACTTGAAGCCCTCTAAATTAGTAACAAATTTATTGCTGTCCGTGCATCATTTAAGTTACGCACAGGCACAGTTGCAGGATTGATTCCCGTTATTGTACGTGGAGCAGAAACACTTCTATCGGGGTAACCCCATTTCCATTAACAACACAAATAGCCATTGTGGTGTTACAGAAATAGGTAGGCTCAGCATTTCCATTAACAACACAAATAGGCATTGTGGTGTTACAGAAATAGGTAGGCTCAGTAATAACCCCGGAATAAAAACAATCTAGCCTCTAATTACACCTGTCTCCGGAGAGAACTAGGGCCAAAACATACAGAGAAACATAGAGGGGGAACTCCGACTAGAGACCGATGAGAAAAAAAAAGAGTACGAACATTAACCAAACCAAAAGCAGTCCAGCAGATCACTCTTCCTGTGTTGCCTCATCCTGGTCTTCATCACCTTCTTCCAATTTAGTAATATGCATAGGAGAGCAGATGGGCTGACTGGAATTTCGTCACCAGTAACGCCACCTTGAACAAAATGCCTACATTCTTGATGATAGAGCTTCCTTTGAATCCTGCCTTATGAAGGCCTGCCCAATATATATTTCATATAAGAACATGCACCGCCAAGAATTGCACATGGATGTTTAATCAACTTCTTATCGAACTAGGCTCTATTTCAAGCCTTCCATATAGCCCAGTATATTTCTTCAAGCCCCAACGTAAAAACATCTTTACCCTTAGGTAGAATCCGAGCTACCCATCTCCAGTATTGGTTCAAGTAACATGGAATAATGTAGTTGTTAGACTATGTACTCACCGTAGATAGACTAGTTCTCAGCCATTGGCTCCTACATGTAATCCTATGACCGAGTTAGTGATCCCCTAGCATGTAGGCATGCAAGTGCTTCAGCACTCTATATGTACCGGCCAAGGGTCCCAATGCAATAGTATCCATCCATTCCTACCGGTGTTCACAATCTCACATGGCATCAGTTGCTTAGGTACATATCCCACCTATAGCCGCCTCAGCTTCCGCAACGCGCACCCCCGGGGAGAGATCGATCTCCTCCGGGGGCAGCGCCATCGTTTAGGGGCTTGATCCAATTGATCTGGGCAGCCATTGTCGTCGTCAAGCTGCAACCTATCGTGCCGGATCTCACCTGGGTGGCGCCATCCATTGGTTGGTCTGGTTGTGCCCCACTACCCCCATCAAGCCCTGCAGGCGTCGCACTTCGCCTTGTCCGCGTCCGCTTCTTCTCCTCCGCCGGCGTCGCCCGAACATCCCAGCAGAGCTGGCTGCCAACCGGCGCTACCGATGGCCGCGGCGCTGCGTGCTAGCGTGGGGCCGTGCCTCCACGCAGCCGCTTGCTGGCCTGGGGTCGTGCAGCCGCGCTGGACAGGGCCACACCCGCACCCAATGGTCCAACACAGGATATTGCTACTGCTGTATCTTTTTTATTTGCCCAATCACTGATCAGGGTTGAGTCGCCCACCGCCTGTCGACCTTGCGCGTACTACTTCAACATCGGCATCGACTTCACCGACTCTACATCTTCGACTATGCGGCTTGGCTGAGGCTTGCGACACTGTGGGGACACCTTTCTGCGTCACTTCTTGGTCATTCAGCCTGCACGTCTACATGGTCGGTTCGTCATCGCCACCATAGATCGGGACGCCTCCGCCGAATTCTTCCAACATCGCTGCACCCTGCGCATACTTGGTCTGTACAACCGATTATGCGCAGTCCACCTGGCTCCTGTGACGTCCACCACCGAGTTCTACGCGCATCTTCTTCGAGCAATAGGGCTGCTAGCTTGCTGCTGTGCCACCTCATTGGGCCACGTCACCGCCACCCGTGTCAGCTTTGCTATTGCATCTACATCGCCATCCCCTGTGCATTGATGACTGTGCTATGCTATGTTTGCCGCGCCATCTATTTGCACAAGGTCTTCATCCTACTGATCGTGTCGTCATCGGGTCATATGGGGTCAACCTACCTCACACCTTTATGGCTAGTGAAGACCAATTATGTCATTAAGCTTGATGCTTAGTGTGCCTCCTAGGACAAGTTGCCTAATACAGTTGCCCCAAATACCAGAGAAACCTTGAATTCTTAGGATCTGAAAGAGAAAAGGCCATTTAACCTTATCATATTGAAGGGACTGTGACGCCTAAGAGGGGGGTCAATTAGGAAACTTAAAACTCTATTTCTAAACTACGGCGTCTATTTTTCAACCTTAGCAAAACCTATGCAACAAAGTAAGCTATCTAGATGTGCAACTACAGTTTTGCTAGGTATGTTGTTATCTCTACCGCAAAAGAGTTATTCGACCTAGGTTCCAACCCTATCAACTAGCCTATCAACTAAGCTAGGAAAGATAAAGCACACAACCAAGGTAACAATGTAAATGTGAAGGCTTAATTGATAGAGATGCAAACTCCCGTCGATGATTCTGATATTTTTATGAAGGTATCCACAAGCGCACAAGCTTCCCCTAGTCCTCGTTGAAGCCCCTCACAAGGAAGTCCTTGCAAGGTCAAGCTCCTAGTCGAGTAACTCCACGAATAGCCCCTAGCCTTCCCCATGCCAAGTGGATCTTTGGTGTGCCCTCTAGCAAGCCTCTCCTGGATGCTTGTTGACATTTCTTAACATCACTTTTACTAAATTGTCATCCCTAGAAATGATGCCAGAAATACTTGTTGGTATTTATTAGTAACACTTGTAATTTAAGAAGAATATACATATTAAGGATTCTGCAAGCGCAAAGATAATATACCATTGTAGCATTTCACCCGGGAGTATACCAGATATCGTTATTTATATTTTACCACAGGGACGAGTGGTGGCTAGAGATATTGACAAATATGTATACTTATGATAAGATTATTAACTACACATTTGCCATAACAGGGGTAAGCCAGATGATATATAAATGATAAGTGTAAGGCATCAATAATAATCTAAAGATAGAAATAGATACTCATAAATGTAGTATAGCTAGGTAGGAGATTAGTTAAGAGAAAAGATTCCTAAGTCATTTCTTATTTACTAAGTCTTTTGTACACCCTACTATATATACTTTCATCTATAGCATAATTACTTCTGCATCTAGGGATAAGGAACATTACTAAGGAAGATCAAGAACAGAGCTTGATTCCCTTCGCAACTAGGTCCTACTTGTCCTACAAACGGGGAGTGGACTACAAAGGACTGAACGAGAGTGTCACACTCGCGATCTACCACATGGCCTAGAATGTAGGGTGCATCCGTAGGTAAACAATATTTAAGCACTATGTTTACATAATATCGACCACTTAACTCACTCGAGTACTGAGCTAAGCGCTTTGCGAACTTATGCATAAATTCATCATCAATCATAACTATATCAAGCATACTACTAGAGCAAACCAGGAACATAATAACTAGAAACATAGTATTGAAATAGCACAAAGTCATGAAATATAGAGGATACATTGGCTATACCAACCTCTAGATGATGAATCCAGAATCCTAAGCAATAGCCCAACTCTACTTGAATCTTGCTAGCTAGCCTATACTAGAACTTTGAGGAATTAGAGATCTATTCTATTCTCTCTGGAAACCCTAACTTCTGATCTGATATCTTGACTTATGCAGATGCCTCTCCCTCAGGGGGTGGGGGCTGATATATAAAGGGGGTAGCATCAATTCTGGATCCTCTGATCAAACCGACTTAGAAGAACGACATAGATACAATCCTTAAGGTGGTGGAGAACCGACATAGCGAGGAGGGACTGCCCTATGGGCCCCTTGGGCCAGCCGGCCTGCAGGTAAGGCTGGCTGGCCCCACCTATCTGTCTCCCGTGGTCTGCTTTGGTGGGATGCCTTCTAGTGCCTTCTAGATCCTTCTAGAGTTGTTTTCGTCATGGATAATCATGTTTAATTCTAACGATTGGGTCCACTTTGACGATTTTTCTAGATAAACCCTGTTGAAAACACAGATTCACCAAAACTCATGGAATTTGTCAATTTAAACCCCTAGACCTAAGTTGGTGATCATTTTCATGCATTTCTATAGGTTTTATTGATGGTTTATGATAGTTGATAACTACCGTCGACAATGCTCCCCGCCGTCTACACTATCTAGCTTCTGGCCAAAACACCACGGGCCTTGTTCCCCCCAGTACGCAGTGGTGGCCACACCACAAAAGCGGTTGGTGTGGTCTTGCAAGACTAGAAGCCCCGCTGAGTACAACAACAGTGTGCTCAAGCACATTCTTCTTTTGAGGTATGCAAACCTCACTAACTACTAAGCCTAAGTCTAGAGCAAGCGCAATAAGTGGTGGTATAACTAACCTATGCACTTCGCAAAGCACCTAGACTAATCATCTTGTGATTCATTATGTTATGTGGCAAGAGCACTAGGATGGAGTAACACCTCCCTTGGTATTATCCTTATCTCCTACACCTCCAAATTGTAGGTTTGGGGTCATATTAATAGCCCCCATTGAGAAACTAGCTGTTGGAAGCTTGGACAGCTTCACTGCGTACCATCAGACTAATAGCTAGTGTCAGGGTCGTCTAACGCTTTTTGTGAACTAGCCATTGAGATGACCATTGCCAACTATTGCTACCTTTTTTAGCCACTGACAGCTGGGCCCCTCATCGTAGGTCCGAAGACTACCGCTCGGGCTGAATCCAATGTCAAAAAGCCTCTTGAGAACCTTTCTGTACACCATCAAATGGTGCTCCTATTGGTCTAATGTTGCCTCTACCGCTAGGGTCTGATGCTTCGCTGTGCTACCGCACTCTGTGTACAGAGCACATGGTTCATCTAACACCCTGTTCTTCTTGAGTCCAATGCCTCGATCTGATGCTTCACCGTGCCACTACTGCTAGGGTTCACAAAATTCTATGGTTCGAGGCACTTAGGGTCTAATGCCCCCTAAGGGTCTGACATGAGGGTCCCTTCCGCACTCATCTAGCTCACTCGATTATCATCCTCTCGACCGACCCAATGTAGTCCATACCGACTTAGGAAAGTCCTCAGGAGAGTGCCATCAAGACCTCCTCTTTGGGATCTTTCACGATCAAGTTACACAACACGAACCAATCATCAAGCGAGTCGCTCATCACAATCATTATACATGGAAAAGGTTACAATTCATGGTTGAAACATCATTGACCATAAAAGGAATTACAACTATAAGTTGTCCTAGATAAAGGATCCTAGGCATTGGGGGACCTTCCTTATGTCCTTGAGATTGTCAAACACATTTGGAGAGACCAAAAAGGTTGATTAGCATCTTCTTGAGGTTATTTCTTATGAGGTTGACCTTGGGTTGACCATGGTGGGCTTGAGTTGACTCAGGAGAATTGATGAAGATGGCTAGCGAATTTGGAGTCCTTGTCCTAGTAGAAAACACTAGTAATTTCCATAAGAGGATGATAAAGTGATTCTAGGGTTGTTCAAAGGTCTCTACAAGGTAATCGAGGAGGTTTTATTTGAAAGTTTTAGTTGGAACGACTTTGGGTCATAACAAGTTCTCCCCTACTTGGAAGCAAGCTCATCCTTAAGCTGACCCAAGCGGTATAGTTGTGCCAGTTCAAGGGCTCAAGGTTATTTATCATGGTTATCCATGATGAAAACTTAACTTGTTCTTAGGGTTTGTTGACTTTTTGCTCTCTGACGACTGATAAGGATATTCTCTATAACATCATATTATTGTCCATAGGTTGGGTGGATAACCCTTCTTTTTTTTTTCTGGTTTTGACTTGTCCCTAACTCAGGCTTGGATTGAGTTGGGTCCAGTTTTAGAGTCAAGGTTTTACTTTGGGGTTTGGATTTATCACTATAGGATTAAGACTTAGCATAGTACGTGTTTTTTGTTCATCTTCATGCCAGTGCACTCCCTGTGATGTGATCTCAATTTATACCCACCGTGATATCAATTTTGCAAATGAATGCTGATGAAAGGTTGCTTGGCTAGCACTAGATAGATTGACTTATCACTATCGCCACTTTCACTGCCGTAGCGATAGAAGTGACTGTGTTATGCTTCCACTACCGGTTGGACCTATAGCGAAGCCTCCTGAGGAAGCAAAGTGATAGTTGAACCTTCTACCACCCACGGGTTAACAATAGATGCGGTAGTGGTATTTTCTCCGTCACATGAAAAGCCAAGCCGACTGGATAGGCGTTGTTGACGGTACACTACTACACAAATGATTTTGTGCCACACCCCCCGGAGGCCATCGAGGCGGGCACCTATTTTTGCCCGTCACGGTAAATGCCACGGTTTACCTAGGCGGGCATTTTTTTATTTACCACGGTGGGCATTTTTGCCCGCCATGGTAAATCGATTTACCGTGGCGGACGCCTTAAGATGTCCGCCACGAAAAATAGGGTATTTACCGTGGCGGACATCTTAAAACATCCACCACGGTAAATCGATTTACCGTGGCGGACGTCTTAAGATGTCCGCCACGGTAAATACCTTATTTTCCACGGCGGACATCTTAAAGCGTCATCACACGTAAATCGATTTACCGTGGTGGCATCCTAAATGTCTCACCAGTAAATCGATTCAACCAAACATATCACCCACATCCCTCGCACCATCATCTTCGCCCCCCCACTCTCTCTCTCGGCTCCCCCACCTCACCCTCTCTCTCTCAGCTCTCCCTCCTCCCCTCTCCTCCCTCGCCTCCCTCTCTCTCCTCTACTCTCCCTCGATGCAGGCAATGGCCTCCTCCAAGGCGCGCGAGGCCTCCAGATGGTGGATCGAGGGTTCAGCAGGCGGCACAGCAGCAGGGACGACGGCGATGATGCTACGCCCTCCTCCTCCCCCCATGGATCCTCCATGAACGATGATGGTGCAGGGGCTAGGGTTTCAAATCCAAAGGAGTTCATCTCCTCTCTCCATCTCTCTCTCCCTCTCCATCTCCCTCACTCCTCCCTCTTCCTCTCTCTAGATCCGGCGACGACGACCTCTTCCTCCATGGATCCGGCTACGGCGACCTCCTCCCCCACAAATCTGGTGGCTGCACCCTCCTCCTCCGTGGATCTGGCGGTGGATCTCCCACGGCCACGACACGGTGGATCCACCACGCCACGACACCGGGATCTCACCACGGCCACGAGGATGCGCTCGGCGGGCGACCTCCCTCCACCACGCGCGGCGAGAGATCCACGAGGAGGCACGGGATCCACGAGGTGGCGCGGCTCTCCCCTATGAGCGATCAAGAGGTGGTGGCGGCCCTGCAGTGGCATCGGCGTGTCCAGCCGGCTTCTCTAGAGACGCTGGGGCCCGGCCGGCTGCTCCTCTTCTCCCTCCCCGAGCGGCATGGATCTGCGGCCGTGGGAAGCCCGGATCCATCGCCGGTGGGCTCGCTAGTGGGTTCGAGAACGGGCTCGCCGGTGGGCTCCTGGTTTTTTGTTTTTTAAATGATTAACCGCAGCAGGCATCCTAACGTACCCGCCGTGGTAAATGTATATTTACCGCGGTAGGCATGTTACACCCCCGCCGTGGTAAATGGATTAACCGCGGCGGGTAAAAACGCCCGCCGCGGTTAAGCCATGATTTACCGTGGCCTCTAGGCCGCGGCGGACAGCTTTGCCCACCGCGGAAAACCAAAAACGCCTCGCCTCTAGTAAAGTTTGTGTAGTAGTGGTAGTTAACAACCATTATAAATCATCAATATAACATGCATAAGGGCATAAATATAATCACCAACAAAGGTCTAGGGGTTTAAACTAACAAATTCCATGAGTTTTGATGAATCTATATTTTCTGTAGGGTTTAACCAGAAAACCATCAAGGTGGACCTAGATGTCAGACTTAATCGCGCTTATAAACAGTGAAAACAACCCTGGAAGGTTCTAAAAGACTCGAGAGGACTCCACATTGAAAGCCTTGATGGTTTTGGTGTGTAAAAGCCTAAGGGAGTATTCACTATGGTGGTATAAAATAATAATAATATTATAATATATCATGCATGCATATTTTTCTTTCTACATTATATAAATAATAAAATCTAAAAATATTAAATAGACATCCTGCTAGAACTTTGCCAATTAGAAAATATGTCTAAACCTCCAAGGACAACAAATCTTTGAATGGCTGACCGCTAACCCCTTATCCTAATCTGTGCCACAAGTTTTGGTGTTCTTGTTAGAGTATTTTGTAGGATGATCAAGAGTAAAGCCATCCATCTGAAGTATATTTTCCCAAACTACTGGTACACCCGCTGCGCGAGGAACACAACTTCTGGACGGATGAGAAAGACTTTTGTTGATAGATTCACTCTAAGAAAGACCATGACAACATCCAGCTTGGCGGAGGAGCATCACCCATGTATCTAGCTAAGTATTTATTTTCATTTGCTATTTTTAAGTTTGCTCTATAGTTGCTAAAAATAATAAAGAAACAAAAAGATGCATAACAAACTAAAAGCAAAATAAAAATTTATCTTAGCTAGTTATATATATTAAGGTGTGATTTTAAAAGAATGAAAAACAAAATAAAAAGTGTGTGTTTAGTTTTCTGTTTTTAAGAGCTAAATAAAAGGACTATGAGGATAATCTTTTGAAATGGAAATGATGAATAGTTGCTCTGTCGTAATTCTTTTCAAGTACCTAGTTTTTAGCCTTGAATTCTCCCGAGTTTTAGATACAACTATTTTGATATAAGAATTTACTCTGAACTTGAAACCCATGGGTAGCGTATGCTTGATCTAAATCTAGGTAATTGATGGATATGATATGAGAAGGTCTGAGCTGCTATTTATCTTGTTCTAAGTGACACTAAAGTTCTGGAGATTTATCTTTTGAAAAACATGAAAATGTTACATGATGAGCTCCTGTATGACAAAGCTTGAATTCCTACCAGAGCCATATATGATATTTAGATTAGGAAAACTTCCACTTATATGCTGCTTGTATTGTATTGAGTTTGGTCAAGCTTTGTTGATACCTTATGAGAGGTTTGTCATGCTCTTAAAATCAAGATCACGTACACACCACCCAAATATGCACTACTCCTACACTGGGGGTAGGCGTAATAACATGCCATTCCATCTAGATCTACCCAAAAATATTTTACTCCTACACTAGGAGTAAACACCAAAAATATTCTTAATAGGATATCCACCAAATAAATGCTCCAAGTTTTTGTTGCTATCCCTCAAAAAGTTTTGTTGCAAAAAAGAAGCATGTGGCTATACAAAAGTTATTCATAAAAAAAAGATGAGAAAAAATCGACAAATGTTCGAGATATTGAAAACAATGGATACTTAGATGCCTGCCCAAAAAAAAGAAAGAAGAGATGAATAAGATAGCCCATGTTCTCTTGCAAAGTTGTTTCTAAGTTTCAAAAGAGAGATATGTTTTCAAGAAGCATAGTAGAAATAGGTTAGCCACCAAATATATCCACCATACATCCACACACATGCACATCTTGATTTGATTGTATGACTCAACTCTCTTTTGATCCAAGGTTTGAGTTTACAATATATGCATTACAAGTATGTTCTTTCATGCTATTTCCACTCCTATGAGCTCCACATAAGCCTTAGTTGTAGGAAGAGAAAGGCATAACATCACTATTGCCTTGGTGAGGATCCACAAATACCACATATATTGAGAGACTTGAGAGTGTCATACAAAGGAAGCTCTGAGTTTTATTTTAGAAACCTATAAAAACTTCAGAATAATGGTTGAGCAAAGGACTTGAGACATAGTGCTTGACTTGATCGTTCCGTCTTTTAATTGCTCAAGACCCAAGTAAAGCTAAGAAGCCCCATGGTTAAAGGTAATATGGGTAAGTTTGAAAGTCAGATCGGTTCATTCTAATCCGGAGGAGAATTCTTGTTTGAACGCATGTGTACTTTTGTGGAGTGAAAGCATTGATGCAACTCCTGATCCATTTACTGAGTTTAGCTTTGCTATGGGACTAGCAAAGGGTAAGCTTTGGGGGAGTTTGTTGATGGTAGTTAACAACCATTATAAATCATCAATATAACATGCATAAGGGCATAAATATAATCATCAACAAAGATCTCGGGATTTAAACTAACAAATTCCATGAGTTTTGGTGAATTTGTATTTTCTGCAGGGTTTATCCAGAAAACCGTTAAGGTGAACCTAGATGTCAGACTTAATCATGCTTATCCATAGCGAAAACAACCCTAGAAGGTTCTAGAAGACTTGAGAGGACTCCACACTGAAGCGGAGGGCGAGGCACCCCCACCTGCAGGCCGCCCGACCTCCTAGGCCCACCTGTCAGCCCCTCCTTTAAATGTCGGTTCTCCACCACCTCCTAGGTTGCATCTATGCCATTTTTTAAGTCAGTTTGATCAAAGGGCTCATGTTGGACGTTCCGGGCTATATATGCTAGCCCCTTCCACCCGCTAGGCATAATCATAAGTCATTTGAGAAGACAGAAACCCTAATCATCCTCAGAGCTCCACCATATTCTAGGGCATAGCTAGTTAGGCTAGGTCTAGAGGGAGGCAAGCAGGCTTCGCTTGGATTCCCGATCTTGTCAAGAGCGTGGTTTGGTATAATCTGTGTACCCCCTCTCTTTTGTACCTCCATTATTTTTATATGCTAGTTACAATTGTTATGACAATATTAGTATTCATCTTATTCATGCTCTTCGTTATAATGTTCATCGTCTACTTTGATTATATGCTTAGTATAGTTAGATTATCATCATGTTCATGCATAAGTTCGTATAGCGCTCACTCTAAGGTACCATGGGTGAGTGGTCGATATTGTGTAAGTGTGGTGCTTATACGTTGTTTACCTATGGATACACCCTATATTCTGTGTCATGTGGGTAGATCGTGCATGTGACACTCCTGTTGAGTCCTTTGTAGTCCACTCCCCAAATATAGGCGCACGTAGGGTCTGGTTACAAAGGAAGAACAAGCTTTGTTCTTAATCTTACTTAGTAATATCCCTTATGTGTAGATATGAAGATGATCTTAGCAATGACTACTAGGTATAATTGCACTAATCAATGTATGCTTTGACTTGTAATTAAGAATGTCTTAGGAATTATTCCTCTAATATTCTACCTAACCATGCTAATGCCATAGAAAGAAGTACTCTGAGTGATTTATCATTATCATTGATCAATACTTATCATATATCTTATCCTATGACTTACCCCTGTTATGAGTAGAATATTGGTTATGGTTTATTTCTCCATCAATAGTATAAGTTATCAATACATGTCCATGCTAGACCTTCCCTGTGGTAAAAATATAAATAATGATACCTGGAATACTCTCGGGTAAAGTGCTATAGTGGTATATTATATGTGCGCTTGCAGATTCCTTTCATTTATATATATTCTTTCTAGTCATAAAATTTAATAAAGAACTGCTTAGTATTATTCTATAGTAATGCTATGTAGTACCAACAAGCATTTTTGGCACCGTTGCTGGAGACAGATTTAAAACTCTGTTCTTAGTAGCGAGATAAGAAATGTCAACAGTGGCATTAAGTAGTATCAACAAGCATTTCTGGCACCATCACTAGGGATGACAACTTAGTAAAAGATGCTAAGGAATGTCAACAACATAGGGTGACTACTTAAAACAAGGGACACATTAATAAATACCAATAGGCGTTCTAGCCACCGGCCCTGCGTGACCGTTTGGTCTACCGATGGTAGTAAATTGAGTGAGTTTTTTTCCAACTACCCACAACACAGTTGCATCACCGTTCCACTTCTCCATCTTCAAGGTTGGCGCATTGTTCCTCTCTCCCAATTTATCTGGACCATTGCACACCTCGCGCTGCGCCACCACCACCTCCCACACGGCCGGTGCATTGTTCCTCTCGCAATTTGTGTGTACCACTACACACCTTGCGCCGCGCCGCCGCCAGATCCAAAGGAAAGGTTAATGCTTTTGCACTACACTGATGGATGTTTGTGAATTATTTTTCTCTTTAGTGATCTCATTACTAAGGAAGCTCTCATCCTACTGCACAATGATGAACGTAGGCTCTTTGAAATGGAGGCGGCCCCCAACAACAGGAACGCACTGGCCAGCCTCATAGAGGATGTTGTTCTGGAGATCCTCCACCGCCTCCTTGCCCGCTCCTTGTTGTGATGCAAATGTGTCTGTCGCTCCTGGAACCGCCTCATCTCCAACATCCGTAAGGTGCTACCCTAGACTGTGGCCAGCTTCTTCTACGACGGCGAGAAAGGCGATCGAAACTTCACCAGTGTCACCGGTGAACACCCGACTTGTCCTTCTTGCCCTTCCCCATTAACAAAGTAGCTATCTTAGATTGCTGCAATGGCCTCATCCTATTTTTGTGCGTTGAGGCTACTAGATCCTACTATGTTGTCTACAATCTGGCAACCAAGAATTTGCGGGTACTGCCGCCTAGTGTCCATGCTTTGGTCAGGCTTGATTGGGGTTTGATCCGACAGCCTCCTCGCACTTCCATGTGATTGAATTTGTGGAGGAGGAGGACGTTGAGTGCCTAGGTGTGGAGATCTACTCATCTCAAACTACAGCATGGATCTATCAGGAATCTGAATGGGACTAGGACATTGATGATGTGATACGTTCAAGATTAGCAAGTGTGTTTCTTAAGGGTTGTCTTAACATTATGGGGTACTCTCTGATACTTGTGGTGGATATGGAGGGAAAGACATGGAGAAAAATTCCTAGGCCTCATGGTACTCTACCCTACATCCATCAATCTTTGGGTCACTTTTGTGTATGTACTATTGGTGGTGTTAGTAGTCACAATATGTCCTAGCTTTCAGTCTGGATCCTTGAAGACTATGCTACTAATAAATGGACATTGAAGCATACTGTCAGCACACTGAAGGTGTTTGGAAAGACTAACATTAAATTTGGTTACATGGATTATGATTCAGCCTACACAACAATTATAGTTCACCTAGAATGGAATTTGATTTTCTTTGTTGGGGCGGAAAGAACAATCATTGCGCATGACATGGACCAAAGAAAAGTTCATGTCATCCCTACCAGTGTCGACCGTAGCTATGGTAGACGTAAAGTCCTGGCATGGTTCATGAGCAGACCTTACTTTCTTCCTTATGTTCCCTTGTTCTTTTTCTTGGAGTCATTAGCGGAGTTGTGAATAAAGCTCCATTTGATGTATCTCTGTCACGACATGTTCAAATGGACCAATGTTGTTTGATTGTCTATGGCCACGTTAATTTCATCTAGGATGGATGTTGTCATTATTGTAGCTAAACTAATGTGCCATCTTAATTTGTTGTGTTTCCAAATTGGTTTATTTCTCTAGCGCGAACAGTACGTTATGGTGGTGTTACAGCTCCCGTCGCCGTTTCATACAGTGATTCAGCGTTAGTGTGACATCGCCTTACTCTGAGAGGAGGAAGGCCTGTGTGACAATGAAGAAGTAAGAAGCACTGTAGTTGTAGAATACTTATATTGATTTCTAATGTTATGGTACATGGGGAATGCTAATGAGTGCACTCCAAAATACTACACAAAAATGACACCTCGAAAGCACTACAATGCACGTGCGTTATAGATACGCCTCAAATGTGGCAGGGAATCAAATGGTCCGTGCCATCTGCCCTGCTCCATCGCCCGTGTGACTCACGTGCGTGGCCGTGGATGTCACGGACCTTGACTATTGCCTTCCCCGCTCATGTCGTATCATACACTTGCGTACACGTCGTCATTAAGTCTAGTTTTAGATAAGGATGAAATGTGGCAGGGAATCTAAACCACATCATGTTCACCGCTTCGTCGCCTGTGAATCGCGTGGGTGGCCATGGATGTCACAGACCTTGACTGTTGCCTTCCCCATGCGCATCTTGAGGTGGGGCTATTTAAGCCAAGGTAAGCTAGTTTGCCATCAGTTGTGCTCATTCCACACACCTTCTTCCTCTAAGAGCCGCCTTTAGTTTTAGTGAAAGGAAGCTTTTGAGCCTGTCATCCATCTTCATCGCCATGGCGCTCATTCTTCAACTTCTCCGGCGGCAGCACCGGCGATGGGATAAGGCCTTGAAGATTGGCTTTCTTCCGTGTTTGGGGTGCAGTAATGGCTGCTTGTCCTCGGTGCTAGTGGAAGTTTTGCGAAGATATTGGGATGATCGCCGCCTTTGGTATGTTCAGGGGTGATCCTCTCTTCTGTTTTTGTGGAGGAGTCAGACACGCAGGCAGGTCTCCTCTTGGTTTCCGCTGCAACCCTTGCCTACATGGGGATCCAAGTGCAAGCTTTGCGAGGTGGGTGTCGCGTCGACTCTCTTCATTGGAGCAACCTATGACTACAACTCTGTCATTTCAAACTCCACTCCATGCCCCTTCTTGGGTGATGTTAGTGGAAGATTTGTGATGTCGTGGTCGAGTATAGTTTGTTTTATGTACTCGATAGGTCTTTGTTATTATACACCTAGTAGTCTTTGATACACATCTTTGTTATTGTACACCTTTCAAATGTAACCTACTAGACTTATGAATAAAGATTTACTTTTTTAATGAAATGTTGGCTCATGTCGTTGTGGTACTCACATTCCTACTTTTATTCTACTCTGGCGGTGGGCGACCAGGTGGATGAGACCCTTCAGATGAGCCGCGTGGTGCAGTCAGTTTTCTCCATCCAACTTCCAACGCTGTTCTAGGAGAAGCGTTCTCCACTAAAATCATGGGAGACATGGCCTCGCCTTAACTCCTGCTCTCTGTTGGTATATATGAACGCACACAAAATAATCCCCAAGCGCACGGATACCGATGTAGCACTTCACCAGAAAGTATTCCAGAATATCAAACTCAAGGAAACGTGTGTGAGAATAACTAAGTCTAACTTAACCTGAAGTAGCAACAAGACTTAAGATAACAGCAGTATAGAGGAGATTACTAAGGAAAACATGGGCAAGCTATGTCTTCTAGTTCTAACTTCGGTAAGTTATGTCTTCTATTATTCAATTCTAGGGATATTACCAAGGAAAATACAGGCAAAGTATGTTTCCTATAGTAAACAAGTCCTGCTCGTCCTACAAACAGGAGGTGGACTACAAAGGATTTAACGAGGCTATAAGAGTCACCCTCGTGAGCTACCACCGATCTAGAATATAGGGTACATCCATGAGTAACGGAGTCTAAGCACCACGCTTACACTATGAATACTACTTTAACCCAGGAGCGACAAGGATTAAAGTACTCAAAAGAGTCGCAAACCTGAAGAACAATATAAACAAGATGCTTACTTGAATTAGAAGTTGATTACCAGAGAAATCTTAGAAGCAAGCTCAAGAAGAACTTGATTCCACTAGGGTACAAGCCATAGAGAGATCACCGATAGGCCGGAACTCCTCCAAACTCTTCCCTCACACTCTATCTCTCTATTTCTAATACAATACTAGATCCTAACTTGGAGGCCTCATCTTCTCTTGATTGCTAGCTCTGATCCTAATAAAGAGGATATGAATTATAGCTTCTAGTTTCTAGGGTTTCAGGATCTGCCTAGAGGAGAGTGCTACAAGCAGGTATATATAGGGGCCTTCAAGCATCCTAGACCCTCGGATCAAACCAACTTAAAAAAATGGCGTAGATGTGGTCCCTGAGGTGGTAGAGAACCGACGTAGCGAGGAGGGACTAACAGGAGGGCCCACAGGCTGGGCGGCCTGTAGGTGGGGCCGGCTAGCCCCACATGTCAGAGACACATGCTCTGCTTTGGTGGAGTACCCTCTGGAGTCTTCTAGAGTCTTTCCATGTAGATACCGTCGTGGATTAACGTGATTTCCTTTGACGAATAGGTCCTCCTTGGAGGTTTTCTGATTAAATCTGTTGAAAACACAGATTGACCAAAACTCATGAAAATTGTCAGTTTAAACCCCTAAGTCTATGTTGGTGATCCATTTTAGTCATTTATGCAAGGTATATTGATAGTTTATGGTTGACATTAACTACCATCAACAACTCCCCAACACTAAGGGTTTTACTCGTCCTCGATAAAAGGATGGATTACTTAAGACATAATCTTGGGACAAGACATCAACAAAAACTATTCCTAGTCATGCATGTACTGCAAGATTCAAAATGTCTACCATGAAACTTTGGGCGGTTGAAGATTGGAATAGCTTGAAACATATCACCTTCTTGCTTCAGTCAAGTCAATTGGAGAAACATTTTAGAATTTTTTTGAAAACAAAACATAGCTTACCTTCTCCTTTCGTGCCACTCTCAAATCACTCATTGTATGTGGTATTTTTGGATCCTCACCAAGGCATAGATGTCCTTGCCTTCTTTTTTACCTTCTTCTAAAAAGCTTATGTGGAGCTCAGGTAGGTATAAATATGAAAGCATACTTGCATTGCATATATTGTAAAGTCAAAACAAGGATCTGAGGAGAAAAATGTCATACTCTTAGATCAAGATGTGCATCTGTGTGGAAATATATATGGTGGGTAATCTAATTCTACTATGCTCCTTGAAACATATCTCTCTTATTGATACTTTGAAAACACTTTTGCAAGAAAATATGGGCTATCTTATTCATCTCTCTTTTTTCAAGGCGAACATCAGAGTACCATTGTTTTTAATTTCTCAGACACTTGTCCATTTTTCAATACTTTCTTTTTCTTTGATGAATAACTTTTGCATAGCCCATGCTTCTTCTTCTGCAATTGAAACTTTTTAAGATAGGTATTGACAAGAACTTGGAGCATTTATCCTAACAAACATATTTTTGTGTCTATTTCCAATGTAGGAGTAGACATTTTTGGGTGAATGGGAAATATGTTTTTGTGTACTCCCAATGTAGAAGCAGCATATATATGTGGAGTGTATGTGATCTTGATCTTGAGAGCATGATAAATTTCTCAACATGGGTCACAAAGTTTGACCAAACTCAATACAATGACAAGTTATATATGTAGAAGGTTTTCCTAGTCTATATATCATATTTGGCTCTGGTGGGACATTGCTCTATAACAAAGGAGAGGTGTAGCTATTCATTTTAATATTTTGAAATAAAATTCTCCAACAACGAGACATCAAGAATCAAGTTCTCATTATTCTACTATATCTCATTCCACAACAACTTAAGCAACATGCGGTCCCTAAAATAAGTTTCTAACAGTAGAAAGACTTCCAGGAAGAGTGATATGTGAGTATATCCTTAAATCATGACTGAAATAATCTTTCCCCAGGTTTTAAAGTTGTTTTATCAAAGGATTTTCAATTCGATTCAAACTAGAAAGCGAAATAGGTGAAAATAGAATGTATTGGACTCAAACCTGACCATGGACAAAGCTCGGGGCGAGGTGGTGCTATAATGGGTTGGCCAGCCCATAGGCTTGACCGGGTGGCCTGCCCCAGAGCCCATTTTGGTCCAACTTTGGCGAGCGTGGTATTTGGTCCATTACTTTCTGGATTTTGTGATTTTCACGATCAGTTCTCATTTTGTTGTCACGGTGTGCTTTCCCCCACACTTATTTCTTGTTTACCTTTATGCACAACACGTGGAGACAAACACATATCCAAAAGAATAGAGAGCAAGTAATAGGAACAAAATTCGATTGATATTATAAGGCACTTTTATTACAATCTGAGCTAAACAAACTTTAACTAACGCAATTCTCTGAGCTAACACGATCTCACACAATCTTTAAACTAAATAAACTAAATGACTAAGCATGCCTTATCGATCAATATGTAACTCTCAATCTTGGAACTTGTCCTTATTGATAACATAACGGTGGAGGATAGTAAGCTCGTGTTCTAGATCCTTGCGATATATGTGCTCTTTATCGATTCTGTGCTACAACGCATGGGTGTATTGGGTAAGGTTTTGGATCTCCTCATTCAGCATTGCAACGGTCATCCATTGGCGCTTATCATCATTCTCTTGGGCAACAAGTGGCGCCCTCTTCTTCTTCTCCTTCGGTGGGACGATCTTAACTTGCTTAGGCGTAGCACAAACACCATCTATGGCCACACGAGGTGTGACCAACTTGTACTTCGCACAGGTGACATCCTTGAACTTGTTGGTCTTCACCCCCGTTGTTGATGGTAGTTAACAACCATTATAAACCATCAATATAATATGTATAAGGGCATAAATATAATCACCAATGAAGGTCTAGGGGTTTAACTAACAAATTCCACGAGTTTTGTTGAATCTGTGTTTTCAGCAGGGTTTATCTAGAAAACCATCAAAGTGGACCTACATGTCAGATTTAATTGCGCTTATCCGTAGTGAAACGGACACCAAAAGGTTCTAGAAGAATCGGGAGGACTCCACACCGAAGCGGAGGGCGAGATGTGGCCCCACTTGTGAGCCGCTCGGCCTTTGGGGCCCACCTGTCAACCCCTCGTTGCAATGTCTGTTCTCCATCACCTCCTAGGTTGCATCTACGCCGTCCTTTAAGTTGGTTTGATCCAAGGGCTCATGTTGGATGCTTTGGCCTATATATCAGCCCCTCCCCCCCCTAAGAGAGCATAAGTCATTTGAGAAGATAGAAACACTAATCATCCTCAGAGCTCCACCATATTCTAGGGCATAGCTAGTTAGGCTAGGTCTAGAGGGAGGCAAGCAGGCTTCGCTTGGATTCCTGATCTTATCAAGAGCATGGTTTGGTATAATCTTTGTACCCCTCTCTCTCTTGTATCTCCATTACTTTTATATGCTAGTTACAATTGTTATAACAATATCAATATTCATCTTATTCATGTTTTTTGTTATAATGTTCATGGTTTACGTTGATTATATGCTTAGTATAGTTGGACTATTATTATGTTCATGCATAAGTTCGTATAGCGCTCACTCTAAGGATCCATGGGTGGGTGGTCGACATTGTGTAAGCATGGTGCTTATACATTATTTACCTATGGATACACCCTATATTCTAGGTCATGTGGTAGATCGCGAATGTGACACTCCCGTTGAGTCCTTTGTAGTCCACTCCCTGAATATAGGCACACGTAGGGTTTGGTTATAAAGGAAGAGCAAGCTCTATTCTTAATCTTCCTTAGTAATATCCCTTATGTATAGATATGGCGATGATCTTAGTAATGATTACTAGGTATAATTGCACTAGTTCATGTATGCTTTGACTTGTAATTAAGAATGACTTTGGAATTATTCCTCTAATATTCTACCTGACCATGCTAATGCCATAGAAAAGAGTACTCTAAGTGATTTATCATTATCATTGATCAATACTTATCATATATATATATATATTTTATCCTATGAGTTACCCCTGTTATTTGTAGAATATTGGTTATGGTTTACTTCTCCTTCAATAGTATAAGTTATCAATACATGTCCATGCTAGACATTCCCTGTGGTAAAAATATAAATAACGATACCTGGAATACTCTCGGGTAGAATGCTACAATGGTATTGTTGGTGCAAAAATGTGTCGATGCGCCGAGCACACAGCAAGCCAGAAGGATCTGCTTGACGGAGCAAGGTTGGAGATCCGCTTGGCTTCAACGCAGGACCAATCGACCATGCGAATTCCTCTCAAGGGCGTGCCAGTCAATTTGACCTGCAATTGATAAGAAGAGAAAGTTTATCAGTAATTTAAGGTGGAACATGCCGATCTTGCCCAGACAGTTCCAAGTGTGCCGCTTCAGGAGCAGCCAATGTTAGCCCACTGGATCTTCAGCACGGAGATGTTCGACCACTCACTAATGTTGCCGAGCACGCACTAGTGATGCCGACCACGAACTATCATTATCCTCCCTCTAGTCATAGTGTGTGGTCGGACAACGTTAGTCATGGTCAGCAACGCTGGTGAGTGGTCGGCAACACCGGTGATCCAGTGGGCCAACAGCCAGACGGGAAAAATCGATCGAATAGCCGACACGAGAAGAAAATCAGCTATTAAGGACTATAACACTCGTAGAATGTGATTATTTTTATGCTGACGAATATGGTGCACACAGATATAAGTAAAATCATCAGCTAGACAAAATATAACCAGTATGAAGCATTGAGCCGATGAGTCTGACGAGAAAGGATATAACATGCAAACAAATCGACTGTCTAATACGAACAATTCTACAAACGCTCTGAATCTAATCCGCTATCATCAACAGTGAGGTTCGACCGTATCGATGCAGCTATGATGATAACAACAAACTAAAGCCAAAGAATTCACAAAACCATCCATACCTTGCTAGGTTTCTGGAAGGCATGCTATATCTGTGAAGGCGTAGGCGAATCGGCTAAAAGAGCCAATTTTGGTAGAAGAAGGGTCACAGCATGTGAACGACTATTCAATACGAGCAGACCTATCAACTCCTCAAACCTAAGCTATCATCTTTAACAGTGGGGTTCAAACGGATCGATGGCAGCCATAATAAAGATAATGGATTAAATCTTTAAAGAAAATGGATCTACTCATATTTAACAGGATCATGAAGACATCCTATGAGCATTAAAGTGCAGGCGATCGGCTATTTAGCTGATGCAGGCATAGCAATCAGCTAAGGTCACGCCTGATTGTGAACAAATCTACCAACTAGTATCCTCCAATCTAAAGTGCCATCAGTAGGGATCGACCGATTCATTGCAGCCATAATAGCGAACTATAGACCAGATTTAACTAGCCAGCAAACCTCTTCAAGATCATACGTGCCTTAACCACGTACTATGCATGATCAAGATCGAGATAGAACAGCCAATAAAACGTAACCCTTCGCTCAAAGTAAGAAATATCGTATTGTCACAAAGCAAACGATGGACTAAAAGGATATGAGGCCGATCTAGTTCGATCTTGATCGGGTAGGTTGATGTTGCTGAAAAACTATTGACAGTAAAAACATCAGCAAGATCGGTAACTTAATGAATCTACCCGAAGGACACCACCCTTAGGTAGAGCCGATAACTTGACCTTAATCTAATTCGAGCAGTGGACATCGAACTTAACTGATGCAGCCGTACTTGAACTAGATAAAGATCCATAACTAGCTTATACTAGAGCTCGCAGTGGAGGTCAAACTTAACCGATGTAGCCTTACAAATTAAAGTATAAGCCATGACGATACTTACAGACAAGCCAGAGGTCGGCCGGACTGGTGCAGCCCTGCTTGTTGAAGAACTCATCGAGATCTACACTACTCCTACTCCTAAGGGTTGGTATGGAGCCAAAAAAAGTAATTTGTATTGATTGATTGGATGTCCTTTATAATAGCCAGGGTCCAATATTTATACCCGGAGTCTAAGCATGAATCCTACTCAAGTACGACTCCTTACAATCTTTGGTATAAAAGAAAACATTCCTAACTTAAGATAACTTGGATCCTAATCTTTCCCTTTTTGTAGAGTCCAACATGTATTCGCCGATGCCAACCGTAGCTCATTGTCATTATCTGCTGACGTCATTCATAGGGAGCCGATTCTAGTGTCGTATCTAAATCAGCAGATATCGATCCTATTCAATCGATTCCTTAATTGACACAATCTTGGAAGCTTCGAGTTCCCACGTTCTTCTTCCCAAATTTTGGTGTAAACACATTCCCCCCAATTTTGGGATAAAAATGATTTTATTCCAAAATTACTGTTTACCTATTTACCACGTCGCAACCGTTTTATTCTAAGATAAACGCGTGATTCCTAATTTCTCGGTCCGAGTCTTATATAATATCCCAACAGTATCTTCTCAACTCACTCGGTCCATTTGCTTTCCACTTCTTTCTTGAGCAAATCTTAACAGTCGATGCCGCCATTCCCAAAGCCTCAACCCTAGCAAATCATCTGCCCTATTAAGCTTTTACTCAAGCGATCTTCCTTAGATTCAAATCTATTTTGGCTACAATGGCGACTAGCAACCACGTCCCTGAGGTATGCTTCCGAGTTCCTACTTTCCAAGTATCGGCCGCTACCCTACATTTCCCTTTCCTCTCAAATTTATTTTATCTGATTTATAGGAAATGAGTAACAAAATCTTGATTCCATCAGCTGTTGCCCCCATTGTCTATTTTCTTGGGCCTATGGGTGACCCTGATCCATCTGATTTTATCTATCAAGAAACCAACCAAATCCCTTCAAACAATCTATAGTGGATTCGTCCTTCTGGAACATCAAAACTCCCTTCAAAAACTAGCCCAAAATGCCTAGGGGATAGAGAGACTAGTTTCGTAGGGTTTTCGAGAAAAAGGCTGGAGATTGGGAGCTTTATGATTTGAATCAATGCTTGACACTCTCATTGTCTAGGATGGAGAGGAATGATTCACTCCTGATTTCTGCATCTTATTTCTGGTCCAACACCCTAAATGCCTTTATTTTTGGTCGTGGCCCAATAACCATCACTTTGACCGATGTTTATCTGCTGACCGGCCTAAGAATAATAGGATCGATGCAGCCTTATGACTTCTTAAGTGCTGGATCTAAGAAATTAGCCAAAATATCAGACTGCACAGGATGGGCAAGCTATATTTTGAACCATAATGGATACGAATCAACTGTTAGTGAAAGAGAATATGGGGCCTTTTTGAACATGTGGTTAGAGAGATTCATCTCCTGTGGGTCATCTTGCAGTCTAACTTACAATCACAAACTTATGGCAGAGCATCTGGCAGTGAGAAAGGATATTCCTCTTGGAAAGTATCTGTTAGGAGCTGCTTATCATCTGATGCATTAGGTAGCTTCCAATTACTAAAGAATGAACCAGTGCATACTATTAGTGGCCCTTGGTGGTTGATACAGCTATGGCTGAACCTATTATGCACAAGACTATAAGGCCTGATCTTAGGAACCTGAGCTTTCCTTCCTCCAACTTTGATGAGGAATACAAAGGTGAAGAAGGAAGAACCCGTCAGTGCATGAGCTATGGTGAAGCTGCATCGGCCATAACAATTGCCGTCAATGTTGGCCATCTCTTCAAAAAGTTTTATAGAGGGTTTGATGCTGATATCCTGACTTGGCTACCCTATAATGAGGATGAGAATACTGAGCTAATCTTCCCATTCAAATTTCAATTTGAATTAGGCTGTTCAGACAAAACAGCGGCTGCAATCTTCAATTCCTTCATCAAGCCTTGTGTTCTTCCAGCCAAATTTCATCATGGTCACATCAAAATGTCTGCAGGTTCCTTCCTTCTAGGCAACCTTCCAACCTACAAGTTCTACAACCTGTCGGGTTCATAAACCTGGGGACCCTCGGGACCGGCTTTCACACCAAGGCTCGACCCAAGCAAGCAGCACACAACTCATGGGCCGGCCCAAGTACCCGAGTGCCAGGCCGAGGAGTGATCCAATCTCCGACTGGAAGGTCAGGACGAGAAGGAACAACACCCGTTTTTTGGCTCCAACCCACCTCTCCGACCGGAGCGCTCGATCCGGTCGCCAGCCCGCCTCCGATGGCCTCTTCGACCGGAAGGCCTGGCCAAAAGCACCGTATCCGACTCCGACCTCGCACTCTCTGATTGTGGATACGCCCAGCCCCTGCTCATCGCTCTTATCGGACTGGCGTGATCAAACCGACTGGGATCAACTGACCGGGGATGCCCGCTCGGTAGGGACCAGGAGACGTGCAGAGAAAAGCGGGGCAAGGCGCATAAGTCAAACCATGGTACCAGGGACCATACCCTGCATGGAATAGTACTTTGTAACCGCCCTAACACAAACAGTGTTGTAGGCACCTTGTAGGCACCTACATTTCCCCTATGGTATTATGGGCGCCATTAAACTCCCATACGGTAAGGCTCCCCTGCATGCCTCTAGGCATCAATAGTGTTGTGGGTGCCGGGATTTACCATACCGAGTGCACATGGTGAAGCTCCTCACATGCCTCTGGGCATCAACAGTGTATGCAGGTACCGACATCTGCCATACCCAGACAAGGACGAGGGAACCTTCCATGTGCATTTGACATCCAATAGTGTTGTGGGCACCTACCATCATCCTGTGCCCGTCGACGCAGGCAATAAGGCTGAAAGCATTCGTACTCTCTCCCTCTCACTTATAAGGCCATCCCCTTCATCTATAAAAGGGGATGTGCCCTCTCCCTAAAAATAGAGCCCTTTAGTTAATCAACATTGATCAAGTTCACTAGCTCACAACCACAGAACCGCTGGGTTCGGACCTGAAGCACATGCTTGAACACTTAGCTCATAGCATAGCTCCTGTCGCTCTCAGCCCTTCCGACTAGAGCCGACCGGACCTCTTGTACACCCCATCCTTCTCCTTCTCATTTATAACCCCACTACAAACTTCGAGAACCTATGCTCAGGAATAAAGTCACTGACCGACTCAAACTGGACATAGGGCACGTTGCCTAAACCAGTATAAACCATGTGTCATTGAGTGCTAGGCCACCTCTGATCGCAACGTACGCCAAAACTACAAATATTTACTAGTTGGTCACTTTCTGTACCGATAGTTGGCGCCGTCCATGGGGAAGACGCTGTACGTTCAACATTTTTGGTCATCGGATGGCCCGCTTCCCCCCCTCGTTGTGGCGGGCTCAGGCAATATGATTCGCTTTGGCTCACTCGAGTTTCCTGCTCCCCCACCGATTGGGATGTGGGCTCCACCCATCTTCGAGCCATCCCAGGCCTTCCTCTTTGGAAGCTTGGACTTCATCGCCGATCGGCTCAGCGTACTACACCTCCGCGAGGAGGCTCACGTCCTGACACCCGTTGGAGGGGCGCCCTCCATCGACCCTGGGACGCACGACTTCGACGACGCGGCATCTACGCTTCTTTCCGAGCAAACTCTCTGCTCAAACCCCACTGTAAGTAATATGCATACTGTTATTTACTCTTTATCCACTATCTCCGACCGATCATTCGGAGGGACCGTACTGCCCGCGCCACAAACATTGTACGATCGTTTCCCCTATGGCCTCGCGTCCTCCGTGGATGCGTATGCTTGGGGGCTCCGAAGGACGCTGGTGCCATCCCCTCAGATTCGAATTCATGGGAATGGCGAGCTACGCTCCCGTCACTCTCTGTGAACTCCCAGATGATGAGGGTGAGAGCGATGGCTCTGGCATCGGCGACGTGGCACCTCACCACCGTCCATCCCGGGAGTGCGCTATGGCAGATGCTCCGGGACAACCACCGGTGGTTGTGGAATCTATGTAGACTCACACCCCTCTGGACCCACGTGCTGGGGCCCTCGCATCTGCGCGAGCACATGCTGAGGAATTACGACAACGGCGGCAGAACCAGCCACCGCCTGTGCCGGCGCATTCGGCACAGCATGTTGCACCCCATGCGCATGACCCGGTGGGTGGCGCCCGGGGTCACGCCCGTGAGGTCCAACACGACATCGTGAATGAGGGGAATGATCCCCATATTTCACTTGGGCCAGCCAGAATGTTGCTGCTACGGTGATGCTTCTGTGCGGCGTTCCTGAGCCCGTCGACCCCCGGGAGCGGGAGGTCTACTGGAACCTCTGGATTCGGTAGAAGCCACCTCCATTCAATAGGCGGAAAGCTCTACATCGCTACTCGGACACGCACCCTCTCTCCCCATTGGTAGAACAGGGACGCGCTAGATGGATCGCTCCATTCGCTCGCCACTACAGCCGCCAGGTGCGGTCCGGGGGGCGGCAGCCGCACCATGGTCCGATAAGGCGCCTGCTCCACACCGACCGCCGGTACGCGAGAAGCCCGGTCTGCACTAGGACATTCGTAGCATCATCAGCAACCGGTATCGGGCCTGGTACGATGATGATGATCACCGGGCGGTGGCAAGAGCAGGCGCCACGGATCTTGGCTGAACCATCGAGGGGAGCGGTGAAATGCGCCCCAGGCGCGGTCACCGACCGGACGACCGGAGTCCCAGCCCTGAGGGTCTGGGGCTATGGGCCTTTGACCGGCGTATCCGGAGAGCATTGTTCCCACAACGCTTTCAACTGCCAACCAACATCACCAAGTACACCGGGGAGACAAACCCTGGCATTTGGTTCGAAGATTTCCGGCTCACCTGCCGAGCCAGAGGGGTGGATAATGACTATTTCATCATTTTGTATCTCCCCATCTGTGTGGGGGAACATGTTCGGGCATGGCTTGAATTCCTCCCACATGATAGCATCCGTGACTGGGTGGACCTCAAGAGGGTCTTCATTAGAAATTTCTAGGGGACGTATGTCCACCCTGGGAACTCCTGGGACCTCAAGAGTTGCTAGCAGAGTCCAACCGAGTCCCTACGGGACTACATCCGTAGGTTCTCCCAATGATGCAACTCCCTCCCTGATGTCGTCGATGCTAACGTCTTCTACGCGTTCCTCTCCAAGATGACCTGCGAGTCCCTAATCCACAAGCTTGGATGCCTAAAGCCTCGTACCTCCCGCAACCTTGCTCGACGTCGCCACTAACCACGCCTCCAGCGAGGAAGCAGTCGAGTGGTCTTTAATGGAGGCTGGGACAAAGACAAGGCCAAGCGCGCAGACCAGGATGAGGGCCCCTCCACATAGAGGGGCAAGAAAAACAAAAAAGATCGGCGCCGATCGGACAGCACTGTGTTGGTTGCCGCGGCTGATCGCACGGCTAAGCAGCCCCAACAGGGACTGCCTGACCACTTCAACAAACTCATGGACAGTCCGTGCACCAACCACGCCTACCCCGTCAAACACCTCTATAAGGAGTGCGAGCTCCTCAATAGTTTCCTACGACAGGCGGTGGGCGGGCCGAAGGAAGTGGATGGCAAAGAGGCGGCGGCCAAAAAAGGGGCCGCGACAGGCAAGAATGGAGACGGTTTCCCTGACATTGATGAATGCATCATGATCTTCGGTGGATCGGACACCATCTGGTCCAAGCGCCAGCACAAGGTTTGCTATAGAGAAGCATGCGCCACTGAGATGCCCTTCCCCTCCTTCCTCAGCTGGTCGGAATCTCTGATCACCTTCGTTCAGAGGGACCATCCCTCCCACGTCGCGAGACTAGGACACTACCCACTCATCGTCGACCCCATCATCCACAAGAAGCGCCTTACCAAGGTGCTGATGGACGGAGGCAGCGGCCTCAACATCCTATACATCAACACCCTCGATGCCATGCGCATCCCCCGATCAGAGCTCCTCCTGGCGGGCTCCCCCTTCCATGGGGTAATCCCGGGAGCATAGGCATACCCGCTCAGACAGATCGATCTGCCCGTCACGTTCGGCAGCCGGGCCAACTTCCGCTCGGAGGTCCTCACCTTAGGGGCGGCCATGCTACGCAAGATTCATGGCAATCCCCAACTACACCTACCTCAAGATGAAGATGCCAGGACCGAATGGCGTCATCATTGTGAGTAGCGCCTTTTTGCATGCCTTCGCGTGCGACCACGAGCACTCTGAGCTCACCACTGCTGTCGTCAACTCGTCCGAGCTCCCACGGCTTGGGGAATCATCGGCCCCGGTAGTCCCACACTACAACAAACCAACCTCCTCGTTGGCCTTCCGTCCGCTCGAGGAAACCAAGGCGGTGGGAATCGACCCCACCAACCCAACCAAGACGGTTCGGATCGGGACCCAGCTCCCGGCCAAATAGGAATGTGAGCTCATTGACTTCCTGTGTGACAATCGTGATGTCTTCGCATGCCAGCCTTCTGACATGCCGGGCATACCATGGGAGGTCACCGAGCATGCACTGCGCCCAATCCCAGGCTCAAAGCCCACCAAGCAGCGCCTGCGTTGCTTCAACAACGAGAGGCACAGGGCCATAGGCAAAGAGATCGCCAAACTCCTAGCAGCCAGATTCATCAGAAAGGTATTCCACTCTAACTAGCTTCTCAATCCCGTTCTTGTTAAAAAGAAGACCGGGAAGTGGAGAATGTGCGTTGATTACTATCGACACAGAATTTTCGTCTTCGTGCCGAGGACACACGTAGCAAGCCAGAAGGGTCCACTCGATGGAGCAGATCCGCCTAGCTTCAGCGCAAGGGTGGTTGATCCTACGCAATCCTCCCGAGACGTGCCAATCAATTTCACCCTGCAATTGACAAGGAGAGAAAGCTCAATAGTAATTAAGGTTGGAACATGCCGGTGTTGTCAGACAGTCCTGAATGTGCGGCTCTGAGATCCGATATGGGAGGAGATCGACTAAATAGTCGATTCCAGCATATTCATAAGAATAAATTGATTAAAGCTCATGGGGTTGTATAAGAAGAATCGGTTATCATTTAGGATGAATATTATTTAAGCAAATATTAATCAATGGCAATAAGATATCAATGATGATCGATTTATACTGAGCCAATGATTATAAGTAACCGAACTCCTTTTTATATAAAGAAACAATTCAACATCACTTGACCATTTAATAAAGATAAATCTAATGAACATGTTAGATCTCATCTATCGCCATGACTATTGGGGCATGAGGCAGAATCATGCAGGCCGTAGGAACAACAATAGACTCGATGACCCTAACTCATTACTAATATCACTGGGGCATGAGGCAGAATCATGCAGGCCATAATACAATAATAAGATCATGGGGCCAACATATCTTTCAACTTATCTCTACTTCAATGATCTCATAATGTGAACTGCTCGTGAAAGCGCTCGATATCGGCTAAATAGCCGATTTAGGCATAGCGCACAGTTAAGGTCATGCCTTCTCAAGAAAGGATCTACCAACTAACGATCCCCTCTCCACGCTACTAATAGTGGGGTGAGAGGCAGAATCCCATAGGCCATGATAACGGGCCATGAAATGGTTCTCGCTAACCAATAGATCTACTCAAGATCGAACATGCATTAACCGCACGCTATGCACGATTAAGATTGATATAAAACAGCCGAAAAGACATAACTCATCATTTAAGGTGTAGTTTAGATCAACTTTAGATTAGCAAATGATGAGTTAAACAAGATATAAGGCCGATCCAGATCAATCTCAATCGGGCAGAGTGATATTGCTGTAATTAAATAAACAATGAAAGCAATAGGCAATATTGGTAACTTAATCAATCTACCAAAGACTGCCATACTAAGGTAGAGCCGATAACTTGACCTTGATCTAATTCAAGCAGTGGGGTGTGAGGCAGAATCACACAGGCCATACTTGAATTAGATAAGAGTCAATAGCTAGCCTATACCAGAGTCGCAGTGGGGGTCGACCGGATCGATGCAGCCATACGAACAAAGGTATAAACCAGACGGTACTTACAGACAAGCAGTGGAGGTCGACCGGATTGATGCAGCCATACTCGCTAAAGAACTCATCGAGATCTACTCTACTCCTACTCCTAAGGGGTGGCCGGAGCCAAAAAAAAGTAATTGACTTGTATTTGATTGATTGTTGATTTTACAATAGCCGGGGTTTGGTATTTATACCCGGAGCCTAAAAACGAACCTTACTCGAGTACGACTCAATACAATCTTTGGCATAAAATGAAAACATTCCTAATTTAAGATAACTTGGACTCTAATATTTTCCTTTTTGTAGAGTCCAACATGTCTCGTCGCAGCGCCGATTATAGCATATGTCGTTATTTGCTAGCGCTATTTGAAGAAAGCCGATTCTAGTGTTGTATCCAAATCAGCTGGTTTTGACCCGTATGCAATTGATCCCTTGCTGACATGATTTTGGGAGCTCTCGAGCTTCTGAGATCCTTCTTCCAAATTCTGGTGTAAATACATGCCCCCCAATTTTGGGATAAAAGTAATTTTATTCCAAAATTATCCTGTCTGCATCCCTGATTGATCCACAGTCACAGGTAGAGAATCTTGATCTGGGGTCTACTGTTTGTTGCCGCCTATGTAAGCTCATGAGCCCATGCTTCACAACTTTTACGAGAGCATCATTGCTTCATGGACATTTGGATTCATCTTCCCAGGCCGACTATAAAATGCTCGTCTGACCCTGGTGAGAGCATCTCAACACTTCACCATGTTTTCCTTCCATCCATCTTTTCGAGTGCTTCTACTTCCACTAGACCCTCCATGGTCTACCCTTTTGTTATGAAGATCTTGAGTGGCTAGAAGAATTCTTGTGCATAGGGTGATTGTGCCGCTCATTCTAGCACCTTGTCGAGCAAGAGGATCAGCTGCTAGCGGCTAGAAGAAGTCTTGTGACATCGCCTCGTCTTCTCACCATGCTCGCAGAGCTGTTCTAGTGTTCGCAAGGGCTAGAATGTGTGGACACTTTTCTCTTGTTCGTTCCATCAAATGCCTATCAAGAGAACTGCAAGCTTCTTTCCAGCGGTCTCCCTAGTCACCGAGAAACCTGTGGGTATCTGCTAGTCAGGCGGCCTTTCCCTTTCCTTGGCATAATCTTATTAATGGGCCGATGTGACTAGGTTTATGATGATCCTCGGCCCTGTGGGGATCCGGACTTCCTTCAATCCAAAAGAAGCCTTGGTGGGTTGATCTTTGGTCCATGTAAATTCTTTATATCCGTCCCATGATGCTTCGTAACTTGGGGAAGCGATAAGCTCGAATATGTTACCTTTCCGTTATCCGTCCCCTGAATTCCTGGAGTGTCGATCCATTTCTGTCTCTTATTTCAATTTCATACCGCCGGCAAAACTGATTTTGCCTTCCCGGGCTATATATACGGGCCATGGCTGAAGGTCGAGCAACAACCCGCTTCGTCTCAGTCCCTCCGCATCCTCAATATAGTCCCTGTTTTTTTCTGTAAGCTTGTGACCATGGAGAACATCAAGAGGTCTGTTGAAGGGGCTCTCGATGGATCTGTATCATCGCACCAGCGCCTTCATTGTCAAGCGGGTGCAGCCCACGATGCACCCATTGCCTCAGGTCATAGGGCCAACACCGTTCGGCCTCTGGGGTCTGTAACACCCCGGGTGTTTAAATATTAAAAACTAGACATATCATCATATGCATTGCAAGGCATTGGTCATATTGCAAACTTTGATATGCATTCACTAAAACAAGTTTACATTTATGTTATAAGTATTGCTTGGTATTGTTTGAATCAAGTTCGAAATCTTTGTATTGATTTGAAATTCCGAAAACCCTGATTTTCAATATTTAAACCCTACCCTGAAAACCCATTTCAAAATTGAAGCACATTTTGGGGTTGAGCCTTAAAGCATAATTGTAGGGCTTGTTGAGTTGTACAAAGTTTGTTTTTGGAGTTTTCCAAGTTGTTTAGTAAAATTTGAAGTTATTTGAAAAGGCAAAATTCTTTAAATGTCCCCTATTTGAATTCAAAAGTTCATTTCAAAATGTAGACCGAATTAGGGGTTGGTTATAAAAGCAAAGTTGTAGAACTTTTGATTTTGAACAACTTTTATTTTTGGAGATTTTTTAGTTGTTATACAAATTTGGGAGTAATTTGGATTTTAAAATGAATGGCAATTCTGTAATATTGATGAACAGTGTTCACCGCCTTAGCTACATTGCCGGCGATCCTTCGGCTTGCTTCCAGTCGCGCGCGTGGCCGTTTGGGCGTCGCGCTAGTGAGGGAAATGGCTCTGGCGTGGCTTCCTTGCGCTTCCTGGCCATCCTTTATAACCTGAGCCGCTATCGTCCTTGCCTTTTCCTCCTCTGTTTTCCAGTCGCCTTGCTCATCTCCGGCGAGCTCCCACCGTCGAACCAACGCCTGTGACGTCGTAGCGTAGCGCTCATTAGTTCTACCTACTCCTTGCGCACCCAACCGACCCGCTTTTGTTGCTTGATTTCATCGGAAAATTGCTCTGCGCGCTCTTCTTCCTCACGGCCGGCAACGTCTCCGTCAAGCACGCTTCGTCGTGGCCAGAGCTCTGTGGTTTGTCTCTGCTCATGCTTGGCATGCCGTAAGCTTCACCACGATGCCGTGGTACTCTATGACACATTGATTTCTCATTTTGACCACCACAGCCACCGGAGCATCGCCACCGACGACGGTTTGCTCCGCCGTGCCTGCTCGGAACATCGACCAGCATCTTCGTTGCTCCTTCGACCCTGCTCGTTGCTCAGTCGTGTTTGGGGTGAGATGCTGAACCCTTCTGTGCTAAGTGTTTAACATCTACCGCACTTGTGTCACCGGTATAGTGTGGCCATGCCATCGTGTCCGCCATGGCCATCGTTGTGCTCGGCCCAGTCAGTGTTTAGTCTCGTTTGTGCCACCAATCGAAGCGTAGTAGTGTAGGGGACGTGGTGGTGCTTTTACCGTCACCGTTGGTCTCATCGGCGGTGAGAATTAGACGGTCAGCGCGTGTGTCGCCGCGGTCAAAGCTAGAGGTGGAAGATGACATGTGGGACCCGATGTCAGTGGACACAACGTTCAAATTGGATTTTTCTATTTTCAGAATTGAATGAATAGTATCTATTTTTGTTATTTTTGTGTAGATTTATTTAAAGCTCCAAAAATTATAAAATTTTTTGTGTGAACTCTCTGTGATGTATTTTATTTATAAAAAATATGAAATGTTGTTTTTCAGTACATTTTGAATGTGATAAAAATTGCTCAATTAATTAATAAATGAGTTTCCAGGATTTTTCTAGGCTTATATATGTATCCAAAAATTATGAAAATTGTTTTGTCACGTAGTTGTCATGTGATGAACATTTACAAAAATTTTGAGGCCAATTGGAACAAGTTGATTTATTTCATAATTCTTTATTAATTAATTAATTCATAAAAGCAAATAGTAACCTTTAGTGATTTAGGTTTTGTTTGAGTTTTTGATTGAGTGATGTCCTTGGGTAATTAGTTGGTGATGATCCTTGGCAATTGATGTGAGTGTTGTGAAAATGGTTTAGTTAGTTTAACTTGTAACTGTACCGCGAAGGAAAGTTGTATTCAAGTTGTTAATTTTGCATCCATCATCGAGCATCATGTTTCGTATTCCGCTTCATGTTAAACATTGCATTGTTACTACGTGTTGTGAACGAAGGTGAACACATGGTAGTTAATCAAGTAGTTGATGAGGTTGATCTGTCTGTGGAGGTTGGTGTTGATATCGGTGGAACGACTCCGGACCCAGATTTTTCCCTCAACGAAGGCAAGCCCCGGATGCATACAACCCTACCTTGTATTTTACAAATTGATTTCGCTTTTGCTTCTTTTTACTGCATTAAGTGATTAGGAGTCAAGTGAAAACCAAATTGGTACATTACCAACCTTGTTATTCCATATTTACCATATTACCAGTTTTAAATTAGTATATGCGTAGTTTTGCTTAGCTATGCTTAGAACGATGAAAGTCGGGTGATTACCTGTCACGTACGAACTTTAAATGGAACTTTGGTTAATTATGTTAACATGTGATATGGGAATGTGGAGTAATAAATCTAGACCGGGCGGACTCGGTGTGTGTGAGCCACAAGACATGGAGGTCTTGTGAGCGGGTTCTTTCCGCCTGTGTCGATTAAGGTTCGTCCGTTGTTGAATTGCATGAGGTGAGACTTTGTAGTACTAACCACATACTCCGGTAACCCTTAACTTGGCTATTCTATTACGAGAATGGCTACTCGCGCACTGGGAGTGGAGAGATGGCGGGAATAACGTTTACCCACATGGCAATAGGCTGGATTGGTGGAGTACTGTTTTCTTGGCTGGCGCGGACCCGTTCTTGTTTAGAGGATCCGAGGGTAGGTTGGTATATATAGGTTGGGGACCTGCATATGTCGTGTGGTTTGGAATTCCTAGCTGGGTTTTTAATCGGTTCAAATCATCGTTGCTCCTCGGTTATGGAGACTCAACTCATTGTTCATCATCGTAGTAATAAATAACTGGAACTTGAGGATGTTCTGTGAAGGTGTTGGTTATGAAGTTTCATGATCTCATTGCGGATCGTGTCAGTTTTATTTATGATCTTATGAAGTTTTAATGTTGATATAAAGAATTTTATTAAAGTGCTTTTACGCAAAAGAACTTTGATTATTGCTAAAGCCATACCTTGAATCCCATAATCCTGCATTCCTTAGTTCTATCAGTTTTATTTCGGTTAAGTCTTGTTGAGTACTTTTGTACTCAGGGTTCGTTGACCCTTGTTGCAGGTGAGGCTCATGAGCAGATCTGCTTTGGATCGTGCTGCATGACTGTTGTTCAGTGCGATGATGATAAGTAAATGTGTGGCCCTTGGGCAGGGCAACTTATTTGTGTGTTCTGTAATATGTTATAATGCCACTACACTACTTTGGTTTGTATTAATTATCGAACTTAGTTGTATGGTTTGAAACTACTGGTTTGTAAATTATGTTATTGTAAGGCTTCCTCTATTTTTACTCTGGTGTATCTATTTGAATAAACTGTTGTAATACTGCTTTAACTCTGTAATGTGATCCTGCTCGGAAATCGTAGATGATTCGGGGTTCCCCGAGGACACCTGACAGTCTTCTTAAGTTACCGGGAACATATGCATAGGTGTCAAAGGTCGTTGGACAGTGACAAGTGCATGTGGGCCCAATAATTTAGGAGGTTCTGCCACAGAATGGTATCAGAGCGATCGTTACAAAGTTTTTGTTGTATTGGTTTATGAAAACTTCAAAACGATTTGGGATGACTAAATTTAACTTGTTAATTTGGTCCAAATTGCTTCTGACTTATCTTATTTCTTTCTCACCATTCCTTATTTGATCAAAAAGGTTTTGTGTGGTGGAGTAGTAATCTTACTATGCCCTAAATAAAAACAAATGTTATTTATGTTCGTTATAAGCTTTGGTGGTTTTGTTCGTAAGAATGATTCATGCATCATAATTAATTCACTTGTTACTTCCTTCGTCTCTGAGGCTAGGTGAGTAGTGTGTATGGGTTGAGTTGTGTAGTCCATCCTTACTGCTCTTGAGACTGTTGTCAGATTGTTTTACTTGGATTAATTCTGCTTGTACAGTATGGTTTGAACCAAGAAGACACCCCGTAAGTCCACTAGACCCAAAGGAGTTCCTCGCCATCAACTTGCCCCTATGAATGACGGTGCTAGCAGTAGCAGCTCTAGGCCTGATCCTCAGGCGGAAATACAGAGGATTTCTGTAGAGTTAGCCCAAGCTACTAGAGATAGGGCTATGGATGCCATCCAGGTGGGTAGACTACAGGAGCAGTTAAGACATCTCACCACCGCTCACAGGAACTACGAATGTATGTTAGTTCATACAGTGGAAGGAAGGAATGAAGCTTGGCATAGAGAGAATGTAGCTAGAGCTAGAACTCATGAGTTAGAATTTTATGTAGAAGACTTAGAAGAGCATAATACCTATCTGCATGAGGAAGTTCATAGACTAAGCAATCTCCTAGATCCAAATCATGAACCCCAAGCAGATGCGATGGACCCAGGTGTTATCCTAGCTGATGAAAGTGAATCGGAAGAAGAAGAAGAAGATCCTGAAGAATTAGTAATGATTGACGAAAGTGATAATGAAGGCGGTAATATTTCCGAAATGGATACCGAGCCTGAAGTTTGAAGTAATCGCGAAAAGGAGTAGAGCTGTATAATAGTTAGTTCTAGTTTAAGTTAAGTAGTTTTGTTTAAATGTGGTCTTGTGTTTTAATAAGTGAAACTAGTGTAATGAGTTGTAGTACGTTCTTTTATCAATCAATAAAGGATTGTGAGTAAAGTTTGATTTGTTATGAACAGATGCGTCGTACGCGGGGTTCGTATATTCCTGGTACTTCACAAGATGAGAACGGTAGTCCAGATCCGCCACCAGTTCCAACAAATCTGGCAGATGCTATAGCTGCACTTGTCAATGTGACGGTTGAAAATTCTCGTTTGCTTCATGAGATGGCTCAAAGTAATCAGAATCAGATGCATGGAAACCATGGTCGCCATCATAACAGGCAGGAGGCTACATATGTGGACTTCACAGATACAAAACCCCTAGTGTTCACTAAGGCAGATGAACCATTGGAGGCTGACGATTGGCTTAGGACCATGGAGCAGAAATTTGATCTTATACCATGCACAGAGTTTCAAAAACCAGTCTTTGCTGCTCAACAACTTAGAGGTGCAACCAGTGCTTGGTATGCAAATCTTATGGTCATGCAACCCGTAGGTGTTCCGTTAACTTGGATGGAGTTTCGTACTGCTTTCAGATCCCATTATATCCCTGAAGGAGTGATGGCTATGAAGTTGGATGAATTCCTTGCTTTGAAGCAAGGGGATCAAACCGTGATGCAGTATGTGGGGAGATTCAATCACCTGTCACAATATGCACCTGACATGTCAATACTGATGCCAAGAAAATGAAATGGTTTATGAGAGGTCTGAATACCAAATTGCAGACTATGATGACAACTTGTACCAATGTCACTTATCATGAGGCAGTGAATATTGCAATTGCTTTAGAGGCAAAGTATTGGCAGCATAAGGAGCTCAAGAAAAAGAGTGTGCCATCTGGATCTTTTGGTGGAAATCCAAAGAGGCAGAGGGTGATTTATCATCCAGTAAATCATAATCGTCCTCCTTATCGTCCGCCATAGTTTCAAGCCGGTCAGCAATCAAATGTCCACCTTGCTACAAATTATCAGAATCCACAACCGACAAATGCTTCTGGGGTTTCTGCTTCAACACCCTAGGGTCACAAGTATCCCTGTTTCAATTGTGGCAAGCCTGGTCATTTCTCGAGAGAATGTCCGTATCCAAGGCAATCTAATCCCAATTATCAGAAGGCCCCTGCAAATCAACAACGGGGTCAAGCACAGAATAAGGGCAACAAGCAGAATGCTCAGAAAGGCAAAGAAGAAAGGAAGACAGGACGAGTGTTCTATATTCAAGCTGGGGAAATTCTAGAAGGAGAGCCAGTGAAGATGGGTATGTTTCCTGTTGCCAACCATCCTGATGTTATACTTTTTGATTCTAGCACATTGCATTCTTTCATCAATAGAACATTTGTGGTGAAGTATGAAATTTCAATTGGGGCAACAAAGGAAAATTTCTTTATACAGTCGCCCGGGGGACGTCTGTGTACTAAGAAAATGGTATACCAGGTACCCATAAACCTGGGTGGGCATATTTTTCCCACTACCATGATTATCCTTAAGGATCAGGATATAGATGTAATCTTAGGAATGAATTGGATGTATCAGCATAAGACTGTTATAGATGCTTTGAATAGAACTATAAGGGTGAGTTTGCCAGCTAGTACTTCTCAACTTCTCATCCAACTTCCAACCTTAAGAAGATCAGTGGGCAAAGTTTGTGCAACTGACATCAAAGAGATTAGAGATATCCCGGTAGTATGTGAATTTCCTGATGTGTTTCCTGAAGATTTACCCGGTCTACCACCTGATAGGGATGTCCAGTTTAACATAGAGTTGCAACCTGGAACAGCTCCGATTTCTCGGAGAGCTTATAGGATGCCACCTAAGGAGTTAGCCGAGTTGAAAACTCAGTTGCAAGAATTGATTGAGAAGGGGTTTATCCAACCTAGTTCATCGCCTTGGGGATGTCCAGCAATTTTTGTGAAAAAGAAAGATGAGACCTTGAGGTTATGTGTTGACTATCGTCCGTTGAATGAAGTGACCATCAAGAATAAGTATCCATTACCTCGGATAGATTTGCTTTTTGATCAACTGGCCGGAGCCAAAGTTTTCTCCAAGATAGATTTGAGGTCAGGATATCACCAAATCAAGATAAAGCCTGAAGATATTCCCAAAATGGCATTTACCACAAGATATGGATTATATGAATACTTGGTAATGTCTTTTGGTTTGACAAATGCTCTAGCTCATTTCATGTATTTGATGAATTCAGTATTCATGCCTGAGCTAGACAAATTTGTAGCGGTGTTTATTGATGACATTCTAGTATATTCCAAGAATAAGGAAGAACATGCGAAACACCTCAGAATTGTTCTGACTCGTTTGAGAGAACATCAACTATATGCCAAGTTCAGCAAGTGTGATTTTTGGCTTAAGGAAGTACAATTTCTTAGACATGTCTTATCAGCGGAAGGAGTTGCTGTTGATCCAAGCAAAGTGAAGGATGTGCTTGATTGGAAACCGCCAACCACAGTAAATCAAGTTCGGAGTTTTCTAGGATTGGCGGGGTATTACCGTCGATTTATTCCAGATTTCTCTAAAGTATCAAAGTCCATAACTGAGTTACTGAAGAACCAAGTCAAGTTTGCCTGGTCATCTGATTGTGAAGAGGCTTTCCAGACTTTGAAGAGACTGTTGACCACTGCACCAGTATTAGCCCAACCTGATATCGAGAAGCCGTTTGATGTTTATTGTGATGCTTCAGGTGTTGGTATTGGATGTGTGTTGATGCAAGAAGGCCGAGTCATTGCTTATGCATCCAGGCAACTTAAGCAACATGAAGAACACTATCCGACTCATGATCTGGAGTTAGCAGCTATGGTCCACGCTCTGAAGATTTGGCGGCATTACCTACTTGGTAATACGTGCCATATTTATACAGACCACAAGAGCTTAAAGTATATCTTTACTCAGTCAGAGTTGAATATGCGACAAAGAAGATGGTTAGAGCTGATTAAAGATTATGACTTGGAAGTATATTATCACCCGGGTAAAGCAAATGTGGTGGCAGATGCCCTCAGTCACAAAAGTTATTGCAATTGCCTGACAGTAAGAACAATGGGTTTGACCTTATGTCAAGAGATGGAGAAATTGAATGTAGAGGTAATTCAACAAGGTAGTTTGACCAACATAATTGTTGAAGCCACTATTCGAGATCAAGTTATTGCTGCTCAGAAGGAAAACAAGGGTGTAGCCCATATCAAGGAAAGAGTCAAGAATGGAAAGACGGAATGTTTCAGCATAGATAATGAAGGTGTGCTATGGTTCAAGGATCGCCTGGTGGTACCAAAAGTAACTGAGTTGCGGCAGTCAATTCTTGAAGAAGCACATGCTACTAGATTATCTATCCATCCGGGAAGCAACAAGATGTACCATGACTTAAAACAATGGTTTTGGTGGACCAAAATGAAGATAGAAATTGCGAGATATATAGCAAAGTGTGATACTTGTCAGAAAGTGAATGCTATACATTTGAGGTATGCTGGAGAATTACAACCATTGCCTATTCTAGCTTGGAAGTGGGAGGACATAAGTATGGACTTTATTGTTGGTCTACCCAAGACATCAAAGGGATTTGACTCAATATGGGTTATTGTAGATTGACTCACTAAGTCCGCACATTTTCTTCCTATCAAGACTATATACCCCACTGTCCAATATGCCAAGATATATTTAGCAAGAATTATGAGTCTCCATGGAATACCAAAGACCATAGTGTCCGATAGGGGTACACAGTTTGTCTCCAGTTTTTGGAAACAATTGCATTCTTCATTGGGTACCAAGCTCCTATATAGTATAGCTTATCATCCGCAAACTGATGGATAGACTGAAAGGGTCAATTAAGTGCTTGAAGATATGTTAAGGTGTTGTGTCCTTAATTATTCCAACAAGTGGGACGAATGCTTACCTTTGGCCGAGTTCTCATATAACAATAGTTATCAGGAAAGCATTAGAATGGCTCCATTTGAAGCACTTTATGGTCGTAGATGCAGAACATCACTGAGTTGGTCTGAGCCTGGAGAAAGAAGATTCTTTGGAGTTGACCTTGTGAAAGAAACAGAAGACAAGGTTAGGCAAATACAGAGTAATTTGAAGATAGCTCAGTCCTGCCAAAAGAGTTATGCGGATAGACGACGAAGACCATTGGTGTTTAGCAAAGGAGATTTTGTATATCTGAAAGTATCACTAATGAAGGGAGTTACCCATTTTGGTGTTAAAGGCAAGTTGGCACCTCAATATATTGGACCATTTCAAATTCTAGAGAGATATGGAAAAGTGGCCTATCGCTTGAAATTACCAGAACATTTATCAGCTGTACATGATGTGTTCCATGTGTCTCAGTTGAAGAAGTGTCTCCGAGTGCCTGAGCAGAATGTTGAAGTTGAAGGAGTGGAACTTGAACTAGATCTGACTTATTCAGAATATCCTATCCGAGTGTTGGATCAGAAAGATCGTGTTACTCGAAGGAGGACAATAAAGTTCTACAAGATACAATGGAATCAACATTCAAAAGAGGAAGCTACTTGGGAATCAGAAGATTACTTGTTAGAAAAGTTTCCAGAGTTTCTTGCGTCATTATAGAATAGAGTAATGTTAGTTGAGCTCGGTTGTTACAAATTGTGTTTTGTAAAGGAACCTCAGCTGTTTTACGAATAAGAATTGGATGTTTTTGGATTGACACATTTCCTTTTCCATTACTTACCCTATGGCTTTGAATCTCGGGGCGAGATTTCTTTTAGGGGGAAGGATTGTAACACCCCGGGTGTTTAAATATTAAAAACTGGACATATCATCATATGCATTGCAAGGCATTGGTCATATTGCCAACTTTGATATGCATTCACTAAAACAAGTTTACATTTATGTTATAAGTATTGTTTGGTATTGTTTGAATCAAGTTCGAAATCTTTGTATTGATTTGAAATTCCGAAAACCCTGATTTTCAATATTTAAACCCTACCCTGAAAACCCATTTCAAATTTTGGGGTTGAGCCTTAAAGCATAATTGTAGGGCTTGTTGAGTTGTACAAAGTTTGTTTTTGGAGTTTTCCAAGTTGTTTAGTAAAATTTGAAGTTATTTGAAAAAGCGAAATTCTTTAAATGTCCCCTATTTGAATTCAAAAGTTCATTTCAAAATGTAGACCGAATTAGGGGTTGGTTATAAAAGAAAAGTTGTAGAACTTTTGATTTTGAACAACTTTTATTTTTGGAGATTTTTGAGTTGTTATACAAATTTGGGAGTAATTTGGATTTTAAAATGAATGGCAATTCTGCAATATTGATGAACAGTGTTCACCGCCTTAGCTACATTGCCGACGATCCTTCGGCTTGCTTCCAATCGCGTGCGTGGCCGTCTGGAAGTCGTGCTGGCGAGAGAAGTGGCTCCGGCGTGGCTTCCTTGCGCTTCCTGGCCATCCTTTATAACCTGAGCCGCCATCGTCCTTGCCTTTTCCTCCTCCTCTGTTTTCCCGTCACCTTGCTCATCTCCGGCGAGCTCCCACCGTCGAACCAGCACCTGTGACGTCGTAGCGTAGCGCTCATTAGTTCCACCTGCTCCTTGCACACCCAACCGACCCACTTTTGTTGCTTGATTTAACCGAAAAATTGCTCTGCGCGCTCTTCTTCCTCACGGCCGGCAACGTCTCCGTCGAGCACGCTTCGCCGTGGCCAGAGCTCCGTGGTTTGTCTCTGCTCGTGCTTGGCATGTCGTAAGCTTCGCCACGATGCCGTGGTACTCTATGACCCATTGATTTCTCATTTTGACCACCACAGCCACCGGAGCATCGCCACCGACGACGGTCTGCTCCGCCGTGCCTGCTCGGAACGTCAACCAGCATCTTCATTGCTCCTTCGACCCTGCTCGTTGCTCAGTCATGTTCGGGGTGAGGTGTTGAACCCTTCTGTGCTAAGTGTTTAACCTCTACCGCACTTGTGTCGCCGGTATAGTGCAGCCGTGCCATCGTGTCCGCCATGGCCGTCGTTGTGCTCGGCCCAGTCAGTGTTTAGTCTCGTTTGTGCCACCAATCGAAGCATAGTAGTGTAGGGGACGTGGTGGTGCTTTTACCGTCACCGTTGGTCTCACCGGCGGTGAGAATTCGCCGGTCAGCGCGCGTGTCGCCACGGTCAAAGCTAGAGGTGGAAGATGACATGTGGGACCTGATGTCAGTGACACAACGTTCAAATTGGATTTTTCTATTTTCAGAATTGAATGAATAGTATCTATTTTTGTTATTTTTGTGTAGATTTATTTAAAGCTCCAAAAATTATAAAAAATTTTGTGGGAATTCTCTGTGATGTATATTATTTATAAAAAATATGAAATGCTGTGTTTCAGTACATTTTGAATGTGATAAAAATTGCTCAATTAATTAATAAATGAGTTTCCATTATTTTTCTAGGCTTATTTATGTATCCAAAAATTATGAAAATTGTTTTGTCACTTAGTTATCATGTGATGAACATTTACAAAAATTTTGAGGCCAATTGGAACAAGTTGATTTATTTCATAATTCTTAATTAATTAATTAATTAATTCATAAAAGCAAATAGTAACCTTTAGTGATTTAGGTTTTGTTTGAGTTTTTGATTGACTGATGTCCTTGGGTCATTAGTTGGTGATGATCCTTGGCAATTGATGTGAGTGTTGCGAAAATGGTTTAGTTAGTTTAACTTGTAACTGTACCGCGAAGGAAAGTTGTATTCAAGTTGTTAATTTTGCATCCATCATCGAGCATCATGTTTCGTATTCCGCATCATGTTAAACATGGCATTGTTACTACGTGTAGTGCACGAAGGTGAACACGTGGTAGTTAATCAAGTAGTTGAGGAGGTTGATCCGTCTGTGGAGGTTGGTGTGGATATCGGTGGAACGACTCCGGACCTAGATTTTTCTGTCAACGAAGGCAAGCCCCGGATGCATATAACCCTACCTTGTATTTTACAAATTGATTTCGCTTTTGCTTTTTTTACTACATTAAGTGATTAGGAGTCAAGTGAAAACTAAATTGGTACATTACCAACCTTGTTATTCCATATTTACCATATTACCAGTTTTAAATTCGTATATGCCTAGTTTTGCTTAGCTATGCTTACAACGATAAACGTTGGGTGATTACCTGTCACCTGCAAACTTTGAATGGAACTTTGGTTAATTATGTTAACATGTGATATGGGAATGTAGAGTAATAAATCTAGACCGGGCGGACTCGATGTGTTTGAGCCACATGACATGGAGGTCTTGTGAGCGGGTTCTTTCTGCCTGTGTCGATTAAGGTCTGTCCATTGTTGAATTGCATGAGGTGAGACTTTGCAGTACTAACCACATACTCCGGTAAGCCTTAACTTGGCTATTCTATTACGAGAATGGCTACTCGCGCACTGGGAGTGGAGAGATGGCGGGAATAACGTGTACCCACATGGCAATGGGCTGGATTGGTGGAGTACTGTATTCTCGGCTGGCGTGGACCCGTTCTTGTTTAGAGGATCCGAGGGTAGGTTGGTATATGTAGGTCGGGGACCTACATATGTCGTGTGGTCTGGAATTCCTAGCTGGGTTTTTAATCAGTTCGAATCATCGTTGCTCCTCGGTTATGGAGACTCAACTCACTGTTCATCATCATAGTAATAAATAACTAGAACTTGAGGATGGTCTGTGAAGGTGTTGGTTATGAAGTTTCATGATCTCATTGCGGATCGTGTTAGTTTTGTATATGATCTTATGAAGTTTTAATGTTGATATAAAGAATTTTATTAAAGTGCTTTTACGTAAAAGAACTTTGATTATTGCTAAAGCCATACCTTGAATCCCATGAGCCTGCATTCCTAAGTTCTATCAGTTTTATTTCGGTTAAGTCTTGTTGAGTACTTTTGTACTCAGGGTTCGTTGACCCTTGTTGCAGGTGAGGCTCATGAGCATATCTGTTTTGGATCATGCTGCATGACTGTTGTTCAGTGCGATGACGATAAGTAAATGTGTGGCCCTTGGGTAGGGCAACTTATTTATGTGTTCTGTAATATGTTATAATGCCACTCCACTACTTTGGTTTGTATTAATTATTGAATTTAGTTGTATGGTTTGAAACTACTGGTTTGTAAATTATGTTATTGTAAGGCTTCCGCTCTTTTTACTCTGGTGTATCTATTTGAATAAACTGTTGTAATACTGCATTAACTCTATAATGTGATCCTGCTCGGAAATCGTGGATGATTCGGGGTTCCCCAAGGACACCCGACAGTCTTGTTAAGTTACCGGGAACATATGCATAGGTGTCAAAGGTCGTTGGACAGTGACAAGTGCATGTGGGCCCAATAATTTAGGAGGTTCTGCCGTAGGGTCTTCCTTATCGATAGCTCATCGCCAGCTTCCTTGCTACCCGGGGCGGTCGATCAGCGATGATGACCTACTCGCCACCATTGACAGTCATGGCTAGAATCTTGCCGAATGTCTCTCTCTCGCAGAATCAACCCTGGCCATGGCCCGATGCCGATCGCCTCCCATGGTTGATTCAGTGGATGATAAATCGGCCAAAGCCAAGGCTAGAATCATGGGTGAAATATCATAACCTTTGTTTCCTTTCAATTTCACCTTCAGGATTCTGATCATCTCCCTTTTGAACTTTTTAGATTTGTCCGCTCAACTGGAGAGCCTTCAACTAGCTGCAGAGTACGCAGCAGGATTTGTCAACGCCAGAGGTGCCATCCCAATAGTTCGCTTGTATGACATCCCGAATCACGTCAGGGAGGTCGCTCTTCATGGCGTCCATCATGGTGCTGCCACGGCGTTGGCTGCCGCACAGGCTCGTTTTGGCCACAATCTTCGGCTTCTTCCTCATGGTTTTTCGGATGCGGTGCACCCTGGGGTTCATGAGTGTTTGACTGAGGATTTCCTTAGCGCCGCCGACTCCATGGCCTCCAACACCCTGGCCGATGATATAGTAGGCAAAGTGTTTTCCGGCCCATAACTTGTAATAGGTGGTATTTAGCAAACAATTTCTTCGTCTTGAATGATTTCTCCTTCATTTTATATTCCACATTACATGCATCACTCTGTTGGCATAATCGATACACATTGTACTGGCTTTCACCCCTTCGGGTTTACTTTCTCGCTAGCAACGATACCCTTCCGGTATCGGCTACTAAAACTGATGACCGAGCAAATCGGTTGTGAAATATCAATCCAAATGCTAGGGTAATATTCCTTCAAATATTTCCCATTTGATTGCTCTGCCGAATTTTCTTTCTCTTCTCAGTATCAATAAGTATCACCAGGCGCATAACATTTGATCCGATAAGGTCCTTCCCAGTTGGGTAACCTTTCTCCGAACTACCGTTCCCTAACTTGATCGGTGATTTTACTTTCTAGACTAAGTCTTCTTTAGAAAATTGCTTGATCTTGACCTTTTAATCGTAATACCTTGCAATCCTCAGTTTATTGGCTTCAGCATTTTTCTAGAGCATGCAGCCGAAGGCACCTCAAGTTTAAAGTCATCCATCATAAAATTCTGGTAGACTTCGGCTTGATAAATCATTTTGCAACGTAACACACCTTGATCCAGTTTGAACTTGCATTGTATTTATGCACAAGTTCATAAGGCGGTCATATTAGTTCCTCTGCTCTTGGTCATCAAGGGCAATCTATTCTCACCTTCCCCTGGAGTCTTGTCTCCCTTCTACATTTTTGAAGATCAGGTCCTGAAGGTGAAACAGGCTCAGAGGAGTTTGTTTGACCGCAAAACCCCTTTGGCCAAGGGGCATTCAAATAGGCGGGAGGTTTGAAGAACCACTACGGTTTATTGATCACCTCCACTTCGGCTAAAGAGCTGATTCTTTTGTAAATAACCGATTCCAGACTCCCGATCTCAATCCCATTTAGGTCTGAAAACATGGCTTTTGTCAAGAGAGCTTTTTGATTTCCTATCCTCAGTTACATGATGTCGTATTTTCTTTGACATTTGTGGAGTAGCGTTTCGCCTTCTATTAATTGTAGTTGCCTTTTGCGTCGTCCGAGGCGTCCGCCTCTTCGCTTCATGTCTTTAAATACCAACCGAAGGCTTCGGCCTCAAACGCATCTCTATTCGCAACTGTTCCTTCGCTTTCTTCCACCTGCTAGAACCCTATAGCAGTTTTCTTCCTTTCTCCCGTAGATCCAATCATTTATCATGGCCGACGAAGATAACCGAGGTAAACGTGCTGCAGAGGAGATCCCAGCAGAGGACATGCCGAGGAACCAGCGTCTCCGACGCATGAGGTGAGATTGGCAATCCCTGTTCATGATGATGACCCATTCTAATTTGCCTATAGGTTCATCATGAATGACAGCTTTCATCCTTTTTCTCTAGGACCGGCAAACCCGCTGACGCTACATCTTCCACGCCGGCTTCATCGTTGGGTTCTTCCAACTCATATGACGGTGATGATACCCGACGCTTCTTTCGAGAATGGAGGGCGGCCGAGGACTGCTATTCCGAGGTGATTCGGAACAACGGCCAACTGGAGATTCGTCTAGGAGTCCTCCAGTCTGCTCTTAATGCGGCGGAGGAGGAGACCAACGCCGTTCGAGTGCGGCTGGTTGAGTCTGACGCTGTGGTAGCAGGTAAGATGAGCTATATGAATGTTTCCATTCTGGTTTCTGTTGCCTTTGTCTTGATATTATTCTACAATTGCCAGCTCAAACGGTGCAACTAGAATCTCTTCAATCGGCGGCAAATGCGGCCATGGATGCTATCAATGCGAGGGGGTCCCCATTGACGCTCGTCTCTGAGACATCCCGGTCTGTGTCTAGGAAATTGCTCTTCATGGTGTTCGTCATGGCGCATCGGTGGCGCTCACTGTGGCACAGGTCCAAACTGGGCATGATCTCCATGCCATGGAGGTTGGCTTCCCGATTGGCGATGGCCCTGAGGGACATGAAGATTTGATAGAAGATTTCACCGCAATGGCAGAGGCCATCGTGGACATCACACCCACTCTGGAGGTGGTGAACAAGGTCTTCGATTAGTTTGTGTTTAGGATAAACCGATGAATGAAGACTCATGTTCCTTTACAATTGTGCTTCAATGTGACATCCTTGCATATGACTATTTTTGCTTTTTGTTTTTGCTCTGTAGGCGATACATATCGTATCGGCTTTTACTGTCTTTGAAGATTTTTACTTTTTTGACCTAGAGGCGATACCCTCCTAGTATCGGCTATTGGATCCGATGACTAAACGAATCGGCTATCAAGTATTGATCGAATGTTAAGATGACATCTCTTCAGATATTTCTTGCTGCAGAACTTTTTATGCCAAAGGTCAAACAATCGATCATCCTAGGTCAAGCATCCTGCTAAGCTAAATAGAACTTTCTCCAATAGATTTATCAACTCCGAACTGCGCCTATGATTCGACTTAGAACTCACATACGTGGGCCCAAACCCATCCTTAAAATCAATACTTATTTTTCCTTAATTTAATGGCCGACGCGAAGCCACGATCATTGATCAAAACAAACTTTCAGAGCCGGCCGCTTGAACCGGCTGTTGGCCTTCATTATTAATCATGATGAAGCCTCCTTCCCATGTTTTGCCAAAAAGGCATTTGAAGTCTCCTAACTACCAAAACACTAGATCGGCTGTTGCAATACTCACAGACTCATCAACGTGAACCATTTCGATATCATCTCCATGCCATTGAATCAAACACTGATGCATGGTCGATGGCACACAATAGTTTGCATGAATCCAGTCGCGACCGAGGAGTAAACTGTATGATCCTTTCCCATCAATGACAAAGGACGTGGTGAGCAGAGTTTTACTCCCGATTGTCAGTTCAACATTTATTGCCCCCCGAGTCTTGGATGTATTTCCTCCGAAGTCTCTAAGCATCATGTCGGTCTCAAGCAGATCTCCTGGTCCCTTGCCAAGTTTACGAAAAGTTGTGTAAGGCATAAGATTGACAGAAGCACCTCCATCCACCAACATCTTGTTCATTGGCTTCCCATCAACAAAACCTTTCATACATAAAGCCTTTAAGTGCCGATGCTTGACTGGCTTATCAAATATTGCTTGTTGCACAACCGTTAACTTGGCAACTGCCTCTTCATACTCTGATTCATCGAAGTCTGAATAAACTTCCTAATCTGCCGGAGCTCTGAATTCTGATTGTAATAGAAAAGCCATTTGGATATTAGTCGATGGTTGCTTCTTATCAACTATTTGCTTGGTACGCCACACTTGAGTTTTATCGGATGGCTGAGCCTGTTCTATCTCCTTATTCCTTAGGTGTTGCACTCTTCTCTTCTGGCTCCTTGTTAAACCTTCGGGGCACCATTGGCCTTCCTGCCAAACATGTTCCCTCTGGTTGCTTCCTTCTTCATGATCAGCCCAGTCTTAGTCAACAACTCTAGAATCAGTCCGAAAAGTATTTAATATGCAATATAAAGTAACGATACTTCTACTTCATGTAATCATTCAAAATTTGACCACATAGAATCTACCAACAGTTTAAGCATACCAAATACATTTAAGATCATATAATGGTGAAGCCCAAACTATTCATTTAATTGCCTTTATTATTTTATTTATATATCTAGGTTAAATAATAAACATATATCAGATATACTTAATAAATTCTCAAAAATTTACAGTGCCTTACTAATGCTATTAAAGGACTACTATTAAAATTTCATGTCATTTTACTAAGTAGAACATCCTATACAAAAATGACAAGGAAGCAAGGCGTGAAATAGCATAAATGGAAAATCCTATTGAAAAGTGTCAAGCAACAGATTTCCTATTTTTATTAACATCCATATGGTACTAGGATTACCTCCAACAAATTTCATGAATTTTGGACTCCTAAATAATTTATAAAAAATCATGCAAGGATTGAGTATTCATCAAAGAAAAATCTATATCTATAAATCTACCCATACACTGGTCCTCAAATTTTTACCAGAGTTCATATATGACAAGAATACCTTACCACAAAAATTTCATAATTTTTGGAGCACAGGAACTCTAGATATAAAATAAACAAATTTGAATGCATTCAAAAGCACATTTCAAATCCCTATTTAAATCTCCAAAACTTTCTACTCTAAATGTTCAAAACATATTTTTCCTAAATACTACACTTCCTAAGGAACATTACAAAATTTATTTCACAAATTTAGGAGCTACCAAACTAAAGATACAAAAATAACAAAACACATGAAATTAGGATTTAAATCTGTAAAAACTGAACTAGCTTTCTAATACCAGTCACTGGCAACTAGGGCCCACTAGTCAGCCGGGCCCACTTGTCATCGACTGAAAACAGGGGAGACGATGCCGTTCGACGCGGCACCGCCCTAGCTCATCGCCAGTGAACTTGCCGGCGGTAGCGACTACACCTACAGGGTCTACTCATTCACCCGCACCCGGTGGTGGCCTTCGCATGGATGGAAGGAGCACTGGCACTTCACCGCCGACCATGGCGGACGGGTGTGATGGCACAACGGGGCGAAACAAACGGCAAAACGCCGGTGACGACCTTGGTGGCTTCGATCTAAAGCTCGGACGAGCACCAAAGATACTACGGGCGGACCTAGCGCGCGCCTATCGCGTGGGATGGTAGACTACAACGGCGTGGCCACGACGACGAACACAATGGGCGAACTCCGGCAAGAGCGTGTGCGTCGGTCTGCGGCTTACCAAGCTAGAACAATGGGCAATGGAGGACGCGTCTAGAGTTGCTTGGGGTGACGGTGGTGTTTATTGCGGTGGCGGGTGAGTTGGCATGACGGCGGCGTGCTTGCTCGGCTACAATGGCGGAGAGCGGCGCTGCGGTGTCGCGAACGGCGAAGGAGGAGCGGGAAAGTGAAACTGAGGGCGCAGACGGGAGCGGGCGGGTGCTGGTGTGATAATGCCACGCTCAGGCGCGTCGTGGTCGGCGCGGTCAGGGCACTGGCGACGCGCGGCCATGGCGACCTCCATGCGGCGCGCGGTGTCTGAAACCGGTCGGCCACTGTGCCGGTCGATTCAGATAGTTCAGACGCGAATGGAGCAGCCTGACAGCGCATTTTCAAGTCGATATTACTGCAAAATCGTGGCTCCTTCATGCAAATTCCCTACATGAGTTTTGTAGACCAAGGTACCAGCTACAACTCTTATTCAAAGATCGAGCTCTAATTCGCAACAGCTAGGGAGAAAATTCGGTCCAAAGTGGAGCCTGCCAACTGCCATTGTAAAAAGAACTTAGAAAAATTTGTTAAGTGTTGAAGTTTGATTTTTCTGATTTTTGTGATCCAATTTCACACACGTTATGAGCTGAAACAGTCAAAGACTCAAAAATCAAAGTTGTTCCTTATGTCAAACACTACAACATTGCTTTAGTGATCTCCTCCATGCAAGTTCTCTAGCACCTAGTTCCAAGTTGGTCAAACATGTCACATTTGAAAGATGAAACACATCAAAGCATGGCTTAATGACCAAACTAGCCCTAGCCCCAAATACCAAAGTTGTTCATGATGATACTCAAACATGTTTAAGCAATTTGCAGGGTCATTTAAACATTTCAAGTAGTAGTCACTCATAGAGCTATTTAAAGTAATCACATGAAATATGCCTTAAAGACTTGACCATGGAAAATGACATTCATGATCCATGTTCCATTTGTGAACCTAAGCATTGCCAAAATATTTTGGTGACTCAAATCTACCAAGTACATGTTCACAGTCATGATCATTTGCATATGTACAAAGAAACATGCAATAACAAGCAACGTTGCATATGTTTCAATTCAATGTTCCAATTGTAAATGCTTGTTTATGGATGCGTGATGATCATGCTCATGTTATGCAAGTCAAGTTATACAAGGCTAACACCCGAGGTGTTACAGCCCCTCCCCCTTATAAAAATCTCATCCCGAGATTTGCAAGACCTACCATTCTTGGAAAAAGGCGGGATAAACTTCTCGTAGATAATCTTCTCTTTCCCACATAGCATCTTGTTCACTATGATTGTTCCACACCACCTTATAGAACTTAATAATCTTACTCCTTGTTACTCTCTCCATCTCTTCTAATACTCGAATTGGCTTTTCTTCATAGGTCAAATCCGATTGAAGCTGCACGTTGGTGGGTGCAATAGCTTCTTCCGGTACTCGAAGACATTTCTTTAGCTGAGAAACATGGAACACATCAAAGATTGCACTCATCTCTGGTGGAAGTTGTAACTTATACGCAACCTTCCCTTTTCATTCCAAAATTTTGTATGGCCCTACATATCTGGGTGAAAGCTTCTTTTTCATCCCAAATCTTTTCACACCTTTCATGGGTGATACTCTCAAGTATACATAGTCACCCACTTCAAAAGTTAGTGGTCTTCTTCTTCTGTCGGCATAACTCTTCTGTCTTGATTGAGCTGCCTTCATATGTTGTTGGATGATACGTACTTGCTCTTCGGCTTCATTTACAAAATCAATACCAAAGTACCTCCTTTCACCGGGCTCAATCCAATTCAATGGAGTTCTGCACTTTCTGCCATACAAGGCTTCAAATGGAGCCATTTTGATACTCGCTTGATAACTGTTGTTATAGGAGAATTCAGCTAAAGGTAACCATTTCTCCCATGAACCTTTTGAAGATATAACACAAGCTCTAAGTAAATCTTCTAGGATTTGGTTCACTCACTCTGTCTGTCCTGAAGTTTGCGGATGATAAGCTGAACTTCTGATTAGCTTGGTTCCCAAAGCCTGGTGTAAGTGCTCCCAGAAATGAGCTATGAACTGTGGTCCTCAATCTGAGATTATGGTCCTGGGTACTCCATGTAGTCTCACGATCTAGGAAACATATAACTCAGAGTATTTCCCCACGTGATATGTGGTGTGAACTGGTACAAAATGTGCTGACTTGGTGAGATGATCAACAATAACCCATATTGAATCATGACCTTGTGGCGTCGTTGGAAGGCCTGTGATAAAATCCATGCTGATTTCCTCCCATTTCCATCCTAGAATAGGCAATGGCTGAAGTAATCCAGCAGTTTTCATATGGATAGCTTTTACTCTACTGCAGTTATCACACCTAGCAACATAGGCTGCGATCTCTTTCTTCATCTTAGTGCACCAAAAATGGGTTCTTAAATCTTGATACATTTTACTACTACCCGGATGGATAGACAATTTGGATGAGTGAGCTTCTTCTAAAATTTGATTCCTTAGCTCACGGTCTTTTGGTACCACTAACTGGTCCTCAAACCATAATACACCTCTTTCGTCCAATCTAAAATGTTTGGTTTCTTGCTCTTGCATTTTTTTCTTGATGTGACTTATTCCTACATCTGTCTGCTATAGCTCTATGATTTTGCCCTCAAGTGAACAACTGATTGTGATATTGTGTAGTACAGCAGGATGTAACAAGTTGAATCCATCTTCCAATAATGCTTCCACAGTGTTGCAATGGGACTTCCGACTAAGTGCATCAGCTACTACATTTGCTTTACCCGGATGGTAATGCACTTCCAAATTGTAGTCCTTAATCAATTCTAACCATCTTCGTTGTCTCATGTTCAGCTTTGGCTGGGTAAAGATATACTTGAGACTTTTGTGGTCAGTATAGATATGACATACATTGCCCAACAAGTAATGTCTCCATATCTTTAATGCATGAACAACGGCTGCAAGTTCCAAATCATGTGTAGGGTAGTTGACTTCATGTTTTCTCAATTGCCGAGAGGCATATGCAATTACTCTCCCTTCTTGCATAAGCACACATCCCAAACCTATTCCTGATGCATCACAAAATACATCAAAAGGCTTTTCAATGTCTGGTTGTGCTAACACAGGTGCTATAGTCAACAAAGTTTTGAGGGTGTGAAAAGCTGTTTCACATTCTGGTGTCCATTTGTACTTCTCATCTTTCTGAAGTAGTCTGGTCATAGGCTTAGCTATCTTTGAGAAATCTGGAATAAACCGACGATAGTATCCTGCTAACCCTAGAAAACTCCGAACTTCATGAACCGAAGTTGGGGCTTTCCAATCCATGACCTCTTGTACTTTGGATGGATCTACTGAGATTCCATCTCTTGATAAAATGTGACCTAAGAAAGGCACTTTGCTCATCCAAAATTCACATTTGCTAAACTTGGCATATAGCTTATGCTCCCTCAGTCTGGATAGGACAATCCTCAGATGTTCTTCATGATCGGTCTCATTTTCTGAATAAATCAATATATCATCGATAAACACAACCACGAACTTGTCAAGTTCGGGCATGAATACCGAGTTCATCAGGTACATGAAATAGGCTGGAGCATTTGTTAGTCCGAAAGACATAACCAAATACTCATATAAGCCGTACCTGGTAGAGAAAGCAGTTTTAGGTATATCCTCCAGTCTGATCTTTATCTGATGGTAACCTGATCTCAAATCAATTTTGGAGAATACCTTTGCCTTCGCTAACTGATCGAACAAGATGTCGATGCAGGGCAATGGATATTTGTTTTTGATGGTCACAGCATTGAGTGGTCTGTAATCTACACACATTCTCAGTGACTTATCCTTCTTTTTCACAAACAAGGCTGGACATCCCCATGGAGATGAGCTAGGTTGGATAAGACCCTTGTCTAATAGATCTTGTAATTGAACTTTAAGTCCCGCTAACTCATTGGGTGGCATTCTATAGGGCCTTCTTGAAATGGGTGCTGTACCTGCCAATAACTCAATCTTGAATTCCACCTCCCTATCAGGTGGTAAGCCTGGTAACTCCTCTAGAAATACATCCAAAAACTCACAAACTACGGGGATATCACTAAGTGTGGTGGCTTGGATAGCACAAGCTAAATGTTGGGGTTCGAAATCGCGGGAGAGTGGTACTAGAAAAGCATTCCCTCCCGTGGGTTCTCTCAACATGATAGTATGGGTGCTAGTGTCAATAAGAACACCATGATCCTTCATCCAATTCATGCCTAAGATTACACTTATTGACAACCCGGGCAATATTATCAAATCCGTGGTGTACTCCCTCCCTTGTATCACGATGAGTACATTTTTTACTATCTTTTTGGTAGTAACAGTACCCCCTGCTGAACTTATGTTAAAACCCCCTTTGTTTACTTCAATTATTTCTTGACCATGTCTAGATGCAAATGCTTGACTCATAAATGAATGAGAAGCTCCCGAATCAAATAAAACAACAGCAGGATACTTGTTGACAAGAAACATACCAGCCGTGACAACTTCTCCAGCGGGCACTTCCTCCACAGTGGTATAATGCACTTGTCCTTGATGTGCCCTGGCATTCACCTGCCTCTGATTGTTCTGATTTGGGTTGCCATTCCTCTTGGGGTGGGGGCATTCCTTGGACCAATGACCTAGTTGGTTGCAGTTGAAACATGGTTGATTACTTCTGAATCCGGTGGAGCTGTCCTGATTGCCATTTCCTTTCGGTAAGGCAATAGTGAACGCCTTACGGAATGGTTTCTGTGGCCTGTTATTCTGAGCTTTCGGTGGTGGAGGCCTAAACTTGGGTGCAGGTGGACGAAATTGTGGCCTAGCTATGATAGGCTCTTTTGACTGGAAGGATTCGGATGCACCGGCCTCATATGTCCTCTTGCGACCCTTAGCAACTGCATGCATGTTGTTGTGGTTTTCTTGGGTCAAGGCATCACTAATAAACTCATTGTACGTGGCACACCTAGAATTTGCCATAGTCTTCATCAGTTTAGTACCCAAACCTCGCTTGAAACTCTCTATCTTTTTCTCCTTGGTATCCACAAAACCTGGAGCATATCTGGACAAGTTGTTGAATGCGTGCATATATTCAGTGAGTGACTTTGTTCCTTGAGTGAGCCTCATAAATTCGGCTGCTTTCATGCGCATCAGGCCCGGGGGAATATGGTGTCCCCTAAAAGCCAGCTTAAACTGTTCCCAGGTCACTCGCGCATTAGCAGGCAGAGACGACAGGAAGTGTGTCCACCAGATCCCTGCTGGTCCTTGCAATTGATGAGAAGCATACTCTGCTTTCAGATGCTCCGTGACCCTCAACAGACGGAATTTCTGCTCAATGGTATTCAACCACTCATCGGCCTGCAGTGGTTCCTCAGCCACCTTGAAGATCGGAGGCTTCGTGTCCAGAAACTCCTTGAATGTACTGTGCTGATTTGGCTCGGCCCCTGGTTGCTGTGGGTGGCCACGAGCGGTGTTTTGCGCGATAAGGCGCAAAGCTTCTTCCATTGTCCTTTGGCTCCCCAAGAACTGAGCAAAGAACTCCTGAGCAGACGGCAGCGGCGGTGGTGGTAAGTCATCACCATTGCCATCGTGGATCGCTACCACCAAAGACGGTGGTAGTGCGTCATCTGTGAAGTTGCAACAATAAGCGATTATTGGTTGATGTCAAGAGATTGCAGATGAATCATAATCATGCCAAACTGAAATTACTAGAGAAATTCTCAAATTCACAATAAAAACAGAGGCATAACCATTCATTCTCGCAACATGGCATCCCCAATTTGACCACTTATCGCGCTCATAACGCATGCAAATTTAAATCGTGATCACCAACAAGGAACGGAATTGCATTGATGTTCAACCAAAGGTGCACTTAATCAACATTACATGATAGTCTGGTTACTAATGCCAACTTCGAACTACAGGTCCATTACATGAATAAAGGTGATACATTAGTCCTTCCACTAAGTGCTAAGCGATCTAATCCTTATCATGATCACTATCGAGGTCAGACGCAAGATCATCTCCTTCCTCAGGTTCTACTTCTTCTTCAGGCTCCACTTCTTCTTCTCCTTCCTCGTACCCTTCTAGATCCATTTCTGCGGCTCCAGGTGGGACATAAGGGTGGAGCTGATTGTTCAGTAGATGAACCTCTTCATGTAGATTATTGTTGTATTCTTCTGCATTGGCCAGCTGCTGTCCTAGCTCAAACTGTCGAGCTCTCAGGACATCTTCCCTAGACCAAGCTGCATTTCGCTGGTGAGTTAACCGAGTCATCTCTTCAGTGAGCCTTTCAATCTCGGCGTCGTGCTCCCTCTGAAGCTGACGTCGATCCTCGCGGGCATGACCAAGAGCACCAGACACACGTCTGAGGCTACCTTCAACTCCATCCAACACTCTCATCATTGCGAACATGGCGCTCATGGCAGGGTTATCACTGTTCTGCCCTTCTGCTGCACCAATCTCCAAAGATCTTCCTCTTGCCTACTACCATGAGTCAGTGGAGGGGTTACCCCTCGGAAAGACTCCAACCAAAGCGGCTGCCAGCTCCTGAGGAAAACGATCCATGATGTCCCTCAGGATCCCAAAGGATGCCCTGCCAGCTGCTTCTTCAGCAGTCCTGCCAGTTGACTCATAACACCAGCCTGTCATCTCAGAATCGTCACCTCGGGGACGAACAATGGCCTCCACAGTAACTAAGAGACCTTCCCCCAACTGCTCATTCGCCCAGAAGTAGCGGGGCTCCATTCCATCAGGATAGCCGACATAGCTGAGCACCCTCCACAATAGTGTAGGCATCCCAAACTCTCCAAGAAACATGTGACGTTGACGGGTACGTGGAGCAAGCTGACGGCGGGGAGCTCTGCCTCCGGTGGACTTGCGAGCGGTCTGCTTTGTGCGTGCCATCTGCACCATTAACATGTACCCCTTGGTGAGACAATGCCATAATGGATAAGAGTTACATAACCGAGTAAGAATTTTATAAGGGAAGGAACAATGTAGTTATGTGAATAGTAATTTAACATGATGCATGCTCGTGCCGTACGTCCTCACAAACTTAGGAAAAATTTGTTTCTAACGGTAGACATGGTGGCATACATACGTTCTCTCATAAATATCGTAACTAGTCGAGCTACACGTTTCGTTGTTAGTGTACCTGCATAAAATTTCATCTCAGCCCTAAACCCATAATGAAATATGCGTAATGTAATTGTAAATACTTCCATATATGTATACCCGTACATATACTTCCGTATCAATCTACCCGACAATAATTTAAACCCACAATTAAATACGTACCATATACACATGCAAGCATGCATACATAGCCGTACCAAAGCTACTCTTCCCGACCGCATGCTCACATCTTGCGGTCATACACTCATCTTACCTTGGCATAGAGGCATTTGATCCATACATTACCATTCAAGTGAATGGCATCCATACAATAGCACGCCGTATGGACGACAAAGTAAAAACCCCCATGTTAGTACTTAAATAGCCACCTAATAGTCCTTAATTTGGGCATAAGGAAAGTGATCATTGGCACACTTTAGATTTCAAATACCTATTATATAACTATTAGTTGCTAGAGAAGGGTTTTCGGAAAACAAAAACTTTTGTTTTAAATACACTTGTGACAATTAACGTTGAGTCTTGATCTGATGCCAGCTGTCGCAGAACCGACCAATTTATAAGAATACAAGTACAATGGCAATCCGCAAGCGGTCGCCTTTGCCATACTTGAACCCATATAAACCCGGTAGTCCGTCGAGTACCACGACGGGTCTTGATAAACGATTTACAACAACCAAGATCGTCTGAGATTCAACATACATGCCACATATTACATAAAGTTCACATATACTTTTCATCATCGTAGTACTGAATAAAAGTTATTACAAACCGAGTTTGATAAATAAAGCGGAAGCAAATAAGTTCAAGATAAAGTTTCCAACATAGTTTGATACAATGCCAAGCTAGATCACGGTCCACAAAAGCAAGGATAGGAATTACTAAAGAAGCACGCCTTAAGGCTTACTCCTCATCCACAATGGGATAGAAGCAACTCTTGCAATAACCATGAAACACAATTGCCATCTCGCAACAATGGGAAAATAAACCCCGAGTACGAGAAGGTACTCACTAGACTTACCCGTCATGAACCAGAAATAAAATTACTCCAAGGATTATGCGAGGCTGTATAAGTGGACATAACTTGACAACATTTTGTGAAAAAGGCAACTGATCTGTTGTATAATTATGATTCCTTTACCAAGTTAATTATAACTATCCATTTCTAGATTAGCAACTATCCTATGCCAAACATGTGGGTATATCATTTAGAAGCATACAATAGTAACCATAGCAGGTATTGTAATTCCATTTTCATCCTAACCATCATGTTCCATAACACGCTTACTACGATGTTGGAGCTAGCCAAGTTTCTCACTATCCGGGAGAGACGGCGATTCAATCGATTTCAACCACCGGGAATTTATTCCTAACACAAACCCAGTCTACCAAATACGATAGCCTTAGGTCACCTTTTGATACCACTCGGTACACATTTCGTGGGTCCGTGCTGCACCGCACATGTCTGGAACACCAGATGCCGGGATGCTCAGGCCAAGCCTCGCCCTTGGGCTCGATCGATCGTTCCCGGAAGGAGCGCTGTAACGATTCTCGGCCTGAGTTGAATTACTCGGCTTCGCGGTCGGAACGAGTTATCCGGCCAGCTAAGTGAGAGGCATGCGTTCAATCTTGTCAGAAGTTCCAACAACGGTATGGTCCTTGATCGACACAGACGGGGATAGATCCACACCCAAGACCTCCATGTCTTGTTGCTTCTCTATCGACATCCCGCCCGGTCTCCATTTATATTAACCATGGTTCTTTTCCACGATAGCAATTATAACCAATCGTGCTCCGGTATCCACCTATATCTCACAGGTGACCGGAAATCACCTGACTTCTACCGGTCTAAGCATGGCTAAGCATATATTCGATCCTGGACCTATACCGGTTAAAGGTGTAATATCTGGACAAGGAATGTACATGCATCAAGTGGTTTCATTCAACTCTTATAACCTAATGCATCAATCATAAGTACGTAGGTAAACATTTGTAAATTACTGGGAGACTTATAATGCTCCGGGGCTTACCTCGCAGGAAGGAAGTAGGGCGGTGGTCAGGACACTCTGGAAGCTCTTCAGGGTTCTGCTCCACGCCTTCGGGAGCTGCGGCTTGCGGATCCTCCTGCTGGTTCCCTTCCTCTGCTTCTTCGAATTCCAGCAATGTGATCTCTTCCTCCGATCCTAGATTCATGAGTATGGCATAAGTATTACGAATGCATAAATGTTAACAAGTGCATCATATTTATTGAGTAGGTGCATATCTCTTCTTGATTATTACTTAATTACTCCTACAATGCATCGACCATGCCACAAACAGTAGCTACTCGTTTCACTCATAACTAGAGTTCTACTAATCCAAAAATAGTGATCCTGGACTTTCTGGAAAGCTTATCAAATTCTCTACAACTTTGTTATTAACCATTTTTATAGTCCACATCAGTTTCAACATGCAACTCATCGAACTCTAGAATTAGTCCGGAAACTATTTAATATGCAATATAAAGTAACGATACTTCTACTTCATGTAATCATTCAAAATTTGACCACATAGAATCTACCAACAGTTTAAGCATACCAAATACATTTAAGATCATATAATGGTGAAGCCCAAACTATTCATTTAATTGCCTTTATTATTTTATTTATATATCTAGGTTAAATAATAAACATATATCAGATATACTTAATAAATTCTCAAAAATTTACAGTGCCTTACTAATGCTATTAAAGGACTACTATTAAAATTTCATGTCATTTTACTAAGTAGAACATCCTATACAAAAATGACAAGGAAGCAAGGCGTGAAATAGCATAAATGGAAAATCCTATTGAAAAGTGTCAAGCAACAGATTTCCTATTTTTCTTAACATCCATATGGTACTAGGATTACCTCCAACAAATTTCATGAATTTTGGACTCCTAAATAATTTATAAAAAATCATGCAAGGATTGACTATTCATCAAAGAAAAATCTATATCTATAAATCTACCCATACACTGGTCCTCAAATTTTTACCAAAGTTCATATATGACAAGAATAGCTTACCACAAAAATTTCATAATTTTTGGAGCACAGGAACTCTAGATATAAAATAAACAAATTTGAATGCATTCAAAAGCACATTTCAAATCCCTATTTAAATCTCCAAAACTTTCTACTGTAAATGTTCAAAACATATTTTTCCTAAATACTACACTTCCTAAGGAACACTACAAAATTTATTTCACAAATTTAGGAGCTACCAAACTAAAGATACAAAAATAACAAAACACATGAAATCAGGATTTAAATCTGTAAAAACTGAACTAGCTTTCTAATACCAGTCACTGGCAACTAGGGCCCACTAGTCAGCCGGGCCCACTTGTCATCGACTGAAAACAGGGGAGACGATGCCGTTCGACGCGGCACCGCCCTAGCTCATCGCCGGTGAACTTGCCGGCGGTAGCGACTACACCTACAGGGTCTACTCATTCACCCGCACCCGGTGGTGGCCTTCGCATGGATGGAAGGAGCACCGAAGCACTTCACCGCCGACCATGGCGGACGGCTGTGATGGCACGGCGGGGCGGAACAACGGCAAAACGCCGGTGACGACCTTGGTGGCTCGATCTAAAGCTCGGACGAGCACCAGTATACTACGGCGGACCTAGCGCATCAGCTATCGCGTGGGATGGTAGACTACAATGGCGTGGCCACGACGACGAAACACGGCGGCGAACTCCGGCAAGAGCGTGTGCGTCGCTGTGGCTTACCAAGCTAGAACAGCGGGCAATGGGGGACGTCTGGAGTTGCTGGGGTGATGGTGGTGCTGTTGCGGTGGCGGGTGAGCTGGGCGACGGCGAGGTGCTCGGCTACAATGGCGGAGAGTGGCGCTGCGGGTGCTGCGGACGGCGAAGGAGGCGCGGAAAAGTGAAACTGAGGGCGCGGACGGGAGCGGGCGGGTGCTGGCGTGATAATGCCGCGCTCAGGCGCGTCGTGGCCGGCGCGGTCTGGGCACTGGCGACGCATGGCCATGGCGACCTCCACGCGGCCCGCGGTGTCTGAAACCGGTCGGCCACTGTGCCGGTCGATTCAGATAGTTCAGACGCGAATGGAGCAGCCTGACAGCGCATTTTCAAGTCGATATTACTGCAAAACCGTGGCTCCTTCGTGCAAATGCCCAACATGAGTTTTGTAGACCAAGGTACCAGCTACAACTCTTATTCAAAGATCGAGCTCTAATTCGCAACAGCTAGGGAGAAAATTTGGTCCAAAGTGGAGCCTGCCAAATGCCATTGTAAAAAGAACTTAGAAAAATTTGTTAAGTGTTGAAGTTTGATTTTTCTGATTTTTGTGATCCAATTTCACACACGTTAGGAGCTGAAACAGTCAAAGACTCAAAAATCAAAGTTGTTCCTTATGTCAAACACTACAACATTGCTTTAGTGATCTCCTCCATGCAAGGTCTCTAGCACCTAGTTCCAAGTTGGTCAAACATGTCACATTTGCAAGATGAAACACATCAAAGCATGGCTTAATGACCAAACTAGCCCTAGCCCCAAATACCAAAGTTGTTCATGATGATACTCTAAACATGTTTAAGCAATTTGCAGGGTCATTTAAACATTTCATGTAGTAGTCACTCATAGAGCTATTTAAAGTAATCACATGAAATATGCCTTAAAGACTTGACCATGGAAAATGACATTCATGATCCATGTTCCATTTGTGAACCTAAGCATTGCCAAAATATTTTGGTGACTCAAATCTACCAACTACATGTTCACAGTCATGATCATTTGCATATGTATAAAGAAACATGCAATAACAAGCAACGTTGCATATGTTTCAATTCAATGTTCCAATTGTAAATGCTTGTTTATGGATGCGTGATGATCATGCTCATGTTATGCAAGTCAAGTTATACAAGGCTAACACCCGAGGTGTTACAAGTGGGGTGTGAGGTAGAATCACACAGGCCATACTTGAATTAGATAAGAGTCAATAACTAGCCTATACCAGAGTCGCAGTAGGGGTCGACCGGATCGATGCAGCCATACGAATAGAGGTATAAACCATGATGGTACTTACAGACAAGAAGTGGAGGTTGACCGGATCGATGCAGCCGTACTTGCTGAAGAACTCGTCGAGATCTACTCTACTCCTACTCCTAAGGGGTGGCCAGAGCTGAAAAAAGTAATTGACTTGTATTTGATTGATTGTTGATTTTACAATAGCCGGGGTTTGGTATTTATACCCAGAGCCTAAAAACGAACCTTACTCAAGTACGACTGAATACAATCTTTGGCATAAAATGAAAACATTCCTAATTTAAGATAACTTGGACTCTAATCTTTCCCTTTTTGTAGAGTCCAACATGTCTCGTCCCAGCGCCGATTATAGCCTCTGTCGTTATCTGCTGGCGTTATTTGAAGAAAGCCAATTCTAGTGCTGCGTCCGAATCAGCTGGTTTTGACCCATATGCAATTGATCCCTTGCTGACATGATTTTGGGAGCTCTCGAGCTTCTGAGATCCTTCTTCCAAATTCTGGTGTAAACAATTACACTGGCCTCAACAAAGCGTGTCCAAAGGATCACTTTCCTCTACCGCGCATAGACCAGATAGTCGACTCTACCTCGGGTTGCGAGATCCTCTCCTTTCTGGATGCCTACGCGGGCTATCACCAGATTGCGATGAAAGAGTCTGATCAGCTCGCAACCTCATTCATCACCCCATTTGGTTTCATACTGCTATGTAACCATGCCATTCGGCTTGAAGAACGCTGGCACCACCTACCAAAGGTGCATGCAGCAATGCTTTACCGACCAAATTGACCCGCTCGATCAGCCTGACCAAATCGAGCGGCCAAGGCCAACGATCGCCATCTATGTTGATGACATAGTGGTCAAGACAACTCAAGCCTGTGACCTGATCGCAAACTTGGCCACAACGTTCATGAACCTCCGAAGGTTTAACATCAGGTTGAATCCCAAAAAATGTGTTTTTGGGGTTCCAAAGGGGAAGCTGCTAGGACACATTGTGTCCGAGCGCGGCATCAAGGCTAACCCCAAAAAAATCACGGCCATCTCCAACATGGGTCCCATACGCAACGTCAAGGGCGTGCAAAGGCTCACCGGCTGTCTGGCTGCCCTAAGTCGATTCATCTCCTGGCTCAGCGAACAGGGGATGCCACTCTACAAGCTCCTCAAAAAAGACAAACACTTTTGTCTAGACTGAGGAAGCCCAGCAGTCCCTGGAGAGCCTCAAAGCATCCTTGATGTAAGTCCCGATCCTCGTCGCTCCCGAACGAGGGGAACCCCTTCTCTACATCGCGGCCAGCAACCATGTGATAAGCGCCGCGCTGGTTGTCGAAAGGGAGGAGCCGGGACACCAACTTAAGGTCCAACGGCCCATATACTTTGTCGGTGAAGTACACACCAACCCCAAGGTCCGGTACCCCCAGGTGCAGAAACTCCAATACGCCATGCTAATGGCAACCCGGAACCTCCTGCACTACTTCACCGACGACGAAGTCACGGTCGTCACTTCATACCCACTCGGGGACATCATCCACAATCGCGATGCCGCGGGACGGATCTCTAAGTGGGCACTCGAACTCATGGGCCATGACATGAGGTACATCCCTCGTACTAACATTAAATCTCAGGCTCTCGCAGATTTTGTCACCAAATGGATAGAGGTACAGCTACCGACCCCGGACATCACCCACGAGTACTAGACGATGTACTTTGATGGGTCCGTAATGGCGCCCAGCTCGAGGGCTGGAGTGGTTCTAATCTCCCCAGACGGAAGTAGGCTCCGCTACGCCATCCACCTCCACTTTTTAGCCTCAAACAACACCACGGAATATGAGGCCCTTATCAATGGACTACGCATCGCCATTGAGCTCAGTGCTACGCGAGTCTACGTTCGTGGTGACTCGGAACTGGTCGTTGATCAGGTCATGAAGGAGTCGTCCTACAAAAGCCCCCTCATGACAGCATACTGCCAAGAGGTGCGCAAGCTCGAGGACAAATTCTAGGGGATCGAGCTACATCACGTCCCTCGAAGGGACAACGAGGCTGCCAATTTCCTTGCAAAATTGGCCACCAAGCAGGATCCATCCCTGAGCGGGGTCTTCATCAATGACTTCCACGAGCCATCCGGCTGTGTCCTAGAACGTCCGATCCAGACACACCTCGACGCCCAGCTGGTGGTCGAGGGCTCTGACCCCAACGCCAAGCCAACGCTTGGGGGCTTCGATCCTAGTACCTCTATGACGACATCACTCGCGAACATCGCCGTCTTGGCACTCGATCAAACTAACTGGTGAGTGCCGCTACTTGCCTACCTCCTCGAGGAGTTCCTCCCACCCAAAAGGACTGAAGCCTGATGGATCGCTCGACGTGCCAAGACCTTCGTCGCGCTCGGTGACAAGCTCTACAAACGGAGTCCATCACGGGTACTCATGAAGTGTATCCCCACCAACCAGGGGAGGCATCTCCTCCTCGAGGTCCATGCCGAGATTTGTGGACATCACGCGGCCCCAAGGTCGTTGGTCAGAAAAGCCTTTTGCCAAGGTTTTTACTGGCCCACCGCGCTACGAGATGCAGAGGAGGTCATCCATAGGTGTAAAGGATGCCAGTTCTACGCTTGGCAAACCCATTTGCCGGCACAGGAGCTCTAAATCATCCCCATCACCTAGCCATTCATGGTCTGGGGCCTTGGCATGGTGGGACCCCTCAAAAAGGGCACAGGTGGTTTCACTCACCTACTCGTAGCAGTCGATAAGTTCACCAAGTGGATAGAGGCCAAGCCCATCACCAACATCCGCTCGGAGGAGGCAGTCAAGTTCTTCCTCAACATCATCTACCGGTTCGCATTCCTAACTGTATCAACACTGACCATGGGACTAACTTCACCAGAAAGAAGTTCCTATACTTCAATGATGGATACGGCATTAGGATCGACTGGGCTTCGGTCGGACATCCATGAACTAATGATCAGGTCGAACGTGCCAATGGCATGGTCCTCCAAGGACTTAAGTCATGCATCTTCGACCTACTCAACAAGTATGCCGCCGATGGGTTGCAGAGGTCCCGACGATCCTCTGGAGCCTAAGAACGACCCCAAACCGATCCACATGGTTCACACCCTTCTTCCTGGCCTATGGAGCTAAGGCAGTATTGCCCTTCGACCTCAACCATGACGCCCTAAGAGTGAAGGCTTTCGACCGCGACTGAGCCATGAAGGCTCAACAAGACGCAGCCGACCTGCTCGAAGAGGCCCACGAGACGACCATCATCTGCTTCGCTCGCTACTAATAAACCCTCTGTAGGTACCACAAAAGGAAGATCAAAGGGAGAATACTTGAAGTCGGCGATCTCATACTCCGGAGGACCCAATCGACGAAGGAAAAACACAAGCTCTCTCCACCATGGGAAGGGCCCTATACGGTGACCGAAGTAATCTGATTGGGCGCCTACCGACTAGAGGACAACAATGGCAATGTTCTCACCAACACTTAGAACATTGAACAACTACGTTATTTTTCCCCTAAATTTGGTCTAACCGCTTTTTTAACACATGCTCCTGTAAGAAGCCCTAGCCCGAACACTTTCAGCCCAGGTCGCTCGGGGGCTCCATAAGGGTATAATATTGAATATTACCTCTCTTTTTTTTACTATCACATGATAAACAACTTTGTCCCCGAACGGAAGCACATTCCATTCCTTTGATTCCCCTACATGACTCTGTTCTTACTCCCAACCGAACACACCCTGCCATGATCTATGGTTACAAACAGCCGAGCCCCGCGGGCCATGCCCAGGCTCTTAACAGCTACAGCCTATGGAACTAACGGGCAGGTGAGAGAGAGAAAAGGATAAAAACAAAAGTTATGCTAGGATAAAAACAAGGAACGGATATCGTGGTTCTGTCACAAAAGTAGTACTAATGTATTCATTGATACAAAAAACTATTCACATGGGGACTCACCCATAAACTCAACTATTACATTTTCTACTACTACAAATACTGCTGTGGCCACTCAACGACATCGCCTGAATACCAAAGGACAAACCACGGCACATGACGCCGGACATAACGACAACCGCTGGTGCCCCGCCCGGTTCTGCTCCCTCGACTTCGGCGAGCGCAACGGGTACCTCAAGGGACCCGCTCGGTTTCCGCTCCCTCGACTTCGGCAAGCGCAACGGGTACCTCAAAGGGTGTTGCACCCATAGATGCTCAGTAGAAGAGCATGGAGCTCCTAACCTTCTCATGCAGTCATGGCAGCTCCTGGGTAGGGGCGCTGCTACCAAGGTATGGCCGCCATGGCTGGAAGAAATCTCATCAAACTTTATGAACTGGCCAACCTGAGCAGCTGTAGGCATGGGACCCTCCACCGGCATGATCCTGAGCAACTTCCCCATCGACAAAGCTCGCCTAGAGAAAATCCACTAGAGAAAATCCACACATGGCTCCATCCTGAAGAAGGCCTCGCAGATTAATCCAGAACGCCTGCAGCAGTCTCCAGTTCGACATCACGCTCCGGGTTCACGAAAGGATTTGTAAGTCCTCCCCCTCGCTCACCCCTCTCTCACTTAGGAACCATCGCGGCATATAGGCGGTCTCGGTGAGAAAGAAGGAGAGACAATAGTTGGAGAATAGGCAAAGGACTATGACGGAGAGCCCTCTCCTCCCCTATTTAAGGAAGAAACGCGGTAGCCAAAGAAGGGCAAAAGATCAGAGCGCAAAACTCTCCCCCTTCCCCAATTCAATGCGGATGGGAAACGATGGGACACGCCCTGACCAAAGGGACGTGCACTGACCGACGGAACGACACCGGGTCAGACGAAACACCGCCTGGCGAGACGAAAACGTGGCCTAGGTATGGCCCACCACTATCGCATGACCGGGCACGAAAATTGAAGTGTCACCACATGCAGGCAGCTCTCCGCATCCCTAGGCGGGACTTGGAAAAACCCAAAATGGGATCTCCACTAGGAGAGACCATCGGGCTTCCTAAGTCGATCGAACGGCTCAGAAAGACACACCGAGACACAGGTAGGAAGCTAAGGGATGCCCCATGTAAGCCATGCCGACTCCGTCACGAATGACGAGCATGGGTCCTGGTCGGACGTTTCCGACTGAAGCTCTCCAAACCCCGTCTCTCAAGTCATCAAGGTGAACACTACCAACCCCCTCTTTTTTCTTTATAATCATTTCATACATCCATACGCGCATTCATTCCATACGCCCATGCCTCCCGGATGATTCGGGCCTTGAACCGCCCGGGGGCTCGGGAACTAAGCATCACACGTGCAGCGAAATGCACCACAACGCTCCGTGTTGCGTCATGAAATGGAAGTTGCCTCATTTGACATGAGCAACAATAGAGCCATGGGAGAAAAATGCAGATGAGCCCCGTGCGGCCCTCGCCTAGTCTGGCAGACTGGGTCATCTCAACCTTCTTGTTCGATCCTGAACCTCTCGCCAAGCCCACATAATCTCCATCGAGGGGAGGCCATTAGGCCACCCGGGTCAGTCTCTGGAATGACCTAGGCATCTGCCGGGTTGTAGGTAAAGGAGCAGTGGAATGTCACAAGAGGGCTATGCCGACCCCATCACGAATGACGGACCCAGATTCTGCTCGATCATACCCGTTAGCGAACTCACCGAGCGCGTCACTCAAGCCCGAGCGATCGGGACAAGCAACAAAACTCAGCCCCTCTGGTTGTGAGGAACCGAGGATGGGGTAACGCACACAACTCAGACCGACCCCTACTAAGGCCCAGCAAGGCTCAGGGGTTCAAGACACAAAAAAGCCTAGGTCTATGACCCCGATCTCGCCCCATCCAGCTATGCTCCGACTGTGCTCCAAACACCTAGGTCTATGCCCCCGATCTTGCCCTATTCGGCTAAGCTCCGACTGCGCTCCAAACACCTAGGTCTATGACCTCGATCTCACCCCATCCGGCTATGCTGCGACTGCGCTCCAAACACCTAGGTCTGCGACCCCGATCTTGCGCCATCCGGCTACACTCCGACTGCGCTCCATGACTCTGACTCACCCGATCCAGCGGCACGCATCGACGCCAGGATCAGTGAGCTCCGTCTTGTCCAAATCCCTTGACTAACTTCCTCGCCCAATCCCACGGCATGCATCAATGCCAGGATCAGTGAGCTTTGTCTCGTCCAATCCCTTAACTAATTGCCTCGCCCGATACCATGGTGCGCACCGACGCCAGGATCTGCGAGCTCCGTCTCAATCCAATCCCCATGCCTAACTGCCTCGGCTGCACAAACGACGCCTTAGTTGACAAAACTTCATCCCAACTAAAAACACGCACACATGCCCGCTAACAAACACCCCTAGACGGTTCTGCCCAAACCACCCGGGGGCTCGGGGGCTACACCCGCCGACAAAAACCTCCCCCACTGACAACACAGAAAACCCCTTAGACGGTTCTGCCTGAACCACCCAGGGGCTCGGGGGCTACACCCGACGTCAAGACAAAAATCACCCAGATGATTCTGCCTGAATCACCCGAGGGCTCGGGGGCTCCTGTCGGGTTCATCAACCCAGGGTCCCTCGAGGACCGGCTTCCACGCCAAGGCTCGGCCCAAGCAGATAGCACGTAACCCATGGGCTAGCCCAAGTACCTAAGCGCCAGGGTAGAGGAGTGATCTAATCTCTGACCGCAAGGTCAGGCCGAGAAGGAATAGCGCCCGTTTTCTGGCTCCAGCCCACCTCTCCGATCGAGCGCTCGATCCGGTCGCCAGCCCGCCTCTAGATGGCCTCTTCAATCGGAAGGCCTAGCCAAAAGCACTGTATCTGACTCCAACCCCGCACTCTCCGACCGGGGATACGCCCATCCCCTGCTCACCGCTCTTCTCAGACTGGCGCGATCAGAACCGACTAGGATCAACCGATCGGGGACACCCGCTCGGTAGGGACCAAGAGACGTGTAGAGAAAAGCGAGGCAAGGCGCACAAGTCAAACCACGGTACCAGGGACCATGCCTTGCACAGAATAGTACTCTACAAACGCCCTAACACAAATAGTGTGGTAGACACCTACATTTCCCCTATAGTATTATGAGCGCCATTAAACTCCCATGCGGTAAGGCTCCCCCGCATGCCTCTGGGCATCAACAGTGTTGTGGGCGCTGGGATTTACCATATTGAGTGCACATGGTGAAGCTCCTCACATGCCTCTAGGCATCAACAGTGTATGCAAGTACTGACATCTGCCATACCTAGACAAGGACGATGGAACCTCCCATGTGCATCTGACATCCAACAGTGTTGTGGGCGCCTACCATCATCATGTGCCCGTCGGCGTGGGCAACAAGGCTAGAAGCATTCATACTCTCTCCCTCTCACTTGTAAGGCCACCCCTTCATCTATAAAAGGGGATGTGCCCTCTCCCAAAAAACAGAGCCCTTTAGTTAATCAACATCAATCAAGTTCACTAGCTCAAAACCACAAAACCGTCGGGTTCAGACCTTAAGCACACACTTGAACACTTAGCTCATAGCGTGGCTTATGTCGCTCTCGGCCCTTCAGACCAGAGCCGATTGGACCTCTTGTACACCCCATCCTTCTCCTTCTTGTTTGTAACCCCACTACAAACTTCGAGCACCAGGGCTTAGGAATAAAGTCACTGACCGACTCAAACTAGACGTAGGGCACATTGCCTAAACTAGTATAAACCCTGTGTCATTGAGTGCTAGGCCACCTCCGATCACAACGTACAGCAAAACTACAAATATTTACTAGTTGGTCACTTTCTGTACCGACACAACCCTTCTTTTGTAGCTCGTCAGTTTGGTCTTGGTCAACTACCTCCTCAACTGTTCTTCAAGGATATATTGAGGCCAAGAGAGGACATTAGTGAAGTAATGGAAGCCTCCAGAGTTTTTCAACTAGGATCAGATCTTCCTTCTCTTTATTTGCATGATTGGACAAGACTTAGCTTCTCTTCCAACCTTTTTGACTCTTGGTGGCAAGAATGGCACTCCCATCTCTTCTGTGGGCCAATCCATCTTAGATGCATAGCTCTAGATGGAGAATTTGCTTCTGACTGTGAGGTAACTTACCATTCTTTTTAGAAAATTATTTGATTGAGTTCTCCTACCAATTGTTCTAACAGACCTTTTCAGGATGCTGAATTCGAACCCCCAAGCCTGGATAGGAAGGGGCATTCTACAGATTATCAACCACCATGTCCAGTCTCAAGGATAGTTTGAATTGCACCCACACTGAAGAAACTAATGAAAACTCAAGCTGCCCCTACAATCGTAACGTATCAATCCTCAAAATGTAAGACAGCCCAAGGGACAACCTAGAAAACTGTTACTGGGAAAAGACTTCGTAGAACAAGACCATTAGCTGCCTAGGTAAAACAATAAGCCCTCATCTCAAAGTGATATTCAACTTCTAATCCCATTCTTTTCTTCACAGTTATCAACCATTATGTCTCAACCTGCTCTGGGTGTGGAACTATTGTCCCAGGCATTCAAGTCAGCATCGACTGATCCTTCATCGTCCGATCCTCAAAAGGAGCCAATTTTGGTTGAAACAACCAATGCTTCCATGGCAGCAGCAGATGCAAGTCCTTCTATTTCACCCCCTGATGCTGCCAAGGCATTATTCTTAAAATTCTTGATTTTTATTCAGTTTTCACCTTTTTCTGATCATCTGCCAGTTCAGACACTCCCTGAGGAAACAGTCATGCAAGAGCAGGAGTCCAATAGTCCACCTATTAACAGTGATCCTATTGGTGCTGTCATCCAGACTGTTGAATCCCCAGTCCAGCAGACAATTGATGGTGAGAAAGTTATATGCTTGGTTTATCTTTCTGCACCAAATCTGAGCTAAAGATCTTCCTTGATGTTTACAGATACCAATGCTGAAAGTTTAGAGCCGATTCAACCAGATATCATTGGTGCATCATCAGCTGCTCCCTCTTCCCAGATAGAGACCACCATAGAAAAGGTATTGTATCCACTTCACCATTTATTTTATTATAGACTGATTCAGTCCTCCTAATCATGATTTTCTTATATATATAGGCACTTAATCTTCTAGCTCCGAGCTACTCTTTCAACCTTGAAGAGTACTTTGATGAAGATGAAATCAGCTCATCAGCCATCTCTTCTAAAGAAGCTCTATTAGAAGAGACCAGAAATCAGCTAAGGGATATATTGCCAATGCTTGAGAGGAACATAGCCGATTTGGTCCAAGATGCAGATTCAATGCAAAGAGTCTTCTTGGCCATTAAGGATATTTCATCTCTAGATCTTGTCATTGTCTTGTCACCTTTATTTATTATTGAAGATCAAGCCCCAAAGGTGAAAAAGGCTCAGAGGAACCTGTCCAACCATGAAGCTTTATTGGCCAGGAAGAACTCCAATAGACAAGAGGCCAAAGAGCTAACATAACTAATCGATAACTTGAAGAGCTCCTCCCTCAGGGTCAAACCAGAGCAGACCCAACTGGAAGCCAGGCGTGCAGAACTTGAGAAGGAACTAGAGAGTGTGAGGGCTTCCATCGATCGCCACAAGTCCAATCTGGCTCAAATACTCGATGCCATTAAGCAAAAGAAACAGGAACTATTGACCAAGGTTAGAGAAGGTAGGGTCATCTGTCGTAGCCTTGAGGATATTCCTAGATCAGCCGACGAAGATAAGCAACAAATCACAGAAGTCGATGTTATGTGGCTAGAAGCATTTAAAGCAATCCAAGATGTTCAAGACTTGTAATGTGTATATCAACATGTATCCTGTGTAGAATCAATGATAACCATATTTTCTGTTGCCTTATTGTGTTTCTTGTTTCGGCTAAAGAGCCAATTTGAAAATAGCCGATTCCAGACTTCTAACCTTCACCCGATTAAGTCTGGAAACACAGCCTTTATCAAGAAAACCCCTCAACCTTCTGTTCCTTAGCCGTATTCTCTTCGGCATTAGTGCGGTGACACTTCACCTCCTATTAATTGCGGATGCCTATTGAATGTCTCGAGACATCCACCACCTTGCTTCATGGCTACAAATATCGGCCGAGGGCTCCAGCCTTGAACACATCTATACTCACAACCGCTCATGTTCCTCTGCACTTCTCCGCCCTTGCAAACCCTATAGCGGTTTTCTTCCCCCTTCTTTGGGGTTAATCTTGAACTAGAGGTGATACCCTTCTAGTACTGGCTATTAGAGCCGATGGCTGAACAAATCGGCTATCAAGTGTTGATCCAAATGCTAGGATAATATTCCTTCAAACATTTTCCATCGATCGCTTATTGATAGGTTGCACCATAACTTTTTAGACCAAAGATTAAACAATCGACTGATCTAGGCCAAGCATCTTATTAAGCAGAACAATCTTTAAATTCCCTTTAATAAATCTATCAACTCTGGCTTGTACTCAGGATTCGACTTAGCGCTCACATACGTCGGCCTAGGCCTATCTCCAGGACCAATGTTTATCTCCCTTAATCCACCGGCTGACGCGAAGCCAAGATTATCCATCAAAACAAACTCTCAGAGCCGATTGCTTGGATTGGCTATTGGCTTTCATCACTGATCTTAATGAAGCCTCCTTCCCCTAGTTTGCTAGAAAAACACTCGAACTCCTCCAGCTCCCAATACACTGGATCGGCTATTGCGATGCTTATAGATTCATCAGCGTGAACCAGCTCAACATCATCCCCATGCCACTAAATCAAACATTGATGCATGGTTGATGGTACACAACAATTAGCATGAATCTAGTCATGACCAAGGAGTAGACTATATGATCCTTTTCCAACAATGACAAAGAATGTAGTGAGCAAAGTTTTACTTCCAATTATCAATTCGACGTTCATTGCCGCCCTGGTCTTGGATGCATTACCTCCAAAATCCCTAAGCATCATGTCAGTCTCAATCAAATCTCCTAGTCGCTTACAAAAAGTGGTATAAGGCATAAGATTTACAGAAGCTCCTCCAAAATCCCTACGGTGGTATTCTTGCTCTTTTAACCAACGCTGATAATCCTTTTCCCTCTGCCGCTGTCATTTATTCAACAAAATTTGAGATGTAACACGCGACCTTGTTGCCCCATCCCTTGACGTCTCTCCCTGTTCATATCGGCTCTTTTGTTGGTCACGATGCCTTCTAATCTCTCTATATTCATTAGCCGATATTTGCATCTCGGGATCAACTATTCCAGTTTCTCTTGATCTAGTTGATGTTAGGACTTTAGTTTTCCCTTTGAGCAACCTAGCATCAACCATGTTCTGATCTCTTGGGAAAGGATTATCATCAACTTTTATCTTTCGACATGTATCAAATTTGAGCCTTCCTTGCTGAATAGCCCTCTATATGTGTTGCCGAAAAACTCTGCACTCATTAGTAGAATGAGAAGTGGTATTGTGAAATTTGCAGAACTTCTTATTCTTCAACTGATCAGGGGGCAACATAACATGATTCTCGGGCAACTTGTTATGTCCCTTCTCGAGCAAGAAATTGAAGAGCTTGTCCGATTTTGTGACAACAAAATCATAGCTTTCTTCGACTCTTCTTCCCCAAGGATTTGGCACCATTACTATCTTCTTACTCCAATTCCATTCAGCCACAACAACCTCTTCTTCTTCATAGTCCTCATAGTTGTCATCAGCTGAATATAGATTATAGGTTTCGGCAATTATGGTACTTTTCTGGAATCGGATATCTCTGCGCATATTCTAAAATTGGCTATTGAGCGCTGCCACCCATGAGATAACTGACCTAAATTGTCAAACTCTTATCCCAGCAGTTCTCTCTCCATGTTGGCAACAGTCGTTGAACTGTCAAAGCAGCTAGCTAATCATCAATCAAGTTTAATGAGAAGCACAAATTTCTGGTCTCTCGTAACCTCTGAAGAAACTTGGTGGTTGATTCATTAGTTCTCTACCTTATAGTCGTCAAATCGGTAATTTTCTTTTCTCCTGCCCTGGTGTAAAAATATGTATGAAACTTCTTCTCTAGGTTAGCCCAACTCGCAATGGAGTTAACTGGCAACGATGAAAACCAAGTGAAGGCTAGTCCTGACAGGGACAAGGAGAAGAAATGAACTCGATGGGCTCTTCAATGGACGCTTCGCCCAACTGTGTAAGATACCGACTGACATGTTCTATTGTGCTTGTGTTATCTTGGCCAGTGAACTTAGCAAACTCTGGGAGCCTATAATTTGTAGGAAGAGCGACCAAATCATACCACTCTGGATATGGACGTTTGTATGAGAAGGTCTGCCCTTTTGGCTTCAAACTGAACTGATTCTTCATCATCTCGGTCACTCTAAGCAACAACTCATCAGCATTTGAATTTGGATTTCTCTGCAATTACTGACCCATCTGTGGATTAAAATTTTGGGTGCCTTGATACCCCAGATTTGGAATCATGTGAAGGGTGTTGTAATCTGTGCCATAATGATATCCTTGTGGAATCTCTATCTGCTGGGTCCTTTGCTGGTTTCCTACTTGAAGTCTCTAGTTATAGATGTTAGGATCTATATCTCTATGAATCCTTTGAACTGATGGCGCTATTTTTTGAGCCGATGACGGTATTTGGCCTGATGTGCCAAAATTAACCATCTAGTTTTGACCTTGCCCCATCAGCTATTGCACATGCTGCACTGATGATCTAGTATTATACTGTATCTGATTAGTAGTAGCACCTTGAACTTGCTCAGATGAACTCTAAACTACCTAGACATCATCATTACCAGATGGTGCTACTTCTTGATGGCTAGTACCAGCTTGATTAGTCCCCTGAGTCGATGGATGTGGAATATTGTAGTAAACCGGCCCAACCTGATCAATTGGATATCCATGAAACACCTCTTTCATGGTGTTGTGGAATATGTTCAGTAAAACTATATTATGGTTCAATATGGCATCATGAACAGATTTGTTTATAGCTTCTACAAAGAAATGCTTGTCTTCAGCTTCTTCTGCATCTGTCTACCCATGCAACAGAGCTCTTGGTAGTGGATATTTCTGAACAACTTTATTGTCACGTGTCTTGGTGTAGGACAACAAACACTTGTTCTGAAATTCTTCTATAGCTTTACTGATGACATCTTTATCTTCATCAGGTAAGTCTTCATAAGGCACCATAAGGATGTCACTATTGTTGTAAGTCGCCATGATGATTGTGGGGTCCCACCGGGTGTGCCACAATGTGTGTTGGCATAAAAACGTGTCAATGCGCCGAGCACACAGCAAGCCGGAAGGATCTGCTTGATGGAGCAAGGCTGGAGATCCGCTTGGGTTTAACGCAGGACTAGTCAACCCTACGAATTCCTCTCGAGGGCATGCCAGTCAATTTGACCTACAATTGACAAGTTGAGAAAGTTTATCAGTAATTTAAGGTGGAACATGCCGGTCTTTCCCAGACAGTTCCAAGTGTGCCGCTTCAGGAGCAGCCAGTGTTAGCCCACTGGAACTTCAGCAAGGATATGTTCGACCACTCACTAATGTTGTCGAGCACGCACTAGTGATGCCGACCATGAACTATCGTTGTCCTCCCTCTAGTCATAGTGTGTGGTCGGACAACGTTAGTCATGGTCGGCAGCGCTGGCGAGTGGTCGACAACACCGGTGATCCAGTGGGCCAACAGCCAGATGGGAAAAATCGATCAAATAGCCGACACGAGAAGAAAATCGGCTGTTAAGGACTGTAACACTCGCAGGTTGTGATTATTTTTATGATGATGAATATGGTGCACACAGATGTAAGTAAAATAATCAGCTAGACAAAATATAACCACTATGAAGCATTGAGCCGATGAGTCTGACGAAAAGGATATAACATGCAAATAAATCGACTGTCTAATACGAACAGTTCTACAAATGCTCCAAATCTAATCCGCTATCATCAACAATGAGGTTTGACCGGATCGATGCAGTTATGATGATAACAACAATCTAAAGCCAAAGAATTTACAAAAGCATCCATACCTTGACAGGTTTCTAGAAGACATGCTATATCTGTGAAGGCGCAAGCGAATCGGCTAAAAGAGCCAATTCCGGTAGAAAAAGGGTCACAGCATGTGAATAATCGACTATTCAATACGAGCAGACCTATCAACTCCTCAAACCTAACCTATCATCTTTAACAGTGGGGTTCAACCAGATCGATGGCAGCCATAATAAATATGATAGATTAAATCTTTAAAGAAAACGGATCTACTCATATTTAACAGGATCATGAAGACATACTATGAGCATTAAAGTGTAGGCGATTGACTATTTAGCCGATGCAGGCATAGCAAATAGCTAAGGTCATGCCTGATCATGAACAAATCTACTAACTAGCATCCTCCAATCTAAAGTTCCATTAGTGGGGATCGACTAGATCGTTATAGCCATAATAGCGAACTATAGACCAGATTTAACTAGCCAGTAAACCTCTTCAAGATCATAAGTGTCTTAACTGCGTACTATGCATGATCAAGATCGATCAAGATCAAGATAGAAAGAAATATCGTAAAACATAACCCGTGAGGCTGATCAAAGTAAGAAATATCGTATTGTCACAAAGCAAAAAAAACATCGGCAAGATCTAAAAGGATATGAGGCTGATCTAGTTCGATCTTGATCTAATTCGAGCAAAGGAGGTTTAACCGATGATGTTGCTAGATAAAAATCGAAAAACTATTGAGCTCACACGTGGAATCGAAAACCGATGTAGCATCAAAGTATAAGATTGGTAACTTAATAAATCTACATGAAGGACGCCACCCTTAGGTAGAGCCGATAACTTGACCATAATCTAATTTTATACGAAGCATGAATCCTACTCAAGGAGGTCAAACTTAACCGATGTATTCCCCGACACCAACCATAGCTCATTGTCATTACTGCTGATAGATAAAATCGATAACTAGCTTATACTAGAGCTCACAAGCTTCGAGAGATCGAACTTAACCATTTCATTGATATATTTATTTATTTTCTTAGTCACATAATTAAGGGTAACCAAAGTATAAGCCATGACCTCCAACTTCAAAACCGGATAACATTGGCCTCCAACTCTCGAAAAAAGTTCACTTTAGGAGGTTTTGCATGGCCTTTATAGCTTGACTTGACGTCGACATGACGTCCCTTCTTTTTGCAAAATTGATGAAGAACTCACAAATAATATATCAGATCTACACTACTCTTTGCTAAGGGTTGAGATAATTTTATTTCATGAAAAAATAATTTGTATTGATTGATTGGATGTCATTTTATTTTTATTAATAACCACGGTCCAATATTTATACCCGGAATATATAAGCATTTTTGAAATCCTACTCAAAACTTGACTCCTTACAATCTTTGGTATAAAATTTCTGAAAACATTCCTAACTTAAGATAACTTGGACCCTAATCTTTCCCTTTTGTAGAGTCCGACATGTATTCCCTCGCCAGACACCAACCATAGCTCATTGTCATTAATTCAATCTAGATGTCATTCATGCGGAGAGAAAGCCGATTCCAAAGGTCGTATCTAAATCCATAGGAAAGGAAAAAGGACAGACATATCGATCCTTATTCAATCAATTAATACTACTTAATTGACACCATCTTGGAAGCTTATCGTTTGATCGTTCCCATATGTTCTTCTTCCCAAAAAATTTGGATCGTGTTGACCGTCCAACTCCCTATTTTATATATCTGACTACGTTGGTGTTGTACATATATAAATATACAAAGTCCATTTCATTGATATATTTATTTTTTTTTTATTAGTCACATAATTAATAAAGAGACGCTTGAGTATTATTTTAGTAGTATTTTTGCTTAAAAAAGTCTTGGCGTCATCGGCGCGAGAATCAACCAATTTATAAGTTGGAGGGCACAAGTATCCGGTTTTGAAGTTGGAGGTTGAAATCCATACTTCTCATAGTTGGAGGTCCTAAAGTGGACTTTACCCCATAATTAATAAAGAACTTGAGCCCATATAAAGCACAAGTATAATGGAAGCCCATCCATCGAGTACCACCATCGAGTACCACGATGGGTCTTGATTAACAATCCACATACAACCAAGATCGTACATGATTCAACATACATGTCACATGTTACATAAAGTTCACCGATACAATTCATTCATCAGAGTACGAAATAAGGTTATTACAAACCAAGTTTGGTAGATAGTAGTGGAAGCAATTTAAAGTTCAAAACTAGCATCATAGTTCAAATACAATGCCAACTCATGATCACAATCCACAAAAGCATATAAGAAGGATTATTAAAGGTGCCTGCCCAGGGCTCACTCCTCATCCACAGCGAGACAGAAGCAGTGCTTGCAATAGCCGTGATAACTATACCATCTGCAACAATGGGAATAAAACCCTGTGTACGAGAAGGTACTCAGCTAGACTTACCCATCATAAACCAAAAATAAATTGACTTCGAGGATTATGCAAGGCTTTATAAGTGGAGGTAGCTTGACAACTTTTTGCATAAAAGCGATTAACTCAGTTATACAATTATACTTTGGTCATCAAGTTAATTATAGCTATTCATCTCTAGATTAGCAACTATCCTGTGCCAAACATGTGGTATATCATTTGATAGCATACAATACTAACCATAGCCGGTGTAGTAATTCCATGTTTATCCGAACCATCACATTCCATAATACAATTACTACGATGTTGGGACTAGCCAAGTTTCTCACTATCCGGGAGAGACGGCGATTCGAATCGATTTCAATCAGCTGGGAATTTATTCCTAACACAAACCCAGGCAGACCAGATCAACGGTCACCTTTGGTACAACTCAAGTCCACATTTTGTGGGTTCGTCCAGCGCCACACAATCAGGGACAACCAGCTGCCAGGACGTTCAAACCTAGCCTGCCTTGGGCTCATGTATGGCTCCCCGCATATCCTTACTACCATCCACAGTGTGCACTTTTACAGAATAGGGCCCAGCCTGAGTTGAACTACTTGACTTCATGGTGGGAACGAGTTATCCGGCCAGCTAAGTGATAGGCATGCGTTCAATCTTGTTAGAAGCGCCAACAACGGTATGGTCCTTAATCGGCATAGACGGAATCACATGAGTCAATCTACACAGACTCCGCTCGGCCTCCTTTTACATTACCCCATGGTTCTTTTCACGATAGCAAATATAGCCAACCATGCTTCGGTATCCACCTATATCTCGCAGGTGACACGAAATCACCCGACTTCTACCGGTCTAAGCATTGCTAAGCATATATTTGATCCTGGACCTACACAGGGTCAAAGGAATATGTATCTGGACAAGGTAGTTCCATGCATCAAGTGTTTCCAGCCAACTCTTATAACCTAATGCATCAAACATAAATGACTCAAATAGTATTTTCTGAAACATGGGAGACTTAAGAATGCTCCGGGGCTTGCCTTTGAGGAAAGAGGTTGGCCGGTGATCTAGGCACTCAGGGAGATCTTCGGGAGTCTACTCCTCTTCTCCTAGAGCTATGGCCTAGGGCGTCTCCTATTGATCCCCTTCCTCTTCTTCATTGAACTCCAATAGTGTTATCTCTTCGAACGATCCTATATGCATGAGCATGGAATAAGATATCACGAATGCACATACGATGACACATATACTATGATATGACATGATGAATGCATCCCCATAAGTGTTTTCAATAGCATGGTATTAAGGTAATAACAAGTGCATCCTATTCTACTGCGTAGGTGTATATCTCTTCTCTATTACTTAAGCAAATACTTCTATAATCTATTTTCTGGACTATAATACAGTAGCTAACTATTTTGACCCTAACTGGAGTTATATATATCAAAATAATATGGTTGTGGACATTCTAGAAATCTTATGAAATTGCCTATAACTTTCTTTTAATACCCTTGATGTGATTCAATAGTTATCTAGGTCAAACAATTCAGTTATTCAAATCTATCCAGAGAGCAAACATTTTGGACAACAAACTTCTAACAGCCAAAACTCTTAAACCCTAAGGCCTATGACTATGAAAATTTAACACAACGTAGAATAGTAAGTTATCTACAACTTTTTTATTAACAAGTTTTATAGAAAAGACCATTATCACCATGAAATGATTAACTCAATCATAACTATACATGCAGCCATCTAGTTGGAATATAAAGCAATAACTAATTAGTTGCATACAACTAATTGCTTCTAAGCCTTATTACTAACATCAACAGTTCATATGTATCACAAGCACAATACAAAACATCATGATCAAGCACAATTTATTTATTTAAATGCCTTTATTAATTTAATTAGATAATTAGTTGAAATAACAAACATATACCAAATGTGCCCAATAAATTCTCATAAAATTGTAGTATCTTCCAAGTGCTCTCAATAGACTACTATAAAAATTTCAAACCATTTGAACATATATAACATCTTCTACAAAAATGACAAGCTAGCAAGGTTTATTTTATTAAAAATAGTTAACCCTATAGAAAAGTGTCAAACAATAGACTTTATATTTTTCTTAGCTTCATCCTAGTACCATAATACTATACAAAAAATTTGGATGGCAATATGTTACTTATTTTTATCCCTATAATTGTCCTCAGAAAACATCATTTATTAATAGATAAATAGAAAGACCCTACTTCAATCAAGTCTACTGCAAGTTTATTATTTTTCCTAGCTAGATCATGTCAACACAATACCAGAAAAATTGGAATCACAATTTTATCACATTCCTAGCTCAAGTTATCCATTTTACAAGATTGCAAACATTCAAAAAGCACTTGCCTAGCTACATTTTATTAACCTTTAAAAATACCAGAAACAGTACATTTCATATTTTTATAAAATACTACACTTCATGAGGAATCTAAAAAAATTTGGTTCCCCAAAATTGGACACTCCTAGCTCTAGATATCATTTTCAAAGTTAGCACAAAAATCTAGAAAAGAAATAAAACTAAACCCTAACTGCAGTCGCTGACGCATGGGACCCACGGGTCAGCGGACCCCACTCATCAGTGAACCAAAATAGGGGATGGTGGTTGACCGGCGCTAGCTCGCCGACGGTGAACTTTCCGGCGAAACTGACTCAACCTTCGTGCTCTCCTCACTCATCCGCATCGACTGGTACCGGTGGTGGCAGCGCGGACGCACCGAAGCATGCTCGTCGCCGGCCATGGCGGCACGGCGGCGTTGCATGGAGGTATGCCAGCCGCTATGGGCCATGGCAAGGCTCGGCGAGAAGCGCATGGGCTCCGTGGTGACAACACGAATCTACCGAGGCTACCTAGGTTAGTTGGGATGCACCGATAGATCCGTCCACGAGCGCGGTGGTGCGGCGGCGAGAGCGCGGCGGCGCTGCGCGTCATGTTCCGCGCCGGCGAGGCAACAATTCACTGTAGGGTCATGCTACAAGCTAGGACACACCCTAACCAAGCTCTAACACGAAGAAGAAGAAGGAATGTTCAAAGGAGCCGAGCAGCAACGAGCTCACCGTGAAGGCGACCATGGAAGCCGAGATTCCGGTGAGGACGAGAACGGCGATTTCCGCCCTCACCGTGGCTCGAACGGGGCTACAAACGTGACGAGGGTGTAGAGCAGAGCAAGGCGCGTCTACGTGCGCAAGCAATTGAGGAATGGCTAGGCGGCGGAGGAGTTATGTGGCGGCGAAGCAGTGCGGTGGTGCGGCAATGCTCGGTGCTCCCACTGTGCGCGCGAGAGAGAGCAGTGGAGAGGGAGAGAGCGTGATGGACTGAGCAAAATGGGCAGCACAACTTCTCTGTTAACGCCCGCCACCCGGCCACGACGGGCCTGACATCGGCTAGCGGCGGCCACATGACGGCCAAGCGTTGCGCCCAGTCGGCCACCCACAGCCTTACCGCGATGGTCATCAGTCTCAGCATCAGCGACTAACAGAGCAAAATGACGATGGTAATGCACTTAATCCACGGCGAATTGGTGCACGATGTTAAAATAAAATTTGTAGAGCTATGTAAGGGCTACAACATTGCTTCAGAAACCATCTCCTAATTCGCAACGGTTTTGGAGTTAAATCATCACAAAGTCAGCCAGAACGAAACTATAAACTCAATATGACTTAGAAAAATTCCTAAGTTTGAAAAACAGCACTGGATTGATTTTTGTTATCCCAATTCAAGCATGTTAGGAGCTGAACTATCCTATGACCCAAAAATAAAAGTTGTTACACTGCTTGAGTTCTACAACATTGTTTTTGGGTGCATATCAATGCAAAGTTTCTAAAGTGATGGTCAACTCCAGTCAAACATACAACTTGAAAATGATGATTTAAACTATAGCTATGACTTAGAGACCAAACTAGCCTTAGTCATGAATATGAAAGTTGTTCCTAGTGACATTATAAACATGTTTAAGGTATTCCTAAGGTTCCACACACATTTTATGCATTGGTTACATGTAAACCCTAGCATATGCAAAGCATTTTAGTGACAACACATGCAATATAAGCAAACATAGAGATTATATTTGAAATACTCATGCTCATGAATGATCAATGATGCTTGTGCTCATGCAATGCCAAGGCTAAATGCAAGCTTAACACCTAGGGTGTTACAGCCCCTCCTCCTTATAGAAATCTCGTCCCGAGATTTGCAAGACCTACCATTCTTTGAAAAAGGTGGGATAAACCTCACGTAAGTAATCCTCCTGTTCCCACGTGGCATCTTGTTCACTGTGGTTATTCCACACCACTTTGTAGAACATAATGACCTTGCACCGTGTTACTCTTTCCATCTCTTCTAACACTCAGATTGGTTTCTCTTCATACGTCAAATCCGATTGGAGCTCAATGTTGGTGGGTGTAATGGCTTCCTCAAGTATGCGAAGACATCACTTCAACTGAGAAACATGGAACACATCAAATATAGCACTCATCTCTGGAGGAAGTTGTAACTTGTAAGCAACGTTTCCTTTCCGTTCAGTAATCTTGTATGACCCTACATATCTAGGCGCAAGCTTTCTTTTCACTCCAAATCTCTATACTCCTTTCATGGGTGATACTTTTAAGTATACATAGTCTCCCACTTCAAAAGTCAATGATCTTCTTCTTTTATCAGCATAACTCTTTTGTCTTGACTAAGCTGCTTTCATATGCTGATGGATAATGCGCACCTGCTCTTCAGCTTCAGTGACAAAGTCAATGCCAAAGTATCTTCTTTCATCGGGCTCAATCCAATTCAAAGGAGTTGTATATTTCCTACCATACAAGGCTTCAAAAGGAGCCATCTTGATGCTTGTTTGATAACTGTTGTTGTAGGAGAACTCGACTAAAGGTAGCCATTTCTCCCATGAACCCTTGGAAGATATAACACAAGCTCTCAACAAGTCTTCTAAGATTTGGTTCACTCGCTCAGTCTGTCCAAAAGTTTGTGGATGGTATGCTGAACTTCTGATTAGTTTAGTCCCCAAAGCCTGGTGCAAGTGTTCCCAGAAACGAGCTATAAACTATGGTCCCTGATCTGAGATTATGGTCCTGGGTACTCCATGTAGTCTCATGATCTGAGAAATGTACAACTCAGCGTACTTCCCAGCTAGATACCTTGTGTTAACTGGTACAAAATTTGTTGACTTGGTGAGGCGATCTACAATGACCCATATGGAATCATGACCATGTTGTGTCATCAGAAGGCCTGTAATAAAGTCCATACTTATTTCTTCCCATTTCCAACCTGGAATAGGCAAAGGCTGAAGTAATCCAGCAGATTTCAAATGAACAACATTTATACCAAACCTGACAATGAGCTTAATCAAGAATCTTGAACATAGTCTTATCTAATTCATGCGAATGCAATCACACGAGTACAATCCAAAACATCACAAAAGATCTCACCGAATCATGCAAATAGAACAACATTTTATATACTGAACCTGACAATGAGCTTAATCAAGAATCTTGATCTGTGAAGTGCGGCCCTATGTATACATAAAGCCTATTTACTTCATAGCATACAGAAGGTCCGCCCTGTATATACATAAAGCCTAGCCTCACTCTCATTGTTTAATTCCACCTTTCATTGCACAAAAAACCCTCGCCTTGCCTTGCAAAGTCCTGAACTCCGCCTCCTCGTTGCTTGGACTAAGGACGTGCCCATGAAGCGCTACTCAAGGAAGGGTCACCCGGCTTTGGTCCCCGCTTCCTCCATTGTACTAGCTCTCCACGCTTCGGAGGAGACTAGGCCAATGGTGCGCCCTGCTTTAGTGTCGGTGGAGGCAGCGTCGATGTCCAGTCGTGAGAGGCCGGTGTTCCCATCATGCTCCTACCTGCTGTCTCCTAGACTGCCATTGCTCTCCCTATCATTCTCAACGACGACGCTGGCACCAGCAGCACCGGTGGTTCCCTTGCCACCATCACTCCTGGTGCACTCTACTTCACCATCGTCGTAGGCTGCGTGGACTCCTCTATTCTTGCTAGCCCACATCGTGAGCGGGTCTCATGTATCCTCATCGCTGCCGCTTAGCGTCCACCAAGGACATGTTCGAGCGCTCTCTGGGCTACATTATGACGGACTCAGAGGATGATCATCGGCATGGGTATGCAACTCCCGTCCCCAAGAGCCAGAAGTTGATGATATGCGCCAGCTACCATGGCTTGCTAGTCAGCCCCCTTTGCCTAGAGAGTGTACCTCATGGTTGGACACAGTCCATCATCAGGGAGCATGTCCTTGCTTGGGCCAACCGCCACCCACATGGGACATATGCCGTCGATAAGAAGATTGCTCGGCATCGCGCGTCGGTGATGAACTAGGGTTGGATCGCTGATGGGGGCAGCCACTGGCGATTCCGTGCCATGTGGTACCGGTTATCATCTGGGCTTAAACTTGTCATGCATTGTGCAGTGATTCCTCCATGGCGGCGCTGCCCCCCGTCGTGGGGCTTCCCACCGGTGAGGCCAAAGAGTCATCCCATCACCATTCACCACCACCGAGCCCGTCTGTCCCCACACAACCCTCTGCTTCTAAAGTGGATGAATCTTCTAGTGACAAAAAAATATCATAAGTTATTGAAGCATTAACATGAGGTCCAAGCGTTGTTGTGTGCATCTAGGCTGCACGCCGATATGCTGCTCGGTGACTTGGTGGCCACACACGCCTCACTTATCATGACCAAGTAGGAAGCCGCCCAGGTGCGAGAAGACAAGGTGGTCATGGTGTCTGAAGCCATTTGTCAAGTGCTGCCACAGCGCCGGCCACTGCCCAGCTTCAGTTTGGTGAGGCGATGAACATTCGGGTGGTGGAGCAGGGTTTTTGTCGGGATTAGACGACAATGAGATCGATGATCTCATCAAGAGCCTCTAGCTAGCCGCCAATGTCATCTTAGCAAAGCGGAACGTGGAGCAGATCTGCATGCCCGCCTCGACCCTTGATCTGTGGGATGTATCAGTAGTTAGAACTAGTATGAAGTCATGTTAATCATCTATAGTTAGAACTAGTATGTCTTGGTAGTAGTTGGATGACATTGAGTAGTGGGATGGCACTGCTCTCCTCTTATTTGCATGTATTAGATAAAATTTGTTGAACTTGCAAGAACCATGGCAGTGACAAGTTCATACGAGCAAGTCTTGTTTTCCTCGTTTTCCAGTTATGCTTGTTACTATGTCATTTACAATTTGAAGTTTGGGCCCTGTTTTTAAATCTGGGTCGGTGCGTAGGATTGTCCAGCCATTGAGAAACAACACGGGCCAGACTTTACTGAATGGCAAGGGAAGGGATGACATGAACTTTTCTGCTGTCCATGTGTATATGCGATGATGGTTCTTGTTGAATATTATTAGATTAATTATGAAATATCTCTCTTGAATCTTGCAAAATGTACTTTCATTGTTTATGATATCAAATAAATATCATTAGATTAATTACGAAATATCTTTGTTGAACTTTCAAGAACCTTGCAGCGAGGAGCAAGTTTTGCCTCAGTCTAATGTAGAGCAGAGGAGCCACTGATACAAATAAGTATGGACTAATAACACAACTAATTGGCTAATTATTAGAAACTCTTGGAGATGCTCTAAGCACCCAATCTTGAAGAATGAGCACCTTGCAAACTTGAAGCACCCCCAATCGAGTATGGTGCCCCTGAACAGGAGAGAACTAGGTGATTACAGATCTTCTATTAACACAAGATCTGCAAGAAGATCTACAATCATCCAAGTCAAACTCTTGTTCAATGGCAGCACCTCGCAAAGGATGGAGAAGGAGAACCTCGCAAAACTTGCACCAGCACCTCTAGGCGATGAAGAAAGATGATTGACTCATGAGTGTGTGGATTCAAGTGTGTGTGGATTGAGCCCAAGAGGTGCATCTAGACCTAGGTTAAATAGGCCAACCAAAAGCATGTCTTAAGCATGTCAAAAGCTCTTTTTCTCGATTCACTTCTTGTGTCCAGCTTTCTTGCCGCATTCGCTTCACTCTAATATTTTACTTCGCTCGTAAGAAAGTCCGATGCGGCACATTTCATCTCGTCGGATACAAAACAGTACAGAGCTGTGAGTAAAACTATTACCTATGGAGTGGCTTTGATCTGTGTTGAACCAAACTCATCTTATTTTTGTGTATTTGATAAGATTTGAACTTGCAAGAACCATGCATCAAAGATTATTTTTATTCAAAATTTTTATACTTCATACGATCACACAAGGTCCGACCATTTGAAATCTTGACTATTCGGATGATGTAGTCCTGCATTCTTGCACAGGTGTGCGTGTGGGTGGCGTCAACAGCCTGTTACAGTAGGGGACGTCACTTTTGGCCGGTCACATTGACATGATGGGCCAAGCCCCATCGCCCACCCATGCAAACGTCTTGGCGTGGGGTGGTCGACAGCCCCCAAACTATAGCAGCAGAGACAAGGGGTGAGAGGGAGGTTATACACCTGCTGCCTTCTCTCTCTAGAGCTGCCAATTCCATCCCAAAGCTTTTGTCTTCCACCCTACTACGCCGTTGATGCCTCCTGCTAGGACCATGGCAGAGCCAACGAGGTCGTCTGTCGATGTGGAGGCCCCGAAGGCCTTCCACATCGGCAATCCTCTACCAACAGATGGACCTCTCATCAGCGTGGTCTCTCACCCACCAGTTCCCCCTTTGGAGGTGGATCATCACCGTACCACTATTCATGTTGTTTATCTTCATTTAACTAGAGTATGTGAGCAATGCTCACACTAGTATTTGTGTTCATGCTGTTTAATTTAACTAGTATTTGGAATTTCCCTACTATCTCAACAGGAGGACATGGGCGTGACGGCATCCTAAGCCTCATTGGCCCTAGAGCCCAGCTCATTGTTCATGGTGTTGCTCAAAAAGTGGCCTGCAAGGCATCCCCTGATGGAGGCAGCCGCTCGTGATTCCATGCGATGCTGCGTCGGTCAGTTCGGTAAAAGTCATTTGCCTTCTCAATCAGATCACTCTCCCTCTTATCCTATATGGGCTTGAACTTGGCTTGCATTATGCAGCTCTTCCTCCATGGTGGCGCCATCCCCGGTCATGGGGCTTTCCCCCGGTGGTGCCGGAGAGTCGTCCCATTGCTACTTGCCACCACCAAGCCCATCTATCCCCGCACAGCCCTCTGGTTATGAAGTGGGCAAATTATCAGAAGTGTGTGAATCCTCAAATGATGTAGAGTACAGTCAATTATTGAAGGATTATTGTGAGGCCCAAGCAGATTTGTCATCGACCAGGCTGAACACCGAGATGTTCCACGCTGAGCTGGACACCACACACGATGCACCTAATTTTTCCATGACTGAGGACTCCAAGGCACAAGTTGACTAGGAGATCCACCTAGAGCAGGGCCAAAACATGATCAACCTACTTATAGATCTAAGGACACGGGTCGATACCCTTGTCCTGTGCGTGCAAGACACCATTAACTCGGGCTTCCGCATGCGAGCAGTGGATAATCTGTTCACCGCAGAGAAGCCATTTCGAGCCCAACCAGCCCGCCTTCTTGCCATGGTGACCGAAGCCATTCGACAAGGGGCTACCATGGCGCTGGTTGCTGCCCAGCTTTAGATTGGCATAGTGGTTAACGTCTGGGTGGTGCAGCAGGGTTTTTTCACCAGAATCGAAGGACGATGACATCGTCGATCTGGTCGAGAGTTTTGAGCTGGCCGCCAACGCCGTCTTAGCGAAGGTGGACATGGACAAGATCGTGCATGCCTGTCTCAACCATTGATCTGTTGGACATACCGGTAGTACTAGTAGTCATGACTAGGTTTGATTTGTGGGATGCCCTTGTGAATATGGGAACTCTTATTTGCATGCATGTCTATGTGAACTTTTGCTGCACTTTGTATTAGGTGGGTTAAACTCTATTGAGCGTGGTGTAGCTTAGGTCATTTGGCCATTTTGTAGCTGGTTTCTTTTCACTACAGATTTCTTTCTGGTTGTCTTTGATCTAAAACTTAATTTGCTAAACATTCATGAGTGCCTTTGATCTTTGTTAAAGCCAACTAGTGTCTTTGATAAAATTTATTGAACTTGAAAGAACCATGAAGTAAGGAGTTCATCTGAACAAGTCTCACCTCGATCTAATGCAGAATGGAGGAGCCAAAGCTGTTGACTTTTACTACGAACGCAAGAAAGTCTAGCCGCTTTGTATTTGATCTCGTAGGATAGTAGAGTGTTGTAGCAATCAGTCTACCCCTCGACTATCGTGACTGCTTGGATTGGAGTTAAATAAGTATAGAAAAGGCCTATCACAACCGCACCAGGCATTCAAGTCTCAAGCGTGTCATGGTGGTCAAAAGCTCTTTTTCTCGATTCACTTTTTGTGTCCAGCTTTCCTAACGCATTCGCTTCATTCTCATATTTTACTATGCTTGCAAGAAAGTTTGAATGTGGCACATCTGATCTCATCGGACACTATACAGTATAGAGCTATGTGTAAAACTATTGCATACGGAGTGCACTCGGTCATAACATTTGTATCAATAGTAGTAGTAGTCATGAGTGGCTCCCCCCTTCCGTCGATTAACACTAACCGAAATCATGCTTACAGATGGCATCTAGTTACCATACCAAGGATGTGTACTCTACAACAAACGATCACAACTTGTCCCCAACCACGTCCCTCTAGTATATTCGATGAAATGACGTTTACCTATTTCTTGTAAACTGTTTGCTCGCCTGATACTCCGAGCAGCGTAAATTTGAACGGGCTGAGCATGTCACTAGTTTCAATTTTATTTGTTTCCTTTAGGGATTCAATGAATGTATTCATACGAAATAGGTTTTCCTATATAACGTGAGATGTGTCCAGCCTAGTCAAATTTATGATGCTCGGACTTTCTTGCGTGTGCTGTAAAATTTGAATAGCTATGTGGCTCCACCGTTAAGCATTACATCAACGCGAGACTTGATCGGATGAATTCTGTTGTGCATGTTTACCATACTATAGATTAGAAAGAGTACCAGAAATAAACCTGTAGGCAAAACCAACCAATAGGGGCTAGAAACCAGCTACCAATTGACCAAAGGACCTAATCTACACCATGGTCAATAGAGTTTAACCCACCCAATACAAAGTTCAACAAAAGAAAACATAGACATGCAAATCAAACTTCACAAATCAAAACCTCTGTACATTTGAACGTGTCTGATATAAAATGCAAGTGAAGATACATAAGGAAGAGTAACAACATAAGGAAAGAGTAACAACATGTACTCCATCTGTACTCCCAACATAAGGAAGATACATCAAATGCAACATGAGATACATCAAATGAAACTTTATTTACTCCTCTACTCATCGTCGGTATCACTGTCCTCATCTTCATCCTCGTTGTTGGTATCAACGTTGTCGTCCTCCTCCTCTATAGCCATGAGGCCCTTCTGCTCATCAGTGGTGATGCGGTTGGCCCCCTGCTCAGCATCGGCACGAACCAGGTTGCCCCCTGCTCATGACGCTAGTGTTGAAGCCATCTATCTGGCTCCGGTAGCAGGTGAGGATGTACTCCACGTTGTCCACGTGATTCTTGTTTAGGTAGGCTAGCAGTTCATCCAGGACATCAACGAGTCGGTGAAAAATGAAGACATAGCTGCTCACCTTTTCCTCCCGAGGCGGGTTGAGGGTGCCCACTCTAGTGTTCTGTAGCATATGCCTAATCTTCAAGAAAGCCTTACTCATGATGCCAATGGCCCAATCGTCTCTATCTCCAAAGGGATCCACTGGAGCTCCATCTTGATTCACCACAGGCACGGCGTCATCCAACTTCACCACAGGCACGGCGTCATCCTCCTTCACCATGGGCACGGCGTCATCCCCCTCCCGTGCGTGCTTCACAGAAGGCTCTTCCTTCACCATGCCGATGGCTAAAAGTGAAGTAGGTTTGGAGAAGGCAGCCGCACATTTCTAGCAATTTTAGATCTATAGTGGGAATGGGAGGGCTCGAGGAAGGAAGGAAAACAAGCAGAGTTGCAGAAGAGATCGTGGCGGTTAATACTACAGAGGAGCCATTGGTGTTTTTTAGGGAACAAAGAGGAGCCATTGGAGTTGAAATGTTACTACACAAGTAAGAAAGTTCAACCTCTGTATGTTTGAACACGTCTGACACACTGCACAGACATTAGCTTACATTACAAATAAGTTAAAATTGCTGCAAAATAATGACAACATCCATCCAAGAGGAAATTAACATGTCCATAGTCAATCAAACAACACTAATCCATTTAAACATGTCATGACAGAGAGATACATCAAATGCAACTTTGTTTACTACTTTGCTATTGACTCTGACTCCGAGAATAAGGGAACATAGGGAAGATAGTAAGGTCTACCAATGATTTCTGGCAGGATGTCACGTCTACCATACGGAATGTAATGTGTAGGGATGACATGAACTTTTCTACTGTCCATGTTATATGCGATGACGACTCTTTCCACCCCAACCCCAACAAAGAAAACCAAATTCCATTCCAGGTGAACTATAACCGTTGTGTAGCATGACTCAAAATCAAAGTAACCCATTTTTTTCTTAGTCTTTCCAAACAACTTATGCAGGTTGATAGTATGCTTCAATGTCCATTTATTATTAGTACCATAGTCTTCAAGGATCCAGATCAAAAGCTTGGACATATTGTGACAACCAATAATACATTGACACAAGTTACCCTGAGCTTGATGGATGGAGCGTGAAAAAACACGTGGTCAGTTAGGAATTTTCCTCCATGCCTTTCCCTCCATATCCACAGCAAGTATATGACGGTAACCCTCGTAGAACCCAATATAGTGCAAACAACCATTGAGAAACACAGTTGCTGATTTTTGACAATGTCCACTCAGCCTGCTCTCCCCATTTAGATTCCTTAAAGATCCATGCTGTAGTTTTAGATGAGTAGATGTCCACACCTACGCACTAACCATCCTCCTCCATATATTCAAACACATGGAAATGCGAGGAGGTTGTCGGATCGAACCCTAATCGAGCCTCACCAATAGAATGGATTCTAGGCGACAGTACCTTCAACTCCTGGGTTGCCAAATTGCAGATGACATAGCAGTATTCATCAGTTCCAAGGCACCAGCATAGGATGAGGCCGTTGCAGGAATCTGAGACAGCTACATTGTTCATGGTGAAGGGCAAGAAGAACAAGGAGGGGTAAACACCGGTGATGCTGGTGAAGTTTCTTTGACCGTAGATTCCATCATAGAAGATGCCGATCACAATCTGGGGCATCAACTTATGGTTGTCCAAGATGACGCATTTCTAGGAGCAACATACACATTTGTAGTAGAATAAGGAGCAGGTGGGGAGGCGGCGGAGGATCTCGACAAAGACATCATCCATGAGCCTAGCCAATGTGTTCCTCTTGTTGGGGGCCTCCTCCATTTCATCAGTGTGCATGCAGTAGGATGAGAGCTTGCTCAGTAATGGGATCACTAAGGAGGAAAATAATCCAACAAAGATCCATCAGTGAAGTCCACAACTTATACCAAAGTGTAACTTTAACAAACATTAACAATTTTCATGGTACCATCTCATCTAAATTCAGAGTAGCACCACATAGATACATATAACTCAAACTAGAGTAGCAGTTAATGGAGCTATAACCATTACAATTCTAGCTAAATCAAGTCTAACCATCACACTTACAATTAGTATAGGAGCTTAGAGCTTCTTCCATAGGAGACAGACAAAGATTAAGAGGACTATAATTACAATAGTTTTGAAGGACGAAGAGGGTGGAGCAGCTATTGGGTTTTGAAGATAGAAGTCATCATCATGAGCTAAGGCTGGATTTGAGTTGGTTCTTGGCTTGAAGGCAGCAATTCCTTCTTCATAGGAGTTGTACTTTTTATAACAAGCACCACGAAACCTATGAACTTGTCTATGGCAATTAGGCCAGTTATAGTAAACTCCTGGCTCATGGCCATCGAACACAACATAGCACGGACAACTCATCTCAAATTTGCACAACCAGAACAGGTTGCCTTAGTTTTCACAAGTAGAATGTCAGTGAACAAGTGGTAGTGATCATCATTGGCATCAGTAGCAACATGTGCAGCTTAGACATTAATTTGTGGCCTCAGTCATGTGAATGATGAACACAAAGCATTCATCTTGTTTGGAAGATAACTTAGTTGTCAACAAGGAGAAGACAGAGAAAAGCAAACATATGAACTGCATCCTAATACATCCAATAGCCATGTAGACATCATTGGCACAAAAATGTGGCCTCAGATATGTTACAAGTTCAAAATACCATAAGGACAAAATGGTGGCACTGGAGCATACGAAACAGAAATATAGAATCAAGCAAGCACTAGATAGAAAAAATAGTTTAAGGCAGAAGCGAAGGGCCTGTTTGTTTGCCTAGACAGATCTACAAGTGACACGAACCAGCAGAACACCAACCAGTGCCACCTCCTAGTTCTTTTCATCACCATTGGCCTCACCGGATCTAAAATGCTACAATGTTTCTTGTATACCTCATGTTCAAGCAAGGACCAAAATAGTGAAGCAAACAGGGAAAGGCGAGAAAGGAGACCTACGGATTGGATCTGTCGCCTCTGCCGAGACACACGACGAACATGGATGCTAATGCCACCGCGCTCCATCAGGAAGACCCACCGCCTAGACTCCAAAAGGAAGCCTGAGCCACCATGGCACACTGGGGATCCTCCGTTGCCAACACCACCACCGCCATAGGTTAGTTGTCAACAAGTCTAACGGGCACAGATTTGTTTCCACTTGCAAGGATAGGGATATATCCAATATATAAGTCAACATGTCCACACAGAGAACATATACTACTCCAAAGGCATGTCAACACAACTAGGCGTCTAGCGCAATGGTGAAGACGGTCTATTCCTTGCTCTAGGCCCCGGGTTCGACTCCTAGGTCTCATATTTTTTTTTGAGTTTGAATTTATTAAACCCCGGTGGCAACAAGTGGCACGCAAGTCGTAGGGTCCCACAGGTCAGATGGAGATGGAGAAAGGTCCCATAGGTACACGTGACATGTAAGCTGTCGGATCCCAAAGGTCGGATGGTCCCATAGGTACACATGACATGCAAACCGCCAGGTCCCACAGGTCAGATGGAGATGGAGAAAGGTGCCATTGGGTCCCACAAGTCGGATGGAGAAGGGTCCACAAGCACAAGTGATATGCAAGCCGTTGGGTCCCATAGGTCGGATGGACATGGAGAAAGGCCCCAAGCTTCGGGTCCCACAGGTACACGTCGCATAGAGAAAGGATTGAGCGGAGACTTTTATGATGAACTAGAAGTGTCATGAATAAGTAAGTGTAGGTCCCATAGGTACACGTTAGATGGAGAAGGTACCATGTGGAGATCTATGATGAAGTGCCATCATTACTGATCGAATATTGTTCGTCATAGATCAGTAATTAATTCAATGACGAAGCCTATTCATCATAGTTCTGAATAAGATCATCACAGACGAGCAGGAACAGTCACGCGAGTGATCTATGATCAAATCCTATGCTATTCTGTGATGTTTTTTTGTGATGATACCCGATTTCATCATAGATATGGGAAGCTCGAGGTTCATCACGGTGATCTATGACGAAACCGAATTTTCATCATAAAAAACAATTTTTATGACAGTTTTGGATTCGTCATTAAATTTTTTATCATAGAAGTGAATATTCCTAGTAGTGTTTTAAAGTGTTACCGCTCCATGCGATGAGATGCTTATAACCTTGAATGGTCCTTCCCATTTACTCCGAAGTTTTTCATGCCCGAATAATTGAACCCTAGAATTAAAAAGTAAAACCTTATCTCCTGGGGTGAATTCCTTCTTCTTGATCCTCTTATCGTGCCATCTCTTTGTTCTCTCCTTATATATCTTGGCGTTGTGGTATGCTTTTTTACGCCATTCATCAAGCTTAGAGAGTTGCATCTTCCTCCTGGTCCGTACAGCTTCCAAGTCCATATTTCATCATTTGATGGCCCAGTGTGCCTTGAATTCTAGCTCAACAGGTAGGTGACAGGTCTTCCCAGAGATGAGTTGATATGGTGACATTCCAAGTGGTGTTTTATAGGCCGTTCAGTATGCCCACAACGCATCAGGTAATATATCCTTCCACGCAGTCCCCACCTCATTGACTGTCTTCAATAGAATGTTCTTGATTTGTTTGTTCGATGTTTTTTCTTGCCCACTTGTCTGAGGGTGATATAGAGTAGTGACGTTGTGACGGATCCCATGCTTTGACAAGTTCTTGCGAAAGTTCTTGTCAATGAAGTGAGTGCCTCCATCGCTTATCACCATTCTCGGAACTCCAAAGCGTAGAAATATTATTTGTTTAAACATCTTGGAGTTCTTTGCATCAGTAGCTTTACATGGCATGGCTTCAACCCACTTGGAGACATAGACAACTGCCACCAAGATGTACTCACAATTCTTTGATTTAGGATATGGTCCCATGTAGTCAATACCCCAAACATCGAAAACCCCAATCTAGAGGTTGTTGGTGAGTGGCATGGCATATCTTGAATTGATATTCCCGTAACTGTGACATGAACCACACCTCCAGATGAAGTCCCTTGTGTCTTCATACATGGTTGGCCAAAAGAATCCACTTTTCCATATCTTTGAATGAGTGCAGAATGCACCATAATGCCCTCCATATGGTGATGAGTGGCATCGTTCTATGATTTTGATGCCTTCTTCGACTGGTACACATCATCTAAGTAGACCATTAGAGCAGACTCTAAAGAGGTATAACTCATCCCATATGTGGAGATGACTTTCGTAGATGAGCTTTCTTTTTGTTCTCCCCTGGTGGTACATAATCTGCAACCATAAAATTGACAATATTTGCGTACCAGGAGTCGGATTTTGTGATCTTGAAGAGCATATCATCCCGTAGAGAATCATTGATGGGTAGTTCCTGTGGACTTTCAAACTGTATTCTGGACAAGTGATCGGCAACAGAATTTTCTACTCCCTTTTTATCTTTTATTTCTAAATCAAATTCTTGGTGTAACAAAATCCATCTTATAAGTCTAGGTTTAGCATCTTTCTTAGTGAGTAGGTATTTCAAGGCACATGATCAGTGTAAACAATCACCTAAGCTCCTACTAAGTATGATCTAAACTTGTCTATAGCAAAAATAGTAGCCAGGAGTTCTTATTCAGTTGTTGCATAATGAAGTTGAGGTCCTGTCAGAGTTTTGCTAGCATAAGCAATTGCATGATGCTTCTTATCTTTTGTTTGACCCAAGACTGCCCCCATAGCATAATCACTTGCATCACACATGATTTCAAAAGGTAGCGACCAATTAGGGGGTTGAATGATTGGTGTAGAGATGAGTGTTTTCTTAAGAATTTTAAAAGACTTTAAGCATGCATCATCAAATTCAAAGGGAACATCCTTGGCCAAAAGATTTGTTAGTGGTCTAGCAATATGTGAAAATCTTTCATGCAGCGTGGTAAAACCCTGAATGACCAAGAAAATTGTAGATCCCTCTGATATTTACAGGATAGGTAACTGTTCAATTACTTCAATTTTAGCTCTATCTACCTCAATACCTCGTTCGGACACCAAGTGTCCAAGCACTATGCCTTCTCTAACCATGAAATGACATTTTTCCCAATTAAGGACTAAGAGCATTTCTTCACATCTTTGCAAAACCTTGTCTAAATTTTCAAGACAACCATCAAAAGTTTTTCCACAAAAAGAAAAATCATCCACAAAAACTTCCATAATTTCTTCAATCATATCAAAAAATATAAACATCATGCATTTTTAGAAAGAAGCTGGAGTGTTACATAGCCCAAAAGACATTCTACGATAGCATAAGTTTCATATGGACATGTAAAAGTGATTTTGCTTTGGTCATCAGGATGGATCAGTATTTGGTGATAGCTTGAATACCCATCAAGAAAACAGAAGAAAGAGTGGTTTGTCGGTCGCTCTAACATTTCATCGAAGGAGGGCAACGTAAAATGATCTTACTTCGTTGCCTTGTTAAGTTTTTAGTAATCAATACACATCTGCCATCTAGTGATGGTTCTTTGGGGGATTAGTTTATTCTTTTCATTTTCAACAGCAGTCATGCCTCCATTTATAGGCACAACCCGAACAGGGCTTACCTACTCACTGTACGGAATGGGGTAAATGATCCCAGCGTGCAGGAGTTTCAAAATCTCTTTCTTAACAACCTCTCGCATCGCATTGTTAAGCCTACGCTATAGCTCCCTAGAAGGTATAGAATCAGGATCTGTAGGGATATGATGGGTGCAAAGAGTAGGGCTAATTCCCTTAAGGTCTTGGAGCGAGTAGCCAAACGCAGAGCGATGCTTTTCTAAGACAGTTATCAAGCGGAGGGTTTCTTCCTGAGAGAGCTTATCACTTATGTTCACAGGAGAATCCTGATCTTTGTTGAGAAAAGCTTATCGAAGACCAGAAGGTAGGGGTTTAAGCTCAATGGTAGGCTTAGGTGGTTCCAGCAATTCATCTAGAGGTTTAGGCTCTGTATGATTTTCGTCTTCCTCTTCGATGAAGAACTAGGCATCATCTTTAAGGTTGGGTTCTATCAAATCATCAAAAGATGCAACCTTAACCTCTTTCATTGGGTCTTCCTCAGGAATTGGCTCAGTCTCAGTATTTAGAGAATGAGTGATGGATATACAAAGTTTAAAGTTTTTCCTGAGTTTATTTTCAACTTCCCTATTTGTCCTTCTTGGATAAGTCTTTCAATTGGTTGTCCTATCAATAGGTCGAACTCTATGATATCAAAGATATAAAAGCTCAAATGAACCATGGTTCCTTGTACCTAGATAGGGGGAGAATGTGTCCTGAAAGACCTTTCAATAACTTTGTTGATGGGGTTAATGGCATGTGTTTTAATAAATCATGAGCAAAAGATGCGAACATGATATTAACACCCACAACTGGATTGTAAAGAGCATCGAAAGGAGCTTTGTTAATTTGGCAATGAATAGATATAGAAGGTGAATCTAGACGAATCACATCAGAGGAAAGGTCGGATTCTTCTAACCATTCATTGCTTGTAATAGACACTAGCTCTTTCATAGTCTTTTAAGGAAAGCTTCCTCAGAAGGGTCTACTAGACTTTTTGGGTCTCCTCATAGTATGGTAATTCGAGGTATTTCCGTATTCATCAAAAACTCCATCCTCGAATTCAAGCATGAAATCCGAAATTGGAGTTTCCTCCTTTTCTGGTGGTTCAGGATTTGAGAAAGCTGAGGTTGGTGATGGGTTAGACAAAAGTTCTGGTTTAGCTATCTGGGGTTCCTCGTCTAGCGGCATCTTTTCTATTTCTTCAAGGGTGTTCTCTAGAATTTTCTCAAGAATGCTTCTCCCCGAATTAGCGGAGACATGCAAGAACGATCCTCCTGAAGCTGTGTCAAGATACTTTGAGGTTTTCCTATCAAGACCCATATAAAAGTGTTGAAGAAGAATGGCATCTTGAATGGCAAGGTCCGGGCCAGTATTAATGAGAGCATTAAAATGATCCCATGACGTGCCTAGAGATTCTTGTTCTTTTTGTTTAAAAGTTAGAACCTCTGAACAAAGGCTAACTACTCTAGAGATGGGAAAGAATTCCAAGCAAAATTTAGAGCATAAAGCTCCCCAATCTCCTTACATACTTTCTATGGTTTTTTATACCAATGTTTAGCTCTTCCTATCAATGAGAAAGGAAAACCTTCCATCGTAAGGTTTCGTGTGACATGACCTCAATGTGTAAGCATGCATAGGTTTGCTCAAACACATTTAGGTGGAAGTAAGGGTTTTCATCATCTTCACCCGAAAAGGATTGATCTCGGACCATGTTAATTAAACACAGGCGTAGCTCATAGCCAGGTGTTAGAATAGGTTTTGAAGATTCTGGTGGCTCTAGGCGTGCACTCGTAGGTGCAGCGTATTGGTGGATAGGAGTGGATTCAAAATCCATAATGAAAAGAAAAGAAAGGTAAAAGAGAAAGATAAAAGAATAATGGTACAATGTTAAGCTAGGTTCAAAGTTAACTCACCAATCATTTCCCTAGCAATGGCGCCAGAAATGCTTATTGATATATATTAACACACATAGAATAATCCACAAGTGCATGGATATCGATGTAGCACTTCACCGAAAAGTATTCCAGAATATCGAACTCAAAGAAACATGTGTGAGAATAACTAAATCTAACTTAAATCGGAGTAACAACAAGACTTAAGATAATAGCAGTATAGGGAAGATCGATAAGGTCGTCTAGTTCTAACTTTAGTAAGCTATGTCTTCTATTGTTCAATTCTGGAGATATTACTAAGGAAAACACAGGCAAAGTATGTTTCCATTAGTAAACAAGTCCTGCTCATCCTACAAATAGGAGGTGGACTACAAAGGATTCAACGAGGCTATAAGAGTCACCCTTGCGAGCTACCACCAATCCGGAATATAGGGTACATCTGCGAGTAACCGAGTCTAAGCACCATGCTTACACTATGAATACTACTTTAACCCAGGAGCAACAAGAATTAAAGTACTCAAAAGAGTCGCAAACCTAAAGAACAATATAAACAAGATGCTTACTTGAATTAGAAGTTGATTACCAGAGAAATCTCAGAACCAAGCTCAAGAAGAACTTGATTCCACCAGGGTACAAGCCGTAGAGAGAGCACTGATAGGCTAGAACTCCTCCAAACTCTTCCATCACACTCTATCTCTCTGTTTCTAATACAAGACTAGATCCTAACTTGGAGGACTAATCTTCTCTTGATTGCTAGCTCTGATCCTGATAAAGAGGATATGAATTGTAGCTTCTAGTTTCTAGGATTTTAGGATCTGCCTGGAGGAGGGGTTACAGGCAGGTATATATAGGGGCCTTCACGCATCCTGGACCCTCGAATCAAACCGACTTAGAAGAACGGCGTAGATGTGATCCCTGAGGCGGTGGAGAACCGACGTAGCGAGGAGGGACTGACAGGAGGGGCCCACAAGCTGACCTGCCCCACATGTCAGAGGCACAGGCTCTGCTTTGGTGGAGTACCCTCTGGAGTCTTCTAGAGTCTTCCCATGTAGATACCGTCATGGATTAACATGATTTCCTTTAACAAATAGGTCCTCCTTGGTGGGTTTCTGATTGAATCCTACTGAAAACATAGATTCACCAAAACTCATGGAAATTGTCAGTTTAAACCCCCTAAGTCTATGTTGGTGATCCATTTTAGTCATTTATGCAAGGTATATTGATGGTTTATGATTGACATTAACTATCATCAACACTCTCGCTCGTTGCCATCATATGGAAATCCAACAGACGCCGAGCTCACCTTTATATCCTTCGATAAAAGGGGGGATACCAAGTACAATTGCTTTCTAAACTCGTTACACTTAATTACCACCCACACACCCCATCTTCCAAATCTCATCCACTGGCGGAGTGATAGAAGCGCCCAAGGGAAGACTCGCCAGAGGAGAGGGTGTTTGGAGGTTCTTTCCTCCTTCGTGACAGTTTGCGACAGGAGTACGAGTAATTAAGTATGGATCTTGCACTTTATCTTACGCTGGTAGTCTTGATGCTTCCCCTTTATACAGTGCTATCTCCATGGCACATCTGGCGCCGTGCTTCCCCCCTGATGGGGAAGGCATCTTGGCATTGCCGCAACCGATGCCCCGATCCGCCCTTAAGGAGAGCCGGGTGGCGCACCGGCTGTAGCTTTGCCTCGACGCTGTGTAGACGGCACTTGTCGCATCGAAGCGCAAAACGGCCATGGTGGAGGCTACAGCCACCGAGGCCTAGGCACGGCTCACTGGTAAGTCATATAGGGCACAATCTTGCTCTTTCACTTCATGCGATGCGATGTCGTGTGTTCAGTTGTAGGGTTTTGTTGTCACCTTTTTCAGCCATTGAGGAGCAGCTCCATGTCACGTAGACCAAGGCAGTGGAGTTGCATCGGGCCAATGATGACCTGGTCTGGCAGATGGCGAAGGCGATCCTCCTTCGCTGGGAGAACACCCATGTCGCCGCCCAGTCACTACTATAGAAAGTCAATTCACCGCTGGGACCTTCACCAACGGTTTTGACATAACCGACGGTGATACGTATCACCACTGGCTTATGACCCATGGGGCCCGTCCTAGCTGAATAACCGGTGGTGATGAATGCTTTCGCCATTAGCTCGGCGTATGATCCGACGGCGAACAAGATGTCGGGCTTCGCCACCGTATTGTACGCTGAATCGGCTGTGCAACGCTTACCACCGCTAGTCGTTTATATGATGCACGGCATGCGAAGAAGGCATCAGAGATAACAAGTTTTCACTGCTGGTGCCAAGATTGATGGGCCCTACACTATAAGATCTGGTGGTGATGCTTATATAGCACCGTCGGTTCCTCGTATGGTCCGGCGGTGGAAATCACAATAATTGAAGACATCTTCCCGCCCTTTCCTGCCGATGGTGATAAGAAAGTTTTACCGTCATTTTGTTCGGACACTGAATACAATAATCTATGATCCGGTAGAAATACTTAGAATCACCACTAGCTGTCCAATTAACCCGGCGGTGATAAAGGGCTGCAAGAGCAATGAAAACCCCATTTCCCTCCTCTTCTTCTTCACTCAGTTAACTTTTCTTTAGCCACGGCTCCCCCCACCATTTTTGGTGACCGCCAAGCTAGTGAAGGCTGTTGATTTTCAAAGGATGTTCTATATTGGGTGGTATGTAATTAACAACCCTTTTCATGTAGCTACCTTAGTTCGATCATGTGGTTAAATTGGGACTGAAAATCATCCTTCTTCATTTTAGAGTGCTTCTTAATTTCAGAGGTGGCTTCTCTGATTCTTGATTGTTGCGCATGCACCAAATTACCCTACAGTCAATATGTATCCTATAGTTTTGATTGTATTAAATTGAATGACACATTAGTTAGTTCAACCTATGTTAATCAGTAAAGTTGCATTGTGTTAATCATAGATGGATCATGTTGATGGATGTACTTGCTGCCCCATTCGTGAAAGGCATTGACTCTTTTGTGAATATGGACCCTATGGTTAAATTGTGATCGAAAATCATCCTTCTTCCTAAGGGAGTGCTTATTGATTTCTTCTGATTGTTGGTTGTTGCATGCACACCAGATTACCCTACGGTACAGTGAGTTTGTATCCTCCAGTTCGCTTGTGTTAAATTGAATGACTATAGTTGACATATGTCACTAAAGTTATGTTATTCACATATGGATCGTGGATGGATGTACTTGGAAACTATGACTACCGCTTTCGTGGAAGGCATTGACTCTTCTGTGAAAACCACCAAGGCGTATGCAGGAAGTAATGTTCTGAGTAGTAAAGGATACATACACTGCCCATGTGTTGATTGCAAGAATGAGAAGGCATTTAGGATCCGCGACATCGAGCAGATATGATTTATTTGCTAAATAGGGGTTTTATGAAAAACTATAAAGTTTGGAACCCGCATGGTGAGGAGGGTGACAACTTACCTGAGGAAACCGTCCAAGGACCCTTGTCGGAGACTGTAGTGAATGAAACCTTGTAGAAAACCATCCATGAAACAGTTAGTGAAACCATGCAGGAAACCATCCATGAACTAGTGAGTGAAACCATGCAGGAAACCATCAATGAAACAGGTCGTGACACTTTGCTGGATACTAAAGTGCTTGATGCTCTAGACAAGATGACACGTGATGGGGAGCCAGAGTTCCTTGATGCAAGAAATTTGAAGAAGTTGGAGCAAATGAGAAAGGATGCAAAAACGCCATTGTTCAATGGTTCTTCTATGACCAAGTTAGAAGCTAACCTTTTGCTACTTGAGATGAAATCAAGGAATGGTCTGTCGGACAAAGGATTCGATGATTTGCTAACTCATTTGAAGAGCAAGATGCTTCCACAGCCAAATGAGTTGCTAGAGAATACATATCAGGCAAAGCAAATGATCTATCCATTGGGGCTGTAAAGTATAAAAGATTCATGCGTGCTACAATGATTGCATGTTGTACCACGGCAAATATGCAGAGTTGGATCAGTGTCCGAGGTGCGAACTCTCATGCTACGAGTCTGATTGTCCTGAGGCGATGACAATCGTTGACCAAAACAAAAGACCACCCAAGAAGGTTGTGTGGTATTTCCCTATAATTCCACGCCTGAAGAGATCATTTGTGAACGAAAATATAGCAGAGCTGATGAGGTGGCATGCCGAAAAGCACGTGAATGATGGAAAGCTCAGACACCCAACCGATGGATCACGGTGGAGGGCTATTGATTCTAGATACAAGACATTTAAAAGAGAAATAAGGAACGTAAGGTTTGGGTTGAGTACTGACAGGATGAATCCTTTCAACATGGTCAGCACCAATCACAGCACCTGGCCCATGACTCTGTGCATATACAACCTTCTGCCTTGGTTGTGTATGAAGCGCACCTACATTATGATGCCATTAGTGATCCAAGGGCCACACCAACCTGGAAATAATATTGATGTCTACCTACACAGTGGTGGACGAGCTAATGGAAATGTGGACATCAAAGGTCAAGGTGTGGGACGAGTACAAGAAAGAACACTTTTATCTAAAAGCGTTGTTGTTCGTAAGAATTAGTGACCTACCGGGCCTTGGTTGCTTGTCTGGACAAGTTACGAATGGATACAAAGGATGTGTGGTTTGCATGGGGGACACGGATGCTAAATGGATGAAGAATAGTAAGAAGATGGTGTACAAGGGTCATCATCGGTTCCTAAGCATGGAGCATCCGTACCGCAAGAACAAGAAATCATTTTATGGAAAAACTGAGGATCGCTTGGCTCCTCAGACTCTAACTGTGAAGGATATCTTAACAAAATTGAACAAACTAAAAGTCGTCCTTGGAAAGGGTAAAGGAAGCAAACAGGCATTGAGTTCCTCTATGTTCAAAAAGAAATCCATATTCTGGGATCTGGCTTATTAGTGGTTCTTGGATGTTTGCCACGCACTTGATGGGATGCACATCACTAAAAACGTGACTAAAAGCCTGCTCGGCACCTTAATGGAGGCAAAGGGCAAGGGAAAAGATTCACTTAACACTCATTTGGACCTACAAGATTTAAAAGTCAGGCCAGAGCTACATCTTGAACTTCAACCTGATGGGATAGAAAAACTTCTAGTTGCCTCGTGAACCCTACAAACAGAGGAGAAAAAGAAGCTCTTAAGTTTCTTCAATGAACTCAAAGTGCCTACTGGCTACTGCTCAAACATGAGGAGGCTAGCGAACATTAAAGATTTGAAATTCAACATGCACTTAATGAAGTCGCACGATTGCCATGTTATCATGACACAGCTGTTGCCAGTTGCAATTAGAGGCATCTTATTTGAGAAGCTACGTCACCCAATCATAAAGCTGTGCTCATTCTTCAACATAATCTCACACAAGGTTATAGATCCGGCTACACTTGACAAGCTAGAGAAAGACATGCACCATACTATGAGTATGTTGGAGATGCATTTGCCACCTACCTATACTATGCAACAAAGCTTGTCTTAACTGTGTTTCACCTTTTTTCTTGTGTTGCAGACAGTAGTGTCATCTTTAGTGGAGCTGACTATTTTGGAGATTTCTGGGCTACAAGAAGATCTTGGCGGTTTCATTATGGAGTGATTTCATGAGTGGGATGAATCTGATGCACATGCAGCCTCATCTATGATCTGTCCTCTGGCTTAGAGGTTAGCCCCTGAAGCGCTTTAGTCAATTGACAACCTAGCGACCTACTTAGACTATACAGCAAAGCTTGTCTTAACTGTGTTACACCTTTTTTCTTGTGTTGTAGACAGCAGCATCATCTTTAGTGGAGCTGACCATTTGGAGATATCTGGGCTGCAAGAAGATCTTGGTGGTTTCATTATGGAGACCATCACCTTATCTAATCGAGGTGCTACAGTTCCTGACCTTGGAATGCCAGTTTCATTTTGGACGTCTGTTTGTGTTCTGAAAACTATATATTCATTGTGGTTGGATTTGGACGCTATGTTGCTGTGGTTTAAAACTATGTATGTTGCTGTCGTTTTGTATGGATATTTGTCTCAGTAGTGTTCTAAAAAATATATATGTTGCAGGTGATGCATAAGCCATGAAATTTCTGTATTGTTGGTGCTATAATATATTGTGAACAATAATGATGCACAGTAGTAATGCCGGCAGTAATGGACAAAACATTATTGCCAGAACAAACACAACGGCGGCAGTGACGCTACCCCTCATTACCACCGAAGGGAGCACCGATCGCGTGCGCTGTCACCTATATCACGGTCAGATGGTACTCTAGACCGGCATTGATATTCTCATCATCATAGCCTGATGGTACGACAGACCGGCGTTGATGTTCTCATCATCACAGCCGGAAGGTATGCTCGTCCAATGTTGATGTTCGTCACCATCGCCGAATGGTAGAAGGGCCCGATGTTGATATGTTCATCATCACCACTGGTTGGTACGCTGCCCTGGCGATGATAGGTACATCATCATCGCCAGATGGTACACCAGGGCAGCGTCGATGGTTACATCATCACTGCCGGATCGTACGCTGACCCGGCATCAATGGTTACACCATCACCGCTAGATGGTACGCCAGTTCGGCGTTGATGGACACATCATCACCGCCGAATCGTATGCCGACTCGGCATCGATGGTTTCACCATCGCTGCCGGATCGTACGACAGGCCAGTGGTGGTAAGACACTGTCACCGCCGTATGGTACGCCGGACCGACGGTGGTAAAATATCATCACCGTGGGCACACAACCGGCAGAGATAGAGGTCGCCGATCACCGCGACATACACCAACGGGGGCCAAAACCATTGGTAATGGGGGTTCTAGAGCCAGTGGTGATTAGCTTTCTATAGTAGTGAGTTGTCGATGAAAAACAGCCGCCGCTTCGACGCCCTCAACTAGGTAGCGATCGCCATCGTTCGCTCGATGGCGCCTACAGGGGCAATAGTGCAGGAGCGTCTCCGTGCCTTGTTGGCGTGGATCGTGGAGGTGACCAACTACGGCATTCGCCATGGTGTTGTGGGGGCCCTAGCCGCCGCCCAGCTTCAGCGTGGGGGCCTACGTGGGCTGGAGCCAGGGTTCCCACCACGGTCGTCCTTTCACGATCGAGAGGGCCTCATCGTCTACTTTCAAATGCTAGAATACACTATATTTGAGGACAAATTTCAAATGCTAGAATACACTACATTTTAGGACGGAGGGAGTAATTCACTCTCGCACGTAAAGAGTGAATTATATTACTAGTCTCTTATTCAAAATTCGCATTAGAAAAATCCCAATCGAAAAATGGATTTCTTGGCGAAGCCTATAGTCCTCACTGCAATACAGAGCCCTAAGTTCCCATTCGTCTACAATATTGCCGCAGACACCGCATGCGCATGGAAGATCGCCGCACACCTATGCCAGCGGCGACAACGACAACATGCCCCATGTTGATTGGTATATCAGCTTGACGGCGGGGTGGTGGCACAACACACACCCATTGTTGCTTAGCCACCTACTCGTTGGTTCGCTACCATCGCCGCCCATGATCCTTCCTCGCCCTTGACCCATCTCATGTACCACCTCGTAGTGTCTTCGTCGCTGGCAGCGCCATTGTGCCTATAGAGCAATACGACAACCAGATAGGCCGCCAGATTGTGCCTGCCATTGGCGGCGCGGGCGAGATCGTCAAGGCATCACTGGGGGTTGTGCTTTTCCACTAACAAGGTTCGTATCCCAGTGAAGAAGCAAGCCTCTGGGTTGCCGAAAGGTCGAGCTAACAAGGAGGGCTTCAGAGTCGATGGGGTCGCCCCACGTCGTCCGCATTTGAACCAAACCAAAGGATGACGCCGACTATGGCGGTGGCTGCCAGAGATGCGGCGCATGGACGAGCAGGTCGCCCATAGGCTGTGGAGGTCATCCATGGGCCGCTCTGAGGTCACAGTGAGGTGGCTAGCGATCTCAATGGCTAGGTCAGTAGGGAGCGCCATCAGCGACGTGGGTTGTCACTTTTCCACCGTGATTGCCCGGTCGACGCCACACGCGATGCGCGAGCATGATGAGGCTAATCGAGGGCTTGCGCAGCGTCGTGATGGAGCTACGGTGTGTGGACGGCGACGAGCCAGAGGGCTAGAGAGGTGAAGCGGAATGATCGACGTATGTTGATTGAGGAGGAGGCAGGGAAGGCGGCCGAGTGGGGACTAAATACGCTCTCTGGTGGCATGGGAACTCGCAACTAGCCATGTGGTGCGTCAATTTTTCTATGTCCAACTTCCAACACCATTCTAGGAAAAGCGTACTCCACTAAGATCGCGTGGGAGACATGGCCTATTTAACGAAAATGAAAGTCCCACTGAGATTGGCCTTTAGATAGTTTGAAATGTGCAAGTGAATGTAAACCACTTCATTTTCCACTTCCCATCATCTTCGTCGCATTGCTGTTTCGTGACCAGCAGTGGTGACCACGCAAGTCATAGATCTTGACGGTTCTAGTTCACGTCATGAGGTGGGGGTATTTAAGAAAAGGTAAGGCGAGCCTCTTAAGCACACTCTAATCCCAACCTTCTTCCTCCCCTACCATCGGACAAACCAGAGAAACCCTTCAATTGCTCCTAGTCTCCCGTCGCCATGGCTACCCTAGACCTCCATCAACTCCGGTGCCGCTGGGAGAAGGCCTTCACGATAAGCTTCCGCCATCACCTAGGCACGGCTATGTCCGCTTGTCCTATGTGTTAGAGGATGTTTCGTGAAGATAGGGAGGAATGCCTCCATGCTACGGTCCCGTTACTGATCGCCATCCACGGTTAGAGCATGCAGAATCAAAACCATGGAGAGCATTCATTGGAGCTAGGGCCCTGGTGCCGATGGATCTTTCAGAGCTTTCACTGGAGCAAGGGCCCGAGCATCATCTGGATTGCATTCTTGAGCCAGAACAGTTCTAGCTCACAAATGTAATCCAGATGTGGGAATAGATATCCTTGTTGCTCTGCTTCTCCTCTTCCTCCCACTGCCTCCAAGGGAGGTTAGAGCAAGTTTCGTGAGGCTGTTCCCCATCTCCATTCTCCTATTTAGTCAGGTATGGGTTACCCCCATACTTTTAAGGTCTTTGCAAATGAAAGAATGCTGCTGCATCTAGCTCCATCATTGATTGAACGTATTAAGGAGATAGATGCCAATCACCCTTATCCAAAGTAAAGCAAAGCAAGCTATGAGGATCATTGGAATGACGTATTTCAATTCCTAGACCCGTAGATTGTATGTAGGGTATAAGATTTTAATGGAAGATTTATTGTTGAATGTTGGACTCAGTTCTAGTTTATTTTGTACTTAGGCCAGTCTCAGTGGAGAGTTTCATTACGTTGTTTCCAAGATGGCCACGTCAAGTTGAATAAAATGCAATATGGATGAAACACCCCTTCTCAATGGAGAGTTTCATAGACATTTAATTCCACGACTCATAGAGAGTTGGTATTCGTGCCAAGAGAGTTTCATCCCTATGAAACTCACTTCTTCTCTCTCTTCTTAAAAACCTTACCACATCATCAAAAGCGCTTATGTGTCTAAAGTGACTAAAGTTTAGTAGCTAAACTTTAGCAGGAGGAAACCAAACAGGCCCTTAATCTAACATTTTTCTAGTTACAATCGGGTAGAATGAGTGACGGTTTACAATCAGGTAGAACGAGTGACGCCCTCAACCAGGCAGCAGTCGCCGTCGTCCGTGGCAACAGTGGCGTGGTGGCTCCTAGAACATCTTCGTAGGACCCATTCACCACCACCGGTAGCCTTCACCACTGCCTACAAACGGTCTAGATGGTAACACTTTCGTCAATTTTGAAGCCCACGTGTTTTTTACAAAGTTCTGCACAATTTCCATTCCCGCGTCTGAAAGGGTTGCTTATAAAGCACGCTTCCCACCCTATGTCTTTCTCCTCGTCCATAGCTTTTGTTCCTCATCGCCGTTCCTTGCTCCTCGTGCGAAACTGCACGACCGCTCCTACTCAGCGGGGTGCAAGCCGCCACTCACCGCCGACAAGCTAGTACCCCATGGCGGTATGCCTTACCGACAGGGCCCGCATAGATCCACCGGTGACTAGGCTGCTACTCGTCACTGTCGTGGTCGCCAATCCCGCAAGATCCAAAGGTAATGGTATTCTTTCGCACTTCCCTCCATCTTTCTTGGATTTTTATTCCTCTCTTCACTCATCTGAGTACGAAATAAGCTTCCATCTATTTACTAAGGAACTCATGATCCAATCTTCGTAGGCGCTCCTTCTCTAATTTAGGCGACAGTGCAACCGCTTCAATTGTTGGCCCCACTCCACCAAATCCTAGTCAAGAACTGAAGATGGAGGAGGAGGCCCCCAACAAGAGGAACAAAGTGGCCGTCCTCATAGACTATGTCTTCATTCTCATCCTCCAACGCCTCACTGCCCGCACCTTGTGCAGCTGCAAATGTGTCTGTCGCTCCTAGAACCGCCTCGTCTCCAAATCCGAGTACCATAAGGAGCTGCCCCAAATTGTCGTCGGATTCTTCTATCGTAGCTAGAAAGGCAAAAGCAAGTTCACCAGCATCAACAGTGAATACCCCTCCTTGACCTTCTTGCCCTTCCCCATTGAGGATGTTGTGATCTTAGATTGCTATCGCGGGCTCATCCTATGCTGGTGCATTGGGTTTCGCTATGTTGTCTACAATCTGGTGACTAACAAATGGTGGTTACTACCGGATAACAACCATTCTTTTGGTTCAGCTCGCTTGGAGTTCGATCCAACACGCTCCTCGCACTTCCATGTGATTGAATATGGGAAGAAGAGGGCCTGTGAGTCTGTAGGTGTGAGCATCTACTCATCTAAGAGTGCAGCATGGATGTTTAAGGAATCTGAATGGGGCGAGGGTGTTGTACGCACATATTCGACAAGTGTGTTTCTTAATGGTTTTATGCACTGGCTGGAGTTGTCCCAGATAGTTGTTGTTGATATGCAGGGAAAGACATGGAGGAAAATTCGTAGACCACATGGTGAAGCAATCTCCATCCATAATGCTCAGGGTCAGTTGTGTGTATGTACTGCTAGTATGTTTAGGAAGTATCAGCTTTCATTTTGGGTCCTAGAAGACTATGGTACCAATAACTGGACATTGAAGCATACGGTGACCACGCTAGAGATATTTAGATGGAACAATATTGAATTTGGTTATGATGTTTTGCGATGCGGACTACAGAGTGATTGTAGTTAATCTAGAATGGAATTTAATTTTCCTTATTGGTGAGGACAAAAAATTGATCGCATATGACATGAACCTCAGAAAAGTTCTTGTCCTCCTTGCCCAAGTCGTGCGGTATCGTAGACCCACCTGGAGGCTACGTCCGGAGGGACCTCACTATCTTCCTTATGTTCCCTTGTTCATGGAGTCAGTAGGAGAGCAGTAAAGTTGCATATACTGTTCTTTTTTCAGGTAGGGAGTTGTTTTGAATCTATATACAGTCTAATTTTGTCTTGGTAACTAAAGCAATTATATGTTGAATATTATTAATGTTGTTGCTTTGTGCAGGCTGTTGAGTCTGAGTGCTTTTGAACGATTTTCCTGCAATGGCTAAGGGAGGAAGAAGAGGGGTTCCATGGTGCACTGACTACCGAGCTGAAGGAAGCTTTGCCTTGCAAGCAGGAGTGCCAATCTGAAGGAGCGGAGCACATCTACCTAGTTTTCGTTATGTAAGTCTGTAGAGAGCAAAACCTTTATTCTCCTATCTATGTACCGCTTATGTTAATTCTTGAGTTAGCACAGTTGTTATGTTAGTGTCGCTTCTTATTATAAAAAGTACTCTTCGTTGTGGACATGATGAATGGTGTGTAATGATTATATCGGTATGGTATGTGTTTAGCAAGTTATCAAGGCCCATCTGAATTAGTAAATAAATTATGAAAACAAAGCAATTCTGCACACCGTCGAATGTAAGGGTCATTGTCTCGTTTTGTTATCACCGTCGAATGCCATAAGCAGGGTCATTGTCTCATGCGGTAGGGTTTTAGTTATCACCGCCGAATCATAATGCAATACGACGGTGACCATTACCAATGACCGTGAAGCTGAAGTGACGGTGATATCCATGTTGACACCGCCGCCGCTTATTTGTCTCATCCTGCGGTAAAACGGGGTCAATAGTTTATCACCAAAGCCATGGTAATGCAATCAATGGATGCAACACGTGTACATTTGCGATTACCAATGATCATGGACGGATCATAACGTGTTAGTGTACCAACACAGCCGGGTCACAAACAACGGCCTGATCACGGTCATGACAACACGGCGGTGTTAGTGTACACCAACATAGGCGATCGTGTGAATGCGACGCCTGATCATGGACGGATCATATCACGGCATGTGTGCCAACACAGGCGACGCGATCCCCATCATTGGTCATAACAACACGCGGTGTTAGTGTACACCACTGACGGTCTTACATAAGTCGAGGTGGTCATGGGGTTATGCGCAAAGGTACATGTAGCGATCTCAGATCAACAAAAGCCTTTGAATCATGGATTAACTTGATTATGTACACCCCAACACAGTCCGGTGTAGTGTACACCAATGCGTGACATCTCCGACTAATCCACTAATTTGATGGACGGATCTATCCGCGTGCTATAAAGGGCTGACAACAATGGTATATGTCCTTTTTATCCCCACGAGCGCCTTTGACCGACGTTGTACACTCATTGCTTGATTGATCTCGTCGATGCCTTCCCTACAATGACGACAAGTAAGTGCTCGATCAATTTTTTGGAAAGTTGCAACGGATCATCATGTAATGTTTCATAAGACAACACCAGTGTACACCAACATAGGCCGGTCGTGTTCATATTGGCCAAATGCGGATGGCCTGGAAATAATAACTGCTGATCATGGATAGATCATAAGACAACACGGTGTTAGTGTATAGTGTACAACATAGGTCAGGATGCTCTGCTCCAATCCGACGATCATAAGAAATAAGGACCTTATCATGGCGGATCAACCGTCACCGTTTTTGACTCGGCGACATCTTATGAAGCCCAACCCTTCATAGACACGCTGAACACGAGCTACTCCTATTGCGTCAAATATTGATAAGTCAATAACACACAGGTGAGAAGTATGAGCAAAGTATACCAACACGGTCTTAGATAATCGAGGTGGAAGTGGACTAGCAACCTAATTTGATATATCTTAATTGGGTTAAGACGACGATATCTGTGAAAGGTACGAATGTAGTAGTGTAGGGTCTCAGTTTCATTAGATGATTGTATGGCCTTGAAAGGCCTTTGATTAAGTTGGAAACGAAGGAATGGTATTAACTTGGGGTATAGGCAAAGGACCGGGTGCTGAAAAGCTTAGAATGGACAAGGTATGGATAGTAGTTTGATATTAGATTCAAACGCTGACCGGTACATCAATGCCGAGATCATAAGCTTGATGTCTTGAGGAAAGTTCTTCAACCTATTGCCATCAAACTTTGAATGGTATTAACTTGGGGTATATCATGGATGCTCCATCAATTCACGAGTTATCTACCTAGGTTTGGAAACATCTCACAATTCATGGGTCCACTAGATTTGATGGACACTCTATCTATCCGCATTGGTTCTAAGAGATATTCTTTTTTGGCCAAACTATAGCGTAGGGTAAAGTGGGTTGATAAATCGTTATTGTCCTTTCTCACATAAATTATCCTATGTCCTAATGATAACGCTGAGTTTATATGAGGGTTGGTGGAGGACAATGACGCCACTAGGGAGGTTTATGCCTCTAAGCTGCAAGATCTAAATCTATTGAATTAATGAAAATCTCTACACTGAGGTAATATCAATAGACAATGCTTAAATACGACTATATCCAACCCGAACACACCCTTTCTTGCGCCTAAACGTAGAAGGTAACCACTAACAAGCTAAAAAGGTCCTCATATCCTTTAGCGCCTAACCTCTTAACCCACTTCCAAGGAAGGTCACCCTCTTTTGTCCCAGCTAAAGCCGAACACATAAGCCATAACAAGCTAAAAAGGTAAGCTAAAGCCAGAGCCATATAACTCTCACGGCTGTGCATCAGAAGTCCCGGATGTTCACTTACGTATAAGTCCTTAGGGAGAGGAATCTAGAGCACCATAAAAACAGACCAATGCTCTAGCCCCCTTGTTCCATGTTGCTAAAAAGCATCTTTTAATGTTTATTGCATATTACATTAGTCAAGTTATAAGATCATGGTTGTAGTTGAGCACTAGCATCATATTACCCAATGCAATACCCCATAAGTATAAGGTATAAGTACAAAAGACTAGGATATCCCTAGTGGTAGTCAAGGTAGACACATGCAGTATGAATTAAATGATTAAATATGTATAGGACAACAAGGAAGATCCCATGCTATACTTGCCTTAAACACCGATCCTTCGGTAAGCTTTAATCTTCAACGTTCTTCTTCTTCTTCTTGATCACCACGTATATCTCACCGACTAGACTAAATCATATAGCACCACACAAGCATCCATACAATCATACACGAAGCAAACAATAGATCTAAATTAGAACAGTACACCAATCATAAAATCAAGATGAAAAGGTTGTAAAATGAATCTACGTCTCGCTACGAACACACAGACACAAAAAGCACTCTAAACAGAGCTACGGTTAAAAAGATACAACTACCGGGAGATTTGCATCACAAGAGTAAAGGCTACATGCTTGTTTTATTTTAAGTACAAACCATGTGAAGGATATTAATTTAGTCAATTTACATTTTAATTGAAGAGCCGAGTTTCTAATCATCTTTTATTTGCAAATATGTCTCATATCATTTAAGTCATTTAAACTTTACTCTGCAAAAGAAATAAACTTGTGAGAGCATCTATTCGAGTTTATATAATCAGGTTCAAACTAAGCACGTTATATTTATTTAATGAAACATAATGAGGTTGGTATTAATCAAATCAACATTTATTTGTAAAAGAATGATGCATAGAACCTATATTAATTTTAATTAGAAGCTACTTGCATAAACATTAATCATATTAACTTTTATAAAATTCACAACATGTTACATGGTAAACATCCTAACTAACACGCCAGAAAAATTGAGACTAACGCAAAAAGAACGACTTAAACAGAGGATTGAAAGTTCAGAGATCTACTGTGGAAAGGATGCCTATACTCAATGAGCAGTTCATGCAGGTAAGGGCTTATGTGTATTGTCCCGATTCTAAAATCTAGGAGTGAACAGAGAAAGATGGATTCCTGTGCAAGGGTGAGGTAAGTATGATATCAGCCATATATTTGATACTCCGTATATTGCAAGAGACTACAGGTGCGGATGGCTTGTTAATCATGGACGTATAGGTTCTGCTCTCCAAGCCCGGCAAGACTATGCTTGCATGCTGCACCTGCACACGATGATGGTTCTGACTTTTGCATGCGGGTGATAGATGGCTTGGAAATCTAGACGCAGCAGCAAGCAACGTTAACGTACTCTGTAGGTTTCCTCGGCATGCTGATCGTCTCCAACAAGAGAAGCCGCGCGTGCTAGTGCAGGCACAGGGACGGGGTGGTTGGCAAATAAAAATCTACGGCTGACGATGCTTCAAAGACGTAAAAGAGATCAGGAGAGAGGAACATGCAGAGGGTCTCACCGGTGACGGAGAAGAGCAGAGCGGCTCCAGGTGCTTTGGTCCACTAAATTTCCACGTCCGACAATGTTCTGGTCCACTAAATTTCCACGTCCGACAATGTTCTGGGCCTCTAGGATCGGCTTCGACGGCGACAGCGACGGCGAGGGAAGGACGAGAAAAATCTAATTTAATATATGAGGAATTTTCCAAACTAGAGGCTTTTCTTACGGTGGTTTTAGTGTGCTTTGCTCAATCGGTTGGTTGATATATATAGGAAGAAAAACTCCTCATATCCACGTCAACTAGCGATATGGTACTAATTGATGTTACACTATCCACATTTACTAATGGGCCTAAATAATCATTAAAGCCCATTAGTAAATAAATGCATGGGCATTTAGGATTTATTAGGATAATTGCACATGGGCTTTGAGGGTTGGAAAAAAATGAGAGATTTATTATTTTCGGAATTATTTAATTTCGTGGATAAAATAATTCTAGAAAAGGGATATTTAAGCCACGAAAAATACTCTGAGACCACCGAAAATTTGGGGAAAATTCTCAGAGACACTTTGGAACATGATGAACCCAAATAAAGCATTTAGAGCTTATAAAAAGATTGTTGGAAACTTGGAACATAAGGATTAAGGTGAAGGAGGTACGAATTAAATTTCAGAAAGAAGCTAGAAAATTTCTAGACTTAGATATTCATCTCCTAAACGTATAAAAACACACATTTTGCACATAGAAACACGATGTGCGACCGGCATGAATGCAACAAACACGTTTCTACCTTATGATAAATTTTAATTTAATGAAAATTTTTATTTTCCTATGTTTTCATGAGCACAAAATTCCAAATTAAATCATTTTAGCTCTATTTCCAGAAATTCAAATTTTAGGGTGTTACAAATGCAAAGGAAGACACAGAGAGCGAGAGAGACAAAATATTAGGTGGAAGCAGTGAGGATGGTGGTGAGAAAGAGTGGAGACGCGAGCTATTGTTTCAATCGCAATTGAAAAAATATCGGATCAGGAGGTGCGGGGTCATAGTCATGTTTCATTCACACATGCTGCTCATGACTGACCCCTATCATCAGAGACACTGCAGTGACATGTGTCTGTGACGAGGAGTCATCATAGATAGGTCATCTATTGGCGCGGGGGACAACACATGAAAGACATGTTCCTTCTATAGGCGTCTCTATTAATATAGAGACACGTTTCAATTCCATGTCTCTAAATTGGCCTTTATAAAGTTTTGACACAGTGAGTAGCTAGAGGTATGTGTAAAAAAATCTTGTACAAATGGCTTTAAAAGCACTTCTGTATTCTTTCTCTATGGTATAATTTTCATCAACGTGCTCTGTCACATATCAACCGGCACATATAGTATGCCTTCCGCAATACACATCAGCCAACGGCAGTCGCGCAAGACCGGCCGTGTCCCACGTACAAGGAAGGTGGTACGTGGGACGTGGATCGATACTTTTAAGTTCCCAAATCATTAGGTGATATACCTCCCTCGGGAAGATTGGTTCGATGACGGGATCATGATCCATGGATAATTGGGGCGTATCTGGAACATACCTATAGAATGAGGATCATGATCCTAGGAATCAGGACAATTTATTCTATTCGATCTATTGTATAAAAGAGGTTCAATCCTTGGTGATTTTTCATGTCGTTTTCTCCTTGATGTATATATATAAAATAAATGTTATGAATTTTTTAAAAAATTATATGTTATGTCCCATGGGCCTGCGGCGTGTGGGCTAAGGCCCATTTGCCAACGTATTAGGTCTCCAACCGGCGTACAGCAAACGTACGCACGCTCGCCGCCGCCCAGCATCCAAGCATGGATCGATCCGTCGGCCAGCATCCATGCATCGATCCATCGCTCGCGATCCGGGGCGCGTCCCAGGCATCGATCCGTCGCTCGTACCGCTTCGTCCCGAACCGCGTTCCGTGTGACTGACTCCGGCCGGCGTCAACCGTCGCGTCCGCTCGCGGGCAAAGTACACGCGTAACTCCTCCAACCTCCGTCCCTTCGCGCGGTACTTAAGAAAGCCTCGTCGCGGTGACAATGCCGCACACTGCACGCATTGGGGCATTGCCACACTCCCGACAGTTAACGCTGCGGCAGCCATGTCCGACGAGGTGTACGACGCGGACGGCGACATCAGCCGCTACCTGCAGACCCCGTCGCTGGATTCTCATGTGCTCGCAGTGCCTGACGGTGAGCCCGTGGCAACGCACGTCGGGGCGCCACAACATGTGCCGCCCGTTCAAGGGGGCGTGGCCTTACCAACGGCACCGCCGCCGCCGCTGAACATGTCTATGGCGTTCGGCAACGACGACGATGTCCAGAACCACGGGATGACAAAATAGTGTTGGGATGACAATCCACCTTTGCCATCTTCGCCCAAGAACTGAAGATCCGAGGGTCGCGAGTGCCCAACAGTGAAACTCAAAGGCATGGTGAAATGAGAACTTTATGGAAAACACATTATTTTCTCTAGTGACATATATATTCCAAATTTATTGAGAGGCAAACAAATGCCTCCCAAATTACAAACACCCTATCTATTCGTGGCATATTCTAGGGCATATTGGTCTTCTCCTAACTTTTAGAAACTCTGCTACAGCGCCCTTCTCATCTCTGTCAACATCAATTGAGCAGTGAGAAAACAAAATTTTTACGCAGTATGATATGTATCAGTGTATGTAGCTCAGCCTAATGATTCACTAAATCCTCCCATACAACAGTACTGTAGGCTCTCATATTGTAACAAATAATCAGCAAGCTTGGCTAGAGCCCAGCCAGGAAGAGACCAACACTCTAAACCTCCAATGGTCAGGACAGTAGTGCACACACGTAGCATATGCGCTGGCGCTGTTGTATGCTCCGCCACACGCCGGTGAGTCAGGGCTGGCGACTTGACTTTGTATATATATGCGAGCGAGGCCGGTGGTCTCCCTGGACCTCCACTGCAGGCTGCGAGCCTCTCCATAATTGACTCAAGGTTTTGGATAGAGATGGATTCGGATGTCTAAATATCCGAATCATCAGATATATATTCGTATCCGTTTTAGCGTCAATGTGGATATATGTATTCATATTTAATTTTAATATGGATCTTAAATGGATGTATTCGAATTCGTTTTCTATGACTATTCCCTATTAGATTCCATATCCGTATTCGGAAAAATGTAAAATATCTAACAACATTTGTATCCGTGAAGAACAAAGTACCATCTGAAACATATACCTATGACTAATTAACAATGTAATTAATAATATATCTCATCTAAACTATTTAAAAGTTATATATCTCTATGTCTAATTAGGCGAATCATAAAGGTTAAGTTTAATTTATAATAAATTTAAAATTTATATATATCATAACTTGAAACTATTATAAACTTCTATGTATATATGATAATTCATTATTATAATTAATGATATATAAGGGTGAAGTTTAATTAACTTTAATATGACTAATCATACCACAATATGGAATGCCCTTAAGGGTCATTATATATGCTTGAGGGGCGAGATTGAATATACTCTTACCTTTTCTTTTTGCGAGGTAAGAAGAGTAATATACTCTTACCGTTCAGTTGTTTCTCTCGTGTAATAAAAGTTCAGTTCGTGTATTCGCAAAACAAAAGTTCAGTTCGGTTTTTTTTTTGGTTAAAAAAAACAAAGGTCAGTTCGTTTAAATGGTTTTTAAGTCCGAACAAAAATAGCTAAATGATGGCTGACCGTTTAGTCCGCTTCAACGTTTAGGCTAACACCGCCTTTATTTTATTTATTTATTTATTTGATTCAACACTGCCTTTATTTGACACATACAGGACGATGACGTCCATATATAGACACAAGACCTGACCAAATTACAGGGTAATCGATCCAGCAGGTAGTAGCTAGGTAGCTTGCTGTTCAAATTAAAGCTGACGCAAGTAAACACCGATAACATCGACGAGCCTGCTTCCCGCACGTCCATAGAATCCTACAATGCTGCTGCCGATCGGCGCTGTGATGCAGAAACGTGTTCCATTCTCGATCCCCGGCCCCCAGGTTCTGGCGCTGGTGACAAGTCTGAATGAGGTTAAGGTAGTAACACCTTCAAATGTGCCGTATGTTCCTAAAACTTCCTTAACATACTCGGTGTCACCAAGATCGATCTGCACACATGAGTGACGAAGATAAAGACAGGGGCTAGCTGTTTAGGCCCCGTTCGCTTCGCTGAAAAAACAAGCCGAAACACTGTTTCAGCTGATTTGCTGTGAGGGAAAAACATTATTTCGGTTGAAAAAAAACAAGTTGAAAAAGACGGATTATAAGAGAAGCGAACAGGGCTGTGCCTCCGATCCATCAAGAGGATGATATAGATATGATGGACCTGCAGTATGCTTAATCCAAAGGTAAAAAAGAAAAACACACTCACTGTTCGAGCATTGCCACCAAGTCCACCCCATCGGCCAGCAGTCTGCCTCTGACCATCTTTGCCAGTATAAGTGAACTCAATGGCGTCAATTGCATCACCAGCGCGAGCGAGGTGAGGCTGTGCAGACGATTCGGTGGCTCCGTTATGTCCTGTGCCGACCCTCCCGGTCCACCCCATAATCCAACCTTGGTGACCACAGATCCCCCCTGCTGCCCCTGCATGTATCCACAAAGTTTTATATATCACAAAAATCAAATGGCTGTTAAATACTCCTACATGCAGCTGATAAGTAAGAATATATACATTCTAGTACTACCAAAATCTATTTTTCTTGTTCGCAAAAAAAAAAAGATTTCTTTCATATATATATATATATATATATATATATATATATATATATATATATATATATATATATATATATATATATATATATATATATATATATATATATATATATACCTTTGCCTGCTGTGATGAGCCAAACACCTGAGAATACACCAAATATGTTGGGAATGTATTAGGTATAGAATGGGTAATCTTGAGAACAGCCATTTGCCCATTTATATGGCTATCAATACGATGCTTACAGTTACAGCAAATGAAGAGAGATACTGTGAGACCCAGCCATTGGTCCAGCTGGGCCGGACCGAATTCGCGACACTGTAGTGGGGGCTGTAGCAACACAGAAAACACTGTGGCAGCCAAGTTTAGTACTTGTTTAGTTGTTTTTTTATGTCACATCGGGTGTTATGTCGGGGTGTTGTATGGGATGTTTGATACTAATACAAAAATAAATTACAGAATCCGTCAGTAAACCGCGAGACGAATTTATTAAGCCTAATTAATCCATCATTAGTACATGTGTTACTGTAGCACTTTATTGTCAAATTATGGACTAATTAGCCTTAAAAGATTCGTCTCGCAAATTATTCGCAAACTGTGCAATTAATTATTTTTTAGTCTATATTTAATACTCCATGCATGTGTCCAAACATTTGATGTGATATGGTGTAAAGTTTTGGAGGAGGAACTAAACAAGGCCTTAGTACCATACTGGAAGTTGGAGGAGAGCTGAGCCAGCTTAAAAACCTAGACCTGAGAGGCTGTGAACTCCGGATCGATGCTTCTGCACGAAGCGAGGACGAAAGGACAAGATACTTAATTAGCAGGTGTGGTTCATTCAACATGTAGAGTGGGTCTTAGCCGTCTTTTTGGATCGAGACGTTACATATACTAGCATGATGGGCATGCTACGCTCCGCCAGTTTCTAGGGGGGAAATCCGCGAAAAGGAGCAAAAAAAAAGCTTTCTAGAGGGGGGAAATCCGCGAAAAGTAGAAAAAAGCAAAAAGATAAAATAAAAAATAAAGAAATAAAATAAAAACGAACAGTGTGGAGCAGTGCCCAAACAGTGCGGAAGCCCTAAAGTAGAAAAAAAGCAAAAAGATAAAATAAAGAAATAAAATAAAAACAAACAGTGTGGAGCAGTGCCCAAACAGTGCGGAAGCCCTGAGAGGCCAGGGATTCCTAGCGTGTTAAAGAGAGTAGTTATAGTTATAAAAAAAAGTTATAGTTATACATGCTCTCAGATGACATCTACATGCACTATGCACTAGTACACAAACAAGCTGTATTTCTGGTTGGGAAACCCCTTCAATCCCGGTTTCCCAACCAGGAGACGAATCCGGGACTAAAAGGCCCCTTCTTTAGTCCCGGTTTCTCGTCCGGGACTAAAGGTGTAATACCAACCGGGGCTAAAGAGGCCTCCCGGCCTGGCCACGTGGGCCGGCTCTTTAGTCCCGGTTGGTTTTTCTTTTTTTTGTTTCTATTTTCAATTGATGATTCGTTTTGGTTTTCGAATACGTATTCTACGCTGCTAATAATATACGTATTCTACACGTTTATAATGTTCGAACATTTTGTACAAACTAAAGTATGAAACTAACGTATATATTACATGCATATACATATATTGTACGTTATTTTATGTACATATAATATGTATATATATATATTACAAATAAAGCTTACATTGTATATTCTATCATATCTTTAGGATAACAAATTCACTCTATCTGGTTTGGCTTCCATGTTTCGTTCATGTCATTGTAGAACTCACCGGCGGGGTTTAAGACCTAGTCATTAAGAAATCCTGCTATGGTCTCTTGAATTCCTTTCAGTTGGTCACGTCGTATGACTTTTTCCTTCAACCATAGAGTCTTCAATAAAAGTTAAAGAAAAAATGTTAATATATATTGTTGGTCACGTGATTACTTATATATATGAGCAATAAAAGAAATTGTGAATATATGAATATATTTATATAACGTACTTTGATGATCTCTTTAGGAGTTCTTTTTGAGTACGCCATGATGAACTCACAAACATAGTATCCGCAGTAGTTGGTCCCCTGTTCTTACCTCAGAACCCACTTTTATGAGAAAAAAGATCCGGTGAATTGAAAGCATGCATGGTGTTAATTGAATTATATATATATAAATGTAGCTAGTACTTACTTTATGTGCGATTACATCCAGTGGCGCTTTACAATGTTTCATGTGGTGTTCCTCAATGAAACTTTTCCAAACATTGCACCCAATAAAATAAAAATTTAATTTGGCCTTTAATAATTGTTGCAGTTAAGAGATCGGGATATATATAGTTGCTAGAGAGACCAAATTACCCTTAGATAATATCTATCATGTCTTGATACTCTGTTCGCTCTTTTCTTAATGAGTCTAAGATGCTCAACCGATTATTGGTCATATCGATGGCCATTAATATCCAGTGATTGCTGCATATGTTTTTATACATAAATATGATCGACATTAACTAGAGTCAACATATATATATATATATATATACGGGAGATAGCTTAGCTAGTAAGCAAATAATTGAACAAATGTCCATAAGATCGACATTAATTATTTAACACTCACTTGAAGTTGTAGGGGAAGAGTATGTCCTTGTTTTGTTGGTTCACTAAGAACCTCATGAGATCTTTCTCGAGTTCAGCTTTCCATTGAGGCGGGGGATTAGGGTGTTTGAATACGACATTTGGATCAACGAAACTAACATCATTATCCTTTCTCTTTCTGAGTTTTGTCATCTCATATCTGCATATATAAAAATATAGTGTGAGGATATATAATTTATATATATACATGTAGCTTTATATATATACACTTTAATAGTAGAAAATAATCACACTTACAGACAATAGCAGCTAATGAGACTTTTGTCGAGAGAGTCTAGGTGGCATAGTTGGTGTAATTCTAAAAACTCGACATATATAACGTCATCGCCACGGAAGTAATGTTGGTTTCTAACTCTGACAGAAACAAAGGTCTCTCCCTGTTCACACGCCGCCATGTACCACTTGTTTAGCATGTACATTTGCGTACACAGTTCACCTAAGGTCTCAGGGTTATATAGACTCTTTCCATGTTCAAATTTTTTCCAAGAATCCACTTTCGGAGCAGATGGTCCTACAACGAGCACTTGGGCAAGGTCCAAACCAGTATCCTCATAAAACCGAACCAGGTCCTTAAAATCAACGTCTAGTAAGTCTAAGTTTGAACCATATTCATTGCGAATGATAAGATGGGGGACTGATTGTTGCGATTGTTGTCCGAGTTGTGCAACACCTTTCCCTGCTCTAGTCTTTTTCTGCGCCGCCTCAAATGACTTGGTGAGAGAGAGGTCGTACTCCGATTTTGGCAGGGTCTTTTGAGATTCCCGCTTTTTTTGGTCCACATTCTTTCTTAGAAGATCTGGAGGTAGGTAGAAGTACGGTTTCTCCGGGTTCTCCCTCGCTTCTCGTTGCTTTCTTACTTTTTCGAAGAAACTGTTCACATCTTTTTGTACTGCAGCATTTAATTCATTTTCACTTTTCTCGTAAGACAGTTTTTGGGGAATAACTATATTAGAGGAGGCTTTCTTCTTTGCCAGCTGGTGGGCCAACGGCTTCGTTTGCAGGGCGGACCTCTTAGGAGCTGGCTGCTTCTTGGTCATCAAAGGAGACGAGGCAGCCGTTGGAGACCTTGTTGAAGGCGTTGGAGACCTCCTTGGAGGTGGCTACAGTGGCGGCGTTGCATAATCATTGCCCGAAGCACTATGATGATCTGGAGATTGAATAATTGGACTTAGGTTGGCGGAGGCCCTGCTGTGTGAGTACAAAAAAGAATAACTAGGTATAAGAAATTGTTATTATTAATCATGCATGTCAATAGAAAATTAGTGAAAAAATTGTTTCGTTCACTTTTGTCTGCACCTATTGTCTGGCAGTTGAGGAAGCGATGGTGGACTAGAGACCCCGGGAATAATGATGTAGCGCTTGCGCCATAGTATGAATGTCTTCTCTGCTTCTCCTAGAGTCTTCTCCCCATCACCTGCTGGAATGTCAAGAGCCAGATCACTAAAACCTTTGTTAACTCTATCCACTGAGACGCTAACATATACATATGGTATTATTGCCCCATGGATTTTTGGTGTCTTGGTAGGATCTGGAGGAGAAAAAACACCGAGAGCCATCATGATTGTGGCATTCCCTTTTGGAATATGTAGCTCACATGATGTAAATGGTGCAGTGATGTCATCCACGGGGAAACGTAGCATTGTGTCATCTTGATTTGGCAACTCCGTGGAAGCGTAGCTGCTTTTCAACTGATCAGGGGGGCTAATATTAATGTTGATTCCTAGATCTAATGCCTGCCTTTGGGCACTCATTGCTATTTACACTTGCTTTATGATTTCATCCTGCATTCTAGTTTGCATGTCTTTTTCGCGCTCCTGTGCTTGAAGCAACGCTTCCCGTGACTCACGAACATATTCCTCCAACATGCTGATTCGCATTGTTTCCTCATCCTTCCTTCTCTGCCGGCTTCTGTAGGTATCTCTGTCGTTAGGGAAACCATGCTCCCAAGAAATGTTCCATCCTAAACCTCTCGTTCGGCCACTGTGTTTAGCAGTCCCGATGACATACGTCAGTTCATCATTCTCTCTATTGGGCCTGAACGCACCAATAGCTTTAGCTTGTAGAGCATAAGAAAATCTTTGTGTTGCTCTTCCGAGTTTTGGGCCATGAACTAGCTTCCCGGTCTCTAGGTCTAGTCTTCCTCCATGAGCGAAAAAACAATTCTTCGCACGTTTGGGCCAATTGAGTGATTCTAGTGTGATACCCTTGGCAAGAATGTCCGCTTCCATTTTTTCCCACTTGGGAATGGCAGCCGCGTAGCCACCTGATCCCATGCCATGGTGGTATACCTTCTGTTGGGCATTCTCTTGGTTCCTTCTCACCCGTTCCTCACCCTCTTCCGATGTCTTGTACTATACAAAATCATTCCAGTAGGGCCTCAACTTCGCGAGCGGGTCCCTAGTATTGAAATTGGGCGTTAGGTTCTTCTTGACGTATTTCGTGTATAGGGATTTCTTCCAAGTCTGGAATTGTGTGGCCATCTTCTTCATAGCCCACTTTAGAACTAGCTCCTTCAATTCATCATCGTTGATATCATCATAATCATCCGCTTGCAATGTGAAATGTTGAAGGATATCATCCCAAATTAAATTCTTATCAAGATCAGAGATAAAACTAACATGAGGCTCGTTGATCTTTTGCTTCTATTCACGGACACAGATCGGAAGTCTGTCCCTTACAAGGTACACACAGTATTGCACGAATTTTCTTGCATGTGGACCAAGTGGTTCGCCTATCTCGATATTGAATTCCGATATTATGTAGCGCCCCTCCAATGGCTTTTTCGAGCCTCGAATATTTTTGCTTTTCGCCGTTGTGGTCGTCGATCCAGAGGGCTACGTATAAAAAAAGAATAAATAAATATCATGTGTACACATAATAGATGATAGATATTCAAATATATATATATATAATATTCAAATATATATATAAATATATATGCCTCGCCAGTATTTTCTTGGACAATATTTTCTTGGTTATTTTCAAGAGCCAGGTATTGACTCCCGTCATCTACATCCTGTTGGTCACCATCGGCAAATTGAGTGCCAGTGTTGATAATATCCATCATTTCTTCATCCATGTTGTCTCTCGGGGCAGCCATCTAGCTTTTACACAACTAGATATATCTATAAAAAATAAAAACCATATATCTATAAAATGGATCGAGTCATGTGCTTAAAATTAATTAAATAACTACACTCAAAATTCAAGATTGCCGGCACAATTTCCTGAATCTTGTCTTATTTATTTATGTGAACGAGATTGGATGATTCGGACTATTTCACTTCCATTTCTCCCCGATTAAAGAACAATAGACCTTCATCTGTGAAGGTTTTGGGACAGTAGTGGCCCCTCAAGTCTAACCAAGACATGTTCTTGGATAAGGATGCAGGTGGATTGCTTTTTTTTATTAGGTTACTAATTATAGTCAAATGTCATTTTAGTTGCTTAAATTACGTGAAATGTCATTCTAGTTCAATTGAGAAGGTTTTTAGGTCGATCTAATAATAAAAAATAATTAGGACTTGTATCCGACGACTTCAAGTTTGGTCAACTTCACTACTTTCTGACATGACTAATACCGTATCTGAAAGCCGAGAACTTCGCACACCAACTCTCTGCACTTCGCGTTGCCTATTCCAAAGGGCACTCCGCTCCTTTTCGTTCGCCAAGGCTTAATCATGAGGCGACACCTAATCATGCTCATGTCGTTCTAAAAAAAACCTAATCATGCTCATGCCACGACATGTTACGAGCGGGTCGATCAGCCGGAGCCTCGATTCGTTCGTGCTAGATATGATACTCCCCCGTGCCCGTGGATACAGATTGCATGCATGCCAATGCCGGTCGTGACAATACACACGACATGATGGAACCAAGAATCGGGGGAGTATTGCAAAAAGGAGGAAACGACGAGACACCGGGCCGCCGGCCGGGAAGGAGAAAATGAGCACCGCCACCGTGCACGCGCAGGTGCACCGAACCATCATGCCGCCTTGGGCGCGGGGAAGGTGCGGCAGCGCGGGGAAGGCTCGGGCTCGGGCACGGGGAAGGTGCGGTGTGTCGGCTCGGGCGGCTCCTCCGCTACGGCATCGGGCTCAGGCGCGGGGAAGGTGCGGTAGCGCGGGGAAGGCCTGGGCTTGGGCGCGGGGAAGGTGCGGTGTGTCGGCTCGGGCGGCTCCTCCGCTGCGGCGTCGAGCTCGGGTGTGGGGAGATGTCGAGGGTGACGAGGGCGGTGGCGGTGGCAGTGGCGATGGGTGACGAAGACGAAGAGTGAGGAGAAAGAAGAAATGACTGCCTTATATAGGGGAGGGACCTTTAGTCCCGGCTCCTGTAAACTCCCGGGACTAAAAGACCTTTAGTCCTGGCTGGTAATACCAGCCGGGACTAAAGGTATTGCTGGTATTACCAGCCGGGACTAAAGGTTAGTATTACGAGCCAGGACTAAAGGTGTATTTTGGCGGGCCGCAAAAAATGCAGCCCACCTTTAGTCCCGGGTGGTAGATCTACCCGGAACTAAAGTTGGGCTGCAGTTTCACTTCCCGCCCGTTTCAAGCTCCATTTTTTTATATATATATTTCTTTCTATAAAATGTTAAAGTTTTGTTAATTGCACAGTAAATTAAATACAAGGCATAAAATTGTTTTAAAAGAATATGGATTTACTTTTGCTTTATTGCACACAGGAAAATTGTGTGACCTAAAGTTTTTTGTTTTTTCTTATAAATATTGAAACATAATGTCATTAATAATTACTATTTCGTTAATGCAAAAATGTAGTGTTTAATTTAAATCATTAAAACTTTTGTTTTCGATTGGAAATTTGTTTTCACATCATTTTAACGTAAATCTTTTTATTTTTTCATCACTCATTGTCCAAAAGCGACATGGAAATCCCACCATCAAACACAAATTTAATCTGAACATAGAAAAAAAGAAAACACCTAATAAACATCTCTGAATTCACAATTATTATATAATACCTCTAATACACACTATTAAACATCACTATATATATCAAGCGGGCATGGTAGTGAACTTCTTTTTAACGTATATCTCTTGGTTATGATCGCGCCGTAACCATGGAGTGTTCTCATCATTTAGCTGTATGCTTGGGTCTTTGTTCACTATGAAGGGTGGAATTCGGTCATCCTTTTCATAATCTTCTGATATGTCTGACTTGTCTTCAATTCCAACGATGTTTCTTTTCTCTGAAAGAACTATGTGGCGCTTTGGCTCATTGATTGGGTCGTTGTTGTTTTTTCCTCTCTTCGATTTTGTAGACATGTCCTTGACATAGAACACCTGATTCACATCCTTGGCAAGGACGAACGGTTCATCTTTGTACCCAATATTGTTGAGGTCCACGGTTGTCATTCCATACTGGTTGTTGATTGCTACCCCGCCTCTAGTCGCCTTTACCCATTGGCACTTGAACAAAGGTACCTTA